>JALPQD010000192.1:2202242-3402242 GCA_023101885.1 Typhlomys cinereus
GTTTCAGTTAGATACAGGTGTCAAACTGACAATTGAAGACTAGGCTTTTGGGCACCTGTGACGACATTTGATGAAAGCAAACCTGAGCAAGTGTGTAGGAGACTGGTTGATGCACAAAGAATCCTAGTGGATGGAACTATTCCCTGGAGAAGGTAGATAAGAGGCAGGAGGCTGCTTCAGTAATCTGCCATCCAGGCATGCTGGCAAACGAGACTGGCACTCAGCAACTTATCTGGATATGGCATAGCCAGTTAGTTCCCTCAGCTCCTGATGTTGGTGTAAGCTCTTGCGCCATGTTGATGACGCGTAACTGAGGGTCAGAAGCAAGAATAAACTCCTTGCTCCCCTGAGCTGCTTGGCCATGTTGTCCCGTCAGCAACAGAGGAGAAACCAGAGCAGGTGCTAATCTTTTCTCTTTTCTTTTGGATTTTCTCTTGTTCTTCCCTTGTGTTTTAAGCAGGATCTCTCTAGGTAGCCCAGGCAAGACTCAATCTCACAGTTCCCCTGCCTCGCTCTCCCAAGTACAGGATTACTGGCACACACACATCAACCCCAAGTCCACTAGTATTTTCATTTGTTGATTGGTCAGAATTCTCCACACGGAGCTCAAGAGATGGCTTAGGGGTTAAGCCTCTGCCTGGCATGCAGAATGCGATAGTTAATCCTGGGTGTCAACTTGACCACACCTGGCATTAACTAAAATCAGCTGTCAGACTACCTGAAGCGATTGTCCAGATCAATACATTTACAATACAGAGACCAGCCCTAGATCTCATCAGAACCTTCCACCAGCTAAAAGGAACCATGGAACAGAAGCCTTTGAAGAGAGAAGCTGTGCTAGAAAACTCTCTTCCCTCCTGCCACCTGGCTTCTTCTTCCAACCCTCCAAGTTTTTGACGTGACTAAAGACTCTCCAGGAATCCTCCAGCCTTCAGCAGTCAGCCACTGGCCTACTGGACTGAGCAGCTACTGGCAGCCATTGTTGGGCTACATTGACCATACCTAGCAAGCCAATTCAATAAATTCCCTTTTTATGTATTCATTTTGTTGATTCTATGGTTCTAGAGAACCCTGACGAATCACAGAATTTCCCGAGGTCAGATCCCCAATCCCATGGAAATCAACACCAGGCAGAAATGGTGGAGGCCTGCACTTCCGGCCCTGAAAGATGGAGTCTGGGAAACTCCATAGCAAAGTAAAGAGAAAGTAGCACAATCCAGGATGATTCCCAAAGTTGCCCTTGGACGTCCACAGACACACATAGTGCCTCCTGATACACAGACAGACACACAGACACAGACAGAGACATAAACACACACTTATGTGTGTGCAAAAAAAATATTCTTATACTCTGAACTAGCCATTGATCACTTATGTGTTGCAAATGCAGTTTCCTTGCACGGTTTCATGCTGTGCACACTGTGACTGTAAATATTATGTGCTTTCATCTCAGGAATTTTCAAAAACATATTTGAAAGTCAATGCACAAATAATTGAAGTAATTTTTTTGAAGGAGGCTGATAACTTTGTGAAACAATGCCTGGTTTTTCTCTGGCTTGAGGCTTTTTTGGTTT
Organism: Typhlomys cinereus; assembly: GCA_023101885.1. Taxonomy (NCBI): domain Eukaryota; kingdom Metazoa; phylum Chordata; class Mammalia; order Rodentia; family Platacanthomyidae; genus Typhlomys; species Typhlomys cinereus. The sequence continues at coordinate 2,203,817 of JALPQD010000192.1, forward strand.
TGTTATTTTTGTTTTGTTTTGTTTTTTAGTGGTAGTACTAACTCAAACTAACCCAAATATCACAGGTTCTTGAATCAAAATAAAATAAATATATGATTGGCAGTCATCACTGATATTCTCAGGGATATGCAAAAGTGTGGCAGAATTCCTGCCTTCGTGTACCCAACAGCTAGTTGTAATGAGGGCTTTAGCTAACAGAGCCAGTGCCCCAAGGTCATATGGTCAGTAACAAGTCACATGTAATTCCTCCTGCCCTCAAAGGAGGGCATTTCCTAAGCCACTCTAACAAAGACAGCAAGTGACTGGAAATTTCGTTTCTTGCTATGGGCATGTGGATTCTTCAGAAGCGGGTCTGGGTTAGGGGTACAGCCCAGCAATGGAAAGGCACATGCACAGACCATAAGAAGCCCTGGGTTAGATCCTCAGAACCAGGTGTGAGGTAAGGCGGGACTGAAAGGAAATGTGACTGATGTGACTGATTAGATTGGCACAGAACCTGCCCGGACTTCAGGAGAGCCGTCACCCACCCCAGCTGCATCCAGTGAAGGTTTCACAAGCTTCGGGTTGGACAGTTCGCATCCTGTGGAAACCTCATTGACTCCTTTCTGTGGGAAATACGGTTTCTTCTTCAGAGTCACGCCAGCTTCTCAAGGCCCTTTCTGCACGAATCCTCAATGACACACGCAATTTGCTTGTCATTATTTTTATTCTTAAGCACTTTATGTTATAAATATGACCTTGCAGATTCTAAATATTTGAGATTTAAAGGTTTTGTTTCGAATAAGTCCAACATTGATCATTAGTTTAATGTCAGCCATTGGAGGACAATAAATATTATAACACAGTTTTATCTGAACATTAAAAAAAGGTTTTATGAGGTGTCTCTGCGGTTCACATCTATACTCTCAGAACTTGGAGGCAGGATTATTGCCACAAAGTCAAGACCAGCCTGAGTTGTATAGTGAGTTCCAGGTAAGCCTAGCTAGATATCAAGGCCCTGTCTCAAATAAACCCAAAAGCCGGGTGTGGCAGTGCACACCTGTGGTGCCAGCCATGTGGACGGCTTGGGTCCAGGAGCTTGACACCAGCCCGAGCATCTCTGCAAAATCTAATTCATGGCCAGCAAGATGGTTCCAACAGGCAAAAGTTTGCTCTGGGTTTAACTCAACCATCAACTCTCTACAACTGTGCCCAGAGCTTAAACCCTCAACAGTCAAGTTGACACCTGTGCTTAACTATGATACACCTGGTTGACCATCTCCTGGGGCTCGGCCGTGGGCGGCTATTCAGTGGGTAGTGCCCCACACATCATCGTGGCGGCGGTGGTGGACAGCACAGGCAGAGCAGACTACTGAAGAGAGCTTCAAGTAAGCCGCTGCCCGGGCTCCACCACTGCCTAGAAAAACCCTCTCGCTTACAATTCTTGAAGACAGCTCATCACATAACAGAAGAGCTCATACCAACATCAGGAGTCAAGGGAACTGGCCGCACCATATCCACACAGGAGCTGAGAGAGGGTTATGCTTTCTTATACAGCATGCCTGTATGCTAAAGTCTGCCCAAATGCTGAACCACTTCTCTCCATCTTACCCACCTGCCCATTGAATGGTCCCACACACCATGGGCGGGGTCTTCCCACATCAATTAAATAATCTCCTATAGGGATGTTCAGGGCTTATTTTAATTAGTTATTTGTAGGTGTGCCTAAGGGCTCAGCTCTCAATTGTCAAGTCCATGACTGTATCTGACTGGTACGTCCAGCATAGAAAAACAGATCAAAGCAATACAAAATATACAACAACCCAAAAGCCTGCTCACTCTTAGCAGGACACTGTGGTTTACACTTACTTATATTCCAACTTCTTCTTCTTGTTTATATTTTGCATCTGCGTGTCTATGTCTGTGTCTATGTGTGTCTGCGTGTATCGGAGGGCACTATGTATGCCTGTGTAGGCCTAAAGGTAACTTCAGTAATCACCCTAGATTGAGCTACCTCCTCTTTGCTTTACTTTGGATTTTCCCAAGCTCTGCCTTCCAGGGCTGGAAGTACTGGCATTTTTATGTGGGATCTGGGATCTGAACTCAGGACCTTCTGCTTTCAAGGCAGAGGCTTAATCCCTGAGCCATCTTCCCAACCCTGTGGCTTATACCTGTGATTCCAGTACTTGGGAAGCAGTGACAGAAGAATTGTGAGACCTGAGCGACCTACTTAATGAGACTGTCTTAAAAATCAATCAACCAAAAGTAGACAAAAACAAAAAGAACTTTGGAATAAATTTTGACTAGCCTCGTGTGCATATGAGTATGCGTGCGTGCATATGTACATGTATGTGTGTATATGTGCCATGTGTGCATGCAAATGTGTGTGTACATACATGTGTGCACACATGTGTGTATGTGTGATATGTGTTAAAAAGAGCACGCCGGTGCCACAGTGCACATACAGAAGTCAGAGGGCAGCTTTGTGGAGCGGGTTCTGGCACTTCCCCTTCGGAAGGTTTCGGAGTTTGAGCTACTGTTGCGCCTGGTCCAGCGAGCAACCTAAAGGAAATTGTCTAGCTGATGGGAAAGACCCAGCCCATGGTGGATGGGATTAGGCCCTGGATAAATCACAGAGCTGGTTGAGAGAGTGGGCATCCTTGTGTACACTGGCCAGACATGCTGGTTGGCAAGTAAGGATTGTCCATCTCTCAGCCGTTATGTGGTGATGGTGTGGCCAGTTCCTTCGGCCCTGGTGTTGGTGCATTCTCTCCATCAAGCTGGACTGAGAACTGTAACCAGACTATCATAAGAGAATAAACCCCTTGTTCCTTTAAGCCATTGATGGTCATTTATCAGCAATGTTGCAGGCTGACTGCAACAAGGTTTTTTGAAAGCCGAGCTTGAGCAGAAAGAGAACCGGAAGTTCACTTCCTTCAATGCTGTGTCCTACAAGAGCCAGGTGGTGTCGGGCACCCACTACGTCGTCAAGGTCGATGTTGGTAACGAGAAGTTTCTGCACATGAAATTGTTCAAGCCTCTTCCTCATGAAGGCCGCCCTCGACCCTGACTGCCTACCAGACCGAGAAGACCAAGGAGGATGAGCTGATCGACTTCTAACTCCTCGGCCCCTGTGCGGGGGTGTTCTGTCTTAATCTGTGGGACCATGAAATCTGTGGGTCTCAGGAATGAAGGGGCGGGGCTACTACACCCTAACTGTATTGTGATGATTTTTTTTCCTCCCAATCATATATTTTCATATACGATCTATTGCTAAATAAATGAATATTTTAAAGATCTAAAAAAACTCATAAGCGAGAATCAGTCCCTTGTTCCCCCAAGTTTTTTGGACATGTATTCACACATGCAGTTACAAGGAGTAACTGCAACACCCAGGTTTAACCCAGGTCCTAGCCATGCTAGACAAATGCTCTACCACTAAGACATATCCTTAGCCACTATAGTTCTTTAAATGATTCTCAGATCAATCAACAGAAGCAACTCTAAATTCTCACTTAGGGCCTAGGGATGTAGTTCAGTTGACTGAGTATTTGATTAGTAGTCAGTTACGTCTTGAGAAAGCCTGTAGATCATCTAGTCGATGGAGACGGCCCAGCCAATGATGAGTGAAATGACCCCATCAGCAGGTGAGTAAGATGGAGGAAGCTGGCTAACTAGCTTAACCTACTTTGCATACCTGAACAGACATGCTGTCTGGCACATGAAGTGTGCCCCTCTGTCAGCAGTACTGTGGATATGGCATAGCCAGTCCGCTCTTGGTGCTAGTCTCTGCTGCTGGCAAATTTGGCACTCAGCAGCAGTTGGAGCCAGAGCAGCTTTGACAAGTGTCCGTGTTGTTGGGCCCGTGCATCACCTTTCTCCTGGTGCTGACATGTGCTCTTCTGCCAAGCTGGACTAGCAGTTGTAACCCGACATTCACATTCATAAACCAGAATGGAAACCCTTTGTTGCCTCAGGTCATTCTGGCATAAATTTATCGGGAACAAGCAAAACAAATGTGATATCCTATCAAAAAAAAAAAAGAGCATTTCAGTAAATTCACTTTGTGAAAATTAAAATGGGGAAACAATACTTAATTGTACCCCTCAATGGGTTATGAGTGTACAAGATACCCATGGAAATATCTTGGGCACATAACACTCTTGACTGAAACACACTTGGAGTTTTTCAGTTTATATTTTGTGGGTGATCTTTATTAGTATGCCATTCCAAAGAAATGCCTCTGTGGAAATCAGAATCCTCCAGGGTCTATCCAAACTGCTTTGCCCACACGCTCAGAATTCAAGGCCCTTCTTGTCAGTCTCCATTTTGTTCAGTACAAAGAAGCTACCAGTGAGATAGCCCAGAAAATATCTCTGGCAGAGATGATTGGAATAGACTTAGCTGCGCCCTGGCTTACTCAAAGAAACCTTCTGCAAGTACAAAACATCAAAGGCTGGGGAGTGCCTCACAGCACTGTGTAGGGATTCCACTCAGCACTCCCCCTCTGGGCATAACACTTCCCAGGGAAATAACACCAAAACTGAGCAGGAGGAGACTGGGAGTCGAAGCAGGAAGATGCACATCTAGTCTGCCGTAAAAGCATCTTCAGACACCATCCCAGCCCATGCTCGGCTTCCCTACCAGTCCATGGATGCCCTGAGAACTCTGATCGCTGAGTTGCCTCACAGTCCGCTAGGGTCTGCGGGGTGACAGTTCCCACAAACGCGTCTCTGATGCTGTGCATTTGGCTGGCTTCCCTCTGCACAAGGGGGAGGCCCCCACATGAAAAGAAAACTTCATTGAAAAGAAAACTGTCAGCTGGCTCAAGGGTTAAAACCTTGTCTGGAAAGCAAAAGGATTTGAGTTTAGATCCCCGGGAAGATATGGCATTGGCCTCCAATTCCAGCCCTGGAAGGTGGAGCCTGGGAAACCCGAGATGGAAGCAATAAGGAAGCAGAGTAATCTAGGGTGATTCCCTTGGGCCTCCACAGGCACACACAGTGCCCTCTAACATACAGAAACTTGTGTATGTACTCCAAAAATAAAAATAAAAAGATTCTCTGGGAACCAAGATAAGGCCAATACTATCTCTCAATAAGGACAAACTGAATTTTCCATGAAGAGTCAATTCATTTAAAAAAAAATAGTTACATTACAAAGCTTTTGGGCCCTGTTACTGTATCACCAATTCATTGACACTTGCCGGTTTAATATGCAGTGGATAAAGATGTCTTCTGAAAGACAGCCTCTCCTCCCTGTTTATCCACAGTTTTCTTTCCCTAAATGGGCCTTCCCTGGCCACAACAGCCAACAAACAGCCTGCCTGGACCATCTAGCTTAACATCTCCCTGTCTCTCTCCAACTCAGTTCAGCTCGACTTCTTGCTTTCTAGCCAGTCCATCCAAGTTCTTACTGTTCTAACAAACAAATCCCATTAGAGCTAAAGAAAAGAAAATAGATTGAGGCCAGGGCTTGATGTTCACTGGTAAAGCGCTTCCTGTGTTTGAGGTTGTGGATACTTTCATCCTTGGTATGAAAGAAAGGGGGGAAAGGAGGGAAAGAGAGGAAGAGAATGAAGGGAAAGGAGGTGAAAAGAAGGAAGAGGTAAGGAAGGAGGAAAGAAGTAACTTTTTGTCTGTTGTTCCATTCCCCTTGTCTATACTCATGTTCGTCAAGAATTATACTATTTCATTTGTATCTTTACTTTTCTTAAAGTAAAATTTTTGATAGAATCCAAGAATAAGTTAGAAAACTTTATTAACATAAAATAATCATGAACATTACCTTTCAAACAATTTAATTTATTTAGACACAGTCAGACAAGTTGTTTCACAAAGCCTACATTACAAATTTCCTGTCGAGTGTGGAAATTCTGCATCCATATTGCAGGAGTAGCTTCACTAAGCTCAATGATTTGTGAAGTTATTTCCAGCATCACCAGTCATTTATCCTCAGCCATTAAATGTCTTGTGTTGTTCTTCTCAAGTTATCTACTCAGCCATTTTTAAAATGTAGAGATCTTGGCTTCTCTATGTCCCACTCTCAGACCTTACATCTAAAAGGGTAAGTGTCCCATCCTTCCTTCTGGGGAGTGGTTTCTGTGGGTTACCTGTATTTGGATGACAGAAATTGATTTAGGTCAATAAGTTTTTGTCAAACCATATATTAAGCAGAACTCCGAAGTGCAGAATACCAGAGTACACAAAGTAACATCTGGTTTCTATCATTTCCAACTCTTTCAGACTCATCCCTGAGCTTACAGGATGGGTAGATGGATATATATAGGTAGGTAGATAGATAGAGAGAGAGAAAGAGATCAACAGCAGTGACTTTAGCCTGTGCAAGGCCCAGGGCTCTGTTCCTAGTGATGAAAGCAAAACAAAAGAAGAGAGACTAGCTGATAAGGAAGCTCATAAAAGTAAAGAACGAGTAAGGTAGGGCTGGAGAGGTGGCTCAGGAGTTAAGACTCTGCCTTGAAAGCAGAAGGTCTTGAGTTCAGATCCCAGGTCCCAAATAAAAACACCAGGCAGAAACAGTCTGCACTTCAGACCCTAGTGGGCAGAGTCTGGGAAATCCTAGAGTTAAGCAAGAAGGAGGTAAAAGCAACCCAGGATGATTCCCGAAGTCACCCTTGACCCTCCACAGGAACACACAGTGCCCTCTGATACACAAACACACAAACACACACACATATGAATGGATAAATAAAATAAATAAAGTTAAAAAAATGAGAAAGGTGGAAACATGAGTTGATCAGAGATAGAGCTCTTCACTAAAAAAGTGAGTCTTTCCAAATAAACAGCTTTAAGTCATCAAAGAGTTAATTTAAAAAAATCTGCCTTGAAGGTGCAGTTGAAAAACACTAAATTTTCATTTTCATCATTAATCATCGGAAGAAGCACTTTGTGCTGTGCGACTGTCGGTCCCTAGTTTGTGGCAAGGGAACTGCCCTCTTGGTTGGCCACATCTTCGGGAGTCTCCCTCGGCGAAGCGCCATGTCTGTTTCAGATCTTTAGACTCCTATTCTACATTCACACACTTCAAAATAGTTCCCTGCCTCCTGGTTAAGTTCCTCCTTGACCCTGGCTTATGTCTCAAGAAAATGTCATTCAATCACTATTCATTGGAACCCTGCTAGGTAGCAGACTCTCAAGAAAAAAAGAGAAAAACTCCTATCCGTTAAGTGTCCATCTGTTCTTCCCTTGCACAAAGCCCAGGACCAAGTAAACATGCTCATATGATGGCTGTTGCTAGGAAGTCTGGTTCCTGCAATGCACTGTTACTCCCTTGATCAAATGACCCGGAACTCATGAGGTTATACTTACAGACTATGAGGTCATACTGCTGAACTTCAAACCCTAGCTCTGTCATTTACTGTGTGACCTTATCGGAGTCACTGTCTCTCCGCCTCTCAATTTTATCACCTGCCAAGTTGTAATAGGACCTATCCCTTAGGTTTGTTGTAGAAATTGTACAGAATGTGTCCTTAGTATGGTACCTGTCACATGAGAATGTTCTGTTTGACATGTATCAGCTACTTTTAGAGCAAGGACCATCTCACATTTACTGACCAGCAGGTTCCCAGCATCTGGAAAGTGAAATAAATTAGTTCCTTTGCTCACATAGTAGGATATAAAATAGATAGCAGAAGCATCACTGAATTTGTTGATACATTCGACAAAGATCTGAGTGTCTACATGTGCCAGACATTGTTCTCTCAGGCAATGGCTACCAGAATCTTCCTGTCAACCTCATAATGCAATGGAGGGGATGGGGGTCCTTCCCCAGTGGTCAGGAGATTGGAGTGGGGGAAGAGTGAAGTCACAGTACAGGTTGGAAAGGGCACAAATCCAGTAGGTTGACTGCAGACATTGGCCATGAGGAGCTTTTTGAGGGAAGGAAGCAGGTTCAATGGTGGCGTTAATAAGCCTGGGTTCAAACACCGTCATGAAAAAAGTAAAACAAAAAAAATTAGTTATCTGGTTTGCACTAGGTAAAGAGAAATGCTTGTTGGACATCAAAGAAAATGACAGTATCTTTCAGATGTAAAGATGAGATAGGTGATAGATAGATGGATGGATAGATAGAAAATAGTGAGATAGGAAATAGAGATATAATAGAGATTTAGATATGTAATAGAGATAGGTACAGACAGACAGACAGACAGGAAACAGAACTTCATGGTGGATGCCTATAATCTCATCACTCTGGAAGGGAAGAATCAGGAATCCAAGGCCAGTTCAGTTACATAGTGAGACTGAGACTGGTTTTGCTTTGGTTTGGCTGGCTGGTTTTCACTAAATTGGATGAAGAAAGAGGCCAGCCAGACACCTCTAAAAAATGAAGAGGTTGGTGGCTAAGAGTGCAGTCGACCAAGTGATCAGTTGGTAGGTGTTTTTGAGAAGGGGGGGTGCACATTATGATGACAGCAACCCGAGGACATTGTCAAGACTTCTGGCTGCAGCACCTGAAAGGACTAGGCTGACATTAGCCCAAGTGGGACTATGGTATGAGGCAGAACTGAGTGCAAAGGGATCCTGAACTATTGCGAGGGCTTGTGGTGGCCGTCCTCTGGGTAGTTTTCCCAATTGTCCCAGGATTGTCCTTCCCAGAGTGGAAAGTCACTGGAGAATTTTTAAACAAAATTCCCTTTCCGTTTTTCTGCCTTTAATTTGCTCACGGCATTTATTACACTGACAGCTTTTTTTTCTTTACTTTTCCCTGTGGTATTTGGGATCAAATAAATCCAGGGCCTAATGCTTCCATGTGTTCTACCATTGAGCTTCATCCCCCATCCCTTGGTTCTCTGGGATCTTACTATGCAGCCCAGGCTGATCTAGAACTCCCCATCCTCAAATCTCAGCCTGGAAATCATGGGATTCAGGTGTACATCACTGATAGACGCAGAACCAGACCTCAAAACTAGAGACTCCACCCAATAGATCTGACATAAAACAACTTAATCAGAGCACCCACCAACAATGTTATTCTGATAACTGATCAAACCCAATATCCCTTCTCCCTGCACTCCAGCTGTTAAATTACACTCCTGGCTGCAAATCAGTAGCAATTTCCAATTGCTGCTCCCTTGGTGGAGGTTTGGAGGAGCTTCCTGATTAAGCTTCAGTCTACCTGGACGAAGCTTGGGTTCCGTTGTATCTCCTCCCTCCTGAGAGGCTCTTGGGAGTCAGGGATTGAAGGATTGATACAAATGAACACACAAGCCCGCATGCTCCCTCGAGTAAGACAATGAAAGAGCTATCTAAAAAAAAGGGTGGAGTGGTTTTCTGGGGTTTTGTTTAGGTTTGGTTTGTTTTGGTTTGTTTTAGGCTTCCTTTGTTTGTTTGACATTTCTTCTTCCTCTTCTTCCTCTTCCTTCTTCCTCTTTCTTCCTCTCTTCTTCATCTTCTTCTTCCTCTTCTTCCTCCCCCCTCCTCTCCTTTCCTCCCCCTCCTCCCACACTTTCCTCCTCTTCTTCCTCCTCCTCCCTCTCCTCCCTCCTCCCCCTTTTCTCCCCCTTCTCCTCCTCCTCCTCCTTCTCCTCCTCCTTCTTTCTTTACTGGGGAATGAACTCCTATTAGGCTACATCCCCAGGCCCCAAACAAGCCTTTTCCTTTTTTTTAATTGAAAAATAAAGAGAGAAAACATCCTAACCAGACTTGATGCCATCTGGCAGTTGGGAGGCTGGGCACAAGTTCAAGGCCAGTGTAGTCTCCACAGTGAGTGAGAGTCTGAGGTCAAGACAAAGTTACCTAGCAAGACCCAATTTCTAAACAAACAAACAAACAAGCATGTGTGTGTGCATTTGCGTGTGTGTGTGTGTGTGTGTGTGTGTGTGTGTGCGTGTGTGTGTACATGCACATGTGTAGCACGTACTCTGCATGATGATAAATTCATGACAAAACAGCTTAAGGTTACAAGGAGGGTTTTTTTTGGCTTAGGACAATCTGGTGACAGTTCCTTGCCCAGCTTGGCAGGAGAGCCCACTGCGACACCAGGGGCTGAGGGAACTGGCCACAACCACTTAACAGCTGGGAGAGGGACAATCCTTACTTACCAGACCAGCATGTCTGGCCAAGTGTACAGAAGGATGTAACTTTCTAAACCGTCTCTCTATATTTTATTCACCTGTCCAGGGACTAGTCTTACCCACCGTAGACCGGGCCTGCCCCATCATGACACAATCTCCTGCAGGTTCGCTCTGGATTTAACTACTAGTTCTCTACAAATGTGCCCAAAGGGCTCAAACCCTCAACTGTCAACTTGACATCTCTGTTGAACTATAACAGGGTGTGTGTGTGTGTGTGTGTGTGTGTGTGTGTGTATGTGTGTTCTTATAAAGCCCAGGCTAGCCTCCAAGTCACCTTCCTTCAGCCTCAGCCATCTCTGTAGCTGAGATATCCGACTTGTGCCACCAGGCCCAGCAGAAAGTTTCTTCAATTTTTGTGTTTGGAGATTTTATTTTATTTTATTTTATTTTATTTTATTTTATTTTATTTTATTTTATTTTATTTTAATTATTCCCCAGAAAGTGAACCAACTAGCCAATGGGGTTGCTTCACTGAGTCATCAAGCGAGAAATGAAGATGGAAGGTGATTCTCATAAAACCTTCCTCTCTAGGAATAGGGGAGGGACAGAACCAGAATAGAGTTTTCTAGTACTTAAAAGGAAAAAAATGATGTAACCTCGGGAATCAATAAATGACTACCTCCGCCATCCCTGCGGCCACATGTGTGGAAATACCCTAGAAGCAAAGTCAGCCTCTGTGCTAACATTAGCACGCTCAAGGAAAATCAAAATATGCTCTTTAAGGCTGGCAACCTTCTTAAAAGTCCCCCCCCCCACTACCTTTTCTTTGCAGAGACTGACATCTAGGCAGGGTAATGGAAGGGAAGGCAAAAGCTCCTTTTTTATAAGGACTGTGGTTAAAATTACCTCTTCAAATTCCATCCCAAGGAAATTACAGAGAGAAAGAGATTAACAAACAGAAAATCAAGTAAAATATTACACCTGGGCTGTCGAAGTTTCTTTGCATTGTTGCTGATAAATTCACAACCAGATGGCTTAAGGGAACAAGGGGTTTAATTTTGGCTTACTATAGGAGAACACACACTGTCATAGATACTAATGTCAACTTGACAGTTGAGGGTATGAGCTCTGGGCACATTTGCAGAGAATTAGTAGTTGAGTTAAACCCAGAGCGAACCTGCAGGAGATTGTCTAGTGGATGGAGAAGGCCCAGGCAATGGTGGGTGGGACTAGTCCCCAGGCAAGTGAATAAAATGGAGGGAAATGTATAAGGAAAGTAGGCATCCTTGTGATACTTGGCCAGACATGCTGGTCTGGCAAGGATCATCCCTCTCTTATGTCAATATTATGTGGCCAATTCCCTCACTCCTGGTGTTGGTGTGAGTTCCGAAAAGCTGGACAAGGAACTGAAACTAGTCTATCTTAAGAGATAGACTAAATTAACAAGATAAACCCCCTTGCTCCCTTAAGCCAATTTGATGGTGGTTTTATCAGCAATCATGCAGGTGACACACACCAATACCAAGGGCCAAGGAAACTGGACACACAATATCCGTACATCTTCAGGACTGCTGAGAGAAGGATGATCCTTACTTGCCAGGTAAGCATGCCCGGCCAAGTATATACCAAAGGATAGCCACTTTCTCAACCAGCTTCCTCTATCTTATCTACCTGCCAGGAGACTAGTTCTGCCTACCACTGGATGGGCCTTCCCTATCGTTAGATAGTTTCCTGCAAGGTTGCTTGGGGCTTATTTCAACCACTAATTCTCTGCAAATATGACTTGAACCCTTAGCCATCAAGTTGATCCTCTATGATAAGGGCCTTTCTGGATCTCAGGCTCACAGCACTTGGGGAGCTCTCAACCCGACACCCACTTATTTACATGGAGGTTGCTTCTTGGGAAGCTCCCCCAGCTTCACCTGCCCCCCCCAACCACCTACTCTGACCACATCTTCTTTTTTTTTTTTTAAACATTTTTTATTATCTCCATGCATACAAACTTAATAGGTACACCGGTTCCCTACCTCCCTCCTCCTCCCCCCAACCCCTCTGCTCACCCTCCCCTCATCCCCCAGTGCCTCCCCTCCCCCAATTCCCTGACCACATCTTCTAAGAAGGTCTATCAGCCCAGCCTGCCCTTCTGCAGCCAGGCGACCACCCTTGAGCTCTGAGGTTGTCTCTTTCCCACTTGAACGCAAGCTCCAGAAGGTAAACACTCTGGCTGGCTGGCTCTGTGTGGCCAGGATCAGGGTCCAGATGTTGCCTGGCATGAAGAGGCTGCCCTGTAAATATCCGTTATCAAACGAGTGACCATGGTGTCAGACGTGAGTTTGGGTTCTCAAGAAGGACCACACAATACAAGATAAAGTTTTATTTCTGCAGAAGTGCACAGGAAGACCAGACGTATGCTCCGCTTATATTCCTAACTCCAGACCCCAGGATCCCTAGGATGAATCAGTGCTGGGCTTCACACTAATGGTGTGATTTGCTGATTCATAAACAAAGCAGAAATGGGGAGGGGTGTAAGTAGGGAGTGGGGTTCACTTTCGGCAGATGATTTCAGAAAGCATGAGAAACTGTGTGCAAGGCAAACTCATTTCCTAGTATGACACCCTTGCATTTCAGGACCAGTTGACTCATGAGGGACTGCTTATTAAATAGTTTTTAAAATGAAGTTTCCCTATTTTTATTTTAACCCTTTGATAGAAAAGACAGTGCTAGGGCTGGAAAGATAGCTCAGGGGTTAAGCTTCTGCCTTACAGGCAGAAAGTCCTGAGATGGGATCCCTGATCCCACATTTAAAAAAAAAAAATGTTTTTCTCACAAAAGGACCTTAGAGTCTGAAGATCATTTTCCATTTTATGCTCCATTTCAAAAAGTGATACTTCTCAAAAGCAAGTCAAAACCCAAGCCTGAAATCCAGAAATTCAGATGCAAAAAAAAAGTTGCTTTAATTTAAATATGTATCAAGTACTCCTGAAAGCTCCTCCAATTCTCGACTTGATTTTGGATGTGTAAATCTGGCTAGAAAGGGCTCCGTCCCACTGTTAATAGTTCGTTGGAAGCCATTGAGTTGAACTAAGTTCTTCCATGGCTCAGCAGACCAAACCAATACAGTGCCATTCACGCCCAGCAAAACTCTTCACCTATGAGCCTGAGCAAGGACTTCTCTTGGTTAGGACAGCCTGGCTTGGCTGCCCCAGGCAGCTGCAGCCAGCAGAGCTGCTGTTTGTCTCGATAGCGCCTAGCCACCTTGCAGCTCTGAGAGCCTCACAACCTGCTCTGCTTCTCACAGTCACCCACTTTGCTAATCGATTTGTTTGCTGTTTGGTGGGGGTTTTTTTCCACTCAAATAACTATGCATTTGAAAACTTAAAGTTCTTCCCTTTTTAACACTGCTGAGACTGAGCAATGTTTTTCCCTTTACTTAACACTTTGAGCATTTCAAATTAGTGATGCTCTAATGGATACATAGGCTTCTATTCTTATTACATAATCTTCACTTAAGGAAAAATGTGTAGACAAGAAGTCTTCCTGAGTTTTCATATTAGTTTGAATGTAGGGTCCTGACTTTTCCACACTCAAGTTTTCTTGTGTTTGTATGTGTTTGTTTGTTTGTTTGCTTGTTGCTTGTTTGGTCTCACAGGTAGCCTTAGCTACCCCACAACTCACAACTTAGTCCAATTTAACCTCAACTCCTGTGCAATCCTCCCACTCATACACATGCACCAAGGAGCACAGTTCCTAGCTTTTTTTTTTTTTAAAGTATGTGCATATGTGTGTGTCAGAGGGTGTGTGTGTCTATGGAGGACCAAGGGTGACTTCAGCAACCATCCTAGATTGCTTCTACCTCTTTTTTTATTTACTGTGGGATTTCCCAGGCTCTGCCTTCCAGAGCCACAAGTGCAGCAGTTCTGTGTCTGCTTGGCGTGTTTTTATTGTTGTTGCTGTTGCTGTTGTTACTGCTGTTGTTTGAACATGGGATCCTAGCTTAGGTCCTTCTGTTTTTCAGGCAGTCTTGATCCCTGAGCCATCTCTCCAGCTCTCCTAGGCTTTTTTTTAATGGCAAGATTCAGCCAAATTGCAAAGCAGTCTTTCACCCTTAAAAATTATGTAATTTTCTGTGTAATTCTAAGATGGCATTGACAAGTTTCTTTTTTAACACTGGAGAGGAAAACTAGCTTTTCTGTAAAAGTGGAATTAGAGCTTGAACGAGTGTTCCATTTGTCTGACAAGCTCCCATTGGCCCAGTCCACTGTTTGTTTTCAAACTGTTCCTTAAATACATTTCCTCATCCATTGAATTTTGTTCACCTTTATGAAGGACTGAAGTCTTTTCATTAGTGTTGAGGATTGTTACAAGCAAAGACTTTTATGAAAGAATTACATGGTAATTATTTGCCCAGTGTGCTAGTTAGATACAGAGTTAGACAATTGAGGCTGAGCTCTGGGCACCTTTGTGAAGAACCGATAGTTAAGGCAAGCCGTGAGCAGGGGAATGTACACTTGATGTGGGAAGCCCCAGCCCAAGGTGGGCGGGACCATTCCCTGAGCAGGTGGATAAAAGATGGATGGAGTGGTGCAAGAGTTTTGACATGCTTCATCATACCCTGACAGGCTTGCAGCCTGGCAAATGAGATTTGCCCCTTCTCTCGCAGTCCCTGTGGATGTGATGTGGTCAGTTCCCTTGGCTCCCGGTGTTGGTATGAGTTCTCCTGCCAAGACGAAGTTTGCGCTGCAATGGAGAACCATGAACCAGAATAAAACCCCTTGTTTCCTTCCCTAAGCTGTTTGGCTGTGAATTTAAGAGGCCGCTCAACTACAGCACTCAGCAAAAAGGCTTCTATCAAATTAGTTGAATGTGCAGAACATAACTATTTTATTTTCATGATGCTGTGCGTTTTACACTCAGTCACTTCATCCTGACACCCAATTTATAAAGTAGGAAACAACATCATTGTTTCTGTCTCACAGGTGATGTTGAGGCACAAGGAAGATCAGACGTACTTCCTCCCACTCAACCGCAAGACCAAGCGAGGTCTTGAGGTCTTGACTCTACCGGTGGCTTCGGTGTTGAATGCCCACGTAGTGTCACCTGAGTACAGGATTGTCTCCAAACCTGGAACACGCACAGATCACTTAAACCTTTAAGAAGTTATTTAAAATGACACAATGTGTCCTGGAGTTTTTGTCAATAAGTGCCTTAAGCAGTGAAAAAAAAATCATAAATGATAATCGTGAAAACCCCCACAACTAGAGAATGTACACGAGGATCCATTGTATTTGATGTTATCTTTTTATTGATTTGTTGCCTTTATTTATTTGTTTATTTATTTATTTATGGGCTAGAGAGATGGCTCAGGGGTTAAGACTCTGTTTCCAAAGCAGAAGGACCAGAGTTCAGATCCTGGATCCCACATAAAACACCGAGTGGAAATGGCAGAGGCCTGCACTTTCAGCTCTGAAAGGCAGAGCCTGGAAAATCCCAGATCGAGGCAAAAAAGGGGTAGAGTGATTAAGGATGATTCTTAAAGTAACCCTTGGGCCTCTGCAGGCACACACAGACACATGCAAAAATAAGAGGAGAACACATCTAATAGAACTCTGCTGTCCAGAGTGCACAAAGAACTTAGAAGACTAAACACCAAGGAAACCAATGGCCCAATTAAAAAATGGGCCCTGGAACTTCAAAGAAACTTTACCAGGGATGAAATTAAAATGTCTAACAAATATCTGAAAAAATGCTCCACTTCCTTAGCCATCAGGGAAATGCAAATCAAAACTTCCCTGAGATATCATCTCACCCCGGTCAGGATGGCAAAAATCCACAATACAAACAACAACAAATGTTGGAGAGGATGTGGAGAGAGGGGAACTCTCCTACATTGCTGGTGGGAATGCAGGCTCATACAGCCACTCTGGCGAGCCGTCTGGAGATTCTTAAAGAAATTAAAGATTGAAATGCCATATGACCCTGCTATTCCACTTTTGGGAATAACCCCCATACAGCAGAGGTTCACCTCGATAGCACAAGCACGACCATGTTCATAGCAGCACTGTTTACAATAGCAAAGTCATGGAATCAGCCCAAATGTCCAACAGTTGACGAGTGGATAAGGAAATGGTGGTACATCTATACAATGGAGTACTACTCAGCCATCAAAAATGATGAATTACTGGAATTTGCCGGGAAATGGATGTCATTAGAAACAATTATATTAAGCGAAGTATCCCAGACCCAGAAAATTAAGCGCCGTATGTACTCCCTAATAGGTGGCTCCTAGTAACAAACCCACCCAGCCCACCTAGAGACAGTAATTGCAAGGATTATGAACAGGAGGGATGGGGTAGGAGGGCCACACCAGAAACAAGGAGAGAAGGGACCATGTTACAGCAGGGAAAATAGGCCTCCACCAAGGACCCAAATAAGTAATGAGACATCTGATTAAGTTCACAGACTTTTGTTCCTGATCATTTACTACTGAGGGGGTGTGATCTCACCAGAAGAGGAGGGCATATAGTCTGGCAGATAAAAAGTAACCATTTTGCAAATGGGTGATAGACCCCTCCCTTAGTATGGTTTCCCACTTTTATTACATCTACCTTTGAATGTGCTTTTATCACAAGATAAACAGCTTTTTGTCTCTGGCCAGGGGGTAACATACAATGCCCACCAGGATGGAGTGAAGGGCATTGCAGGAGCAGCAAAACTGCAAAAGAAAATCAACAAACCACAATCCAGAACTTCAGAGACTCTATATCAACCACCTAGAACTAGGCCAGCTTAGTCTCTCCCCATCTTGAAGCTCAGGGAAATTTGTGGAAGAGGGGGCGGTAAGAGTGTAAGAGCAAAAGGATGGGAGGAGCAATGATATGTAAGATACTCTATACTAGTTAGGGCTGAAGCAATCATAATTGGACTTTGCATGCCCTGCGCATTGTCCAACACACTGTTGACCTCACAAAGTCTAGCATCTGCTAAAGGCACCAAGAGCCTTGGAGGTAAAAGATTGGCAGCCACAGCAGTGTTCCTATACCTAAGGGGAACACGGGAAAGGGTTCAGGGAAAGGCCACTGGGTCCTTGTACGTCATCGGACAGGAGGGCCCAGAGGAAAATCAGACATGCACAAGAAAGGACTCTCTGGGAATTGGGGCGGGAGGCACTGGGGGATGGGGAGGGAGAGGGGTGGGGAGGAGGAGCAGGGGGTACGGGGGAGGAGGAGGGAGGGAGGGAACTGGTGTACCTAATAAGTTTGTATGAGCTGAAATAAAAAAAAAATAATAAGGGGAGAGAGGTAATTCATTTCTTTACTATTCATTTAGAGACAGGGTCTCTCACTGTCCTGGAACTCACCAAATAGGCTAGACTGGCTTGCCTGTGAGCCCCAGGAATCCCCCCATCTCCATCTTCCCAGAGTAGGGATCGCACATACTATCATAAGCATGTCCACTTTTTTCTGTCCATTTTTCACCCTTTTTATTTCTGCATTTTGTGCTGCAATCCCTTCACTAACTGAGCTACCTCCCTTAGCCTAAATGGTTTTAAAGAAACAGTGAGGAGACTTGAACTCAAAAAGAACCCGAAGGCTGCGAATCAAAGGCCTCACATGGTTTTCCCTTTTGTGCGTTCTGAGCTTTTTGCCTCGATTGTTTACATTACACTGTTTGTTTAAAAAGAAACTTAATGGGTCTACTACTAGGATTTATTTTATTTTATTTACTTATTTCTTCAGAGATAGTGTATGTAACTTTGAGCTGGCTTCAAAGTTGGTTTTAGACCAAGCTGGCCTCATTTGATAATCCTACCTCATACTCTCAAGTGCTGAGATTATAAGCATAAGACACCATATCTGGTTATTTTTTAATCATCTCTATTTAAATTCATCTTCAATATGCAGCACATGCAAAGCACATATGTTGGTTGATTGCCATGTGATGTGTTTACATGTGTGTGCAGTGAGTACTATTTAAGTCAGGACAAGTACCCATTCCTCAAATCATTGCCTGTTCTTTTCTTTTATTAATCTTTTTAGTCAGTGTAAAAAAATAATGGATTGCATTATAAGAGTTTTATGTAGATAAATGATAGATAGATAGATAGATAGATAGATAGATAGATAGATAGATAGATAGACAGACAGACAGACAGACAGATATTACTGTCACTAACTTTCTTGTGTATGTATGTGTGTACATGTGTGGGACTGTGCACAGTGCACTTGAGTGTGTGTGCACCTATGGAAGTCCAAGGATGACAGGAATCATTCTTGAGCATTTTCCATCTTATTGTTGGGAGTTTAATTTTCTAATTAAACCCAGGGCACGCCATTCTAATCTGCCTAACCAGTTTACTCTGCAGATTGCCAGGCTCTGCCTTAGAAGGCTAGAATCACAGGTGGACTGACACACCCACCCGAATTTTTACATGAGCTCTGAGGATCTAAAACTCAGGTCCAAAGATTTTAACCCCTGAGCCATCTCCCTAGTCCTGACACTTGCTCTTGTCACACGTATATGTGTGTGTGTGTGTGTGTGTGTGTGTGTGCGTGCACGCGCATGTGTGTAGTACTTTATCTAGATTTTGCATTTGAGGGAAAGCTTGTGATATTTTGCCTTCCTTTGCCTTCATTACTCTTCTTGTTCTTCCTCCTCTCCCTCTTCTACTTTCATATCCTATCTACCTACCTGTCATTTATCTATCTAAATCAGGATTTTGCATATGAGAGAAAATGTGATATTTGTTTTTCCAAGCCTGGTTTAGTTTTCTTAACATGTACATCTCCAGTTTCATCGATTTTACTACAAATGAAATAATTTCATTTTTCTTTTACTCAATGCAACATCATGTAACATTCATTAAATCCATTCATTTGCTGATGGGCTTCTAGGCTGGTTTCATATCTTGGCTACTGTGATTGTTGTAGCAATAAGCAAGGACATGCACGTATTTCTGTGGTATGCTGGCTAGAGATCTTCAAGTTTCTTTTCATGAGTAGTATAACAGGGTCATATGGCAGCTCCATTTTTAGTTTTTGAGGAACCTCAATATTGATTTCCATCATATCTGCATCAGTTTACCTTCCCACCAGAAATACACAGTGTTCTTCTTTCTCTGCATCCTTGCCAGCATTTGTTATCAATGATTTTCTTAATGGTAGTCATTCTGATGGGGTGAGATGAACTCGTGGTGTAATTTTAATTTGTCCTTCCCTTATGGTGGAATATGTTGAAGATTTTTTTAAAATTTTATTGGCCATTCATATAATTTTTTGAGAACTGTCTATTAAGTTCATCTGCCTGTTTATTCATGGGCCAACCTGATGTTTAATTTTTGAAGTTCTTTACAGGTTGTAGATTTTAATTCCTTGGAGTTCTTTACAGATCGTAGATTTTAATTCCTTGTCAGATGCATAGTTGGCAGAGATTTCTTTTCATTGTATAAATTGTGTCTGAAATGTGGAAATTGTTTCCTTGTTATGTAGAAGCTTTTTAGCTTCATGCAGTCCCATGTGTCAATTCCTGGGATGACATCCTGTGCTGTCAGAATCCTTTTCAGAAGGTCCTTGTCTGTCCTGTGTCTTAAAGCACTTGCTCTATGTTTTCCTCTAAAAGTTGGAGAGTTTCAGGTCATACATTAAGGTCTTTGACCCATTTGAATTGATTTTTGGGTAGGGTGAGAGAAATGGATCTAGTTTTATTCTTCTCCCTATACTTAGATTGTTTTCCCAAGATCATTTCCCATTTTTAAATGTGTCAAAGATCAGATGGCTATAGCATTATAAGTTTATGTCTCTATTGTATTTACCATTTTTTAATGGCAGAAACGTCCAGAATTTCTTCTTCTGGCTTTTAGAAATACACAGTACATCACCATTACATAGTCACCCTGTTGTACAATAACACACTAGTACTATCCACAGATCAGCCTCCCCCAGTGCTCCCTTCCTCTCGTTCTCTCCAGCCTAATAATCTCCATTCTGCTTTCAATGTCTATGAGGTCACGTCTTTTCTAATATAATGAGATGATGAAGTGTTTGTCTTTTATACATTACTGACATATCCAGAAGAGTTTTAGGTTCACAGAAGAAGTGAGTTCCCTCATATCCCTCCACCCTACCAGCATAGTCCCTGAGCTGTCAAATTATTTACCAGATGCCCCACCCAAGTCAATTACACAGCATCCTCACCCAGAGCTCACAGCCTTTATCTACTCCTGTATACACTGTGGATTTAGACAAGCATGATTTCACCCAGCATTCTGGTGTCACACGGAGTCCTGTCACAGTCCTAAGAATCTTCTGCGGGTTCCTTTTCCTGTGACCTTAGAAAACCAAATCACTCATAAGAAAAATCCAAGTGCAAAATTCCAGTATGCCTACCAGGAAACATGCAATTCAAATAGAAAAGAAGCTGTTGATAAAGATTAATAAGTAACACCTTCTTTTCTTACTTTCTTTCTTCAGTTATGTGTAGTGAGTTGTTCTAGCCTTTCAGGCTATTGAGAATCACACAGTTCCTTTCTAAATCCTTTTCTCCACAGCCCATCTTATCTAATCACCTTCTCAACTTTCTGTTCTTCCAAGTGGCTTGATTAATCTTAAGGGTACTTTTCATGCTTGTGCTCGCTTTGGCAGCACATATACTAAAATTAGAACTATACAAAGATTAGCAGGGCCCTTGCATAAAGGTGACATGCGAATTCGAAAAGTGTTTCATTTTAAAAGGGGGCACTTCTCACTTCTATGCTCCCTTTTCCTTCTTCTCTACTTGTCCGTCCTTCATGATCCAGTTATCTCTAACCAAACAGTTATAAAGTCCCCCAATTTACCCTGGTCATCCCCACAAATCCTCAAACACATATACTATGTTCTCTGAATCCTCCATGACAGCTTGGTTACTTGATCCCATTTAGATGTTGATATTTAGTTAGTTAGTTAGTTAGTTAGTGTGTGTGTGTGTGTGTGTGTGTGTGTGTGTGTGTGTGTATCAGACAGCACTGTGTGACTCTGTGGAGGGACCTTGGATCCCTGAAAGAGGACCAAGGGTGACTTCAGGAATCATCCTGGATATTTCTATCTCCTTTTTGTTTTGCTCTGGGATTTCTCAGGCTCTGCCCACTAGGGCCCAAATCACCTGGCATTTTTATGAGGACCTGGGATCTGAACGCCGAACCTTCTGCTTGCAGGACAGAGGCTTAACCCCTGAGCCATCTCTCCAGCCCTAGATACTGATTTTTTTTTTTTTTTTTTTTTTTTTTTTTTACTTAGCCAAATCCTTTTATGTGCAAGTTAAAGTATGATGAGCTTTTGTCTCTTCCAGGGAAAGTGGAGTTGGCCACATGTATGCAGCTCACTAAATTCTGCACTGTGATTGAATCCTCCTGAGTCCATGTCTTCTCCATCATTAGAAAAGGAGGTGAGAGCAGAAGACTTTAAAGCTCATCTCCGAATGCCTCCGTTCAAGGGGAGCAGCGCCACAATCAGTTCATTAAGAGCTAATCCAGGCTTAGCCCTAAACAAAGCTTCTCAGCCAAGATCTAAACACACAAATTCTACCTTCACTAGGAGATTAAATCCCCTCAGCTAACCAGGCCAGCCTTCCCCCAACTCCACACCCAACAGGCTCACCGCATGGCACGCACAGTAATTGGAAATGCACATTGGACCTGTGTAGCTCCAGGATCTCTGTCCAAAGAAACCAGCCTGTCTTGACTTGCTTTCATGAAAAGCAGCCCTCGGTTCTTCTGGAAAAGAAAGTATTTTTGAAACATTTTTGGGTACAAACAAATAGATTTTGGCTAATCTCTCTTATGGTATGCTGTAGATGTGGAAATGGATGTAACAAGAAGGACCAGATTGGAAAAGGTGTGTTTGTGTAGTAAGAATGACCTGATTTGGTTGACAGAGGCCATTTCTGATTAAAAGCTGTTTTAGTGCTGTTGTAAGAAGCCCCTCTTCTTTCTCAAGCCCGTCCCTTAGGAGAAAAGAAAATATAGTTGGTGATCATTAGCCAGCTTTATTTTATTTACTAAGATAAGATTTATAGCTTCAAGTCAGACTAAATTCTTGTGCACGACCCACAATTATCCTGTGACACAGAATGTGGTTGCCAAGCTTCTTTGTGAATGCAGGGCTCTTCCAAGACTGTGAAAATTTCAGAACATCACTGGTTCCAACACCCGCAAAGAGATGTTGAATCGCCTCTCATTCCAGAATGGAAGGAGCAGTAGCATAGTCGAAGGCAATGAGGGAGAATTATTACACAAGGGAAAAGGGAAGGATTTTTTTCCCCTCCTTTGTCTTGTTTTGTTATGTTGTTCTGAAATAAGTTCTCACTTTGTAGCTCTGGTTGTCGAAATACTTACAGCAATCCTCCTGCCTCCAACTCCTAAGTGTGAATGAACGTCATAAGTCAGCCACCACACTCAGCTTGGAAAGGTGTTTTCAAATAGCACTTGGACAGCTGTGGACAGGAGAAAAAAGACAACTCAATGGTTTCTGCTATTGCATAAAATGAAACAGCAAAATAGAAGTTTAGACTAGAATAGAACAGAACAGAACGGAATGGAACGGAACGGAACGCAATGGAACGGAACGGAACGGAACAGAACAGAACAGAATAGAATCAAGTTGTTGAAAATTAGTAATAACCAGCTCACCATGGTGGCCCATGCCTGTGATCTCAGCTCTTGGGAGGGTTCAGCATGACAATGAATTAGAGGTCAGCCTAGATCACTTGGAGAGACACTGTCTCACAGAAAGAAAGAAAAAAAATAGCAGAAAACTAAATCTGTTTTTGGAAGAATGATTATAATCTCCTCAGATCTGAATGAAAGAAAAGATAACTAGATCAGATAAATATTTACACTGCTAGGATTTACAGGAAATGATTACAAATGTCAAACAAAGAGTAGTAACAATGTCTCATCTGCAATATCCTCCCATAAGATTTAAGAAGAAAAGTCAGACATGGTACACAGGAGGCACAGTCAGGAGAATGCTTCAGACTGTCACATACTAAACCAGACCCCGTCTCCAAAGACCAAACTAAATAGACCAAATAGATAGGTTGGTTATAGTTCTGGGTGGAGTGTTTACCATGAGACCCTAGGTTGAATCCCCAGCACTGAAAATAAATCAAGCTCCTCTGAAGCAACGAAAGATGAAAATACTTAAGTCACAGAAAAAAAGTAAAACGACAAAATATTGCATGGAAACATATAAAACTTATTAGTAGTGTAGAAAATGTAGATCCTAACAAACTAAACAATGTTATATGCCAGGCACTAGACTAAATGACTGGTTTATCTATCTAATCCTAACGATCAATATGAGAGAGTTGGTTCTTGTTCCTGCTGTACGGATAAGGAAACTGAGACTTAGAAATGCTAGTTACGTGCCCAAGATCTCATCCCCTGTTTTTGGTTTCATAGGAGAATGAACCCAAGCAGCAAGACTGTAGATCTCTATCCCTCAGGGTCCAGTTGTAACAGACACTTTGTACTGTAGACAGAAAGCATGAAACTGGTCAGTTTATGTATGGGCAGGTATAGAACAAACTGGTACAATATCACTCATCATAGATCTTACTTTATATTGACAATCTTGTTTTTAAGAAATTCACCCTACAAAAGTAATCCAAAAGATAAAAGATGATTCCACAAAGATGCTTATTAACAAGTAGTTAGAAGGAAAACAGGATTGGTTTGTTTGGTTCTGTGGTACCAGGGATCTGAGCTATGCCAATCATGAACATTATGGAGGGAACATTAGTATAAGTCTTAGAAAACTATTAAGTAACTTACAGAGAGGATATTGTTGATTTTTTAATGTTTTGTTTTAGAGACAGAGTCTTGCTGTATGACCCAGGTTGGTCTTGAACTCACAGCCCCTCCTGCCTTGGCCTCTTGAGCCATATCCAGATCAAGTAAAAATATTGGTTCTGGACGTCAAACCGAGGGCCTTAAATAAGTGAAACAAGTGATCCGCTGAGCTATCTCCCTAGTCCTGTAAGATTTAATATCATATTTTCCTCAATAATACCAGTTTTCAAAGTGGCACACTACACTATCTGCTCACTTCACCCTGGTTACCACTCAGGACTAGAGGAAGGACAGATCAGCTGAACTTCCAAAATGACAGAAATGTTCTAGATCTGCACTGTTGGTTACTGCAGCTGCCAACCACCAGGGCTATGGTGTGCTTGAAACGTTATGTGCAACTGAGAAAATAATTCTATGTTTCAGTGACTTAAATATCTAGAGGGGAACCTTACACAGTGGCTCAATTGCAGAGTGTTTTGCTTTGGATGTGCAAGACCTTAGCTTTAACTTTCAGCACCAATAAAATAAAATAAAGTTAGAGATCTTACAGTGGTATGCTTCTATAACCCCACTGAAGAAGCTAAGACAAGAGGATTATGAGTGTGAATCAGCTTGGGCCACATAGCAAGACATACAGATAGATGGATGGATAGATAGATGATAGATAGATAGATAGATAGATAGATAGATAGATAGATAGATACGATAGATAGATAGATAGATAGATAGATAGATAGATAGATAGATAGATAGATAGATAGATAGATAGATAGATAGATAAAACAGGATAACTAGTGACTATTGAATGTACACATGCACAGAATACTATGTTACATCAACTAGTTACTATCTTTTCAGACTTGGGTTTTTTATCTCCAGATCCTGAAAATCCACCTTCAATATTAAATGCACATTCAAACAACCTCCAGTGTTATTTCAAAGACACTGTGGCAACTACTTCAACCAAGGTCTCAAGATCAAATCAGTACCATTTCATATATACACTGGCTTCATTTTATCAAACTCCCGTTGATTTGTTTGTTCCAGTAGAAACTTGCAAGTCTAAATGGTAGCATCAAATTTAAAACTTAAATTGCTGGATGTTATTGATGTGTATGCCTGTAAACTCAACATTTGGGAGGTACAGGCAGGACGATCAGGATTTTAAGACCAGCCTCAACTATACATCAAGTGCAAAGACATTCTGGGATTATATGAACATGAGAACTTGTCCTCAAAACAAAACCAAACCACAAAAAACACCTACTTTGTAATAGTTAATGGAAATACATGGAACCAATTTTAGCATGAAATTACTATTATTAACTTTCTTATCATTGTTTCAGTATCAAAAGTCACCAGCTGTACACTGACCTTATATGTAAATAAGAACCGTGGTTATTGTGAGACTGGTTTAGATGTAAAGAGTCTCTGGAGAAGTCTATTGCTCTGTAAAACCACACTCTCATCTTTCTCCATATTTACATTGTCCCCTAAATACTATCAAGACTCCCTGCATGCCAATTGTCTACCAACACCTTTTTGGTCCTTCTGTTGTAAACAAAATTCTCATCTTTAACTAGATATATGCCCATTATAGTAATAACTGTTTCCTAGCCACAGTTGCCAGCTCTGTGTGTTAGTTAAATATATAAGTGTCAACTTGACAGGTGCAGGCTGATTTTGGGCACATGGGTAAAGAACTGATAATAAAGCAAGCCCTAGGAAAACCTGCAGGATTGTCTAACTGATGGGGGAAGGCCTGGTCATGGTAGGTGGGGCCTCTTCCTGGGCAGGCAGATAAAATGGAGGAACCTGGTTCAGGAAGTTGGCATTCTTTGGCATACTTGGGCAGGCATGCTACCTAGCAAGTGAGGTTGCCCCTCTCTCAACAATTCTATGCATACGGTGCGGTCAGTTCCCTCAGTCTTTGGTGTTGGTATGTGCTCTCCTGCCATCTTGGACTAAGAATTATAACCAGACAATCATAGCCAAATTAAAGCTCTTGTTCCCAGAAGTCATTTTGTGGTGAATATATTGGCAACATACAAAGTAACTGCAACCGTCTGGCACACAGAGGTTGTGCGTGCAGCTCACAAAATGGAACCATGCCAGTGCATCTGATCTTTTTCCTGAGCAGAAAGTGGCAATCCTGGTCACAACAGAGATGGCATCTTGTACCCTGCAGTCGAAGTATAGCCTGAGAGAAGAAAAAACCCAATAAGGTCTTTCGCATTCACAGAACTGGTATACAGACCTGTAAGGTTGAAGCCATTGTAATTTTGGTTTTTCACTGTGGTGAGTAATATTATGGTCATATTTACAGGATTTGGAATCATTTAGAAGACAGGCCTCTAGGCACACCTGTGCGGGACTATTTGGTCTCAGGGAAGCCTGTGACGAATGATGTCAAATGGGTTGGTTAATGGGAGAAAACCTATACCAGAAGTGGACAGCACCATTTCTCTGATTTGGGTTGTGGACTGCATAGCCGAGCACCAGCATGCATTGCTACTTTCTTCCTGACTGAAGTTGCAGTCCACTCAAAGAAGATTGCCATACCTCTCAGAAGTATTTTCAAAAGCATCCTTATTATCTTCAGAAGAACTATATTATTATTTTGGTCTATGAGATCTGTAGTCATCAAATGTGCATTAATAAAATTGGGAAGGTTCTTCTTATTTCCTGGAGCCCCCGTGGCAGGCAGTGGAAGGGAAGCCTGAGCAAAGGAAAGTAAAACCATCCAAGACTGCTTGCATGCGCCAGGAGGATGGAGTGCTGAGACAAAACCCAAGGAGAAGGGGCCTGTCTCACCTTTGCATTTTGTTTCCGTGATAAACACACGACCCAAACCCTTTCACTGAACAAGGAGAAATGCTCATGCTCATGACTGATCATTATGGCGGGAAAGTGACACCAGCAGGCCTCAAGAGATGAGGGAGCTGACCACAGTATATCCACAGGACAAGTTGAGAGCGGGATATATTTTCTAGCTTGTTAGTCTGCCAAATTTCAACTAGTACCTTGCCCATGAGAGAATGGCCTCACTCACTGTGGGCTGGATAATCACATACCAGTTAGATAGTCTCAGACTTGCTAAGAAGTTTGTCTTAATTGGACCATTCTGCACAGGTATGCCTAAAGAGTCACTTCTTATTTGTTAAGTTGATATCTGCAACTGACTGCTACAAGTTCCAATCTGCTGGATACTTGTTCTTTAGGCTACAGCTTCCCCCAGAGACTCTCCTGACCTTCCTCCCACCTGCAGATGCTGGGCCCTTCCTCTTTCCTGACCCGAGCAACCAATGATTCTTGGAGATCAAGGCTAGTCCTGGATTTATGGGAGAAAAGAAGAAACTGAATGCAACTGAAATTTTAGAATTATGGATTTATTGTCTTCTACCTAGGCTCTAAGTTTCACCACTGAACTCTGGGGAAACTACTGAAATATCCCCATAAACACTTTTTAAAGTTTACTGATTTACTTAAGAAATCAACTCATTAATGAGCAATTTACTGTTAGGGATTATGTGTGTTGCCACCTTTCTGTTTTATTTTGCTATAACTGGAAGCTGGGATTTACTTTGAAATATAGCTGTGTGCCCCCCCCCCCCCCCCCGCCATTTCACCCAGCTTCCATAAATGATTGGTTTTAAAATCCCCCATAGATACCAAGATCTACAGATATGTCTTATTTCTGAAACAGCACAGTGAGCATCTTTCGACACACTTCACATCAACTCCAGATTACTTCTGATACCTAATGCTGTAAATGGTTGCTATGTTGTATTAGTGAACAATGAGAAGAAAAGAATTTGTATATGTTTAGTATGGGGAAAATCTTCATAATATTTCCAATTTGAGATTGGTTGAATCTATGGATGCAGGGAGTTGACTACATTTGAGGGAATAAAGCAAACATTTTGAATGAGAGATTGCAATTAGGTCCCCTCAGCACCTATAGTGTGGCTCACTGCTGAATGACCGAATTATGCATCATGGAGAACGCAGAGAGAAGACCAAAATCCTTATCTTCAAAGATCAATTATTGTGGAATTATTGTGGAATAAAGAAAAAGCAGGTGCAACCAGACTTGGAAGCTCAGGTCTGCAATCTCAACCCTTGCAGGCTGGAGCAGGGGCATTACCGTGAGTTCAAGGTAAGTGTGAGGCTACTGCGGGAGACCCTGTCTCAAAAAAAAAAAAAAGACGGAAAGTAAAACAGGACATGTACACACAGGGGTTCTGCAGGACAAAGGTGACAGGAGATGTGTAAAAAAAGGGAGAAGACTGGCTTCAGCTGGGGACCTCAATGTCTGCAAGCAGTCCATTTCCAGTGACCTCTTGTTGCTGATTAACTGCCTGTAAGCCTGTCTGAATCTCATGCTGAACTGAAAAACATTCCTAGAAAATCAGATTTGTACAACCAGTCTGACAGAGAATCTTCCATACCTGGTATGCTGACTTAGACTGAGCACACGATAAATATAAATGAATGGATAAATCATAAATGAATGGATATTATAAATGTTTCATCTTGTTTTTTCACTTTCTTTAATATATATAAAAATTAATACATAAAATATATATTAATATATAAAAATATTTTTATAATATTTTAGTGTTCCATACATGAATATGATACTTTTTAAATTTTTTTATTATTTATTTATTCATTCAATTGTGCGTGTATGAGTGTTTGCGTGTGTGTGTATGTATGTGTATGTATGCATATGTGTGTGTGTGTGTAGAACCACAGACAAATTCAGGAACCACCATGGACGCCTCCACCTCCTCCTTGTTTACTCTGCCCCGGGGATTCACAGGCTCCGCCCTACCAGGACCGGAAACGCAGGCCACCCCCGCTTCTGCTTGGTGTCTATACGTGGGGTCTAGGATCCGAACCCAGGACCTTCCGCCTGCATGGCAGAGGCTTAACCCCTAAGCCACCTCTCCAGCCCCATGAATATGATACTTTCTATGATACTTTTCCCCCTAATTCTCAGTCCTCTCCCCCCCTCCTTTTCCTCTTATAACTTTTAATCTCCCCTGCCAGGCTCCCTTCTATTTTCAAGCCTTTTCACTTGTGTGGCTCACTGTGCTCCATCTGGTTTGCCTTTGCTGACATGTACCTGACACGATTCATAGTTCAACAAGTATTCACCCACTTTTTCTTAATGTATATTTCCCAAAGACAAAATTGCAAAACACTATAATAAATTCAAGTTTTAATTTGAAAAGAACGATTGAGGTAATGCCATAAGGAGTGTTCATGAAAGGATCTTTTGGAAAGAGTTCAATGGCCAGAAGATACCCTACTGAATGAGTTTCTGGTAGCCAGCACATGCAGAGGTTCTAGAAGTTAGCTTGCTCTAGTCTGCATATACAAATGACCCAAGCTTTACATCCAAAATGGAAATATCTCCACAATAACAGGTCATCAAAGTTTCCTTCCAGAGGTACTAGTCGGGATAGCTGAGTGAGCAGCTACCATTTGAATTCACCGGCAGGTAAACATTTGGCAAATTCAAATAATAGCAGGAAAAAGAAATGGGAAAAGCCATGAGTGGTCTCTCACACTCTCATATGAAAGTGTGAAACCAGTCCATAGACATATTCTTAAAAATAATTAATCTCCAGAAGAAGAGGAGGGGAGAAAATGCCTTCCCTAACATCAAAGGAAAAAATTACACTCTCGTGAGGATGGTACAAAGTAGCAGAGCTCACCTCAGCATCTGTGTTGAGTTGCTGTGTTCATGGCATTTGTCCCTGGAGATCTTGAGACCTTGAGTGAGTAGGGAGCTCATCAGTTCTCAGGGTCAATGCACCAAGATTATACCTTTCTGGTTGCTGTTCTGCAACCTGACAGGCCACCTGTGAGGTGACACTCCTTGGTTAATGTGGAAAAGCTAGGAGAGCTTAGTACAACAGCATCATGTTTTTTTTTTGTTTTTTTTATTAAAAATTTAATTATACATTTTAAAATTTTTTACCAGTTCCCTCCCTCCCCCCTCCTCCCCCCGACCCCCCTCCTTCCCCTCCCCTTCCCCCAGTGCCTCCCCCCCAATTCCCAGAGAGTCCTTTATTGTGTACGCCTAACTCTCCACTGGGTCCTCCTCTCCGATGACATATAAGGACCCAGTGGCATTTCCATAAGCCCTTTCTCTTGTTCCCCTTAAGCATAAGATCACTACTATGGCTGTCAATCCCTTGCCTCCAGGGGTCTCGGTGCCCTTAACAGATGCTAGACTTTATGAGGGCAACAGTGCGCTGGACATTGCACAGGGCATGCAAAGTCCCATTATGATTGCTTTGGCCCCAACTATTGTTGAGAATCTTGCAAATCGTTGCTCCTCCCATCCTTTTGCTCTTACAATCTTACCGCCCCCTCTTCCACAAATGTCCCTGAGCTCCAGGATGGGGAGAGATTAGGCTGTCCTAGTTCTATATGATTGATATAGAGTCTCTGAAGTTCTGGATTGTGGTTTGTTGATTTTCTTTTGCAGTTTTGCTGCTCCTGCAATTCCCTTCACTCCATTCTGCTGGGCACTGTATGTCACCCCCTGGCCAGAGACAAAAAGCTGTTAAACTGGAGTCTTGTTGTAATAGCACATTCAAGGGTAGATGTAATAAGAGTAGGAAACCTCACTGAGGGAGGGGTCCATCACCCATTTGCAAAATGATTACTTTTTATCTGCTAGACTATATGCCCTTCCCTTCTGGTGAGATCAGGAAAGAACGTCTGTGAACTTAACCAGGTTTCTCATTAATTACTTGCAGACCTTGATGGAGGCTATTTTCTCTGCTGTAACATGGTCCCCTCTCTCCTTGTTTCTGGTGTGGCCCTCCTAACCCATCTCTCTTGTTCATAATCCTTGCAATTACTGTGTTACATAGGTTTACTTTTGAGTGTCTCAATGTGGGCTGGGTGAGTTTGGTACTAGGAGCCACCTATTAGGGAGTACATACGGCGCTTAATTTTCTGGGTTTGGGATACTTCACTTAATATAATTCTTTCTAATGACATCCATTTCCCAGCAAATTCCAGTAATTCATCATTTTTGATGGCTGAGTAGTATTCCATTGTATAGATGTACCACATGTTTCCTTATCCACTCGTCAACTGTTGGACATTTAGGTTGATTCCATGACTTTGCTATTGTAAACAGTGCTGCTATGAACATGGTCGAGCTTGTGCTATCGAGGCAAACCTCTGCTGCATGGGGGGTTATTCCCAAAAGTGGGATAGCGGGGTCATATGGCATTTCAATCTTTAATTTCTTTAAGAATCTCCAGACGGCTCGCCAGAGTGGCTGTATGAGCCTGCATTCCCACCAGCAATGTAGGAGAGTTCCCCTCTCTCCACATCCTCTCCAGCATTTGTCGTTTGTATTGTGGATTTTTGCCATCCTGACCGGGGTGAGATGATATCTCAGGGAAGTTTTGATTTGCATTTCCCTGATGGCGAAGGAAGTGGAGCATTTTTTAAGATAATTGTTAGACATTTTAATTTCATCCCTGGTAAAGTTTCTTTGAAGTTCCAGGGCCCATTTTTTAATTGGGCCAGTGTTTTCCTTGGAGTTTAATTTTCTAAGTTCTTTGTGCACTCTGGACAGTAGAGCTCTGTCAGATATGTGGTTAGTGAAGATTTTCTCCCATTCTGTGGGTTGCCTTTGAGCTCGCATCACAATCTCTTTATCTAAACAGAAGCTCTTTAATTTCACAAGATCCCAACTGTTGAGAGTTGGTAGCAGTGACTGTGCCATTGGATGTCTGTTTAGGAAGTGTTGGCCTAGCCCAATTAGCTCGAGGGAGTTCTCTATCCTTTCAACTATGGTTTTTAAAGTCTCTGGCCTGATATCAAGGTCCTTGATCCATTTGGAATTAAGTCTTGTACATGGTGACAAGTACGGGTCCAGCTTTAATCTTCTGCATGTGGAGATCCAGTTTTGCCAGCACCATTTGTTGAAGATGCTGTTCTTTTTCCATTGGATTCTTGGGCCCCTTTGTCAAAGACCAAATGGCTGTAACTTTGTGGGCTTATATCTGGGTCTTCAATCCTTATCCATTGATCTGTGTGTCTATTTTGGAGCCAGTACCAGGCTGTCTTTATAACTATGGATTTGTAGTATAGACTTAGGTTTGGTATGGTAATACCTCCAGCTGTGTTTTTGTTACTCAGGATTGTTTTTGCTATCCTGGGTCTTTTGTGCCTCCATATGAACTTTGAGATTGTTTGGTCAACTTCTTTGAAGAATTGCTTTGGGATTTTGATTGGTATAGCATTGAATCTGTATATTGCCTTTGGTAGGATGGTCATTTTTACAATGTTGATTCTGCCAATCCAGGAACAAGGGAGGTCTTTCCACCTTCTGGTGTCTTCTGCAATTTCTTTCTTTAGGGTTTTAAAGTTTTCATTGTAAAGGTCTTTTACCTCCTTAGTTAGGTTTATACCAAGGTATTTCATTTTTTTAGGGGTTATAGTAAATGGTATGGTTTCTCTCAAGGCTTTTTCACTTCTTTCATTCTGGGCATATAGGAAGGCCTCTGATTTTTGCACATTTATTTTGTATCCTGCCACCCTGCTGAACTTCTCAATTAGTTCCAGGAGCTTCCTGGTGGAGTTTTTGGGATCACTCAGGTATAAGATCATGTCATCTGCAAATAAGGATAGCTTGACTTCTTCCTTGCCGATTTGAATCCCTCTTATGTCCCTTTCTTGTCTTATGGCTTCAGCTAAGACTTCAAGTACAATATTGAATAGAAGTGGTGAGAGTGGACAGCCTTGTCTAGTTCCTGATCGAAGTGGGAATGCTTCCAATTGTTCCCCATTGAGCATAATCCTTGCTGTGGGCTTGTTGTATATAGCTTTTATTATATTGATTAAGGTTCCTTCCATTCCCACTGTCTCTAGCGTTTTGATCATAAAAGGAACAGCATCATGTTTTATCTCAAAATATGATGCAATTGTCACTCCTCTTTTATATTATTAGCCAAACCGGAGAGGTGGCTCAGGGGTTAAGCCTCCGCCTTGCAGGCGGAAGGTCCTGAGTTCGGATCTCAGATCCCATGTATAGATGCCAGGCGGAAGTGGGGGCGGCCTGCGTTTCTGGTCCTGGTAGGGCGGAGCCTGTGAATCCCGGGCCAGAAGGAGGTAGAGGCGTCCCTGGTGGTTCCCGAATTCGTCCGTGGTTCTACACACACACACACAGACACACACACACACACACACACACAGATGCGCGTGCACATACACACGCACATGCACACAGTTGAATAAATAATAATAATAATAATAATAAATTTTATATTATTAGCCAAAGAAATTTACATGACCAGCCAGGCCTGATGGAGCATGCCCAGATTCCAGTGTGTGAGACATAGAGGCAGGAGGATCACAAGTCCTGATCTGGCAATACATAGATTGTTATTGGCAAAGAAATTCTCCAAAGTCTCAAATATGCGGTTTTCAAATTACAAATGAGATCACCTCATCTGCTATGGTGTGACAGACCCCATGTACTATAGAAGCTACGGGAATCACTGACCATCCTTTTCCTCAAGAGATTTACAAGTACAATGTTTCTTGAAGAACTCAATTTGAAGTACATGAGCGCAACTAGCAACACAAAGTACCATAACAAGCCTGTACATTCTGTATTTAATTGCTCAACAGGAGATATATAAGTTTCTCAAAGCCTGGACAAATATGATTAAATGATGGAATTGAAAGCAGCTCCATCGCACTCTGGAAGCAATTACCTAGGTGCTGCCTTGTGACCAAGAGTCAAATCAGGAGCAGAACATGGGAGTGTGACTTTTGCTGACTCCTGGCTCCTGGCCCATGCTAAACCTGTCTCCCAGATTCGCTATGTTTCCATGCCCTGACCTGAAAATTGGGGCCAGTAGGTGAAACCAGTCCATAGACAGATTCTTAAAAATAATTAATCTCCTGAAGAAGAGGAGGGGAAAAAAGCCTTCCCTAACATCAAAGAAAAAAATTACACTGTGGTTTGAGTTCTATTGATTCAAGTGGCATGTGCAAACTAAAACTCAGAAAAAGAGCACAAAGGAGAAATGAAGTTGTTCTCTGACCTCCACAGGTATACCCCACGCACAGACCAGGCACATGCACAAATAAGCAAATAATTGATAAATAAAATTTTTAAAATAGAAGAGGAAACCAGGTATGTGTCTCACACCTGTAATCCTAGCACTTGAAAGGTGGAGGCAGGAAAATGGGGAGTTCGTGGTCATAGTCACACAGCAAGTTGGAAGCCAGTCTAGGCTCCATGATACCCCATCTCAAAAACAGAGAGAGAGAGAGAGAGGAGGTAAGTAATGGTGCTCAGTGTGGGTAAGATGACTCGCCTGCAGAGAAATGCTGCCAACATCAGGAATATAGTGTTTCAGCTCATGTTGACCATGGAAATACTACGCTTGTTGACTAATTTGTATCTAGTAACGGAATCAAGGTAAACAATGGACCACAGAGAAGCTGTGTGGGCCCCATCAGTCATGATGAAGTCTACACTCATCCCACTACATTTGGGAGAGGAGTCGGGCTCTCCAGGCTTGGCCGCAGATGAGACCTCCAACTTCATTGAGTGCACAAGACTCTGAAGTTCACAGCTGCTTCTCTTCACCATGTAATTGGATAGAGTTGTCAGGAGAAAAGTCAGGAACTAAGCCTCTGCTGATGTATCCTTCCCTTTCATTTCTGGCTGGGTCCTTCTGCTTTTTGACCTGCATATGCGATTTGGGGTCTTACTTACTTAGCTATGGGTTGCTGTGACCAAAACTAACTTGCTATTCATACATAAGTGTCACTTTTCTTGTTGCTGCGATAAAAATACTCCAATAAACACAACTTAAAAGAGTAAGAGTTATAAAAAAAAAAAAAAGAGTAAGAGTTATTTCGGCTTACAGTTCAAGAGCACAGTCTAGCATCGTGAAGAAGTCAGCAGCACGAGCTCTGAGTAGCTGGTCGCATTGTGTCACAGTCAGCAAGAGGAGATCTATGAAAACCGGTGCTCGGCTAGCTTTCTCCCTTTACACACCCCCTTCTAGGAGAAGTCTTCCCACCACAGTTCACCAAATCAACATGTTCACAGGCATGCCCAGAGGCTAAAGAACCCCTCACAGGTGTCCCTGGGGGCTTGTCTCCTAGGTGACGGCAGATTCTGTCAAGTTCACAAGCCATCACAGAGAGTAACACAAGGATTTCTGGCACAATTGGCCGAACAAATGCATAAAATGTACGTTCACTGATGGTCACCAAGTTCATGTTAGTGAAAAATGCCAAGTGGACATTAGTCTGCTTGTCTAAGGCAGAGACTAGGAATCCCCAGAGCAAGCTGGCTTGCCTGACTAGCCCTATCTTCAAGCTCTGAGCTTGATTAGATCCCCGGTCTCAAAAGAATAAAGGTAGAAATGGATGATTCTCAACACACACACATACACACACACACACAAACACACAGAGGCAAACATGCATACATATGCACACACTCCCTCACACATACTCATGAAGAGAGAAAAAGAAAAATTAAGGTTTCTGAAAGCGTGTATAGTACCAAATCTTTCCAACAGTTACTTCTACAGACCAGATTATGATGAAATTGTACTTTTCAAAATATTCATTGTTTATGCAAAATATATATAATTTGAATAAGAAAATAATAGTTATTCTAGTCTCCCCTTCCCCAAATTAGGAGCTAGATGCTATTATAATGTTAAGTACTTGAGTTTGAACAGCTTGATTAGCTAGATAGAGCTGTGGAGGACACTGAAGGAGATAAAAAAGAAAAATACCTATAACCCAGGCTGCTCTTGAGCTCCGTGATCCTACTTCTGTGTTCCAAATGCTTGGATAGCAGGAATAAGCCATATGCCAAGCTAAGAAATTTTTAAATAAAGTCTACTTCCAGCTTCCCATCTTTGAATAAAACGAAATATTGATGCTCATAAGAGAATAGCTCAGGGGTGTAGAACACATGCTTAATATGCATGAGACTCTAGTTCTATCTTCAATAGTGAAAGTTATCTATAAAAATCAAGTCATTGTGGTGGTACACATCTGTAACCTCAGTATTTGCGGGAAGAAGGCAGGAAAATTGCCAGCCTGAGTTACAGAGTGATATCCTGTTCCTAATACTAAGTAAACAAATAATAAAATTAGAATAGAAGAGAAAACTCTATAAAAGAATCATAAATTCAAGGGAGGCAAAGTTTCGGTTATTCCATTTGGCCTGTATTTCATTTGAAAACTAACAGAGCTTGTGGCTTTCTCCAGGCCTGGACTATAGATGCTGAACATAACTGACATCTTAGTAGATAGATACTGAATACTGAGATCAATTGGAGATATTACTCAGGAAACACAAGCTGCTGCCACAGTTTGCCTGTGCTCTCAGCCAATCCCACTTCAGAAATCCTTATGACTGTCAGAAACTTGGGACCGTTGTCTAAGCAGTGTTATCTGGCATGGTCAGCTCAGGACACATTATCTGATTGGTCTAGGGGCATCCTATGCAGCAGCTCTCAGTTCCTTCACAAGTCCCTACAACCTGAGTCCTCTTGTTCTTCTAGGCCACCCATGGAAGCCTATCTCATTCTCATCTTATAAAAGAATTCATTTAGAGGTGGTTTGAAGATTAATGGTTAACCCCATTGTTTGTGGTTCCATGAATATAGGTCAGGGCGGTAACAGGCCTTTAGACGGCAGGTACATAAAGAGGTAGTGAACAGCTCAGGACCTTATTACAACATGCCCATCAAGCCCAAAGGGACAAACAATGTGTCTGATTGATTTAAGGAAGTGTGTGGCCGCCAGCTCTCCTTGGGTCACAAGGAGCACAAGGCAACCTGGAAGTTGAAGCAAAAGTCTGCCTGACTTGAATCCCTGGGTCAGCTTTCTTAAAGGCAAAACTCTAGCTGCACTCAAGACTCGCTCTTTCCTCCCAATGGTTCAGTTGCTGGTGACTCCAAAGCATCTTTGCACAAACAATGGCCCTTAGGATGGACAAGCTTATGGAGAATAAAATAAGACCCACTGTTGACTACAAAGTATAAAGGCCAGAATGATTTGAATCTTGGCTCCTTTATTCTCTCTTCCCATATTGATGGGTGTATTCTTGATGCTGTTTTTGGATTTCATTAAAACCACTGGGCAGTGAAAAACATAAATAAAAATGATCTGCCCACCATGTCTCCAACAGTACACATTTATATGGCCTTTTTTTTTTTTTTCCTTCTTCTTTATGCTGGGATAGAACCCAGGACCTTGTGCATGCTATGCAAATGCTGTACCACTGAGCTACACCACCAGCCCATGGTCTGTTCTTTTACCATTTTAATTCTATTACTCTCTCATCTCATTATAGTAAAGGCCCTTGGAAATAACTTAGGAAAAGGAATATAACTTTTCATGCTGTAGCTTTGATGATTTTTCCAAACTAATGTATCTATTTGAGCTCACTGAAGTCCATTGATGATACTGGTGACCTGAGCTATTCTCATGTATTGTTATAATGGGATGCTGCTGATTCCCATGTGACCATCAGCTGTCCCTGTGTGGGTAGCAGGAGAGAAGCTGGGGGGATATGTGTGTGCTAAACAGCCCCATCTTCTATACTGGTTTACACACAGTCAGAAGTTTCAGAAGAAAGATACTAAGTGTGCATCAAATTCTGAAAGAACTTTTTGCTTTATCTGTGAGGTGCTGCGGGCGAACCCAGGACCTTCCGCATACTAGGAAAGGTTCACACCACTGTCCAGAGCAGATTCTCTGCCCATGTAAGTGGTATAAGCAGTAAGGGGTAAGCTAGTGAAACTGTCAGCTATTAAAAGATTATCAGAACAATTCTAACCACAGTTCAGATTAACAAAGCTCCTATGACTGAAATAAAGAGTGAATGTGAGGGTTTAGAAGCTTCTATTTTCAGATGAATGTTGTGTGAAAGAGGCCTATAGACATGCCTTGTTTATCTGAAGAATTATCACTATACATCTAAAGATCTGAACACTAAAAGAGGAAAATGATATATTTGGATCTATTTAAATTTGAATTTTCACTCGGATCAAATACTGACAAAATGGAAAAGAATATAAAAGCTTAGGAAACTATCAGACCCCTCCCCCCAAAAAAACCTCCCAAAACCTCCCAGGCCCAAACAATCTCCCTTCGAATGCATCAGGCCCTTTGAGAGCAAGAGGGATAGCTCAGTCTTCTACAGCTTTTCCATAAAAACTACCAGTGTGAACTGGTGTACCTAATAAGTTTGTATGAGCTGAAATAAAAAAAAAAAAAAAAAAAACTACCAGTGTGTTCCACAGTGCTAAGTAACTAACTAACACTCAATACATACTGCAGCTGACACGTCTACTGTACTTACAATGTTACACCCAAGGCAGGCAGGTGGGCTAGGGCAGGATAAAACTAGAGGATGATGCTCAGAGTTCACAGTCAGCCCAAGGTCATGGGCTGAGATTCTGTCTTAAAAACCAAACCAACTAAAGTGACAGCCAGTTCTATGAGCCC
This sequence comes from Typhlomys cinereus, assembly GCA_023101885.1. Taxonomy (NCBI): domain Eukaryota; kingdom Metazoa; phylum Chordata; class Mammalia; order Rodentia; family Platacanthomyidae; genus Typhlomys; species Typhlomys cinereus. The sequence continues at coordinate 2,242,195 of JALPQD010000192.1, forward strand.
ACTCTTACCTAAATGCATGTGCCTCTTTATTTGTACATTACATATTCAGTTTGTTTTTGGTTTTGTTTTGTTTGTTTGTTTTTTGAGACAGTCTTGTCCTGTAGTCTGGCTGGTTTCAAACTCATGCCTCATAGCTTCCTGCTTTCCTTCAGCCTTCCAAGGGCTAAAATTATCTCCTGATAAAATGGTTTGGGAACTTGTGGACTATGAAGGAGTCTTAACACATCACACAGGTCTTCCCCAAAGGCCAGAACTGCAGCAGTGTTATCAACAAGGTAGAAGATTCAAGGCAGAGGCATGAAACTTGCATGTCCTAGAAGAGAGGAATTGCTGCGTGTGTTGTCGGTACAGTGTGGATGGTGTCACTTCACGGTCATTCTGGTGCAAAAGAGGTGATGGAAGGTGTTTGTTCCTTGAAAACGCTTCACACAAGAACCTGCATTTGCTGTTTTGCAGACGTGAAACAAGAAAAGACCAAGTGGGCATTTAGCCAGTGCAGAAGTACAACAGACTCCCATCAGAATGGGCACGCGGCAATCAGGCAATTGGGAAATGGAAGCTGGGGCTCCGCAGTTCAAGATCATCCTCACCTCACCTACAGAGTGAGTTAGATACATGAGATGCACATGACCTGGGACGCGCGGACAGGGCGCAGGGGGCCTCTGTTCAGCTTCAGATATCCAGCGTGATGGGAAAGGATTCTCTAGAAAGCCCCAACTTCCCAGAAGGCTTCTCCAATGTTGGGGGCTGACAGAACAAGGCCATTCCAGCAAAGGTCTTCCATCAGGAAACTTTGCTGAACTCTTTGTTTTGGGAGTGTTTCTGGTTAATTTTTGTAAGCCAGGGTCTCATGCAGTAGCCAGGCTAATCTGGGACTCACCAAGTAACCAGGCTGGTCCAGACTTGCAGCAATTCTCCTTCCTCAGCCTCCTGAGTGCTAGATGCCAAGCCTGACTTTCTGCTATTCATTTCTTCCTTCCGTGGCATCTATGGCCAAAAGTTGTCATCCGTTGAGTGGCACGGTGGGGAGTGTAAGCAGATGCCAGGGAGCGCAGACGGTTGGCCACATCTCCCTGAGTGTACGTGGATGCAAGTCGGCAGAGCAGCACCGTGCAAAGCCTGCATCCTGAAACTGAGAACAGACAAACCAGCAGGTTGGCGCAGGTGGTTAAAGCGCTTGCCACCAAGCCTGATAACCTGAGTTTGAACCCCAGAAGCCATGTGGTAGAAGAGCTGACTCCCACAAGTTGTCTTCTGACCACCACATGCATGCTGTGACGGGCACACGCGGATCTACAAAATAAATAAATGTTTACAATGTATCTTGAAAGAAAGAAAAGAAGGCTGGACATGTTTGCACATGCCCATCATCCCAACACCTGGGAAGCAGGGTCCGCACATGATGGGTGCCAAGCCAGTGTGCACAGCATAGCAAATCTGAAGGCAGCCTCAGTTGCTAGGAAGACCCTCTCAAGAAAACAAACAAGGACAACAAACCAAAACAAAACAAAAGCCAGAAAAGCAATAAAAAAAAAAAAAAACCCTAGAGGCTCATCTCATAAAGAATAGGGTGTGGCTTTGGTCCCCAGCCTATCTCACACCAATTCTGATAACACCAGACCCAAAACCGAAAGGACAAACAAGTCACATCCACCCTTCCTCTGGTCCAAACAGGTCTCTCAGAAGAAGTACAGGGGTGGGGCGGAGGACGTGGTCTATAGTCTGTGTTTTCAATAGGGGGGAGGGGTGTAGCAGTTAGCCTGCAAGGTTGCTGATAAAATCACCACCAAAAGACTTAAGGGAACAAGGCATTTATTTTCTTATGATAGACTGGTTACAGAGTTACAGTTCTTAGTCCACTTTGGCAGGAGAGCATGTACCATCACCAAAGGGTCTAAGGAACTGGTCGCACCACATCCACATAACAGCTGAGAAACGGACAATCCTTATTTGCCAGACCAGCATGTCTGGCCAAATATACACAAGGATGCCCACTTCTTCAATCAGCTAGTCCCACCCACCATGAGTTGGACCTTCCCCAAACTAGACAATCTTCTGAAGGTTTGCTCTGGGCTTAACTCAACTACCAATTCTTTACAAATGTGGCCAGAGTTCAAACTCTCAACTATCAAGTTGACACCAGTGCCTAACTATGACAGAAGGAATGATGTTTAAACACAACAATTTTTTTCCCTTCCAGAAAAACTATTTTTTAAATTTTTCATCTTTAGGGGATGTGAAATTGGCAGATGTCCCAAGGTCACTGCCATCCTGCGTCATTGTGGCTGGTGAGATACCCAAGCGCCCTACCAAGTGCAGTAACCCCCAGCCGCCCCATGGCAGGCCTACAGAGATGACCTGCCTTTGGGACACTTTCTGCCCTGGCACATTCCAGGCAGTTGTGCCTTGACTTGGGGGAACCCGCAGAGCCCAAGAGGACCCAGGCCTCTGCTACCAGAGCCCAAGAGGGCCTCTGCCTCCGGAGCTGGCAGGGACTGGGAGAGGACCGTGACAGAACCCTGTGGGTGGGGTTAGCTGACCAGAAGCACCCACTTACCCTTCTTTCCTTTACTGCTGTCATTTTTATAATGGGAAAGGGGCCTGTCATGCAGCCCCATTGTACATGATTCTTTAGGTTTTGTTTGGTTTTTGTATAATTTTTAAATATCTGAGTTTTAAAAGAAGAAAAAAATACAAAACAAACTTGTTAATTCAGGGGTCACTCTGCCATGGGGGTAAAATAGCTGTTTCACAAACAATTTTATTTAAAAAAATAAAAATAATAATAAACTTCATTTTAACCTTAAAACAAATAAATAAATGTTATTGCATATTCAGTGATAAAATTGATAAGCCTTAAAATAACATTTTGTTTTAAGATACATATGTACATACCATAAACACATATGCTTCTAGCAGAGATTCTTAGGTTAAACTTACTTAAAGACGTAACATAGAATATAAAAATTGTAAAAAAAAAATTACCTAAATTTATAAAGATTACATTTTATATTAGATCTCAGGAAGGGCTTTGAAATCTTTTTTCTTTACCATTCTTTTCAGAGTTCTGGTAGGTCAGATATATACTTTTTGTTATTAGTTTTTAATAATTCATCTTTAAAATCATTTTTATAATTACAGTTAATTATAGAAGAACTAGAACTGAATAAAGGGGAAAATATTACAAACAGGATTCAAAGTTGAGTTCTTGCAATGTTTTTTCTTTTGTTTTTTGATAGGATCTTTTTACTTTAAATTTTTATTTTTAAAATTTTTTTTTACTCTGTGTGTCGCGCGCATGTGTGTGCATGCGTGTGTGCATGCGTGTGTGTGTGTGTGTGTGTGTGTGTGTGTGTGTGTGTGTGTGTCAGAGGGTACTACATGTCCCTGTGGAGGACCAAGGGTGATTTCAGGCATCATCCTGGATTGTTTCTTCCTCTTTCTTGCTTTGCTCTGGGATTTCCCAGGCTTTGCCCAGCAGAGCCAGAAGTGCAGGTCCCCACCATTTCCACCTGGGATTTTTAGGTGGGACCTGGGATCCCAACTCAGGAACTTCTGCTTTCGAAGCAGAGTCTTAATCCCTATGCCATCTTTCCATCTTTAAATTTTTTAAAGAAATTTTTATTTTTTTAAGAGAACAAGAGATGCCATGGAGCATGTGTGAAGGTCAGAGGACAATTTTCAGACATTGCTGCTCTCCTTTTACTCCGTGGGCTTCTCAGGATCCAACTTGGGTCACCAAATTTGCTAGCAAGTACTTTACCCACTGAGCCGTCTCACTGACCCTGGGCATCCTAGGATCTCATAGCAGAGTTTAGGCTGACCAATGTGTGATCCTCCTGTCTCAGCCTTCCAAGTGCTGGGTTTATAGCCTCCGGCCCTCGTATTCTCCTTGACTCTTGAAATTCTATGTAAATCACATGGAATTTGATTTCAAATTTGCAAGTTGATGGAAGAAAGAAAGAAGGAAGGAAGGAAGGAAGGAAGGGAGGGAGGGAGGGAGAAAGGAAGGGAGGCAGGGAGAAGGGGGGAATAATAGAAGAGAAAGAAAAAGTGCCTGCTCCAACCAAAGTTGCAAATTTCAAGACAGATCAATTGAAGGAGGGTGTCAGTCTTGCAGGGGAGATTTTTATCTTAGAAAGGGAATACCAGTATTCAGTAGACAGCAAATACAATGGTTTTAGTTTACTCAGGATGAAAAACACCTTGATTATTAAAATACCAACCTGCCAATTGAAGCAAGGAATGTCTGTGCTCCATCCCATTTGCTGAGGCGGAATCCCATTATCTGCAGAACTTTTGGGACCTCTCCCACGGGTCTCTGAAGAGCTTCTCATTTTTATTACCAGGTCATGTAAAAATTCAGGTTAACCTTTTCTTCTTAGAATTCTTAAAATGCAAGAATAAAAGACAGCTGTGTGTTTAAGACTATTCTAGGAAAACAGTGTTTTAGCCACTCAAATATAATCACCATTGCTTCCAAGGTTATTTATTGTCCCAGAGTAGAATTCCCACCCCCACACAAACAAACAATGCCTGATTTCTAGCCCAGGATTGCCAGAGATGTTAACCAAAGTTTTGCTTGAGCTTCCTGTTTTAACTCATAGAATTTTGTTAGATTAAAAAAAAAAGTCATTTTTTAAAATTTCTGGCATATTGATTGATGGTCGAAGACTGGCCAAGCATCCCCACAAGATATAACATCCTTTATTAAGATTGGGGAAAAGGCAAAAACTTACCATAGTGGTGCCTTAGTGGGAGGAGTCATGATTTCTACGGGAGACAGGAAGGTATGAGGTGGCAGGTATAACAGCCCCTTGGTTTCTACCAGTCTTCAGCCTCAAGCAAGTTAAGTGATCTCACTGGGCCTCCATTTTTGTTTTTCTGTGGACTTTGTTTGGTTGGTTTTGTTTGTTTGTTTGTTTGTTTGTTTGTTTTTGGGACTAGGTCTCACTAAATAGCTCAGAGTAAACTCCAACTCACAATCTCCTGCCTCGATTTCTCCAGTGAATAACCAAGTTCACAACCAGTTTTGTTTTTGTTTTTGTCTTTAAAATGGGTGTGATGCATCTGAAAGGCTTGAAAATAAGAGGGTGTTTGCAGAGAAGAAAGGTTGTAAGGAAAAGAGGTCGGAGATGGGAATGGGAATTTAAGGTGTGGAATTATTAATTCACTATATTCATGTATGTAACACCATAAGAATTTTTAAGTGGAAAAGGTAAAGTTGATAGAACTGTGACTGAAGTGTGTTGACTTGTTTAAGTGTTTGCTATTACCATTCAGTGGACAGAAGTAGCAGGAATCATGGAAGTTCTGAGTAGAAACCTTGATTCTGGTTCCCAGGGCTCCTGCCCCTGGCTTAGTTTACCCTAATATGTGAAAGAAGAAGCAAAGCTTGCAGTTTGTTGCTAGGTGTGGCCTCCAATTGATCTACCTCCCTGATCCTGTGATCCAGTAAACTTCCCTCCCTTGGATACCAATAAATCTGAGATAAAACAGCTCTTCTAGGGAGACCCCACCAAGAATGCTAATCTGATAACCAGTCAAACCCAAAATCCCTTCTCTCTGCACTCCAAGTTTTTCTTTTTCTACCATCTTGCACCACTGATTCCAAGTGAGCAGCCATTTCTGTTGCTGCAGTTTGGAGGACCTTCCCAAATAAATGTCGGTCTACCTGGATGAAATTTGGATTTGAGATCCATCTCCTACCCCGGCTCCTTGTTCTTCGTTCTTTCTTCTTCCTCTCTTCTAACACCCTCCATGTCGTGGAACCTCATTCCTGCATGAGACTATCCAGTCACGGATTTTTCTCACTGTAACTTTATATATTGTCTGCTTATTTTTCCTATAAGAGTGTTAGAAACGCAGGGTGTTAGAGATGGTAGAAGAAGAATGAAGGACACGGTGCACAATGCTGACTGCGTATCCAGTCAAGCTGGCTTGTTGAGGTAGAGGTTCACACCCATGCTAGTCTTTCTTCTTTGCTCTCGGAACCCTAATGTTTTCCCCTCAGGAAAAGAGATCTCATTATGAGCTCAGCTAGGGGCAAATCTAGAATCCTGGAAGTAATCACAGCCATCCCTCCTCCCACTGCAAGTGTCTAGTTAGATGAGGGCATGCGACTATCATCTAATGGGTGTCACACAGAGGAAACCTGCCAGGAGATTCTGGCAACATTTCTTTTCTGATGAGATAGATATCTTTTTTGTACACTGGAGTCTGTAGGGGTTTTGGTTGGACATGAATCCTAGAATAGATTCAGACTCAACAAAGTGAGAGCCACCAGAGGCCAAGCTGGTATGGTGATGATGGGAGGAACAGAAGGGGAATCTCCATGAGGTCACTGAATCAGGAATTAACCAGCCTGGCATTATACCTGGAATGTCTCATTATGCTTGAGAACACATTTCAGTCTTGTCAAATTCCTTCATGCTGCACTCTCTGCTCCTTGAAGTCAACCTACACCACAGGAAAGCAGTATTTTCCAGAAGAAAAGAGCCAGAAGCATCGTATTGGTGAATCGCCAGCTATTTTCCTTGTAAGCAGAGCCTGCCTTTTCACTTAACAGAAAAGGTGACGTGAAATGTTTACTCACCCAACTTTAGGGATGCTAACTCTTCCCTAAAATCCTACCATCTGGGAGACCAAGGCAGGAGAATTGGCATGAGTTCCAGGCCAATTGAACTACTTACTGAGTTTGAAGCCAGCCTAGACTACAAATGGAACTCCTGCTTAAATAAATAAACCAGATGTGGGGACTCACGCCTGTCATCTCAACACTTAAGAGGCTGGGGCAGGAGGACCCAGAGGAAAGTTTGACACACACATTAAAGGATGCTCCAGAGATGAGGGAGGGGGCACTGGGAGAAAGGGTGGGAGGGGGAAAGGAAGGGGAAAAGGGGGGAAGGAGCAGGGAGGTCCAGGGACGGGTGGAGGGAAGGGACAGACGGGGTACCTATTAAGTTTGCATGGGGGGGAATAAATAAATAAACACATTATTTAAAACAAACAAACAAAAAGGCTGAGGCAGGAAGTTTACTGTGAGTTCCAGGCCAGCCTGGCTACATATGAACTCAAGGTCTGTCTGGGCTACATAGTGAATTCAGGGCCAGTTAGATGAAAGACTGAGACCTCACCTCAGAAAGCCAAAATAAATAGCCAAAACCTGACATAGTGACACACACCTGGAGTCCTAGCCATGGAGAGGTGGATGCAGGAGGATCAGGAATTCAAGGTCCTTCCTTGACTACATATCAATTTCTAAGGCCAGCCTGATCTGCATGAAGCTCTGTCTAGAAATAAAATAGTTTGTGAAAACTATTGGATACTTACAGTCTTTATCCAAAGATGGCCCAGGCTGGAAAGTATTTTAAGATTTTTGTCAAATTCTTCAGGTTCATCAGCTAACCAAATTAGAAATCTCGAATTCAAAATCCACCCTCATTATGAAACACATAACTTATCTCAAGTACTATCAGAAAAAGAAAACAAATGTCATTTATCTAATTGGCAGCTCCAACAAACTCCACCAAATCCCTTACAGGAAGACTAGCTGCAGACAAGCCTAACTAACCATGAGAAGAGGCTGGATTTAGGAAAGAACATGTAAGCAGTTTCCTTTTCATGTATTAAGAGAAAAAAAAAAATCTCTTAAACACCCTGCCCAGGTTTGGGTAGTCTTCTCTCTCTCTCTCTCTCTCTCTCTCTCTCTCTCTCTCTCTCTCTCTCTCTCTCTCTCTCTCTCTCTCTTTTGGGTAGCCTTCTTGAAAGAGTTCCATTGTATCACAACAAGACATACAAAATCAGGGCCTGAACCAATGTTATTATACATCAAGCTGTGATTTCCCCTGCTGTTCCTTAGTTGGCATTTCTCAACTAGGAATTGCATGTAAGCGGCATCTTCAACCAGTGCCTTTTCTATGAAAAAACTAAGCAGTGTTTTTCTATGGGGATGTGGTTAGTCTTGAGATTAAACCCAGGACCTCACATATGCTGAGTTATTCTCTATCCTTGAGCCACACTACAGACATAATCCTATTTAAAATAATCTGTTCTTACTCTCAACTAGAGCTTACTTAAAGCTCACTTGTTTATGATTTTAAAGATCTATATCCTCCAGTATTTTTGCTTCAAGTGACTGAAGGCATCAGGATCTTTATTCAGAGGACAAGACGGTTTGGGTCTGCCGCTTCCTTGCTACTGTCTCCCATCTCTTTAGCAACACTGCATGGCACTTCCTTCCTTCATTAGAAGGAAAAGTCCCACCTCTCATCTCCTGCCTCCTCATTGTCCTCAGGATTTGCTCACTGATGACTCAGAAGCAATGAGCAGGCCGATGACAGATGTGACTCTGCAGAGGACTTATGCCTCACAATGGGAGGAAAAAGAAGTTCACCGTGGAGAACCTGCGGCTGGGTACACAGAAACCAGGCTCTCCCTGCCATCTCCCGAGGACACTCTGACCTTCTCAGCGTGGCTTCCTCCTACAAGACTCTGTCTTTTACAGATCGCTGGATAGTTCTAGAAGAATGTCAATAACTGTTTGCCGAACTATTAAAGAAGAACAAATCCCAAGAGCCAGACTGGTCATGCAATTTACCACAGAGGCTGAGGAGCCACACTTGACCTACTTGACAAAGCCTGAAGTCAAGACTGGCCCAGGCTTTATAAAGAACTGGAGAAGGAGCAAGAAGGCTCTGTCTCTGGGACCGGACAGACCGTGGCACACAGCCCCACTCCTCACTGGCCAGTTGACCTGGAGCAAAGAGCTGAGCTTCCCAAACCTCCAGTTTTCTCACATCATGGTAGGTGTGAGGAGCTAACCCTCCTGGAAAAGAATTATTATCATTTACTATGCAGAGTGCTCTTAATGAAAACTGAGATAATCCACATCAGAACTCAGCCTGGAGCCTCAAAAGTTAGCTACTGAGGAAGGTGTGGTGGTGCTTCCCATAATCCCAACACTCAGGAGGCTGAGACAGGAGGATTTTGCAAGGTGAAGGTCATTCAGAGTTACAAAGGGAGACCATGTCTCGAAATAAATTTAAAAAGAAAATAAATAATAGGGGGGAAAACATTGAAAATGAAGCAGTGAAGGTTTAGGAGATGGGTCAACAGGTAAAAACCACTTGCCCCATCTATCGATGACCTTAGTTCAATCTCTCAAGCCATATAAAACAGTATCAGAGGCACAGGCACACCCTGCCGCCACTTCATCCGAAGAGATGGTCATGAAACATGAAACACAGTCCTGCAGCAAGGCGGGAGGCAAAGACAGCAGAACTGCCCAAAAGCTCACGGGCTATCAAGCCTGGGGTGTAGGTTGGCAGCAGAGAGAGAGAACCTGCCTCAGCAAGGTGGAAGGAGATAGCGGAGTCCTGAAAGTTATTCCCTGACCTTTGCATTCCATTCCCCTCTCTCTCTCTCTCTTTTATTTTTTTTCTCTCTCACGCACACAAAACATAAAATAATTTTAAAAATCAAAAAGAAATTTTAAGCAACAACATCTCATTTGTGTGTATGTACGAATATAGGTACGTGTGTGAGGTATATCCATGTTCATGGAGTATGTGTGCATGTGCATGTGGGAATGTGTGTGTATGTACATGGGCATGTGGAGGCCAGAGGTTGACGTCAGGAGCCTTTCTTGATCGTTCTCCACCATATTTCTTGAACAGGGGCTCTCACTGAATCTGAACTCATTAATTCAGCCAATGAGTTCCAGGGGTTCATCTTATCTCCCCCCCCCCCAGCTTCCCCTGCAGCCTCTCTCCAGAACTACAGGCGCAAGTAGATGTACCTGGCTTTTTATGTGGGTGCTGGAGATCTGAATTCAAGTTTTCACACTGATACAGCAAGTATTTTGCCTACTGGGTCATCGATCCAAGGCCTTGAACATGCCAAATACACACTCTTATCTCTGAACTGCAGCTTCAGCCCCTCTTGGTTTGCTTTGGTTTGGTTTTTGACAGATGTGGTAATTAATTTTAGGTGTCAATTTGACAAGTGAGAATGGAGCACACCTTGGAAAAATTAGTCTGCTAAGGCAAACTTTAAAACTTATTTTTTTAAGTGTGTATGTGTGTGTGTGTATATCAGAGGCCACTGTGTGTCCCTGTGGAGGGACAAGGGTGACTTCCGGAATCATCCTGGATTGCTTCTACCTCCTTCTTGCTTTGCCTTGTGATTTCCCAGGTTCTGCCCACCAGGACTGGAAGTGCAGGCTGATACCATTTCCACCTGGAACTTTTATGTTGGGACCTTCTGCTTGCGAGACAGAGTCTTAACTCCTGAGTCATCTCTCCAGCCCATGCTAAGGCAAGCTTTGAGCAAGCCTTTAGAAGACTGACTGATTGGTAGGGGAAGATCCAGTTCATTGGGTGGGAATATTGCTTCAGCAGGTGGATAAAATAGAGAACTGTTGGAATTCAACAGATTGGCAAGCCCCTTTCTCAACTTTTCCTGTGGGTATGGCACAGCCAATTCTTTTGGGTCTTGATGAACTCTCCCTGACATTATGATCAACTATTAACTAAAATTGTGACCATGAATTAAAAAAAAAGTTTCCTTAAATTCTGGGGTCACGTATTCATTATCCCAATGGGAATTTGAAACTGAGGTAGGCATGCAGAAACTACTGAGAGTGGAGCCTGGGAGCCATTTGGAGACAAGAGAAATGACCATAGTAAGAAGTGACAAGAGCCATCCGTATGCTAGTCATTCTCTCCGCATTGCCACCACTTAATCCCAAGAGACGGTCATGAAACAGTGGTAAATGTGAAACAAAATTGCCAAGGTTTTGTGCTAACAAGACCTCATGCCCTTTTGGTGTGCTCTCTGAAGCAGGTGCTGATGGACAGAAGCAATGGCAGGAGACAGAGATGATGGGCACAGGAGACTATAAGCAACTGTTTGCCAACTGAATAAACAGAGCATGTGACCCGAGGGAGAAATTGGAGAATGGTAAAAAGATTCCTGGGTTAACATCTTTACTTTACCCAGTCATTAATGGAAAGGACTGGAAAGATGGCTTAAAGCACCTTCCTTGAAAGCAAAGGGACTAGAATCTGAATCCTCAAAATCCAAGAAAAATGCCAGGCAGTGGTCATCGTGGCCCCTGTAATTCTAGCCCCAGAGGGTGGAGCGAGGAAATTCTCAGAGCAAAGTGGCTAGTCAGACTAACCCTAATGACACACTTTGGGTTTAAGTAGTGACCCAGACTCAAAAGAATAAGGTGGAAGAGAGACATATAATCGATTCCCAATATCATCTTCAGGCCCCACATGTGCATGCACTTACATGCATGTGTGCCCACATCCATGTGCCCACTCACATGCAAAAATGTGCATACATACATGCATGCACTTCATACACACACACACACACAAACACACACACACATGAAAAAGGAAAGAAATTAGCATTTTAAATAAAAATAATTAATGAGTTCAATTTGGAGAATGAAAAATTGACCCCAGATAGTGATGCTGCACGTGTGTTTGTGTGTTAGATGTGTTAGGCAGGGTTTCCCTCTAATCATGGTTGGCCTGGTACTTACTACTTAGCCCAAGTTGGTCTTGAACTCCCAACAATCCTCCTGTCGTAGCCTCCTGTCATGGTTTCAGGTTCCTCCATTAAGAGGTTGAGCCTTGCTGAAGGAAGGCAGTCACATGAGGTAGACCTTGCGACTGACTCACCCTGCCTAGTCTGCTCTTGCAGTTGCAATTTGCAATTCTCAGCCTCCATGATGGGCATGCCAGCCAGCCATGCTTTTATGCTCATTTGTATATTTATGTGATCCAAGGAAAAGTATTTACAATTTAGTGATTTCTTTTTTCTCTTCAATTTCTTTTTCTTTCTATTTTCTTTTTCTTTCTTTCTTTCTCTTTCTTTCTTTCTTTCTCTTTCTCTCTCTCTCTTTCTCTATTCTTCCTTGTGCAAGAGATCAAGTCTAGGGTCTCAGACATGTGACCCAAGTGCTCTACTACTGATTTCCATCCCCAACCTCTACATTACCAAGTTTATGCTTAAAGTTCTTTCATTTTTTAGCCAAACTGGTGGCTCAAACCATTAACTCCAACACCAGGGAAAAGAAGTCAAAGAATGAGGAGTTCAAAGTCATCCTCTGCCACACAGGGAGTCTGAGACCAGACCCTGCCTCAGAAATCAAAACTCAAAGATTCTTTGAGTTTCTCCAATGTAAGCCTTTCCAGTTATCAATATTAACACTGACAACTGTTCTTCACTAACTTCCATGAATCAGGCATATACATCGTTTAATCACAAGGTAGCATTTCAAGATGGAATCTTGAAATGGCTATGGTGAGAAACAAAGGGTTTGAACCTGGCATGGTGCAGGGGGTGTGAGGTTCTGGTCACATTGGGACCACAGTCAGGAAGCAGCGATTGATAATGAATGCTAGTTGCTCAGCTTGATTTCAATCCAGAATCCAAACCCATGGGATCGCTCACGTCACATTCATGGTGGGTTTTTCCTGCTCATTTAAACTTTAAAAAAAAAAAAAAAAAACCTCACAGACACGTCCAGAGGTGTGTTTTATAGTCATATGATCCCATCAAGCTAACAGAAATATTAACCATCACAAGGATGACTAGACCTCCTGCAAAAACATTCACCGTAGTGTTGGACATACAGTATATGCTTTAAAATGTGGAAAGAGTATGCATGTTTATAAATGCAAAGAGAGGTTGGATAATTGGTTTAAAAATCAAGTATACAGTTGCCCTAAATCTAATATGGTCTATTATTGGTATAACTAAGTAAAGCTTTAAAATTATGCGAGTGCAAAATGGTACTAAATTTAAGCACAGCACAATTAACTTTGTTCATTTATTGCCTTGATGGAGCCCAGGCCCTTGGGCAAGCTAATCCTCTGCTCGGCCACTGAACAGCGCCCCAGCAGCCACATTTAAGTCTTGTGATAATGGAAAATAATGAAAGAGTGGATAACTGAAATCTCAGTTACAAATTTTTGCACTGCCCATAATCTTCAAGTGTCTTCTCATGATTATTTTATAAATATAGGAAAATTTTATGGGTTGCAATCTTGTGAGCAATGCAAAAGGATTAGGAAAATTTAGCATGCTAAATATTTGGTATTTGAATACATAATGCTTGCAGATTGTGCCTGCAAGATCCAAGGAAATAAAAACCCCAGGGGGCTAAGGCTCTAATTCAGCAGTAGAGCACTTTAGTCATGGGCTTGATCCCCAGCACATCAAACAACCAGGAAAAAATATGAAACTGCTACTTCCAAAATAAAACAAAATAGGGCTGCAGATATGGCTCAAGGGTTGAAACTCTGCTTCAAAAGCAGAAGGCTCTGAGTTTGGATCCTGGATCCCACATAAAAACACTAGGTGGAAATGGTGGCAGTCTGTACTTCTGGCTCTGGAAGACGCAGCCTGGGAAACTCCAGAGCAAAACAAAGAGGAGGTAGCGAAATCCAGGGCAATTCTCAAAGTCACTGTTGGGCCTCTACAGGCACATACAGAGCCCTCTGCAGACACACATGCAAAAATTAGGAAAAAAAAAGACTAAATAAACAAACAAACAAAAAGTGGTTAATGGAATAGTGAGTAGAGTAAGTGGGGGTAGGAGGTACTTACCTGTTCTTGCTATGTAGCCTAGTGGGCCTAGAACTTTCCTGTCCTCTGCCTCAGTCTCCAGAGTGCTGGGGTCACCTGCGGCATTTGACTTTGAAACATTTTTTGTTTTTGTTTTTGTTTTGTTTTTACTTCCATATACTTTGTTGCAGTTCACTTGCATATATGCTGATAAATGACTATCAAATGGCTTAAGGGAACAAGGGGTTTATTGTCTCTTATGATTATCTAATTACAGTTCTCAGTCCAGCTTGACAGGAGAGCACACACCAACACCAAGGCCCAGGGAACTGGCCACACCATCTCTATGTAATGGCTGAGAGAGGGACGATCCTTACTTGCCAGACCAGCATGTCTGGCCAAGTGTACACAAGGATGCCCACTCTCTCAACCAGCTCTTGGTATTTTATTCCAGGGCCTAATCCCACCCACCATGGGCTGGGTCTTCCCTGTCAGGTAGATAGTCTCCTGGAGGTCTGCTCTGGGTCTCGCTCAACCATTAATTCTCTACAAATGTGCCCAGAGCTCAAACCCTCATCTGTCAAGTTGACACCTGTGCCTAACTATGACATACTTTAAAGCAAACTTTTAAGCTCTGCATTTTACAATTGATTTTTTTCTCTCTCTCTCTCTTTTTTGTAGTTCTGGAGCCTTGCACATGCCAGGTAAGGCTCTACCACGGAATAAAAACTCAAGCTGAATCTTTTCATTTTGTTTTATTCTTCATCAAATATATTGAAAACTATTACACACGTGTTCCAGTTACTCTGATGTGGCTATGATAAAATGTTCTGACCTAAGGACCTTAAAGGAATAAGGGCTGATTTTTTGACCTAAGGTTCCAAGGGAGACACAATCCATTACGGTGGGAATGCATGGGAGCAGGCAGAGAAGGGTGACCACAAGGGCAGGAGGAGAGGTGGCTCATGTACTACAGTGGTTATTAGGAGGTTATACAGTGTTTAGGATGTCTCAACCCCACCTTTCCCACTCCATCTACCCCATCCATTCACCTCCACCTCTATACATACCTCTTCCAACAGGTCTCCACCTCCTACAACTTCCAGAACCTTCCCAGATAGCACCATCATCTGGCCATTAAGTATTGAAACCCATGAGCCTATGTGCACATACAAACCATGAAGATAAATAAATGTATGTCCTTGTTCTATTATAGACTGGGCTTGGACTAATGACTGACTGCTGAATCAAGAAACTGTTTAAGGACAAATACTTAGCGCTCTCCTTTGTCATGTTTCATAGAACATTTTTTGATTTCACAAAGCACTAAGAGGGAGAAAACATGTCTGCTAAAATACCTACCTGATAAGTGAAAACTGAATTATGTACTTTCAAATAAATTCTAGTCATATGTAGTATTTCAGGCAAGAGGAACCTCTAAGTTTTTGAATGATTTGTTTTATTCATGACATCTACCAGATAATATAAGGTAATATACAGCATCCAGCTTCATGGGTTAAGAATTTCAGAGACATATTTTGTGGCTCTGTAATTTAGTAGTAATGGTGCGATTCCTAGAGAAATCACTTCAGCTACTTGTCAGTTTCCTCTGTTAAAAGCAGTTTAGATTCTTTGGTTCTTCACTTAAATGTTTCAAAGGACTGCAAATGGGAATACAATGGCACGGAGTTCATTTCGTTTACTCCAAATCAAGTTATGAACCATCAGATATTGTTCAGGAGAATGAGAGTCATGGGGAATTCAGCATGGTCCACAGAGAGAAAAAGCTCAAAGAGATCGACTGGGGTTCTGTTTAATGATTAGTGCTTAAGAAGTGAGTAATATTTACCAGGCCAGAACAGTTCTGAGTAAAAGCCTCAATCTTTCCAGCCAGGTGCCACATTTCCCACAGTTACTACAGAGAACAGGAAGGAATCGTAAGCCAGCCACTCCTCCCCAAATCCACCATTCTGCCATTTTACTGAGTTGGACAGAGAAGAAAATTATTAGAGAAACTGATGGGGGGCGGGGGAGGATGCCAAATCTAGGGCAGGGTCTCTGTTAATCAGTGGAGCATACAACCAAAAAGTCATTAAGCAATGACTTGGCAGGAACTGAACAGTTTGGCATTTCTTAACCAACTGTAAAACTCCTGCTATCTGGTGCAGCGAGTTCATTGAATGATGAGTCCTCTTCTGTTCTTAACAATTCCAGAGAATGACTTACTTACAGGGACTCTCTGGCACGTTCATATATAGTGTTCACTCCACGTCTGATTTTATGAGAATATCAGCTCATAACAGATATGCCACATGGTCTTGGAAGCGTGTATTCAGGAAGTTTGCAGGAACTGTCACTCATTAACTGATCTTTAGCATCATCATGCAATCAGGGCTCAGATGACATTGTTGAGTGCCTTTTGGATTTTGGCAAAGATGACTTGGAGTCATTAGTTATCTGTCAATCATTTACAAGTCCTTTCTGAAATCAGTTAGCAAATAGTGTTTTATCATTATAAACATGTATTCTTGTAAATATAAGTTAGCGCTGAATGCAGTTATAGCTGAGGAGTTCAGTAGGGGTAGGGAAGGTGTTTAAAACAGAAAGTTGCTACAGAAAAATGCTGGCATTTTCCAAAAGGTGAGATTATACCTTAATGGAGAAAGAGAATTACTAAAATGGAAGGCTATGCATTGTACTGCATCTCCACACACCCCCGCCAGTCAGGAGAGCTGCTTGTTGACTGTGGTTGAAGCTGAGTACGGAGCACCTGTTATTTGAACCACATGTGAACGGTCTTCCACTCTTTCAGAAAAATATGTTCCTTTCTCACAAAGTACTCAGTTCCTATTTCTATTAATTAGCCTGCTAGATAAGCTTCAAAAGACCAAGGTAACTCATTAATACAGAGTTTCCCCTGCATGCCAGGAGGTTTCATATGAAAGCCCATGGAAGAGTGGCAAACAGCAGGGGGTGCTTTGAAAGCTTCTGGAAAGAGTGATTAGGTGAGCTAGTGATGCTATCATTCTTCAGCTTTCAAAAATAACTGTGCTTAGTTGCGGGCAGATAGCATAGCATGGCTTGATGGCAGACAAACCCCTTGAGGATGCTGTCAGGCTGCCTTACTGAGCAGACAGGAGTGCCCTGTCCTATAGCATGGGATGGACCATAGAGAACCAGTCAGAAACCAAGCACAAGCATAGAACCTTCTTGCCTTCCACAATCCCAATAAGGAAAGCGTGTCTCTTCCTTATCCCAAGTCACGCACAATCCCAAGTCACGCACAAACCCTTCTGTGATGACTGTTTGAGACGGGGTCTCTCACATAGTCCAGACTAGACTTGAGCTCTGTCTCTGTCTCCAGTGTGCTGAGGTTACCAGTATATGCTACTATACCTGGCGGGAAACTCTCATTTTCAGTGGCTTTGTTTTGCATATGTGTGTGGCATCAACAGCATCTAAATGTGCTTCAGTCTCTTTCAGACATAATACCATGTCTGTTACATACACATGCCCACATAATGTACTTCTCACCACAAATGCTATTGAATTCCATTTCTTTTATCGTTTTTCTTTATGAGCAATTGCAGAAGCCAAACATTCCTTTGCTCCAAGGACAAAGCCAAGCAGGGAAGAGTGTTCTGATCTCACACCCAGCTGTTAACATTGTGCTGTGCTGGGTGCTGTGCTCTGCTGGCTTGCAAGCACCACCCAGGCCGCATGGTTCAGGAGAACAGAGCTGCAGTCAGCACGCTGGCAAGATCTGCTGGAAGATACTTCCTGTGACTGGATACTTAGCAAATGCGAATCCACCATTTGGTGGGTGTGTGTTAGACCCACATGTTCCAAAGTAGTCATGAGTGTAAACTATGCCCAGAGAAATGATAGTTGGCTGGACGTTCCTCCCCTCAGATTAGAGAATAAATAACTGGTCTCAGTAAAGGTCTTAGCTGGTATTTATTGCAGCAGGAACCATCACCACATCCCAACAATGCCACATGCCCATAATTCCAACTACTCTGGAGGCTGAGGTAGGAGGACAGAAAGTTCGAGACCTGGATTACAAACTGAGTTCAAGGTCAGTCTAAGCAACTTAGTGTGACCCCCCCCCAAGTCCAAATAAAACAGAACTGGGCACGGTAGTGCATACCTACGATCCCAGCCCTTTGGGAAGTGGATGCAGGAGGATCAAAAGTTGGAGCAAGAGAGCCTTAGCTACACAGCAAGTTTGAGAGAGGAAAAAGAAATCAGGTTGGGGATGTACCTCTGTGGTAGAGCACTTGCCTGACGTGCCTGAGACCCCTGGACTCAGTCCCTAGTACCACCTACCACACACAATATTTTGAAATCATCATGTATTTATGGGCTGGGGTGTTCAGCTCAGTAGTAGGGCATCTGCCTGGAAAGTCCACAGTCCTGAGTTCCGGAATCGGAAGAAGCAAGAAAAAAACAAAACAAGAAGTCCGTGGTACAAACTATAGACTCCAGAGAAAAATTCACTTAAGCAAATAAGACCTAATGTGGTGTTGATGCAAAGTAAGCAAAGTTAGTTACGGAGACATAAAACTTAAAGTTCGGTAGAAAAGCAGGGTGTTTGTCAGCACACTTTCCTGGCTCAGCTAGCTTGCATGAGTCAGTCCTGATTTCAGAAAGCTCAAGGGCAAGTTACAATCAAACCTCATCTCCATAAAGCCATAGATATCTGAAATGTTTTCAATACCTATCTGGACCACCAGTCACAGCCCTGATCACCTGTCTCCAAGGGGTCCCCAAGGCCTCAAGCCTCCCAAACCTAACAGTCCACTCCCAATATGAAGGAAGGGTCATAGACCAGACCATCCACAAAATACAATAGCAGGTAAGGTGCCTATTTGAAAACCTGGCAACCCGAGTTCGATACTTGAAAGCCCACATGGTGGAAGGAGAGAACGAACTCCTGAAAGTTGTCGTCTGACCTCTACCTGTGCACTATGGCATGTATGTATGCATGTGTTCTCGTGCTTTCTCCCTTTCTCTCTCTCTCTGAAATCAATAAACAAAATGACAGTAATCAGAGCTAAAAGCAAAGAAAGGATGATAAATTCTGCAATTTAGCTTGAGAACCTTAACTTGACAACTAACTAATAAATCTATCATGTGATTCCTGATTTTTTAAATTTTATTATTTATTTTATATATGTTCGTGTGTGCATGTGAATCAGAGGGCACTGTGTGATCCCTGTGGAGAACTGAGGGTGACTTTGGGAATCATTCTGAATTGCTTCTGCCTCCTTTTTGCTTTGCTCTGGGATTTCCCAGGCTCCACCCGCCAGGGCTGGAAGTGCAGACTGCTGCTGTTTTTGTCTGGCATTTTTAAACATGGGACCTGGGATCTGAACTCAGGACCTTCTGCTTTTGAGTCTTAATCCCTGAACCATCTCTCTAGCCCCATTATATTTTTTTTCTGGTCTAGAGCTCACTATGTTGCCAAGGATGACCTTGAATTTCTGATCTCCCCGCTTCCACATCTCAAGTACTTAGATTTCAGGCAGTTGTGTGCATGCTAGGCAAGTACTCTGCCAACTCATATGTGAAATTCTACTAAAATAAATGTTTGTAATTGTGCTTAAAAATATGTGGGCATATGCACCCCATCTACTTGGTTTAAGAGTTTCTAATCTGGTGCTGGAGAGGTGGCTCAGGGGTTAAGCCTCCGCCTTGCAGGCCGAAGGTCCTGAGTTCGGATCCCAGATCCCACATATAGACGCCAGGCGGAAGGGGGGGGGGGGGGGGGGGCGTCTGCGTTTCTGGTCCTGGTAAGGCGGAGCCTGTGAATCCCGGGGCGGAGGAAGTGGAGGCGTCCATGGTGGTTCCCGAATTCGTCCGTGGTTCTACACACACACAGACGCACGCGCACACATACATATGCACACATGCACAATTGAATAAAAAAAAAAAAAAAAGTTTCTAATCTGAGCATGCTTTCAACCTGTAGCAGTTACTTTTAACTATTGCTGTGAGAGAGCATTCAAACTCAATCAACTTAAGGGAGAAAGGGAGATTTATTCAGCTTACGGTTCCAAAGAGGAGATATAGTCTCTCATGGTGGAGGTGGAATGGCTGGCTGACCAAAGTTGGAGGCTGAGAACTGCAAGACTGCTTGCTGCAAAGGCAGATTCTCCTGGAGGTAGGGTGGGACTAATCCACCTCAAGGCCCATCCCTTTTGACTCCTTCCTCCATCAAGGTACCATGACCTTACCAAACACATGAGACTATGGGGGGACACATTTCAAACCCTGACATTCCACCCCTGACACCCACAGGCTCACTGCCATCTCATTATGCAAACCATACTCAGTCCAACTTTAAAAGTCTTCATAGACTACAACAGTAGCCCCAACACAGTCCCAAATTCCAGAGCCCAAAGCCTCCTGTAAAATCAAAAGACAAGTTACATGCTTCTAACACACAATGGCACCAAATAAACATTCCCATTCCAAAAGGAAGGAATGGGAGCATATCCAGGAAAGATCAGTCCATAACAAGACTGAAAACCAGCAGAACAAACTCCAAATCCTGTAGCTTCGAGTCCAACACGTGAACCTCTCCTTGAAATCATCTCAGTTCCAAAGGGCTTCGGTTCCACCCCTCCAACACAGCTGCCCGTAGAACACATCACTCTCTTGGGCTGACTCCTTCCAGGGTATACAGCTCTCCTTGGCAGGTATCCCACATTATCTCTGACATCTCTAACATCTTTACTTCTCAATAGCAAACCAGGCTTTAACTCCACAGCACAAAGTGCCCTTCTTGGGCCTCTAAATTGCAGACTTTCTGCCACATGCTGCCTGGCTTCCACCATTTTTTGAAATCTCCCTCTTGCATCACTGATGCCTCTAAAAGCAGAACCACGTGGACAGCTCTGCTAAGATTGTCCCCCTTGAATCACAGCTGATTCCGCTTTTCTGTGCTGACCATGGGGAAAAGCTATTTCACAATTGAACAGTTGCTTTATGGAAGAAGTGGTCTCTTGCTTTGGAACTTTACCCTATTTAGCTCATTTCTTCCAAAAGATGGGTGGGAGCCTTCTCTGAGGATCTTGCCCTCAAGCTAGGGCCTGTTTTATTATCCAAATTGAGAGCAGGCTTTGATTTACAAATGGAGCTTATCTCTTTAACAGCCATTTTGTTCTCTGCTTCTTCCTGGTTCAGCTCTTTAAGTTTGCCATTGAATTTTTCATCATCAGATGTTACAGTTTTTCTTTCTTCCTGCCTGATTCTTTGCTCTTTTTCATAACTCTGAAGACAACCAAAAAGTAGCCATATCACATTGTCAACACTGCATTGCCTTGAAATTTCCTCCTCCAAGCACTCAGGCAAGCTTTCAAGAAGAGGGCAAAACTTCACTGACCTCTCCATCAACACATGGCTCCATTTGTTACTTATCCATTTGCAAACACAGTCTCTGTTCCCCTCTGGACCACCACAAGCTAGGCTTCCACTGCCTCATCTCTCACTTGGAAGAAAGGCCCATCTGGCCCCATTGCCAAGACTCGAAGATTTTCCCAGCACAAAGTCCCAAAATTCTCCATATTTCTCCCAACAAACAGTTCCAAAGGCACACTAGCCACATCACAGCATTGGCCATATGCTGGGTACCAACTTCTCTCAGCTTCACAAATAGCTTCACGTTGTAGTACCAGATGCTCTTAATCTTACAACAATTCCCCACTACTTGGCACCAATTTCTCTAACGGTTACTCAACTATTGCTGTGAGAGAGCACCCACAGTCAACAACTTAAGGGAGAAAGGGAGATTTATTCAGCTTACCGTTCCAGAGGGGAGATACAGTCTTTCATGGTGGGCGAGGCATGGCTGACTGGCAGAAACTGGAGGAGACATAGGTCACTGGAAACATCTTGGAGGCTGAGAGCTACTAGACTCCTTGCTACAAAAGCAGACCTCTCAGGAGGTAAGGTGGGACTAATTCACTTCAAAGCCCACTCCCAGTGACTGCCTTCCTCCAGCAAGGCTCCACCTCTCAAAGGTGTCTTGATTTTCCAAACACATGAGACTGTGGGAGACAAATTTCAAACCATGTAAGTTAGACATAGATTCTCCTCCAGATAAGTGAAAGAACAAAACACATTTCAACCCCTAACCCCGAAATTAGCAGAGACATTAATTGTGCTGTATTACACTCATCTCTTCCCTCTTTATTGTTTACACACTGAATGTAAATGGCTGATCTTTTTTCCACACATGGAACAGGCATCGCTGTGATATTGCAGATACTGTAAAGTTTTCCCTTTGGAAAACTAAATTATCTTGCCACCTGGTCAGGTTTTGTGCACTCACACCGTGGGCTCACTCAGCTTCACAGAGGACTGATGAAACTGCTGTTTGGTAACTTTATCAGGATTCTTAAGCATGTTAAGCTCGTGGAAGCTCAATCATGACAGCTATCTGCACTTTCTCTTATTATCATATATTATTTTCATTATAGTATTTTTTAAAGAAAAACAAGGACATAAAGGTGGGAGGGTCCTACTGGTTGGACATCTAAGAGGAATGAAAGTGGGGAGAGGGTAAAAATGATCAAAATATATGCATGTGTACATGTATGAATAAAAAAAGAGAATTAAAACTTAGACTTTGGCTCCATTAACATTCTGTTAAAAACAACTGAACTAAATGAACTAATTGGATTACAATGTATTCATCAAGGGAGGAACTATATCCGCTGTTCTGTTCGCCATCTCTTCTTTCTAGGTCCAGGACTAGAGGACTCAGGAACTCTGGTGTTGCAGTCAGCCTGCATGGTTGCTGATAAATCACCATCAAATGCCTTAAGGGAACAAGGGGTTTATTTTCTCTTACAGTTGTCTGGTTACAGTTCTCAGTCCAGCTTGACAGGAGAACTCACACCAACACTAGGGCCAATGGAACTGGCCACACCACCATCTCTACATCTGAGAGAGGGATGATCCTTACTTGCCGAGACCAGCATATCTGGCTAAGTGTACACAAGGATACCAACTTTCTCAACAGCTCTCACCCACCATGGGCTGGGCCTTCCCCATCAGCCAGACAATCTCCTGCAGGTTTACTCTGGGCTAACTCAACTACTGATTCTCTACAAATGTGCCCAGAGTTCAAAACCCTCAACTGTCAAGTTGACACCTGTGCCTAACTATGACACCTGGCTTCCTTGCTAGGGTTATCAGGACTGCCCCCTTAAAGCCCCTACCTAAAGCTACTTAATTCTTAAGTTTTCTAACTTTACCTCCCTAAAGAAAAAGGATGAAATCTGACCCATAAATCAATCTTCTAACTAACTCACAAGTAATATCCGTGGGAAACTCTTCTCTCTCTCTGTCTTGCTATGCAGTCCTGGGAGAACTTAATACATTGCTGGGGATGACCTTAACTTGGAGTCAACCCTCTAGCTGCAGCCTCCTGAGTTCTGGCACTGCAGGCGTGAAGCAGCAGGCCAGGAAGTTCATTCTTAAATAACCATGCCATTGAAAAGCCGCAACAATTAAGATCACGGTTCCAGTGGTGAGCGCCCTGCTTCCCCTGGGCCACAGGCCCCTTCAGAACACAGTCCCACTTTATGTGACTGGTCAGTTTCCATTCACAGGAGTAATATCAATGGGTCTCCTTTTCAGCACTCTTTTCCAAGGAGGGAATGGCTTAAAATACTGGACAGAGACAGACGCGATCCATTTTCATCCAATTCTGTTTTCTTTCCCTGATTTTACAAAAATATAAGAATAAACATTTACTTTAAAACAGATCAAATGACTACACACAACGTATGCTGTGTAGAGTTACTTATTAAGGAACTCTAATGTCCTTCTGCCACAACATCAGCTAGTGTGTTCAAGACATGATAGAGGTCGCACAGTTTCATGTTATTCTTCAAGAACACAGTGGCTACTTCATAAAGCAAACCTTGCTCTAGTCAAGCCAAACCGTAAGCATCACATTTCCACTAACTATATTGCCATTTAGTTCTTCAAGGTTTTTCAAGTCTCATTTAATGATTAAATTAAAGCATGATGACTGCCTCTGAGTAAAACACCGACACAGTTGTTTGCACTGCGAGCTGATCAGGCCCCTGTTTTCATGATGATGTTTGCAAAGTTTAAGAGTAATTGACAGGGGGCTGGTGAGATGGCTCAGCAGGTGACCGTACTTGTGGACAAACCTGTCCACCCAAGTTCCAGCCCCAGAATTCACATAGTGGAAGGAAAACCATCTCCCACAGATTGTCCTCTCATTTTCACATGTGGATCATAGCATAGCATACCTAAGCAGCCACACACACACACACACACACACACACACACACAGAGTAAATGAATAAATGACTTTTTAAGTGACCAACAGGGCTAGGGGTGTAGCTCAGTGGTAAAGCACCGGTCTAGCAGCCACCTGGGTGCCATCTCCAGCACTGTCAGAGCTGTCAAACACTCAAGGCATTTTCTGAAGCAACACTGAAAGATGTCCCTTATGCAGAGAAAGCAGTCGTTGGAATTTTCATTCAATTGTGTTCAAACTGGATCTCGGGATGCTTACATCTGCCATGCGAGATCATATTACTTAACAACTGGTCCAATCAGTAACATTAGTAAACGTAATTTTGTGTAAGGAAGTGGATCAGTGTCTGGAAAACCTTTTCAAATCTGATGAGCTTTTCCCTCTTACTAGCATCGGATGTTACCAGACCATGCTAAAGGGCACACTCGAAGCACAAAGGGGCCTGTGAGCTTCCCTGGCAGTGCAAGCTCCTTGGACAGGGCTCAGATCCTGCATCCACTCAACCTTATCACTTGTGGACTTTGATGAAATCCAAAAAAAAAATAATCAGGGCTCAATATAGTTAGTGGACAAAAGCGCTTTCCACCAAGCCTGATACCCAGAGTTCTATCCCTTGGAACTCACATGGTGGGAGAGAACCTAATACCACAAATTGTCCTCTGACCTCAGGAAAAGCAATTGTAATAGTTCCTTTTAAACGTCACATCAGTGACGTCTGCTTCCAACAATTCGACCAAAGCAATACACTTCAGACCAAGCAGGCAGCCAGCCGTCGTCCACCAAGCCAGCCATACAAAGATTGGTGAAAACTCTGTCATGTTTACATATTTTATTTTTGAAAAGTTATTTTTAATTTGAAATATTCTACTTATAGTAATATATAATAGATGTGTTAGTGCTTTCAATTAAAATATGTATCAGTGATAAATATTTTAAATTCCCCTACCTTTTGCTCCTCATTTTTTTAAATATTATTTATTTCTTTATTTAGAGAGTGAGGGAGACAGGGGCTGCATGACTGCCATGGCGTGCATGTGGAGGTCAGAGGATAGCTTTCCTCCTTCCACCATGTGGGTTCCAGGAATCTAAATTCAAGTTGCAGGTTTTAGCACAAGAACTTTTACTCACTGATCCTCCTTTTTCTTTTTTGCGGCACAGTCTTGTTATGCACCTCAGGGTGGCTTTGAACTCACCATCTTCTTGCCTCAGTATCCAAGTCCTAGAACTTCTGGTACGTGCTAGCAATTGAGTTGAATGAACTCAGGGCTTTGTTTATACCCCAACTCCTTCCTTCTTCCTTCCTTCCTTCCTTCCTTCCTTCCTTCCTTCCTTCCTTCCTTCCTTCCTTTATTTATTTATGGATAGATAATAAATAGCTAAATGATAGACATATAAATAGATAGGTACATACATAGTTTTTTTGAGAAGGGAGCTACTGTATCTCAGGCTGGCCTCCAACTCCCTATGTATAAGAGGATGACGTTGATGATCCTCCTGCTTCCATCTCCCATATACTGGGTTTACAAGTAGGTGCTACCTTACTTTGTACTCTTTGGTGCTGAGTATAGAACCCAAGGCTTCATACAAGCACTCTGCCAACTGAGCTACACCCCATGCCTAACATAATAAATACTAACATGTATAATAACATAAGCAGAGATTTTTTAGAGTCTTAAAAATTTCATCCTAGCACACATTATTTGTTAAAAATCAAACAGTATTCACAAAGTGAGTAATTTCAACTTTAAGCATGATAGCATGATCTTCTAGGGAACTAAAATTCTTTAAACCTAGTAGAATTTTAATACTCCAATGCAACAAGGAAAGTAAAGAAAAAATGGATAGTTTTATTTATGAACCATAGAAGGAAAAGTTGTACAGCAATTAGAGCATACAAAAAAATGGTAACAGTTTAATCTCCCATGAAAAAGCTGGACTTGTTCTAGGAATATTAGTTTGCATCATTATTAAAAATTACATAAATGCAAATTACCACATGGAGAGATAAAGGGAGATTTCTTAGAATTATTTCAACAATGTCAGAAAAAGTCATCCTTGGATTCTAACATGGCTCTCACTATAAAAGCCCACTTGTCCATGATACACGTGGAATTGGTTTCAAATCCTGTTCCCTTCAAGATCCTTTGCAGGGCTGGTGAGATAACTCAGTGGTACAGCACATGCTTACAAACCTGGTGACTTGAGTTCAATCCCTGGAAGCCCACATGGTGGAAGGAAAGTTGTCCTCTGAACTCTACCCATGCACCATGGCATGCATGTTCTCTCACTTTCTCTGTCTCTTTTTTCCTCTCAAATAAAATATTTTTAAAAAATATTATATTCAGGACCCTTTACAGTGGTCCTGAATATAATCTTTCTTTTTATACTTTATAACTCAGTGAATGTATTTTCAATGGCCAATGTTGATATTTTTAGGTAATTAGAAGCAGAAAAAGCCCTGCATTGCTATGATGCATTTGAGGTTGAACCTCTAAGTTTGGCTTAAAAAGCAAGGTTCCAAATGCAACATCTCTTATTTTTACTAAGGTTTTTAGATAGTATAATATGATAAGAAAATTAAGGGTGTGTGTCAATAAGTGGGAAGAATAAAGAAGTGAAAAAGATCATTTGCAAATCACATAATTATGTAATAGAAATAGTCAGGAGCATCTACAAATAAATTATTTGAATTAAGAAAAACATAAAATAGTTTTATAAAATATATGTAATACAATATACCCCTAAGTAACAATGATCAGTAGTAAGCATAAGTACTGAAAAGCTTTAAAGATGTTTGTGATTAAAAAAAAAAAACACGTTTGTGTTTGTTAATGTTGTCACCTTCACACCTAGGAGCCAGGTCTCTAGGCACACCTGGGAGGGATTATCTAGATAAGGTTATCCTCTAAGTGTTTTCCAGGGATTATCATGTTAGACCTCAATTGTCCTGGGAAGACCTATTTTATTGGCAGGGGACCCTGGACTGTATAAGACACACAGAGGACATTGGACACTAACAAGCATTCATCCATTGCTCTTAGCTTCTTGATCCTGGATGGTTAGAAGTCAGAGACCACTTCTCTTCTTCCACAATGTGGTCTTCTGGGGATTGAACTCAGGCTGCCAGGTATGCAAGCAGCCACCTTAGCTGTTGAGTTATCTTGATGCCCCCCCAAAATGTTTTACTTCACACCTTCTAATGCATCTTAGTGTCCAGTAGTGTCCAAGGACTGCCAAGTCAGATGTAAGCAAACTGGCTGTGTGTTACTTCTAGGGAATACCTTACAAGGAACATCCTTTCTCTCCTCTACTCTGCTTCCTTATAATGGTTGATGGAACATGATTGTGGAACATGAGAAAATGAGACAGAAAGTAAGAGCATGGAGGGAACACAGGTTTTGAACAACCCTGAAGAATCATCATACTATCTTTGGTTGCCTATCTCTGAAAGTCTTTTATAAAAGAGAAAAGAACATTGTTTAGACAATAATTGTTTTGTTTTTCCATTATACGGAGTCAAACTAATTCTTTTTTTAAAAGTAATTTTGGAAAACTTTGTGCCTAAACAGTTTTAATAAAGCAGAATATCAGGCCATGGAATAGGAAGAGATTAGTCCCATCAGCAAAATGAAAAAAGTGAGAAAAAATGGCCAATTGTTCCACAGCGTGGAAAAGGTTGCTCTATGAATCCAGGTTTCATTACTTTAAAGACAATAGGAATATTCAAGAACCATAGAATCACCTCAGTCACTGCAGTAATGGTTCTTTTGTAACAAAGAATAACAGACTTGTGCATGGATGCAAGCCAACAATGATAGCCAGAAAATTGAAGAAAATATGGGACTGAAGAGATAACTCAGTCAGTAAAGTAGCATGGAGACCAAAGTTCAATCCTCAAACCCTTAAAAAAAAAAAAAAAAAAGCTAACCATGAAAATGCTTCAATCACAGCACTGGGGAAGCAGACAGGCAGCACTCGGGGGCTCACTGGCTAGCCAGCCTAGCCTAGTTGGCAAATTCCAAGCCAGTAGGAGACACTAACCTGAAATTGTGCTCTGGCCTCCAAGTAAACATACACACACACACACACACACACACACACACACATTGCATGAACACAAGACATATGAAAAATACATTATCCATTTGTCATTTTGCTCATAGTGATTTTCAGACTTTCTAAGGATAAAGAAAATAGATCACCTTTTCAAATGAGCAATATCCAAACAGCTAAAGTTAACTCCTTATCTAAAGAATAGACACAATTTTGTTTTGTAAGTGAGTTGACCAAACCATGAATAAGCAAATGTCCGGAATTGCTACCTGCAGGGTTTCAAAGTGTCAATCATATCTGTAGTCATCACTTGAAGAATTGATGTCTGTCAATGTTATCGTCTAAAACGTATTTGCAGAGGTCAGAGGAGCTCTGTCTGTCCTCCACCATACAGAAACGCAATTACATCAAGAAGGGATGTCACAAGATGAAGTTTAGTTAGTGGATTTAAGCTGGTTTGGAGTTTTATCCACCAAGCATGATCTTCTGACCCCTCTGGTTTACAACTTTCCACTCTCTGTGCTGCCCAGCACCTCTCCTTTCCTGGGTTAATCATTTCTTTACCATTATCTGCCAAGAGTTCTTATCTCTTTTGCTGTCACTTTATAACAGGGTCCTCTTATCAACCTGCATAAGGTCATGTGATCAGTCAAAGCCTATTGAAAGTTTCCTTTCTTCTGATTAGAAACCATCATGAAACTGGAGACATGGTTTACAGCAGGTCACTAATGCTGGAAAAAGTACAGAGTCCAGAGGAACACAGGCTTGCAGCTTTTTGAATTCTGGATTTTTTTCCCCCTTTTTTCTTAACTTTCACTAAGGGACTAAAGATTACTGTAGTCAAGGGGCCCTTTCCAAGGTCACAAAACATGAGGAACCGCATATCTCATGTTCAAAGACTTCTGCCTTAAGCCCAAGGTCTGCCAATAATTCCACTAAGAATGACTGCTCATTTGGATACTGGGAATTTACCCGAATTTCTAAAGCATGGACTTACACCTCTTGGTAAGTAGGAAGTTTCTCTACTTATGGTCTAGCTACTATTTTGCTACTACAGTGATGCATGTAATTTAACCTCATTGATGGATTCTGTGTTTTAACTGCCTTTTTTTTCTCTTTGGTGATTATTAAAGACATGTAATCAGCCCATGCAATTGTCACACATTTATTTTTCCTGCAATTTTAAGAAGCAAATGAATATTTCAATACTTGGATATATTAATTGTATCCAGAGCTTTGGGGATGTCATTGTATTAGACTAAGACAGTCAGAAAACATGATTCTTACTCTATCCATTTTGACCTTAACATTTTTCATCAGGTGAAATAGGTGAAAGCTTGAGCAATTTAAAGCAACAAGTAAATTATAGTGAGTGCCCACTGACCAAACTACCTTAATAAGGAGCTTTGTGGCGTTTGTGAAATTTCAAGGTTCATGTTCTGTGATACTACAAAATTTTTTTGTTTGAGGAAAAAAAAAAAAGAAGAAAACCATGCAAGAAAAAAAAAAAAACCCACAATGTTAGATCATCATTAAAGGAATCCGAGTTGCTGTCTGTTTTCAAAATAGTTTCTAGACAGAAACAAACCTATTCCAATGGAACCCAGTGCCTGACACGTGTTTAACAAACGCTTGCTCTACTACTGAGCGACACGTACTCCATCCACCTACATAAAACTTTTGTTGTTGTTAGGTTGAATGGTTTGGGGTTTTTTGAGAACAGGTTTTGCTCTGTAGCCCTGGCTGGCTTGAACCGCCCGTCTCTGCCTCCCCCGGATGCTGGGATCCCAGGCGTGGACCACTACGCCCTGTCCCAATTTTAAAAGGGACACATGAGACAAAAATGGAGCGTCTCGAACTTGGTAACTCTACCCAGACTACCATTAATCCTAAAAGTGCAAGTTTCGGGGCTCGATCCCCGGCGGGCTGGGACACGCCTGCGGGAGGGCGCGCGCTCCTCGCCCGCTCTGGGGTCGCGGGGGCGGGCGGGAGGCGTCGCCGCGGAGCCCCAGCCCCGGGAGCGCCGAGCCGGCTCGGTTGGCACCGGACCATCCGGGCTCGGCCTTGCCGCCTCACCCCGCGAAGCCAGCTGAGTCCGCCAAGGTCGTGATTGCTTTTTTTATGGTTCAACTACGCCCTGGAGTGTATCGATTGAGGAAATGTTCACCAAAAAACGTTCTGTACTCACGAAAAAGAAAACACGGGGCCGGCGAGCCGGGAGGTGCGCCCCCCGCCGCTGGGAAAGCCGCGCCGACTCTGCGCGAGCCCGCGGCGAGAGCGCGTTCACGATGGACGCGCGCACGAGGAAAGCGCGCCCGCGCGGGTCGCCGGCTGGCCACGGTCCGCGACGAGGGGCGGCGCTGGGACCGAGCGCGCGCGTCCCCTCGCCCGCAAAGAATCAAGCTAGAGAAGCTGCGAGCCCAGGGCGCCGGACGCTGGTCCCGCAAGTGCAAGCCTCGCCGACCCTCCAGCAGTGACGTCGCAAGAGCCTGCAAGGACCGAAGAGGGTCCGTCCGTCCGTTCAGACGTCATCCCATCACCGAAGCCAAGACTGGCTGTCAAACCCCAGAGGGACTGCTGGGGACTCAGTCCCAAAAGTGGTATTGAAGACTTGCACCAACCTGGACCGTCGTACCCCCAAACCCCAGACCTGCCCAGGCCTTTCCAATCGCCAGATAACAGGATGACAAAATTCCTCTCTATTCTCGAGAAGCGTGGGCGTGGGAAGTTGACCCGGAGCAACTTCCTTCTCTGGATCTTTAGCGCACCAGACAGTGCAGACACACCCATGTCTTCTCCTCCCCCGCCCCCAACTCCGCCTTCCTGTGCCTTCTAGCGTGGTTGGGGAGCTGTTCCCACTGCATACATCTCAGCCACCAGAAAACAGCTACTGCACCCAGACTGTTTACCGAGGGTTACTCCAGGGAGACTTGACGAGAAAGAGCTGTCCAAAAGGCTGCGGGAGAGGAAGAGGGGGCGGTGTGGAGTTGTCAGATTATTGCTTTGATGGGGTTAAGTCCATTCCTGAGAACAGCTGCCCTTCGACTGGGTCTTTCTGACTGTGTAAAGCGGGTCTGCTCAGATGAACTCCGCTTCTAACCCCATCCCCGGATTACTGTAGAGTGGCTCGTGTCCACAGGAACGTCGAAGTATCAAGCTGATCCCTGCCTTGTAGATAAGTTGGGGTTTCCAAGGCCACATTCAATTAATTTATGTTGTTCAAGGTAATGGACTTTTTTTATTTAAAAAGTTGATTCCAAGGGTCTTAACTGTGTGTCTTCCATGAACTGATTGTTCTATGAAAGCTGTCAAGGCTGCCCATGACTCTCTAGAAACTCAGAATTAAGAAAACCTGACTGACTACCTGCTAGATAAGTTGTAGCTGGATTATTCCTTCACAGTAACAAATTCAGGGACATTGTCTAGATTGTTTGATTTGATCCTCATAGGGAGTTATTGTGCTGACTGTATGTAGAACTGACTTCAGAGACCCAATTTTTTATCTATATCTATATCTACATCTAAGAAAAATAAGAGAAGGAACTTGCATGCCAATATCATGCTATGCTTTCCTTTGTGTTAAAGTTACACAGTTCTTTGAATTAAGCACACTTAAGAAATGTTTGTGCCCATTCAATATACTAGTGCAGATCACATCTTCACAGTTGAGAATGCCTAATACACAATACAGCATGCTTCATCTTTGCTATCAGCTGTGGTTTGGGGTCCTATTAGCACTCCTAAGTCAGGTATTATTCTAATGATAACCCCCAGAAAGTTTTGTGTTCATGGGCATCTAAAAGTGGACATCATTGAATAGGAAAAGGAATACCCTCCTATCCTGCTAACCTTTAGTCAACTTGCCATGCAGTTAAGCACCCTAATCTCTAAGTCTACTGATTCTCTCAACTGGGGTCCAGGTTGCCAGTGGCTTTCTAGGAAGTCTCTTTCCTTCACTGACCAGCCCTTCTCCAAAACAGAGCTTCCCAGATGCCTCTTCCACTGGCCTACCCAGCCATTCTGACCATCAGTAGTGACCAGAGCTTAAGGATTTTCTTTTTTAAACTAGCGAAAGACTCAGGGATAAACTTCCTGGTCAAGGTAAAGGTCAGACATGGTTGTTCCCCAGACCCACAGTCCACCGTAACACAGAGCTACTTCTTCAGCGTGGCTTTCAGTCATCTTCACATTATTGGACAAAAACTTCCCTGAGGAATTCAGTTGGCTTCAAAGAGGTTCAGGAGCTGGGGACATTGTCCTTTGGAGAAGACCTAGAGAGCACTATGACCAGTATGAGCTTGAGAGACTGAATCTGGGAAAACCTGATGAACTATTACATGTTTTTATACAATCGATAAGCAGAGATATCTATAACTTTTTTAACTCCAACATAGCCTGAAAATTGATATCTATGAGGAGTTTGGTGAGCACTTTTGTCTGGGAATCAGTAGGGACTGTGCCAAGCCCTACACAGTGAGTGAGTTAGTTGGCAGGTCTGCCTGGAAGGTCTACTTTTAATGGTCCTAGATGGTGATTCCCTTCTTAATCATCTGCCATACAGAAAGATGAACTTGAGCGAGTTAACAGAAAAGAAAGACAAAGGAGAAATATTCATCAATGAAAAGATAGGCTGTTCTCTGTGCTGCCTCATGACTTGTTAGCTTTTCTAAGGCTTAGACCCAGGAAGTTCACTGGATTTACAAAAATAAGTAAATAAGTAAGTAAATAAATAAATAAACTTTAAATAGAACTCCAAAATATAATTCAAATGCACACTCTTCCTTCTTCTGGGGTGTCACTGTGAACATGCTTTTGCTGATACTTAAGAACTGGTTTTGTTTGCTTGCTTGTTTGTTTTTAAGCTATTCAGGCTTTCTTCCAAAAGACTTTTGCCAGAGGGCTCTTTTTAAATTTTTTTTCATTCCATGATGGGATTGAGATTTGGATCCCTATGGAATCCTGGAAGGGAAGAATGGGATAGAGACTACCTCCAGGAAAGCAGAGGTGGAAGTGGGGAAGGTGAGAAAGAGCTGTTACTCTCCTAGACCTGGACTACTGTAGGGTTCCTTGTGGCAAGGCCCAAGGCTGCCTGCAAGCTTCTGCTTGAGGAGCTAAGGAAATTCAGAGTCTCTTCAGGGCATTTATATCAAGTCAGTGGGCATGAGGAAGACAGGGACATTACTCAAGTTGAGTGACTGAAATAGAAGAAACAGACATGCTGTTGACCTACCAGAGAGCATAGGCAAGAAGACAATCCAGGCACATTAGTTTTTAGGCACTTTCAACAAAACCAGCTGTCTTTCTACCTGTGAGAAATGAGGGTTGCCTACTGGGCACCGCTGACATTACTCATCACAAGTACCGGGGATTCCTTGCTCAAGGCTTAATATCTCCAGCCTCTCATCCCAAGCTCATTCTCTCCAGCTACTTGTATAGATTTGAGGATATTTGTGCTCAACTTCCAAGTTGACAAAAAACAAACAAACTGAATTTGTCTCAAGAATCTCTCTCTCTCTCTCTCTGTGTCTCTCCCTCTCTCTTTGATTCTTACTCTGGTACATGCTTCCTTGGAACTCCGGACGATCCTCTTGCTTCAGCTTCCCAAGGGTTGGGACTACAGGCTGAGCACAAAATTGGGCCCCTCCCCCTCCTTTTTGAAATGCTGGGGACTGAACTCCAGAGCTCGCACAGTTTTCCAAAAAGGATTTGTCAATTGAGCAGCAGAGCCAGCCCCAGCCAACCCCATCCCACCATCTCTCGGCTCCAAAAGTTGTCTCTGATTAAGGGCCCTTCTAAATGATTCCGCCTCTATAGGATTCTGCACGCTAACTCTGAGTGTCCCACACTAGAGATTGCCCACACAATAGTAATCAGTTGCTCAGTGCAAGAGATTCATTAGGCTGGACCACCTTGAGGACATCCTTTCTCACACCCGGATTTCGGAGACCAGATAGCCCTAGAAGACGGCTTGCTCACCAGGCCAGAGGGCTTGGTCCCAGGGTTGAGCAGGAGGTCTCAGAGAAAAAGGGAAGTTTTTTGTTTGTTTGTTTTAAACACAAAGAGCTCAGCTGGGGGTTCAGATAATTCAGGCCAAATCTCGCTTCAGGGATAGGGTGGGAGTGTGTCTAGGGGAGGAGATAAGGAAACCTGGATTACCCGCATAATTACTTAAACTTTCATCCCCTCCACTCCCAACGTTGTGAAGCCCGGCCCTGCGGCATTAGACACACCCGCAGATTGTGAATCAGCCGCCGATTGGTGTTCCTCTCACAGGCAGCCTGGGGGGTGGGGTGGGGACAAGAGTGAGCACGTGGGGTGTCCCGTTCAACTCAGGACTGCACCACTTCTCACTTAGTATTTGTTTTTCAAAGCTTCAAGCGGCTGGATGCCCCCGGGCACTGTGTTCCCTGTAATGAAACTTAACTTAGTTTTTTAAATATATGTATTTTAAAGTGCCCAGGGTGAGGACGGCTGCAGCCTTGGGGGCGTGGGCGGGTGGCGGAGTCCTCAGATCGGTCTGGGAAACGGCTTTATTTGCTGAACCGTCTTTTCAAGAAAACACAAAAGCGGCTTCTCGCAGGCTTCAAGGTGGAGGTGAGGAAATTTAGGTAAAGCTGCGGCGTCAGGAACTGTTTCTCTTGCGCCTCGGGCTGCTGCGGCCCATTACCGAAAATCTAGTTGGGGGGAGCGCGAAAAAGTTTCTTTCTGGGCCTTAGAGACACATAACAAGAAAGGTGATTTTCGTGGTTTCCTAAAAAGAAAAAAATAAAGGAGGAAGCGTTGGAAATTGCTAAGGAGGATAAAGTTTTACAAGTTTCCTGCAGTTGGGTGGTTCACGCGAGGCTGCATCTTCCCAGGCTTGGGTGGCGACCCCCCAACGGAACCACTTGGTCTGGAAAAACTTGCCATTTTCTTCCGCCGCTGCGGGTTTGGGGGGCGCGCGCCCGGCGGACTCACACTGCTGGGGTCAGGTCAAGGTCGGGCTGTTCCCCCTGCGCGCCCTCCAAGGCGGCGCGGAACCCCGGCAAGAGAGGAGCGGGGAGCAGAGCCCCACGTTGCATCCTCGCGGGTGGGGAGTGCGAGACCGCCTCGGCTCCAGCCAGCTGGGTGAAGCGGGCGCGCACGGCCCCGGAACGCGGAGGTTGGATAAAATATGCCAGGACTGCGCTTCTCGGGCTCATCAAGGCTGCGGGAGCCTCCCCGAGCTATCAGCCCCTGTAATTGCAACCGTCAATCAACGCCGGAAGACAAAGTCAGAACCGGGAAGGGCAAGCCCGGGAGACCAACCTGGTTGGGAAGAGGAAGGTGTGTGTATTGGGGGTAGGGGGAAGATAGGAGGAAGAAGTTTGCCAGAAGTTGGCAAAGAGCGTGCAGGGCAGAAATTCCGAAAGCTCAGCGTACCTGGAACCCTGGCATTGATAACCCACCTCCTCCGTCCTTCCGATCTTAAGTCACCCGTACCTGTAAGAGAAAGATGGGGAAGATTTCTAAGTGTGCTTCCATCAAGGGATGGAGGGTCCTTTGGTCAGAGATGTCCCCAACGGAGAGTAGTCTGTGCTGATGTCGGCGCGTGCTGCTAGCTCTAGCGTTAGACCACAGGGGCCCTTCTATCCCTAGCCACTGGTCTCCCAGGCCTCATCGACGACGGCGGGAACCTTGACTAGCCCAGGTGGACAACCCAAGCTCCGCCTCCTCCGCGCACAGCTCTTCAGCAGAAAGGGCTTTGTAGAAGACACCCCTTCACGCCCAAGGTCATGGAGCAAGCTGGCCCCTGGCTTCAATAGGGTCCTCTGCCCAATAGAACTTGAGGGTCCACTGGAGTGAAATTCAGAGACCATTGATTGGGGGCACTCTGAAGGCTGGGAATGAGCTTGGTGGAAACCTGGTTCAGCTACCCCTCCCTCGGCGTCTGCACCAGGGTCGGAGACTCCATCGCCCACTAAAACCCGAGGATCAACTCTGGGAAAAGGTGAGTGTGTCCTTGGATTTCTGGCAAAACCCAACTCCAGTGGGTTTCCCGCCTCGTCAAACGCGGGCTTGTTTCCACGTCTCCGGAAATCTGAAATAGGTCTTATCCTAGGGGACTTGCCCCATCCCGGAGACGGAGGTCAGAGTTCCCTTGGTTTCTGGGAAAAGGTGATTTTTCTCTCCGCTTGAAGCCTACAGCTTTGGGGGTGCGCTTCAGTTGGCTGCTAATTAAGCAGAAGGTTCTGCTGAACTACATCCCCAAAGTCCAAGCAAGTCCTCGACCTTTCTTGCGCGACACCAGTTAAACGTTAAAGGTCGGATTCTTTTAAGCTTTGCCTCAATCCCTGCTCCCTGTCTCCTCCTTGCCATTTTCTGAAGATTTTTCCTGGAAAGTCTACCTGTGGGAAGATAAATGAAGGCCACCTGACCTTTCACCATCTTCGCTCTGGCTTGGGTAGGTGTGTGGGAGAATACATCGGACTGCACTGAGCACCCACTGATGTGGCCTAAGCAAAATCGCCTCTGCTATGACGCTACAACGACGCAAAAGACCACAAAGTTCACCACACTGGGTCAGCTTAAGCCCCAAGTCATGGCCGGGGTTCTTGCAGCACTGTGATTACAAGGTCCTGCCAAACCTTTCTACTTCCTTCTACTTTGGGAACCTTCTGCTCCACGGAGCCAAGGACTTTTTCTATCCTACGTGGAGGACTGGGAGCTCCACTTTCGGACCAAAAGTCTTGGTTGGAATTCTGCATCCCTGGCCGACTGGCATTTAGGCAGATGTTGAATAAGGAAAGACCCCCTAGAGCCTTTGGCTGCAATGGGTGGAGGCTGTTCTCAAGGCTTTGAAATAAACCGATTTTTCAGATTGAACCGTGAGACTCAACACCCCTTCTGAACTATGTAAAAATATGATTCGTAATTCACAGCGATGTTTTCAACAACTTGCAAGACTGAAAACATATTGACATTGTTACTTGATACTAACTTAAAAACTCAAGCTTAATGGTCACTAATTTGGGCAAATTCAGCCCACTCCCTCACCTAAATGAATTGATCGGCCTCTCAGATTCCTATGGGCAGAGAGACTTGCTTGGGTCACACCACATTAGGTTTCCATGAAACCTGAAGATGCTACTAAAGCTGAAATTTAAGTGACACATATTCCAAATATAAATTAAAGACAGTGAGCAAGACAGCTTACTGCACAGAAAAGTGGAAGCCATGCACCACAATGATTGGAGGAACTTTCAATTCATCAAATACTACAGCCAACAGTTTCAGTGATCCCTCGGCCATTATAGAGAATGAATTCAAATCTTTTGAGATTCAAATTCACCTCCTTGCCAGTGGACCCTGGGCACAAGACTTGCATGCTGTCGTGAGACTGGGAAGAATGCTTTTCATTTTCTTGGGACAAGATCTGAAAAACTGAAGATGCGGCTGGGCTGGTGGCTGAAGAACTTGCAAACCAGATGGTTCTTTTGTTTTTAAATGTGGAGCCTCTGGGCCTTCCGTCGATCCATCCCACCAAAAAGTCACCAGAATGCAGAAGGAAAGAGGGTCTGATCTTTCATTCTATACGGAAGCACAGCTCCCTAAAACCAGAGCACCATGAAAATACTGGACTTTAGTGGAGAGTCTTTTGTAAAGGGGTAGGGGTGGAGAGCAGAATATGGGAGTGGCTGTCCCTTCTTCCAACTATGACTTCTGAGGGACCTGGCTGTCCCTCCAGTGAGCCCCAAACTTTGAGTTCCCTTGGCCTCAGAGATTCACAGGCATGGTCTCTCTAAAAGGGGGCCTGGAATACCTTGACAGCCATTCAACTCTGCATTGAGAAGAGGTCTGGTGAATTCGACGTTCTTATTTTCTTGTAGGTGTTTAAAGTAGGCATTTAATACTTCTCCCCACCCACCAGGGAGGACTACACACCTACACACACACACACACACACACTTCTTTCTCCCGTCCCCTCTGCTCATGGAAATTGCCTCCCAATCTTCAGATCCTTCTCGGCGGCGCTTGGGCACAGGTCGCTTCTCTACTAGCTGTGGGACTCAGCGGCATTCGCACCCCCCACCCCGCCCCAGTCTGGGTGGGGTGGGAGTGGGTTAAGGCGGGGTGAAGAGGTTGGGGCAGGCGGTGGGGATCACAGCTTCCTCATTGGTTGGTGGCTAGTGTCCGACCTGAGTCCGGAACCCAAGTCCCCACTCACTGTCCTCACCTCTCGACGCCCCCTCCCAGCCCTACTTACCTCCCTTCTCCTCCCGTCTTCCCCCTTCCTCTCAGCGCTGTCACCCTCGGGGCTGCAAAGGGCTGCTCTCACGCACGCCAGAGGAATAGACCAGGCAGGAGCGGGAGGTTGGAACTTCTCAACTCCGCACTTGGCGGTAGCCAGAGAGAGCAAGCACGACCAAGGGAGAAGGGGCGGAGAGGCGAGGCGAGGAGGGGAGGGAAGTGAGGCGAAAGAAAGCGAGAGAGAGACCCCTGCCGATCCTGAGCCAGAGGGCGGGTGCAGGGAGGGGAAGGAGTCACCGAGCCGTCCGGGAGCAGCGGCAGCGGCTCGGCCGCGGCGGCAGAAGCAGCCCGCCGCCGCCAAGGCTGCCCGCCGAGAGTGCGGCGGTTCCCAGATCCGTGCCCCGGGCAGCTGCGCCCTAGCCGCCGCCCTCGCGGATCCCGAGCTGGGTATTGGAACACCGGCGTCCTTGCCCGGCTGGGTAGCCTGGACCTCCGGGTGGCAGCTCGGGGATCGGACTTTGAGATCCTACCCTGCAGCTCCGGAGAAGCGGGTGGGCAAGCGGGCACCCTGGTCGCCCCTTCCCTTTTTGCGCCGGAGTTGAATCTGTGCTGCCCGTGTCCAGGTGCTGGGCTTGCGGACCGACCCCGACCTCCCATTCCCGCCCGCAGCCGCCTGGTCATGCTGCCCAAAGTGGAGACGGAAGCCCTGGGACTGACCCGATCGCATGGGGAACAGGGGCAGATGCCGGAAAACATGCAAGGTAAGGAGGCGCGGCGTGGCGCGGCTCTAGGGCTCCCCGGCTCCTCCGCCTGACCCTGCGGGCTTCGGTCGGACCAGGGCACCGAAGCGGCGGGGCTGGAGGCATCTCAGCGCGCCAAGGGCTGCGGGGCGGCGCGCGGGCGGCAGCCCCCTCCGCCAATACAGACATAAAAGTTAATGGCTCTTGGACGCTGCGGACAGAGGTATCCCTAGGTCTAATTGGCCGTTTGTAATTAAGAGAGGCTTGGCGCTCAGAAGCTGCCGGAGCCCGGGGCAGCGGGAGGTTGGAGATACTGGGGAGCGCGGTCGTCGCGGGACGTGGAATGTCTCGTCGGACACCCCCGCAGGTTCTCAGCTGGTGAGATTATAGTGTACTTTCAGCACCCGTGTGCAGGGAAAAAGCCTGACCGGGAAAACCCAGGACAGAGAAAAAAGATCGCGGAAATAATGTGCTAGCGGCATGACAGTGCATGCGAGCACCCCAACTGCCTCGGCCCCGCTGGAGTTTGGGTGACTTCAAAACTGCGTGCGGAACCTACTTCGTTCTAGGCGAGGGTCGCATGGAGTGGGGTGCTGGGGTGCTGGCTGAGCTCGCAGTCTCCGAGCTGCAAGAGTGGAACGCGCGTTTGTTTTCCCTGCACGCGGCCGCAAAGATCAAATCCCGCGGGTTGTGCTTCCTTCACTTCTGAAATAGCAACTCCATGAACTTCACAAGTTTACGGCATTTGCCCGGGGCCAGGAAGGGGACAGTGTGGCAGAAGTCCCCGGAGTTCTTCCACACTCGCCACACAAGAGGTGCGGGCTTGTGGGGCGCGAGCGCTTCCTGCGATCCGTTTGCGCCAACTTGAAAGGGTCGGGGCGGTGTTAAGAGCAGTGTTCGGGACTGGCACTGGGGTGGCGCGGATTTTGAGATGCGCTCCGCTCGGGCTTAGGAACCGAGATCGTCCCCACGGCTGAAGGGGAAAAGGGTGGCAAAAGGAAAGGGGGGCGGGTCATTTTCCCCTGGGTGATCCCGGAGTCTCTTGGATAGGGACGTCTCCTGGGACCGAGGTTCCCGATCCCTCACCCTGGGCGTCGGCTGCCAAGGGAACCCTGGTGGCCCAAAGAGGCGCTCCTTCCTGCACCTGGGAATTCCAGAGAAACGTGGCCCGCAGGAAGTCTGTCTCAGGCCAGCCTAGCCTTGCAGCACGTCCTCCCTTTGGGTGGGAGGCCAGGTGAGGTTGCCAGGTCCAAAAGGAAAGTTGACGCTCCCCGTGGGGTTGCGGGTGTTTGGTGCTAAAGTAGTTTGAAGAGAAGGAGCGGGAAAACCGCTCAACCGAGCTGGAGAGGGAACTGTCCGGGAAGCGTTTTCTAAGCAAAGTTGGAGGCGGCCTTTCTTTGCACAACAGCTCCCAAGCCAGAGCATTAGTTTGTTCTTGTCCTTATTCCCCGGACGGGGAGAACCCGGCCGCCGCTCTCTTGGTCCTGGGTTCGAAAGCAGCTGAGAACGCTTAGGGCGGCTTCCTCTGGGGCTTGCGGTCTGCGTGTCCAGAGGTTCCTTTAGAGTCGCTCATCCCCATTCCTACGCGGGTCCCAGTTCTTTCAGGGGTCATCATCTGTGCCCTAGTCCGCTCTACAACCCAGAAAGAGGATGCGCCACCGGATCTTAGGACTCACGGAGCGTCCAACTTCGCAGAAACTTGGCTATCTCTGTGGATCCCACTTTCCAAGAGCCGCCTTCCTCTCTCCTCCCTCCAGAGCGAGACTTGAGAGCGCGCGCTGACTTCTTTTTGCCTAGGCAGATTCAGTCCTTCGAACTCCCATTTTGACTATCCTTGGGTAACTCAAAGAGATGCCTCTGTCTAACGGATCCGTCTGTTTTCCCACCAGCCTCTCTGGAGTTTGCAAAAAGATCCCCCACCTCCGACCTTCGGGCCGCCTGAGTCGGGCGCCCACAGTCTCCCAGCAAGGGAGAGACCCTTAGGTGTGAAGTTTCACTTTGCTTTGTTGGGAGGAGAAACAGACAAATAGAAAAACTCACGGCTGGGAAAAGTACACTTTTGTCTGAAAACACAAGTCTTAAGTTTTTGGAGCGCTGTAAAGGAGCCCGACCGTCCGGCTCTCCCAACTCCAGGTCCCCAATCCCCAGCCGGGCGCGGGTGCTCCAAGAGTTGGAATTCCGTTTGGCACCGTGGGAGAGCTGAATTTAGTATTTCTTATTTCTAGGACACCAAGCCTCCCCAGCGGTGCCTCGCTCGGCCCTGCTACGCGGTGCCCAGGGTTCCGTGTGCAACTCCACAGGTCGCCAAGTCCTGCAGGGATGCTCCCTTGCAATCCCGGAGCGGGGAGAAGGGGGATTTGGGGGGGGGTCTTCATCTTAGAAGAATAAGTCTTCGGCACCGGGTGAGCGGCCCAGTAGTTTGGCCAAGGGGCCGGGGTTATTTCTCCGTTTCCTTTTTGGTAAACAAATCAGAGGAAACTTCTGCCCAGGCTGTGGATACCCCTCCCCCTCCGCAATGCCACTGATTAACTTAAAACAAACTCGCTTTGGAGTTTGTGCTACCTTGGGGTAGCAGGGTTGAGCAAGGGGTGAGAGCCGGTGCGTCCACGTCCGCGGAGCGGGAGGGTGAGGGGCGCGCGGGCCTGGTCTGCGGCGCCGACCTGCCCCTTGGTGTGCCCGCCCACCCTCGCTCCCGGCCTCCAGGGACTAGACCCAAGTCGCTGCTAGGGATGGAGCAGGCACTTGCTGGTGGTGTGGGCCGCTGCCCTTCACCTGCACCGTGTATCTTCTGGCCTCGAAGACCAGGAGGCACACGTGGATTAGTGTCCTCCGCAAGGTGGTTACCAGATCCCAACATAAGCCGGGCAACTGCAGCCGGATTTCTGTTTAATTGGGGCGACCTCCAGGCATCGGCGCTTTGCCCGCGAAGTTCGTTACAAAGCTTCAGTGCTCTGTTAAATCCTGGGTTTCTTTTCCTCTTCCGGCGATCTTTTTTCTTTTATCTTCTTTTTCTTTAAGCAGGACATTGTCCAGAACTGAACAGTCTAACAGATCCGAACCCTGGTTTTCCTGGACTGTTGCTAAAGTGGGGTTGCTTCTGAAAAGCCGATTCCTGAGCCCTCGCTTGCATTCCGGAGAGCGTTTACATATTAGCATTGGGGTCTTTTAAAGTGAGCCAGTCACCTCCACAGGACTGTGGGTGGGGGGCGTTCTTCCCTTAAGCAGAGGTGGCATTTAAGAACTGAACGGCAGAGACTTAAAGAGACTCTGGACTGTGATCACACAGTTCATATTCTACTCCGATTGTTGCTTTGCAGAGTTATGAGGTGTATGTTCCATAGTGGTCCGTTTAAAATGTTAACAAAAGAAATTGCAATTCTTTTTTTTTAATTTAAAAAATATGAAGTACATGCTCACTGGTCTCCACAGATGTTTTACTTTCTCCGTGCAAAGTAGTTCTTTCTTTTCAGTGCCACTTGGGTAAAATTTCTTTCATTCTATATTTTACCTGGGGATAGTTGCCCACCAGCCACCACAATGCTTTTCTTTTATGGCATTAAAAACTACACAGTAAATTAATTGGACGCTTGTGTGTATTTCTCTTTTTGTTTCAGTGTCTCAATTTAAAATGGTGAATTACTCTTATGATGAAGATCTGGAAGAGCTATGTCCTGTGTGTGGCGATAAAGTATCTGGCTATCATTACGGCCTGCTCACCTGTGAGAGCTGCAAGGTTTGCTCACAAGTTGCTGCCTAAAAAAATATATTGTGGAAAAAAAATATATATATATATTGTGCTCACTGAAAATAAACCATTGGAATACTCTGTCTGGCTAAATTTAAACTGTTTTTGTTAAGACTAAAAAAAAAAAAAATGAGAAGAGGGAGATGATTCCTAAACATGGATGTCTGATATGGTTGAAAAGGCAAAGAAATTGATGCTGCCTAAAAACTTTGCCAGTCTCATGACTCTATTTTATTGTAATCAAGTGGAGGGGTCGTAGAAAGGCTTGCATTTCTAACAGTTCTAAACACTGATTTTGCTTGGCTTAAGTGTATCCCAAATACATTTTAGCTTAAATATTATGTTATGCCACAGTTGAAAGTGTTTTGACCACAGGCATTAAAAGTTCAAGTTCCCAACTGCATGGCTTCACTGTGATTAATTCCAAATATAATTTCTAAGATGGTTCTTGAAATTTATATCATAAAGACCAAGAAACCAGATTTTTGTTTCCAATGGAGTCATAAGTCTACCATGTGACCTGTTGAAATATAAGGAATTTAAGTGCTAAATATCTTTTATCACTAATAATGTCAAGGAGACTTCCAGGACATTGTGTAGCCCAAGTAAATTCAATTTTCTCTATTTTTCCAACATTTCCTTTGAAGTACAAAACTCAATAGTCACTTAAACCATCGCTGAGGAGGAAAAAGTCTTTTTATGCTGTACAGAAAAGTAAGATTGTTTCTCTGGCCAGTCAGATAAACAACAATTCCATTTTAGAAAGCTGTAATCCTGTTATAAACTCACTCGTCTTATTTTTCATTCTTTTCTGTGAACCCTAAGAGCACATTTTGCTGCAGCTCTGCTGTGGCAGCCCTGTTTCTCTCTCCAGGAGTTGTACCTTTTTTTTTTTCCCCACAGTTCTCACACTTGAATGTGTTTCATTGGAATTATGAGCATTTCCCCATGTTACTCTTTAAGCCCTTTGCTTTTAACTGTCAAGTGTTGACATTTGTAAAAGATCTGAGGCGTTTTGCTACTCAGTTCTTCCACTGACTTTTCACAATGGTTTGTGACTGAAATTGTCTCAGACTTCAAAAACAATGCTCCATGGCTTACTTACCTCTGCTTGGAGCATGAAAGTTAATCAGTGTATTTTTTTTTCCCTGACTGTTTGGGTAAAATGGTATGTAGCTGAATCTCCACGAGATTTGACGTAATTCTTCAGGAATATGACTCTGGGGCCAGAACAGCGTCCATGAAGGCCTGGCACTGCTGTGGAGGGTTGATCTTACAGAGATGTAAAATAAACCGCAGAACCAAATAAGGGCTCAATGATACAATAAAAGGATTTGCTGGTGATTTCCTCAGAGTGAAACAATGGAGGGAAAGCAGTTAGATTTATAACCTGTCTCATGATTTTCTGTCTTATAGGGATTTTTTAAGCGAACGGTCCAAAATAACAAAAGGTACACGTGTATAGAAAATCAGAACTGCCAAATTGACAAAACACAGAGAAAACGCTGTCCATACTGTCGATTTCAAAAATGTCTAAGTGTT
This sequence comes from Typhlomys cinereus, assembly GCA_023101885.1. Taxonomy (NCBI): domain Eukaryota; kingdom Metazoa; phylum Chordata; class Mammalia; order Rodentia; family Platacanthomyidae; genus Typhlomys; species Typhlomys cinereus. Next base: position 2,286,377 of record JALPQD010000192.1, read on the forward strand.
GGAATGAAGCTAGAAGGTAAGATTCTTCTAGAGATTGCTGCCTGTTAAAGGCTCCTGGAATATGCACTTCAAAACAAACATTCTTGTAACATGGGAACACTATATAGAATTGTCTCAGTATCATTTGGACTCTGCTAGAAAAAAAAGATTAAATATCAAAATTGCTCCTGCCCACATCTTCTTTGTTTTTCGTTTTTGTTATTGTTGTGTTTTTTGTTTGTTTGGACAGAAATACATTCAACATAGAATGAATAAAAGTAATTTGCCAAAAATGTGAAAAATAAAATCAGTTCTTTACATTTTTAATTAGGACAACTCAGTAAATTTTTAAAAAGTATATAGATTTGCTTATCATAATTGTTATTGTTAATTTCATGATTCTTCTTTAGGAAGACTTAGAGCTTTTGATTGGGAAAAGGAATATTTCCTGTAAAACTTCCCTTTCTCATAATGTGGGAGATCACATTTTTTTAAAAGAAAAATGGCTGATTTTATAACATTAAATAATTGAGAAGCAAGAAACATGAAAAAGTAACTAACTCTTAAATCAGTAGCAATGGTTTGACTAGACCAAGAGAATTTTTCCTCAAAAGCTACCCTAAACTTCATTAAAGCCCACAGTTCTTACTACAGCATTCTGATTGGTCGGCAGAGAAGTTAATATGTGACTGCTGGAAACAACTTGTGTTTCGTGGACTGTTATGGTATGCTGCTATTTTCTAGCCTTTGACCCCATGGCCAGCCACAGATCAGATATACCCAAGTAAAGTAATAATGAGGCTTACTTATCTCTGATGGTGCTAGATATTAGGGCATGTTTAATTTGATCTGTGAGACATGGCTGCTTTTATTGGGAGGTTTTATTATTGTTGTTATGTAGAACTCATCCTCGATAGAAATATGGTAAAAAAAAATTTTTTTTCAAATAAATCCGTTGAACTTCTAACAGATTTCCTTTGAACAAAAGTAGCCACATTGGCTATTATAAGGATTGCTTTTAAGAGGCGATTGAGAAGGAAGAAGTCAATGCTTATTACTTGTCCTCTCACTTTATTTGGCAAATAATGGAATATTATGATAGATGCTGTGGCATGGGACCCAAGGATCAAATGCTAAAATTCAGTGATGTGGTTCCATTCAGGATCACTGCATTTTGTTGCTGTTGCTGCTGCCATTGTTGGTTCAAGGAAAGAACAGGGAGTGCATTTTACCTGGACTATTACTACATGCTAATCAAATGTCACCCATGGTACCTACTCACTTCCTCAGTAGTGAATGAAACAATCAAATAGTCAATAAACTGTCTGGTTGAGCAACTCTTTTATGATCTTGTACAGTATTCTCGATATCTAGAATCCGTGATAAATTTTTAATAGAATACTAATCCCAAGATAAAAAGCTCAAACTTAACCTCCAGCAATTTGACCATGCCCCAAGCTGTCAGAGGTCGCTGGTCTCTATCGAATTGCCATTGGCCACTGTGACTTGGAGCTCAGCACTGACAACCTGGATGCCCCGACTCTACACAGCAGCTTTGGAGGGACTTTGCTGCAATTATGTCTAATTCTGCCTAAATGAAGGGCAGGCCAAAAGGATTCTTCAAGAACTTCTGTCTGACGCTTTAATGACAAAGTAGCCAAAGATGGTTGAAGGGAAGAATGTTCTAAGAGAAAGCATTCGCTTCAGGAATTTTTTTTTTTTCTTTTTCTTTTTCTTTAGAAAAAGAAAACACACACACACACACACACACATACACACACACACACACACACACACACACACACACACACACACAAAACCAAAACCAAAACCAAAACCAAAACCAAACAAAGCCCAGATTTGGGTTTCCATATGGGATTTGGCATTACCAGTACAATAGAAACTGTCACACCTAGTAAGAAAACGATATTGCTCCTTCTCTTTCTCTTTCTACCTGCCCCTCTGTTAATATCAAATATCCTCTGTGTATACCAAAATTGTGAAATAACTTCAGTCCACAGAAGGGTTAATACTTTCCTAGGTTCTCAGAATATTTTTTTGATACAAAACACTTGGAGGAAAGACTTTATAAGGATGTCATGGATTTATTCTTGTTTTCTTAGAATCTGTGCGTGCTATTGTAATGAAATACTCTCTCTCTCTCTCTCTCTCTCTCTCTCTCTCTCTCTCTCTCTCTTATACTGTTTCTGGCCAATTTTCAGCATTTTGAGCTACCCAGAGATCTTGAAGGATGCTAATGACTAGCATCTTATTTTATATTTTTCTCTTCCCTCAACCCAGCTGTAAGGGCCGACCGAATGAGAGGAGGAAGAAATAAGTTTGGGCCAATGTATAAAAGAGACAGGGCCCTGAAGCAACAGAAGAAAGCCCTCATCCGAGCCAATGGACTTAAACTGGAAGCCATGTCTCAGGTGATCCAAGCGATGCCCTCTGACCTGACCATCTCTTCTGCCATTCAGAACATTCATTCTGCCTCCAAAGGCCTACCTCTGAACCATGCTGCCTTGCCTCCTACAGACTATGACAGAAGTCCGTTTGTCACATCCCCCATTAGCATGACAATGCCACCTCATGGCAGCCTGCAAGGCTACCAAACATACGGTCACTTTCCTAGCCGAGCCATCAAGTCCGAGTACCCAGATCCCTACACCAGTTCACCAGAGTCCATAATGGGCTACTCCTATATGGACGGCTACCAAACGAGCTCACCGGCAAGCATCCCCCATCTGATACTGGAACTTTTGAAGTGTGAACCAGATGAGCCTCAAGTTCAAGCCAAAATCATGGCCTACTTGCAGCAAGAGCAGGCTAACCGGAGCAAGCACGAGAAACTGAGCACATTTGGGCTCATGTGCAAAATGGCAGATCAGACTCTCTTCTCCATCGTGGAGTGGGCCCGGAGTAGTATCTTCTTCAGAGAGCTTAAGGTATGTCCCCAGCTGTCACAGTTCACTGCTTTCCTTAAGGGGGACCTGCTTGGGCTTTGCATTGATGTCTTATTGGCATTGAAAATATGTTTTCCTTTTCTTGTTGTGACTTGAAGGCAAGAGGTATTTTGTGACCCTTATTGCAGGACAATTGTAGCTTGACTTGATAGGGCTTTTATTCAGTGTTGTTCTTAATTGGGAAGAATGACATTTAGCATAATATCTAGATGATTTTTGTGAAGCAGAATACATGTACTTCTTTTAACTCATAGTTTGTTTCTCAAAAAAATTAGCAACATTGAACAGCTACTAATTTTTTTTAAGTTAAAAAGTCATAAGCTATATTCTGAGGTCATCTTGAAGAGCTCTTAAAAAATTAACAATGTTCAGATCCTAGAGAATGTAAATGATACAACTGGTTAGTAGTATTGAGTAGGTACTTGATGTTACCTTGATGTTACGTTGGTAATGCCTTTGTTTTCGGAGCTGATTCCAATGAGAGGTTGGTTGTCATTGGCTGGGGAATGGGCTAATGGTGCATGCATGTCTACTTGACCGTTTCATAATGTATGCCTGTGGTTGAAGTTAATGGATTGGTACATTGTAAACACAGCATTTGTTTGCATAAGGATCTATGTTTAACTACATAATTATTTTATTTCCTGAAACTGAAGACTGAATTAATGCAGGAAAGTTATTTAGAAGTTTATAATTTGGGTGACTACCAAGCCACATAAGCAGGATTTATATTCCTGAGTTAAGCGGATCCTGGATTTGATTTCTCAGTCCATTATAAAATGAACTTCACCATTTGCTGTCACAATGGGCAGTGTGACACGAAATATCTCTGCCTGACAATCACCTCATACGTTGGAAATGTTAGAGTCTGAGACAAGAAAAATGCAAAACAGACCTTTTAATTCAAGGAGTGAGCATTAATGTTCTGTATAGACAGAAGGATCAAAGAAGTGATGTTTTCACAAAATAATGCTTTTCATGAACGTTTTCTTTAAGCACCATTATGTATTCGTACAGGGAAATTAAACCCTCCAGACAGACCTGAGTAAGTTAATAAAATGCCACCAACATGAAGTTAGGATGGCTGATATGTCAGCTCTTCATTCTCATGTCCTTTTTGGTTGTTACACTGGAATTGAAAGATGAGTGAAGGTGGTGAGATCCAGGCTCCAGAAGGCAAGGAGCTTGCAAGGGTTAGCACGATAAGTCCAGATACTTACTAAGTGTGTGTGTGAGCAGACGCCCACAATGAGCAAAGTTTTCTCCCCTGAAAAGCAAAATCAAACACTTGAACAGTCTCGGTGCAGGTACCTTCACAACTATCTATGTCCTTAGAGCAGGTAAGGTACTTGAAAGCGAAAGTGTTTTCAGATTGAAAACTCAGATGATATATAAGTGAGGAGCTCTCCGCCTGGTCCTCTGGTGGACTTGGCTTGAATGAGCTCTTCCAGGTGGGTAACTGAGTAGCTGTGTCCTCAGGGGCAGGTGCGTTTCTGTGCCTCTGTGTTCTCATCAGGAAAACTGGGCATGTAGTGTATGGGGAAAAGTGTCCATTGATGCTTATGTTGAAGAGGTTTTGCAAGGGAAAAAAAAGATGCGATTAAGCACACAATGCACCTAAAACAGCAACACACATTACAGGCAGAGTGAAGTGGGATTTTCTTGAAGTTGGTATAACTATTTTATGGGAAGCTCACTCTTCATGTCACAAAGTCTTAAACACTGAAAGGGAGAAATATACATGTGTATCCATTTTAGCATGACACTGGGAAGCAATCTTACAAATGTGATAGGATAGAGTCACTGTATTGTAAGGAGCAGTCATTAATCAATTTAAATTAAGAACTAAAGTTGTCAGGCAGGAAGTTACTTATATAAGATGATTATAATCTTATATGAGATGATATTTTTTCTTAAAGCTTGATGTAAGATAGCTTCATCAATAATTGCTTTAAAACATACAGACAAGCCAGGAATGGCACGTGCTTATAATCTGTGCACTCAGAAGGCTAAGGTGGGAGGCTTGCCCTAAATTCAAGGTGTGCCAAGTTAGCCAGTGAGTTCTGGGCCAACCTAGGCCACTGGGCCAGACTGGACTACAGAATGAGACCCAGTCTCAGAAGCAAATAGGAATTAAAAAAACAATTACTTTTTAAAAATGGCAACTAAAGAGAATATGTTTCAAAATTAATAAGGAAATGATTACTGATAGGTACAAAAGCAGACCTTATGAAGTGAATGTAGCCAGCCACAGGTTAGACTTAAGGGTGAGGGGAAATACTCCTTTTCTTCAAGTTTCCTTCCTTTACAGCTAGATTCCACAGTGAGATTCGTTTTTATGGCATGGGGTTAAATATTGGTCTGAAATGCAAGTGCCCTTGGGAAAGGGGCGTGGTCATTTTTATACTGTTGGTTTAATGTGTTTATTGGGGTTTCTGGGGAAATGCACTGAAAAGGGGAAGGGGAAAGGGACCCAGACTTGGCACCTGACAGAGGTGGGCACTGGCCCTAGGGGAATTGGTTCTGCGGAAGGCTTTGGGCTTACTTAGACAGAAGTGATTCAATTAAAGTATTTTTCAGAAAACTAAAAGCAGAGAACTTTCAGGATGGCTTAAGCAAATTGTGAGATTCACATTTGGAAGAATTTCTTTTTTTACTTAAGTCTAAATTAACTTTGTCAAATAGCACACGTCCTTTGCAGCCTGGGATATAATCTTGTAGCCAGGATCTCCAAAAAACAGAAGTTCTATTTTACATTGGACATGGCACACTAAACATATCTCACACTTATACAAGCAAATCAAAGTTTTACATGGTACTGCATGACCTGCATTTCATGTTCTCTTGTGCTTTCAATTCTATTATGCTATTCTCATGTATTTCATATTATTATAAAAATTCTGATCCTGACCCACTAAATTGATTTCATACATGACCTGTAATTCAAGAAATTTCCCCCCAGAGGTATCGTGGGCCATCCCTTGAATATCACTTGCCTGTCACTACCAGTCTCGGTGCGGGTACCTTCACAACTATGTATGTCCTTAGAGCAGGTAAGGTACTTGAAAGCGAAAGTGTTTTTTTCTGACAAAGTCTGCAAAACTCCCCGAATACCAGCAGAGCAAATTTTCACCCTTTTTGGAAAAGACATGATTTTCTTTTTTTTTTTTTTTTTATTTTTAAATCTCATTTGGGAAGATGAATGTTCGCCTCCAAATATCTGTCTTTTTCTTGTTCATGTCACTGCAAATTGCCCATCAAGTGATACACTTAGGGATTGCTTAGCCTTCTAGCACTCTTGAACAGAAAGCAGCAATTTGTTCTCAGAAAATAAAACAAGAGATAATACAGCAGTTTTGCAAATATTCTGCTGACCAATTTCACAGAACCATTTATACTTCTTTTTATTCACAAAGGAGGGAATGTATATTTTGTTTGCTGGTTAGAAAGAACAGAAAAGGCTAATGGGTAATTTTGTATTTTTAACCACATGTCCATAAGGTGCTGAATAGGTATCCTAGTGACTAATTAGCATATTGAAATGAGAAAGAGGAAATTACAATAAAAAAAATCAATACTTAGGGAAAAGTCAGGACTGTCCTCATAGGAATCATGGAATGGCACAGCTGGTAGGCGGAGGGGAAGGGGCTGGAGCTGTCTTCCTGGCCATTCGCACATAGAAGATAGCTTTGGCCTCCATCCTATGATGACGCAAGAATAGTGAAATCAGTATCCTGCCACTTGTCACGTCAAAAATGCACAAGTGCAGCAGAAAGTCCCCATTGCCTAGGGACCCCGAGGCTTGTCTGAACCAGAGCTAGTAGGAACCCTGTCTTTTTTCATATAAAAAAAACCAGGTTCAAAGACCCAGACCCTCTGTGTACACGCGCGCGCGCACACACACACACATACAAATACAAACGCACACAGATACACACACACCTCATGCTGCCAGTAAAGCTAACTCGAATCTCTAGGTTATCAGAAGTCTATCACTACCGTCATTAAATCACTAATAATCAGCAGACAGGTTTTCCCTACACCCCGATGACCCCAGAGAGGGAGAGAGTCACTTTAGAAAGCCTCAGTAATTTTTTCAAGTCACTGGGGTATCATTTCATGCAGATCTGCCTACCAGCTAGCATACCTGAGTCTTGCAAGACTTCTAAGCTCTCTGCAGTGCCTAGTTCCCCTGTGCAGCACTTGGCCCTCTCTACAGAGGCTGGGCCCCCTCTGAGTGCCTGGCTCCTCTCCTGCACTGTGTTCCTCCCAGGTCCTGCCAGCACACCTGGGCCTGCTCAGGGCCAAGCCCTGTTCTGTTCTGTTCTGTTCTGTGCTGTGCTGTGCTGTGCTGTGCTGTGCTGTGCTGTCTGCTTGGGTCAGGACTGGGTTCCTTATGTCGGTGAAGAGAGGCTTGGACAAAAAAGCAGGATTATGAGCAGGTCACCCAAGAGCCCTATGCAGCACACCTTCTAACCTGAAGTATAATCTTGGCTTTTTTTGTAGAAACTCAGAAAGCATATATAACCTCCTCACCCTGCTGAAGGAACTATTCTGGGGGGGGGGGGCAGGAGAGGGGGAATGGTCTTTTCTATATTATCTTGCACTCACCTGTAGTTTAATACCTGTCTTCTAAGCCTGGGAAGAGTGGGAAAATGATTCTCATTTCGTTAAACAACTGAGAATCTATTTGAACATCTGATGAGACTAGAGGTCCTTAGAGGATTCTGGGAACGGAGGTAAAAGAACTTCCTTTCCCTCTTCGAATGATTCTGATACATGTAGGAATAAAAAAAGTATAAATTAATCCTGACTGTGGCACGTCTGTGGAAAATAGGTCTCAGAGACTCTGGGAGTTTGTGTCGGAGGGATTGAGCCGTGCTGAAGTCAGTTCTGAGTGTGTGATATTTCTCCCCAGTAAAGCTGCAAAGAGAGGGGCAAGTTCTCTGCTCACTTCTCTCTCTCTCTCTCTCTCTCACCTTTTCTCCTTTCTCACTCTCTTTCTCCCTCACTGGTCCCTTACAGAATTTTTAAACAAAGTTGCGTTCTCCATCCCTTTCTATTAGCCATAGTTTACCTTTTCCAACCAATACAGGTGAAGTAGAATCAGCCTTAATGTTAAGCAATGTTCTTCAACAAAGTTAGTTGTTGTTGTTGTTGTTGTTGTTGTTCAAGGGGGAGGGTGGGCTAGCAAGGGAGGGAGAGGAGGATGGATGAACAAAGGAGTCTGCAGTGTCTGCCTCACCCACCTGGTATTCGGCTTTCTGACCACCTGGGTCAGGAATCCCCGGTCCAGTCTCAGCACAGCTGCTCTCTAGGGTCTTTACTTAGCTTTGTTTTTGCATCTCTGGATCCAGTGTTGTGGGTCATCTGAAATGGAGGTGAGTGAAATGGTACAAAACCAACGAACTTCAAATTTCACTTTCCTACCAAATATCTCAAGCAAGTTATATGAACCCTTCTAATATCATTTCTCCTGCTCATCCAAAAGATACCATAGAAAACTAAGAGGGTCCTCTGGTGGGTTTACTGGGAAAGAGGGACACTGGTTTTCCTTTTGGAAATCTGGAGAGAATATGAACCAACAGGTTGACTCTTTGGGTCACTTGGTATTCGACTTAAAGGCTGCTCAGGAAAGAAGTCTCTACTCCTACTGATGGGGTTGAAAGTTCACATTATTTCAGGCTCACTTGCTCTTCCATACATCGCTCCATCTCTGTATCTGTCATAGACTGAGGAGCCTATTTTTATTCTTGCTCATTGCTGGCCAGCAGAACCAGCGCATCTTGGTCAGTACCTGTTTGGGCCGAGAGTAGGAAGTGTTCTGGTTGGTTCACTGGTGGCAGCGAATGTGCCCATCTGACAATGAGGTTGGTGGTATGGATCTGTAGGCCCAAGTGCTTGGAAGCTGAGGCAGGAGGCCCCTGAGCTCTCGGCAAGCCTGGCCAACACAGCAAGACTGTTCCACAAAACAAAAACAAGACACGAGCCATGCACCGGTGCTGAGACACGAGCCATGCACCGGTGATGTCTTTTATTAAGATACAATGTACCTTCCTTCCCTAGAATTTGCTGTTGGGGTATGAACACATTACAATCTGTCACCCCAGGAAATTCTCCCACGCTCTCATGTAAACTCCTCCCTGTCTGGCTTCTAGCAATACAAATCTTTCTTCCCCCCCCCCTTCTTTTTTATGGTTCTTAGACACTTTGAAATTGAACCAAATGACTTTGTTTAATAAGTATACTTTTGCAAACTGTAGGCTCATTTTAACCTCTCCTACTTCCTGAACTTAGTTTCTGCCCACCAGACACTAGTCATTTCCGTGGACACATCCTCCCTGTGAGCCTGTGGATCTGGTTAAAGCAAAACACTTCGCTGTGAAGCGTGGTCCCAGCTCACACTGTTCTACAACCAACAACACCCCAGTCCCTGTTCATGTGGTGATTTGCTTGCCGGGTGCTAGAGTGATGGGGAGAACATCAGAAACTCTAGACATACAGAGAAATCCCAGCAGCGTAAGGAGACTGTCAGAAGAAAGTCGGAATTTCCCTGGTCTGTTCGAGGGCAGGTGGTAAAAAAGAGAATTAACTTTTTTCAAAAAAATTTTTTTTGTTGTTTAAGAAAGAGGGAGAGAGAAGAAATGCATGCATGCCATGGCGCTCAGATAGAGGTCAGAGCACAACTTTTAGAAGTCGGTTCTGCCCTTCCACCCTGTGGGCTTCTGGAGATCTGAACTCAGCCAGCTTTGGGAGCAGCTGAACTCAGCCAGCTTTGGGAGTAGGTACCTGCTGAGCTATCTTGCAGGTCCCAAGAATTGACTTTCATTGCCTGCAGCTGTCAGTGGCTATTGGGCTGAGAGCTGTCAGGCTGTTTTCTGTTCTGATTCTTAGCACAGACATGTGAAGTGAGCACAACACATGGTCTTTTGTTGTGTTTCATTTTGGTGTTTGGAAACGGGATCTCTAGTAGTTTAGGCAGGCTTCTCATTTACTTTATAGCTAAGGATGGCTTTCAACCCCTGATCCTCCTGCCTCCTGCTGCTGCCATTATAGGCATGGGCTACTATGATTGGTTGTTGTAGTAGTCTCCCTTCAGTTATAGAGAGCAAAAGATGGAGATCACAGTTCCCACATGTCTTAGTTTCATATTTCCATTACTGCAATGAATACATGACCCAAGCAATTTAGCAGAATGAAGGGATTTTTATTTTTGGCTTATGATTTCACGTTGCGATCCATTATGGCAGGGAAGTTAAACAAGCGTCAGAAGCCAACCAACCCCGCCACAGCACGTCCACAGCAAGAGTGGAGAGCGGGCAGTGTGCCAAAAATCAACCAGTTCTCTATCTTATTTACCTGCCCAGGGAATGGACTCGCCTGCTGCTGGCTGTGTCTTCCCATGTCATTCATGGAATCAAGCATGGAATCGAACAATCCCATATAGGCTTGCCTAGCTAATTCCCCAAAGGCATGCCTAAAGGCTCTCTCTGAAGTATCGATTTGACAGCTGAATTGTCACACATATAAGTGTTTTTTCTTCCTTTTTTTTTTTTTCCAGAGGACACATTCTCAGGGCCTTAATGGCCAATATAGATAAAGGATTCATTAAGTTGGGTACCTAGTACATGCCTGTGATCTCAGCATTGGGAAGGCAGAGGCAGAAACATCAGGAGTTCAAGGCCATCCTCAGCTGTGTAGCTGTACAGCCTCAGCTGTATAGCAATCTGGAGGGTCAACCTCAGCTACAGGAGACCCTGTGTCAATAATATGTTTGGTCAAATAATACATGTCACTTAAATTCACACAAGACAATTGTGTCATTTTGGAGGCTGGAGGTATACAGTCAGATGCATGGAGGGAGAGAAATGAATCCGAAGTGTGGAGAGGATCCAACGGAGATCCTCTCACCCCCAAGGTCTGGAGTAACACATAGTAACAGGTAACGGTTTATTGGAAATACCTGGAGTTTTCCTGGCTTCAAGAGCAAGATAGTAATAATAACGTTTGCCAACTGTTAAGTGTTTTCCGTGTGTTATCTCTTTAATGCTAGGTGGCATCTGTGCTATTTTCTGAACACTCAGAGTCATTGACTGCCTTGACCTGTGTCACAGAGCTGCAACATGTTAGTGCTACTGCTAAAACAAAAACTGCATACCAAGTCCTTCATAAGCTGTCACCATAGTCACAGTGCCCACAGGTCCGGGGGACTGGTTGGTTTCACTGCAGGGAGCAGATTTTCCAATGTTGACTCAAGGATACAAACACTCAGTGATTCACAGCAGAACAGACCCAGGTGTCTGCCATGAGCAGCCGCCTGCAGCCGAGGTTGTAAACTGGTCCCCACCTGGAGGCATGGCTGGAGGGCGCCAGGTGTGCACAGCCAACTGGTGGTCCTGCTGGACTTGTGAACACCTGGGTGGGCTTCCCCCGCCATTCCAGTCTCCCAGTGCACAGCACCATTCCTTCCTATTCTGGAGGAGCAGTTTGGTCAGCTGTGCCTGGTGGCTGATGGTGTCTTTGCTTACTGTAAGGCTTGTGCTAGCTCGGGAAGTCTGCTCGTGCTGAGTTCCTCAGTGCTGGAGCTAGAGTTCCCTGCATCTGAGCTGCCCCTCCCCATCCCACTCTCACCAGCAGTCGCGTAGCAGGCTAGCAGAAACAGAAAACATGACTCATGAGCGACACCCCTTCACACACTGTTGAAGGACTTTGCCCTCTGAACCTGTGAAGTAAAATAGGTCTTTTGATTTTCCAGGATAAGTAAAGAATGACTTTGCTCTGACTTATTTTTCTGCAGCAAGAGAAGTAGATCATATGTATCTGAGAGCAGGCAACATCCATTTGCAGAATGGAGGCATGGAAATGGGCATTTAAACTATCCTTTGCATTAGACACATTAATCTCTAACCCAAGAGTACCATCCACAGTCAAAAACAAGGACAGATAGTCTCTCTCCTCATGCGGCTGCTTCTTTGGGTATGTGCTGTTGAATTCTGCCATCTATAGCTGACAGAACTCAGGCATCCAGGGGACTGGGAGGCCTGCAACTGATTTGGGCATATTCTAGCCTTTTCTATCATTTGTTTGATGCTCTCTATTTTCCTTCTCTCCTTTTCTATCTTTCCAGACTCTCTTTTCCTGCCTAGCTTCCTTTCATCTTTGTTTTCTTAAGCCCTAGAATCCCAGGGCATTTCCTTGTCCAGCACTGCACATCAGGGATCCAGTTGCTCACCCATCTCCTTGGCTGTACGGGCACTTGGCTTTTTAGATGGAGTGTGGCTGGGGAGGAAGGCTGCCCATGCACATTGCGAGCCTGTGGAAGGGTGGAGGAGAAAGCAAGAGAAGCAGATGAGTCCACAGCCATAGAGATGGGTCACACTTAGCAATACTAGAACTTCCTTCAGTCCACAAGGTTCATTATCCATGGAGGGTGCAGCAGGTAATGTACTGTTTGATCCATTTCAGCTCATGGGCAAAGGCAGAAAACTACATCGAATAGTGGGGTCCCATAGATGGGTCCCACATCACTTGTGAAAGTGCCTTTAAAACTCCCCCCTTGTATCAGATGGATGAGAACAAAGTACAATGGTACATAAGAATGGAAAAGCAATATATGACTCATCACTTTGTATGTTAACTTGGGAAATAAAGGAAAGAAAAACATTCCCTTAGAAAACCGATACAATTTCCCTCTTGTTGGCAAAATAGACATGCATTTCTGTACATGACAAAGTACTTCTTTTTTTAAAAAAAAAAAAGTTTGTTCAGTGTGTGTGTGTGTGTGTGTGTGTATCAGAGGGTACTGTGTGTCCCTGTTCTGGACTAAGAGTGACTTAGGGAATCATCCAGGATTATTTCTACCTTCTTTTTGCTTCGCTTTGGAATTTTCCAGGCTCTACCCACCAGGGCCAGAAATGCACACCGCCACTGGTTCTGCCTGGCATTTTATATGGAACCTGGGACCTTCTACTTGCAAAGCAGAGTCTTAACCCTGAACCATCTCTCCAACTCATGGCAAGATATTTCTATGTCTCTTAACTACAACTTGACACAGTTGAACACATGGTCCTCCTATGTATTCTTAAACTTTAACATACTCCTTAGAATTATGTTTGGGTAATCAATGCCTTTTTTTAAATCTACCAAAACCTCAATTTTTCATTTATGAGATATTCTAAACCAATAGCATAAACTTTTTAAAAATTTTCAACTTATCATTTGCTTGTGCACATGAATATATGTACATGTGCGTGTGCGTGTGAACACAGGCTTGTCAAGGTCAGAGGACAACTTTGTAGTTGATTATTTTCTTCCATCAGTACATAGGTTGCAGGAATTGAACTCAGGTCATCAAGCTTGCACAGCACTATCCTTACCTGCTTAACCATTTTACAGGTCCTAAAACTTTTTTAAAAATTTTTTTTATTATTATTTATTCAATTGTGCGCGTGTATGTGTGTGTGTGCGTGTATGTGTGTATGTGTGTGTAGAACCACAGACAAATTCGGGAACCACCATGGACTGCCTCCTCCTTGTTTAACTCTGCCCCGAGACTCACAGGCTCCGCCCTACCAGGACCAGAAACGCAAGCCCCCCCCGCTTCCTCCCGGCGTCTATACATGGGGTCTAGGATCCGAACTCAGGACCTTCTGCCTGCAAGGCAGAGGCTTAACCCCTGAGTCACCTCTCCAGCCCCAGATCCTAAAACTTTTTAAGAGGAAAAATTAGAAGGTCTAAACTACATAGGACCATTACATAATGTTATCATCCATTTCTCTCAAAATAGTAAAAGAGAAGCACGTTCTCTTGGACATTTGGAAATAATGCTCCAAATTATGCAAGGCCTGGGATTAACTTTAGGGTCAAACTTGATCCAGCATCTAATTCCATTAGAAAGCTTTTTCCTCACATGACAGGTGGACACATTACTTGGCCAACGGGTCTAAAGTCTGTCCTGTGTTGTGCAAGAAGAGTGTTGCAAGTACAAGCTCATAGGGTGATGTTAAAATCCTGGAGTCTGCTCTTCATGTTGGGAGCATGGAGGAAACTGACTTTTCATTGGCGGTTCAGTAGGGTTGGTTTTTAAGTTTGCAGCAGGACCACTTTCCAGGACTGCCTTTCACTTTCCCTGGCCCTTGATACTTGTGTAGGCAAGGATGCTTAGGCAAGTGCTCTATCACTGGAGTTATACTCACTATGAAGTAACATTGCATCAACATGCCCAGTAATGTAAAAGATCTCAGAATGATGCGTAATGACTTCCCAGCCGTGGCTCCTAGTATTTCACCCAGGCACTCTTTCCTTTATTCACTAGTGACTGCATAGGTTTGGGGGTACCAAGTGGTTTTCCTCTGATAGATGTCACAGAACTCGGGCGTGCATCTCCTGCTTTCAGACTTATTCTGTGTAGCGCTGGCTGGTCCGAGGTGTGCACGCAGACTCTTGTCGATTCTGAAACTTCTACAGATGCTTCTTCACCACGCACCTCTCATCATACTCATTTCTTGTTTGATCTAAAGTTGTGATGGGTAAGAGGCTTTACTTACTGCCTAATTAAAAAAAACTTGCTAAATATTACATGTCCCTCGTAAAATAATGATATGGATCAGTGTTTGTGCAGGAGCGTTGGCAACAGATTTCTTCAAAAGTTTTCCTTTGGGTGATGAAAAGCTGTTACATGATTTTGACTAGCTAATCAAATGTAATTGGGTAGCTTGAAGTGCCTTGAATTCTCCTTGTACAGTTATCAAAGCAGAAATGTAACTCGCAGCCGATAAAAGACAGTTCACACAGCATTCTTTCAATTATAGATCTTACAGAGTAAATGAAAAGAACAGCTCTGCGCTGTGAACTCAGGACCTGAAATGCCCCAATGTTAAGTGCTGCATTAGTTAGTTAACACACTATTATGTACTTTAATTGATACTTGCTCCAGTTTGGGGGTGAGAGGAATCTAGAACTATTTGGCAAAGAAGTCGAGGGTAGGAAGATGCTGGATACAATAATACCACTGTTTACATTATATTCAAATCCCATCAGATATGTGCAGGAAAGCAACAGTCCCCTGTACTTCTGGGAGAAATAGCGGCCTTTGAAAGCATTTATGTTTATCATTCTGAGGGCTTGCTAGAAATCGAAAGCAAACTCTCACGATGCCTTTGCTTTGGTTTACACAGCATGGTAATCAAGACTAGGGTGAGCAACCTCATAAAAACCTTTACAGAAGTAAATTTGTGTTGGGTACTTGCTTAACATCTAAGGTTCTTTTCTCACAAGACAGAAAATGTTAACTTGTATTATACATAGCTATCAAATCATGAATATGGGGAGGTTACATGCAATCCCCTCATTAATATTTCGTACTTTTTTTATTATTATTTATTCAACTGTGTGCATATGCGTGTGTATGTGCGTGCGCGCGTGTCTGTGTGTATGTCTGTGTATGTGTAGAACCACGGACGAATTCGTGAACCACCATGGACGCCTCCACCTCCTTCTGCCCCGGGATTCACAGGCTCCGCCCTACCAGGACCAGAAGCGCAGGCAGCCCCCGCTTCCGCCTGGCGTCTATACGTGGGATCTGGGATCCGAACTCAGGACCTTCCGCCTGCAAGGCGGAGGCTTAACCCCTGAGCCACCTCTCCAGCCCCAATATTTCGTACTTTTAAATTAGTAATTTATGGTCTTTATTTCTCTGTTGAATTACTTTGTGTAGTGATGAAGCACTGGAAATCTGAAAGCATAACTTCATCCTAGTTACGTATTTTAAAAAGTTCAGTTGAGATTTGGTTTTTGAAGGAGATAAAACGTATTAGCCCACATAGTGTTTGGACAGAGCATTCTCTTTAGGGTTGAGTCTCACTCTAAGCTATCCCTGAAATCCTTTTGTTACCAATGGGTAAGTGCACCTTGGGTTTTATCCATGTTTTAATTCATTTATTCGCTTATTCATCAGTCATAGATTGAAATCCTAGTATGAGTTAATATCTATGCTCTCTCCTAATCCCAACTGCACCCCCCTCCTCTTGCTGTTGGAACCCTTCTCCCCTGACAGACTCCCTCCCACCTTTGAGATTTTTCACATGTGTGGCCTGCTGAGTTTCCTCTGGTCTGCCCCTGACGGCATGTGTCCAAGCACCTTTTGGGGCACGAATCCCCCATCAGTGAGTGCACCTTTGAGGAAAGCATCTTCCGTTGCCTTCCCGTCAACATTAGCCCTCGTCAGTGGCTCAGGGAGGCATAAGGTCTCTTGATTATCTTCGTGGTGGAATGTTAGGAAAATTCTCACGTGGGTCTTGAAGAAATATGTATGGTTTCAGTAATTCATGGATACCACAGTCCTGTTATATTCAGAAGATAATGTCTGGCCTCACCCCTGTTCCATTTTGGCCTCTTACAATATTACCACTCCCTTGTCCTCTCTTCCCTGAGTCTCAGGGTGGGGATGGCTTAGATGTTCTATTTAAGGCTGAGTCTCTCTCTCTCTCTCTCTCTCTCTCTCTCTCTCTCTCTCTGTCTCTCTCTCTCTCTCTCTTTCTCTCTCTCTTCTCTCTCTTCTCTTTGTCTCTCTCTCTTTCTCTCTTTTTCTCTCTTTTTCTCTCTCTTTCTTTCTCTCTTTCTTTATTTCTTTCTCTCTCTCTCTTTCTCTCTCCTTCCTTCCTTCCTTCCTTCCTTCCTTCCTTCCTTCCTTCCTTCCTTCCTTCCTTCCTTCCTTCCTTCCTTCCTTCCTTCCTTCCTTCCTTTCTTTCTTTCTTTCTTTCCTTTCTTTCTTTCCACAAGTCTTTACTGAGTACTTGCTAGGTCCCTTGGAATCCAAGGGTTTGTCAGGTTTGCAAGCAGCTCCTTAACCACAAAGCTGCAGACTTGGAACTCCTGCACATGCAGCTGGTTACGACGCCATGCAAAAGGATCCAGCGTTCACAGCAAGGTTAGCGGTTACATGTGGACTGAGATGAAATGCACTTCTCAAAGACAGCAAGCCAGTCCCTGAGAAACACTGGGCCTGTTTCATTGTGATTTAAACAGTAAAAGATCTGTCCAGAATGGAGGGCAAGCTCTTCAGAGGACGGCTAAACCAGCACAGGGGGAGGGAAAAGTGGTGAGAGAGGGAGGATCCAGGAAGCGTGTAGGAGCCAGGGACCAGGCGGAAAGGTAGTGTAACATGGAAGAATGGCTAGCAGAGAAGAGTTAGTGCAAAAATATAAAGACCTTGGTGTTGTGCTTCTTGGGCACTTGGCTTAATTCCTATGTGGAAGGTGGGGTTCAGAGAAGGGTGAGGGGCGAAACTTGGTGGGTGATAGAGGCACTTAATGAATGATCTTTTTCAAGGTAAAGGGACATTTTAAACAGGGAGCACCGGGATGGACTGCAATGAAAGTGGCCTTCTGGTTTTATCTACGCCTACAGTGATCACTTTTCAAAGTTGCTTATTGCTAGGTTCAACTCCAGACCCCGTGATTTAGTCATGCATGCATTCAGCATGTGCTAACGAAATGCCCATAGTATGTTCCAAACCAGGAGACACTGCAGGAAGTCTTTGCATTAGTGTGGGAGGGATGAAGGTGACAGACAAGCTGACAACTGTAATGCTACTGATGAGCTAAGTGCATACACAGAACCCAGGTGACAGGGAGCAATCAGGTGGGCAGGGGCGCCAGTGCCAAGGGCTCTGGTCCTGACTGAGCTCTAAGCAGCAAGAAGCAACTCACACACAAGGCTGGAGACACCTGTCCAGGCACTGTGTGGACCGTGCCAGCAGCTCGACGTAGGCTCGATCTGGCTTGTTCAAGAGCACAAGGAAGACCAGTGCCCACAGGGACCCAGTGGGAGATCGGGGTGGTTTGGTCCCAAGACAGCAGAGTAGAGATGGGGAAAAGAAGAGGGACCAAGGTACAGGCCCAGGTCAAACCCAAAGGCTGCTAAAAGTACTTACAGAGAAAAAGAGGAAGATGGGCATGACTAAGCCCTTGGCAACCATTTGTGGAGGAGAGAGCAGAATTCGCAGAAGCTCAGTCCTGCCATTTCCTAAACACCTCTGAGCAGACAGATCCACCTGCCAGGCTAGTTCCTAGACACTCCCTTTGGGATCCACTTATTTCAGTCCTTCTTTTAATTCCGGAAAACAAAGTTAAACCAACCCCTCTCTCCAAGTCAAGCTCTGCTCAGAGATGTAGGGTCCTCTTGTGAGTGCCTTGAGAGCCATTCAGAGGTAACAGCATCCAGACAGGCTCACGTGCACAACACAGGTCTTACCTTTAACAATGCATGGCGGTGCCTCTGAGTGTCAGTAGATAAGTGCAAGTTTGATCATCGACTTTTATATTATGGTACCTTGTTGAATTGCCGCTCTGTGAAAACCCCAAAATGATTAATTCGCTAGGAGATCCACATTTATCTCGGTAATTAGCAGGTCTAGTAACACTGATTCTCTGCAAGGCATCTACTGATTGGGTTGCAGATTCAGATGGATGGTGCACAGCAAAACAAATGGCTAAGAATAATTAGAACATCGCCAGGTGACTTTCCATGTGCTCAAGACTGGCTCTGAGCCCAAGGAATCAAGAGGTCTCTGGTATTGAAAGGCGGGGATGTTAACTTTTTAAAGGTGCCAGGTATGGGTCCCGGCTGTCGTGCCTGCTAACTGAGCTACTCTGCTGGCCTAGAAGTATTTTCTATTCTATTTCTAGAAAGAAATCCAACCCACAGTTTGTGTCTGTGCTGTGGCAGACCCACTTTGTCCCCCAACACACATACACATACACACACACACACACACACACACACACACACACACACTTTTTAGAAGGATCTGAATTAAGAACTCTTTCAGTTTGCTTTGCTACAGTAATGCAAGCCACCCAAGCTATCGTCTTTCCAGGTCCAAGCAGTGGGTGGTGTCTGGATTCCAGAACAAATCCAGGGATTTACCTACAAAATTATATAGTCATAAAATTATAGACATAAAAATGTCATACATATCAAAATCAATAACCCTGCCATAACAGCGAGAATTTTATCTCTAAATTCTTGGATCTCCCTGTTTTCCAACAGAACTTGGATTCTTAGTACTTGATACTTAATTTACTTCTAAGCATTTGATTTGATTTGGTGCCTACCATCTCTGCAGGTGAAATCAACACTCCCTTGCAGCAGAGACTGACCACAATTTAGAAAACTCTCACAGGAAAACATGCAAGAAATCTCTTCCTATTGCTTAACACATTGACTGGGTCCCTTCAAGAGCCTTGTAGCTTGCAACTGAGGGTCCTAGAGCTTACTTACATCATTAGTTCTAGATGAGCCTGTCCTAGCTCACAAATCTACTAAGGTGTCTCTGGTGTGGGAATAAAGATAGAAATTCACTTAGATGATAACATTGTAGAATGTAATCCAATAGGATTTTATTTTATTTTATTTATTTATTTTTTTTTCCGGTGCTGGGGACCGAACCCAGGGCCTCGTGCTTGCTAGGCACGTGCTCTACCACTGAGCTAAATCCCCAACCCGATCCAATAGGATTTTAAACCAGACTACTATCTACACAGTCAGACTACACACTGACTGGCATAGATAGTAACCTTAGCGAACTTTCCCTCTAGAAAACCAGTTCTTTTGCTGTCTATGATGGCATGCACCTGCAATCCCAGTATTCAAGAGGCTAAGACAGGAGTGTAAATTCCATGCCCGTCTGAGCTGTATAAGACCAAGTCTCAAACAAAAAGCATCAAGACCATCATGTCTGGAGACTAAAGAGGACATTTTTTTCCATGCACTATTCAATCTTTACAACATCATTAAACCCTCCCTCGCTTTTCAGCCTTAATCATGCTGCATGCTGGCTCCTCTGCCTAAGCTGGCAGGCTCTGGCACGGTACCATTGATTGGCTGTGCTTCACTCTCCTTACCCTGGGGAATTTCTAATGTATGCAAAGACAAATGTACACAGAAATGCTTGAAGTTCTATTTTATTTCTGTGACAGATTCATAAAGAATTTCACACTCTATGATAACAGACACACATTGCATAGTAAGCGCATTAGAAAAGTGAGGGGCTTCCCTGTTAAGATGATGAAGCAGGTTATGAACGACGTAAGGAGCTTTTGTACTACAGAAATTTAGTTTTTCTGTGTTTAAGAAGAATCACATGAGGACAGAAGGTTGGATTTCCTTTCTTAAAAAACAAGCTGTTGGGGGAGGGAGCAACTCACATGCAAACCATGACAATGACTAATTAAGAAACACATTGGAATCATCTCTAATTACTTATCTGCTTCCATGAGCAGCTACCTCTAAGATGGACTAGTGTTGACTTTATTTGTAGTATTTGTGTGTGTGTGTGTGTGTGTGTGTGTGTGTGTGTGACTGTGTGTGTGACAGAAGGGGGCACATATGTATATGTTATGGGGCATGTATGTATATCATGGTGCATAGCTGGAGATCAGAGGACACTTTTCATAAGTCAGCTCTCACCTTCACTCTCTTACCTTATGGTCTTCTGGAGATTGAACTCAGGTTGCTAGATTTAAGAGCAGAAGCTTTACCTGCTGAACTGTTTAGCCAGCCCCTGTAGTTGAGTTTAAAATTGGGATGTTAGTATTTGAATGAAGTACTTACTCTTTTGAACTCAAAGCGTAACATAAATTTAAAAGGCTTTGAGAAAGTATTTTACTTTTTTAAAGGGTTTTGGGCTAAGAACGTAAGCTCAACTGGTAGAATGCATGCCTCGCATGCAGAGAGCCCTGGGTTTGATACCTTGCACCAAATAACATAGACCAGGCATGGTAACACACACCTCTACTAGGGAAGTAGAAGCAAAAGCATCAGAAGTTCAAGGTCACCCTTGGCTATATAGCAAGGTGGAGGTCAGTGTGTGATATAGGAGACGCTGTCTCAGAAGAAAAGGATTTTATTTGCTTTGAACATTGTTAGACAAATGAAATGAGTTTCTCAGGTGTTTCTCATTTGTGAGATAGTATGACTGATAGTAACTGTGGAACTAACCAAGGTTTAGAACCATTCTTTAGGGATTTCTCCCATTCATGATTGGCTTTCACTACACCGCAGTTGAACAGCAAGAGGCCTTGGGCATTTGTTTTAGGGAGTTTTTTTGGTATTTTGGTATCTTGAGGCATTAAATAAGGTAAAGAGAGAAGGCAGCTGAACGAAATCTATGAGCCAGTCATATTTTGAAGGGTCTGATAATTTTTATTCCTAAATCATCTGTAGTCAAGAATATGTCCTTTAAACAAAACCATCAGAGATTTTAGCATCTGTTCTGCTTGAGAACCTGGACTGCTTTTTTTTTTTTTTTCATTGTTAGAAGACTATACAGATTATACAAATGAGCTCTTCGGATGTGTTCAAGAGTATCAGTTTGCGTGAGTAGATTCTCAGTGAGATGTTACTAAAGAGATGACTCAGGGGATAAAGCCTTTGCCTCAAAAGCAAAGGACCTGAGTTCAGATCACAAGATCCTAACCTAAAAATAATAGGCAGAAATGACAGCTGTCTGTAATTCCAGCCCTGGAAAGCAAAGCCTAGGATTTCCCAGCCCCAGAGCAAAGCAATAAGGAGGTAGAGCAATTCAAGATGATTCCTGACGTCACTCTTGGGTCTCCACAGGCATACACACACACAACATACATACATACATACATACATACATACATACATACATACATACATAATACATACAGAGAAGAAAAGAGTGAGAATTCTGGAAAAATCTATAGTAGTAGGAACGTGTTGGCATACTTTGTAAAAAAGTAACAAGACTTCATTTTTTGACTAAGAAATAAGCTACCACTGCACATGGGGACACACACATGTTATCTCAGCCTTCTGGAAGCTGAGGAAGGAAAATCACAAGTTTGTAGCTAGTCTCAGTTCATACCAAGACCCTCTGCCCTCAAAAAACAATCAAAACCAAAAAAAAAAAAAAATCAAAACCAAACAGGCATCCACATACATGTCCTGTTATGAATAACTGTGTTTAGATAATTGATTTCTTTGGTTAGGAATGATTTACCTAGCTGCCTTTCTAGTGAGAATTCTTGATCAGTCAAATAATTTGTTTTTAAGCTCTTATTTGATGTTCTCTGGTTCATAAGTCAAATACACCAGGCAGAATACTTTCAGAAAGAGAGGAACTGATATTTACAACATATCTTCTGCTCTCTGCTGTGGCTCTCTCCACAGCTCTGACCCCTTCATTTTTAGAAAGTATAAAAACCCCACTGTCAATAATTAGCTTGACAGGAGGCTGGACAGATGCGATGCTTTGCAATACATTCTGAGCAGAGGAGTGTTTATTTCTCTTCGAGCAATAGAAAACATTAGGTAAAAAACATATTGAAATGACAATTAAAACAGCAGTGCCCTAAATCTATTGTTCCATTATATTTCAGTGTGGGGCAGATCCAATAGTGAAATTACTCTGTATTGAGAATAAGGGAATAAATATTTACATAATTGCTCCCACTTTGGCTCTGTCTCTTGGCTTGATCAGTTTTAGAGTAGAGAACTATAAAGTATCTTTTATTAAAAGAGAGCTTTTGAGCTTGAGTGCTCTAATTAACTGCTGATTATTGCTGAAAGCAGAGTATTACACACGAAATCCCTCATTGTCTCCATTCTAGCGGGTTTTAAGGTGAGGAAGAGCAGGAATGCCAGACGCCACCTGTGTTCCAGGATGCTTTCTGCTCAGCTGTAGAGCCAGCATGCACCCAGTATCTAGCAGTGTGTTTAAAATTCAATCAAATTTCAAATCATTGCATACAAACTTGAGTCTCATTCAAGCAGTCAAAGTGACCAAAGCAGTCACGTGTGGCACAGGATTCACAGGTGGTGTAGGGCGCAATGGGCAGAGTGATACTGATATGGTGAAGAAATGGATACAAGGTATGACAGTCCTCCAAGGTCAGGCTTCCACTAGGAAAGGCTGCCACTCCCTTACCAACAGTCTAAGCAAAGCAATAGACAAGTGCAACTGGCAGTCACTTTCCTCCCTGTTGTTGACTGCTTTTTATACTAGAAAATTACATCAAACCAATGTGGGACCTAGGTGGGACCATTCTGAAAGACCTTGTTCTCCTGCAAGTAATTTTTCTTTTTTTTTTTTTTCTATGAGACAGAGAAGACAGATTCACTATTTTTAACCTTGTAATAATATAACCATCAGATATATAGTGCAGCGCTATCTGTTCATTGGTTGTGAAGTCTGTTTTAAGTCACAGTGAGCTGTCCACAGTGACAATTTTACTCCAATAGTTAGACAAACCCTGGATGATTTGAGATGATTTATCACCTAAAATGGGACTCTGAATCCAGAGCACCAATTGTCAAGTCACTGCATTCTATATAGAATTTGGAAAGGAAAGCAACCCCAGCTCGCACCCGCTCCTTTCCCAATTGTCGAAATCTGTTTTTAGTTAATAGGGAAATGGGGGTAAAATATTTTATTGAGTCTAAATATAAGCTTTCATATATTAAAAGAAAAGTTATTTACAACGGTTCTGTTACTAAATAAAATCTTGGATGAACACCTTAATTACTAAAAAGGTAAGGGAACAATAAACACAGGAAATATAAATGAATGAAGTGCTCGAGTCATGTTGCTTTCAGGACTAAAAATAGCACCCCAAGCCAGGCCACTATTCTTAGCAAGCATGGACAAAAGAAGGTGCCCCAAAATAGAAAGGGCAGGAGCATCTCCTAGCTTAGGATTTTATAGCATAGGAAATGCTTCGAGCAAGCTCGTGGATTTGGGGGTTAATTGATTTTTAAAAAGGACATTTCCACGCTGTCACCATGCCAAGGAAATTCTTCTGCTGGCATGTTTGTAAAATTGGCGGGCCCAATGTTTCCTCTGGGTGACACAAGGTGTGAGGAAGAATTTTATCTTTACTTCCTTACTAAAAGCAGCACAGGGGGTGGACTTTTGTTAACTTATTTGGTTATTATCAGAAGGCATGGCTAGGATTTGCTCTCGTGGACGGAGGGCATATGGTAAGACAGCCCCCGAATAAGAGCTAGCTCTCAGCTTCACCCGAGAGTCTCCTGAGCTCTTGACGTGGGTGAACACATTTACAGGAATAATTGTACGTACACACACACACACACACACACACACACACACACACACACACACATTTCTTGTTTTCCCTCTAAGCCAGTTTCCTAGTTAGAGGATTGCTAACATGCATGGAATCCCTTGATACTCGGATACTTAGATTCGGGATCTAAGGGAAATTAAGATACCTTACTTTTTGACCACAAGACATGTAGAGCTAGGAAAACAGACCTCTGAAATTGCCTCATGTACAAAGGAACAAAAATACCTGCACCTGCTTATCTTACCAGGGCCTCAGGAGGGTCCAATGGCATGGGGAAAATAAATGACAGCATAAGCAGAGCCTGTTCCTGTCTCAATCCACACAGACTACTTTTCAATATTGTTTCATTCAACATTCAAAAGGATTCCCAGGGTTTAGCATTACAGATCAAGTTCTAGTTTGTGATAGACTGATTTTTTTTTCTCTTTTTGATAATCAATTATGACCATGATTACTTGAGGACCAGTCATAAGACTATCACTGAAAGTGAAAAAAAAAAAAAAAA
This sequence comes from Typhlomys cinereus, assembly GCA_023101885.1. NCBI lineage: Eukaryota > Metazoa > Chordata > Mammalia > Rodentia > Platacanthomyidae > Typhlomys > Typhlomys cinereus. The sequence continues at coordinate 2,310,940 of JALPQD010000192.1, forward strand.
ACCATGAATTTCAAATACTTTGGTTAAAAAAGAAGTCAGTATGGACAGAATCATATAATTCAGAAAAAAACTTCTCTAAATGTATTGCTCTGTGAGTAGTAATAATCAGCTGATTACTAAAAAAAAATACTTGATGATCTCTGCATGTAATTGTTTTTATTTTCCCCAATCATACAAGCTCAATAGGTACCCCATCCTCTCCCTCCCTTCACCCCTCCCCAGTCCCCCCTTGCACTTACCCCCCCCTTTTCCCCTTCTTTTCACTCCCCTCCCTCCTCTTTGCCCAGTGCCTCCTCCTTCCCCCCTCCCATCCTCTGGAGCATACTTTTGTGTGAATGCCAAACCTTCCTCTGAGTCCTCCACCCTAGTGAGGTGTTAAGGACTCAGTGGCATAGCCAGGAGCCCTTTCTTGGGCTCCCTGTTAGTTAGTTAATCTCTTGCCTCTAAGGATCCCACTCACTGCCTATGATCCATGCTAGACTTTGGGGGGTCATTGACATGTCAGTCATTGTGCAGGTCATTCTGTATGAATTTTATGGAGACTTATTCTGCAATGATCATTTCTTGAATCATGTTGCTTATTCATAAACTATGTGCATTCCCTATGAGAGAAGATGAGGGAGTAAAAGTAGCAGAATGCCTTTTCAGCAGTAGGTCATCTTCAACCCTATCTGTAGTCAGACAACTCAGATTGTTTTTTTTCATTTAGAGATCTAGTCAACAATTTTTTTTTTTTTTTTTTTTTTTGAGCATCTGCCACTTGGAATGCCAAAAAGGAAAGCAGTATCTTCTGGACTGTGTCTTTGGAGAAAGCAGCATATGTTGACTGTCTATCTCTCTTCGTGTCCCTTTAGTGTGGGATCCCATTCTTAGCCATAGGAAAGAGAGACGGTGCTCTGCTGCAGCAGTAGATAAACTACTTGTAGAACAGGCAAATCATGTGTGTGCCTTTGGAAAGTCCACTGTAAATAAGCTGCATTTCTGTATTGTTTTCGTTAAAATTAAATGCTACATAGAGAAAGGGTGGAAACTAGGAGAGATCTGTACCATGCACTGGAATGGTTAATGATAGACAAGCATAGATTGTTACCCCTACAATAGCATAGAGTGCAAAGGCAAAAGCCCCACCTGTCTCTCATTGTCCAGCTTTGGCCCCCAGCACCTTCTTTTGCTCCTTTGGTCACTGGGGCCGAGGTAAGGATATTTTAGTCAGGAGTCTTTACGAACTTTCTGTTCTCAGATTTAAAAAGTAAGGATGCTAGTACAAACCCCGAAAAAAATAAAAGAGCTTATAAAAGCTTTCCGTGTTTCGCTGGGTTTTTTTTTTTTTTTTGGTTGAGAAACAATAGTGTTTATTTATCATGTTGGCTTAGAATGTCTTTGGTATTCCGTCCTCTCAATTTTAACAAGAAACTAAGCGCAATAACATCTTTAACCAGCAAAACAATTTTCAGTTAAGGGTGGGCGAGGAAGTTATATGAAGATTGAATGGGAGCCTCAATCCAAGGACATAATAGACAAGAAACAATTTTTTTTACTCCCTTTCTTCAGAAGTAGTCTTCCGCATGGTTTAATGTGCTAACATAACCCCCGTTCCAATATTTCAAAAGATACTGAACTTCCCAGCATGATGATAAAGTTTTCCTGTGTTCCAATAATAAAACCTCGGCCTACCAGCGATTTCCAGTTCCTTTGTGGCTCAGCGATTTGTGAAGACCAACTCACTCCTAAGTACGGGGCTGCAATATCAGTGTGGGAGTCGGAAACAGATGTTCATGGGACAATGCCATTTGTTGTCACTGTCGATACTATGTGGCAACTTTCCCAAATGAAATTGTTTGTGGATGGAAAAGAATGTAAGCAGTGATTCATGCCCAAGGCTTTTTTTTTTTCTCTCTGTACTCTAACCTTATTTGTTTTAAATCATGGACTGTTGGTAGATTAAAAATTTTAGGGTAACTTATTGCTAGTGTATCACTTCCTTTTTTTTTCTTTTTTTTGTTTTGTCCTTTAAAAGGAGTGACTGTTCCAGGTTGTTCACTGAAAAACTTACTGCCTTTCTTTTACTTGGGAATTCTGATAGCCATTGACATTTCTTCAGCCTCTCAGTAGGTTAGATTTTGACATTTATTTAGTAGGTACAGAGTTTCCACTCAAATGAATAGCATGCCTTGCTTAGCAATTTCGTTAATAGTTTGAAAGTAGAGAGAAATCAAAATAATGGAACATTAAGTAGAAACATATTTCTTGGTAATTGGCCCACTGCAAGATCTTAGGTTGGAGATTTTCATAAGTATTCTAAAGGAGCATCCACTAAGTCATACTTACTTTAATAGAGAAATGGGCTTTTCGGTGCAAGTTAAGACTAATTTACAGAGGCACTTAAAATGTGCTTACAGTGAAATAGATACAACAAAAATACTGAAAAGTTAGGTACCCTATGCCTTATTGACATGCATGCAAACAATCTTTTCCAGGATGGAAGCCTAACTAGAGCTCAAGGCATAATTATCCATCAAGCAGATGCAGTTTTTTTTAAATAAAATAAATTTTAATCCACAAAAGAAAACCTTTGTGTTCATTCAGGACAACAAATGCCTATGGCCATGATTATAAAGATATTGTTTGTGCTTACATATGACTCATAATTGGGTTTCTACATCAGAGAAAAGTTATTTTAAGGGTCATAAAATAAAATCTAACATTGAAACAGCAGTCAAAGAACAGGTTCATACTGCATGTAGTGTAGGAGAAGGGATCTAGGCTGGGGCAGGGTGTGAAGCACCTCCTACCCCTGTACCTGACTCTTGTGTCCAGTTCCTCTAGCTCAGCTCTTTTTTCACATTTCAAGATGCCAGGTCTACAGGCCTCTAGACTCTTCCTTGAGCTCATACCTTTTGATTCCTAATAGTTTAAAACAAAACCAAAAACTTTAAGACTCCAAACTCTGTTCTGCAGTTCACATTAGCACCCTGGAGTATCTGGGGGAGCCATTCTCAACAGGCCCAGGGAGATGCATGGCTGTAGACCTCGAGGCTTCTTGAAGACCTAGTGACATCACAGGAAAGGAATCCTCTGACTTACTAATGAAGACTAGCGTTGATTTTCTGGGAATTTGAGCAGGTGTTTGAAAGCACTTTCTTGCTTTCTTGGGGCACTGGCTAGGGATGAAGCCCAGGGCCCTCATGCCACCTAAACCCTCCGCCTACTCCCCAGCTATACTTTTGGCCCTAGAGCTTTTGAATTGTTGATCTTCGTGGGATAAGAATGTGATAATCCTATAACGTATATGACATATGTAATGAAATAGAGAAGACTAATTGTTAAAAAAAAAAAAAAAAGCTGGAGAGGTGGCTCAGGGGTTAAGCCTTTGCCTTGCAGGTGGAAGGTCCTGAGTTCGGATCCTAGACCCCACGTATAGACGACCGGCGGAAGCGGGGGCGGCCTGCGCTTCTGGTCCTGGTGGGCAGAGCCTGTGAATCCTGGGGCAGAGTAAACAAGGAGGAGGTGGAGATGTCCATGGTGGTTCCCAAATTCGCCTGTGGTTCTACACACACACACACACACACACACACACACACACACACACACACATACATACATGCACACACATGCACACACGCACAATTGAATAAATAATAAAAACAATACAAAATTTTTAAAAAAACATATTTTTTAGTTTGGGTTTGGTGGTTTACTAGGGAAGCTGAGCCAGAAGGATCTCTACAAGTTCAAGGCCAACCTGATCTCTACAGTAAGTTCTAGGGCAACCTGGGCTACAGATGAGTCCCAGTCACAAACCACAGAGACCCCAACATTTTCTTAAAAGTTTATTATTTTATTTTATTTTGCACGAGTGTCTTTGTGTATAGAAGACACTGTGTGTGCCTTCAAAGGCCCAGGGGTGATTTCAGGAGTCACCCTGGATTGTTCTATCTCCTCTTTACTTTGCTCTGGAGTTTCCCATGCTCCACCTTCCAGGGTCGAAAGTACAGGCCTCTCTCATTTCTGCCTGAAGTTTTTAATGTGGAATCTGGGATCTGAACTCAGGACTTTCTGCTTTCAAGGCAGAGGCTTAGCCCCTGAGCTATCTCTGTAGCCTGGGATCACCAACTTTTCATTTGCTAATATTTCCATGTTAGAGATTTGATGTCAGTCATATCATCGTGCTTGAAGAACATGCACACCTCACATCAGAGAGACTCTCTTCTGAGAGAGCGAGCCCACTGGAGAGGCCAACAAGTTACACCTGTCTCAGCCAAGTCCTTCCTTCCTGTAGATAGGAAAACAGTACACTAAGGTACTGAATCAAGATGGACTGTTGAATCAGTTTTTGTTGCTTTAATTTATGAAGAGATGGAAAGAGAATGTTCCCAGCAAAAGGGCAGTGACCTAGGGAGGACTCTTCTTGTGTCTTAGGGAGCACTCTTCTGGGGACCTAGGGAGCACTGTTCTGGGGATCCTAGGGAGTTCTGGTCTGAAGAATTGTTTATTTTCCAGACCCAACAGACCCCAATCATTGAGCTCACTAAATGATTAGGGAAAGTCATGCTCTAGGTAATAAATGCAAACTAGAAATTAAAAATAATTCTAATTTATGATATTTAAACTGATCATTTCCCTCCAACATAAAGTTCTGGGTTTTTAAAAGCCATTCAAGACTAATTCAACATTTTCCTAAACTCTAATATCACCTGGAAAATATTCTGAACTTTTTTAAAAAGTACTTCATGCACATGGTATGCTTTAGTGCTAAAATCATTTAATAATGTCTTTCCCTCCCTCTTCTTACTCCCTCCCTACCTTCCCTTTTTCCTTCCTTTCTTCTTTCCTTCTTTTTCTTTTACTCTCTCTCTCTTTTTTTTTTTTTTTTTGAGGGTCTCATGTAGTCCAGGCTAGCCCAGAACTCACGCTCTTCCTGCCTCACCCTCATAAGTGCTGGGATTACAAGCATGTACCCCCATACCTGTCTGAGCAGTTCATTTGAAACAACAGAGTCGGACTCCAGATTACTAAATTAGTTCTTTGACATCACAGTTAACTATGAGCTGCTCGTTTTTTTTTTTTTTTCCTCTTTCACAGCTAAGGAGCTAAGCATCCGTGCTAGCAATCTCCATGGGTTCACTTGAACATCTTTTAGATTTTCTCAACTTCTGTGTATAAAGCTTCGCAGATGGATTGGGGTTGCCTAGTGGCAGCAGGCGCAGTGACCATGGGCATGATAAAGAAGGCAGAAATTCTCCTGAAATTCTAACTGACAGAAATGATTAGGGAATCCCAGCTTTCCCTTCCCAGTTTCACTAGCACAGATGTTATCAGTGCGAAGGGAAACCCTGGGACAGCAGATAACCACTCGCCCTGCAGCCGAGTTCCTTAGATCACCCTTAATCCCATCTTTGATCCCTGGCGATATTTTTCTCTGTTATGTCACAGAGGTCACCTGGCTCCTGTGTGACAAACTGCCTGCATAAGTCACAGTGCCAGTGGCAGAGATTTGTAACCATGCCCCTGGTCCATTGCCTTTGAGTTATTTCACAGGTCCGCTGCTTTACATTTACACTCTGTCGGAAGATGAACAGGGGACGGGAGTAAAATCAAGGGCAGGGGCTCATCCTGAAGGACAAGGGGAAACAGGTGGAAGGTTAATGGCCCTGCAGCGATTCCACAAGCCTCTCAGGCTTGATATATGGGCCTCGGGCCTAAAACGGGCATTGGCTTTCAAAGATATATTATTTCATTTGAGGAGAGACACTCCGGAGTTCCTGCATTTGTCTGCTGATAGATGATCCTCTGTCCACAATTGGTTATGGCGTGTGAGTTTTCCTTGGGCCTGCTCCCGTACATAAAAATTTTGCTGAGCCTCCAACCTTTCACTCCCCTTTAAGAATGGGCCAGGGGCGAGCCTCGGTGCACGCTGTTGGATTTTTGTTGCTGTTTTAGTGGTTCTTTTTGAACCATGAGGTGAAAGACACTTCTGTTCATTCATACACAACCTGATACGGGTGGCCTTGCAGAGAGAGAGAAGGAGAGAGAGAGAGAGACAGAGAGAAACAGAGACTCTGGGTTAGTCTGATATCTAAAATGAGTCTTTCAGATTTCAGATAGTTTTTTACTTAAAAGATGGATACTATTTAAAGGGGTTTTGAGTGTGTAACTTAAAATATATGTGTCTGTGTGTGTTGTGTGTAGATCAGAAAGCTAAACTTTGAGGCGTCAGTTCTGGCCTTCCACCTTGTGGGTTCCAGGGACTGAACTCAGGTCACCAGGCGAGCTCCGCAAGCACTTTACCTGCTGAGCCATTCCACTGGCCTTGTGGAACAGTTCTGACGTCACCACCAAGCTTTGGACAAATGATTTATTTGGTTACTTTTTTTCTTTTTTTATTGGTTTCAAAAAGCTCAAGGTGCTTTGGAATAAGGAAGGCAGTTGGAAAAAGATAATTTCCTAATGAAAATGACTACCCAGTGATCATCAAAATATTGTCTAATGGCAAAAAATATCGTCCACTGAACTAATGGTTCAGGGTCACCTGAGTGAACTTGCACACTTCGCAAGAGTTTTATGCTGCAGGTGTACGCCTGTCAGAGAGAAATCACTGCTTTTGCCCCCTATTTCTCACAGCTTCAATATTCATGAAAATATTTGGAATTCTAATGGGCCTCAATATACAGGATTCTCAGATTACTTATTAACCCTGCTTCGGGGCGAGTATGTATGAAATCTTTGACTTTATAATTCCTGATAACTGTTAAACTAGTCTTCTTGATAGTGCTTATTTTTATGGCAAGCATTAAGTAAAAATGAGCTCTATAAACTCACTATCTAAACAAAAGGTGATTTTTACTTCCAGTTCTTTGTGTTCCCTTGCCCTTGTGGCTGAATTCTCATCCTGTGACATGAGGTGTCAAAATTCTATTTGTGAACATTTTTATCCTGACCGGCTTTGTTAAAAACAATTCTTCATGTGGAGAAACTTTCTGTTGTCATTATGGACATGCTGGTATTTCCACATAAGAAATTAATATTGGATAACAAGCCTGATAATGAGAATTGGCAGAAATTCACCTCTCAAGTGAACAGTACTGTCATATAATAAATTGTAAGTCGTTTTGCAAGAGACCTTTGGCACAATTCTTGTCCTTATCAGATCAAGACCAGAGCTGGGGATGTAGCTCAGAGGTAAAATGCTTGCCTGGCACACCATGGGGAAGAAAGACAATCAGGTCCAATCCTCAGTTGAAAGATATAGTATCTGACCATCAGCTTCTCCTAATGATGAGATTATAAAGATGTTCTTTTTATTTTCCTCTGGAGTCTTGCCAAGTAGTAGTTAGACTAGAAGGAAAAGCTTAGCATGTCAAGAAGGAAATATAGAACTTTTTAAAAGGAAAGATTCTAAATCCAAAATCATAATGTTGACTGGGAAAGAAACATTTTACTTTCCTACATGTTGTTAGGATAAATAAAGGACTTCAAACCACCAGTGGGAACATTATGACATATACTCACTACGGACAGTGAAGTCCCAAACCCAGTAGGCATGCTTTCCAATTACAGTGTATCATGTAGGTATTTTAGTTGTTTGGGGCTGGTGATCTAAATGTCTCATTTCCATGTTTGAAAAGTTACCAGTTTCACTTCAGTTATATTTTACTGTCCTATGTGATAATTCCTGGTAAGTAGACTCCCATCCTGTGAGTTAGGTCAATGCCTCAAGCAAAGATCAAATCAAAGAGTCCCACATACCAGATTTAAAAGGGGATTCTTTTTAAGTAAATAATGTCTCTGTCTGCATCTGTCAGGCTACTGCTCAGATGGACCCCTCCAGAAGCACTCACAGGAAGCAAATAGTTGCAAACAGCCTCTTAATTGCTCATTTGCAGCTGGACGAAAATGCTAAATGCAAAAGGACTTCAAAGCCAACGGAATCTGCATTGAAAACAGGACCTTAATACACATCCCCCGCTTATTGTTGCAAAATTAGAATAACAAATGCGCCCAGTGTGAAGCCAGCATAAACTTGAGTTTTATTCAACCGCGGACAGAGTCAGCCTTTTTGTCTCAAATAGCAATAGCCAGGCATATTTAGCACTCTGTTAGTTATTCTATACTGTTCATTTTCATGATATATTTAGGGCTCCATCACACTTTGTATTTTTACGTGTAATTACCCATATTAAAAAACACTCATTAGTGTTCTGTTCCACTGACTTAATTATGCCCCTTAATTAAATCTTGACTAACTGGGGGTCACTGCAGTGTCAGTGGGATTTGTCACTGTTTGTCAGCAGGTGCCTGCTTGCATCTATTTCTGGTTTTCCTATGGCCTCAATCTACTTAAGAGTTTGGCCCCCCAACTCGCCAGAAAGAGTTCCCATTGGAGGAAAACAACAACATATATGACAGCTTTCCAAAAGCTTGTGTTTGTAAGAGGGAACTTTTGTTTTCATTTGTCTAGAAAGAAACAACCCTGGTCAGGAGTAAGATGCTCAGCACAGACTGGGCTATGACAGATGCATCTTTCAAAGATGACTGTTTACTTTCTAGAAATTATCAGATTTGTGTGATCAACTCTAAAACTCCCTTGAAGAGCAAAAAGTGTTCTTTTGTGTTGGTTGTTTTGAGAAGAGCATTGCATTACCTTTTTTGGACCAGCACACAAAACTGTTATCTTAAAAATATAAAATAGGTCTAGTGACATAGCTTAGTGGTAGAATACTTGGTTAGCAGATAGACCTTGAGTTCAATCCCTGGCACCACATATTTGAAAACAAAAACAAAACAAAACAAAACAAAACCCCACAAAACCTCCTTTTAATTGCATAGACTACAAAAAATGGAAATGAGAGTTAAAGATGTAATTTGGCTGGCAGAGTGCTTGCATAGAACACAGGACTACTTGGGTTTGTGCCCAGGACCACATAAAGTCAGGCTTTGGTGATCTAGACCAGTAATCCCACCACTTGGGAAGTAAAGGCAGAAGGATAAGAGTCCAAGGCCATCCTCAGCTACAGACTTATTTCAAGGCCACCTGAGCAACATGAAATACTGCCAGGAAAAAAAGAAAGGAAGGAAGGAAGAAGATAAAGGAAGAGAGAATAAGAAAGGAAGAGAAAAAAAAGAAGAGAAAGAAAAAAAAGGAAATCAAACTGAAGTAAAAAGACATCTTAGGTGTGTAATGTGCACACAAGTCATCATTAGAAATGAGCCTGTATAGTAGTACTACTGCTAGGTCTTCCCATTTTACATGCATGTGTTCTACAGCCAAGATTTAGTACATTACTTCAGGGATATACAACTCCCATGTTTCTGTGTGTAATAGGCATCTAATGTTGAACTGAATAATTGATTAGTCCAGTCAGGCTTTTATAATTAGTTGTCAGCTTTTCAACACAAGCCCTGAACAGTACACTACAAAGTCTTTACATTCACTAAGGGGTCTTAATCTTTAAAGTACTCAAGTTACCTAAGGATATTTATTTATTTACTTGTTTCATTTGCTTACTTATTGTGGAATTAGGGCAACCCTTCTGACATATGCTGTAACACATAGAATTTTACATCCAAGCATTTGGGCCTAGCATTTACCTTCATTTAAAGGAAAGAAGTCACAGTTGTTCTACCAGCTGGTAAGGTGGGATTATTAGAATCCAGATGCCTAATGGTTTACACAAGATAGTAGGTTACAGATAATCAGCTGACAACATTAAACAGTGCCGTCACTTTAATGGCATTTTATGAGCAATTTCAGCTTTGTTGATTTACCCATAAATACAGTGGTGGCAAAGTAAGAAGATATTTTAGATAATATGTATATATAGTTGAACTTACTGTAGTTCTGAAATTCAAGTCAATTGGCTTATTGCAAAGAATTGATTCCAACCATCTCTTTAGAAGTATCAATATTCTCATTTATTATCCAGGTGATTATTAGCAGTGGTCACTTGAGATTTCCTCCCAAGTCTCTTACCACTTTTCATCTGTAAATTAAATATGAGGATGTACATGGATTTTTAAGCAACTAAAGGGCGGAATAGAATTAACACCTTCCAGGGACCCTAATCTTCATGGGATCTGTGTGTGCCACAAGGACCTCCAAAGCAAGCCCAGATTCCCTGAAAGTGTTAGAGTTGGAGCATCATGAAATTGGTCAGATACTGTTTTCTTATTGTTTTCTGAGACAGGGTCTCATGTAGTTCAGGCTAGCCTTCAATTTGCTATGTACCCATGACTGGCCTTGAACTCCTCCTAATCTTCCTACCCCTATGTCCCAAGTATTGGGGGTCTAGGCATGTACCATCCTGCTCTACTTGGCCAGATGTCCTTGAGGCTCCATCTTTCATTCAGTACATTGTCAGTCATGTGTCAGTCCTTGGACACTCCATATGGAGGGTACAGATATAGCCCCTTTATTGAGGATCATATTTTATTTGGTCTCTGTCTGCAGTTAAAGTCTTCATCTTCATCCTCATCTAACAAAAGAAAAACCATTTCTAAATGAGCAAGCCAGCCCCTCAGGTTGACCCCTTGGGAGGCCGGTGCAATTTCCCCATGCAATATCTGTGGAGCATGTGACTATGTTTCCTGACTGCACTTAGGGAGTATCTTAATTATTAGTGTCTTATTCTTTTTTTTTTTTTTCAATTGTGCGTGTGTGTGTGTGTGTGTGTGTGTGTGTGTGTGTAGAACCATGGGTGAATTCGGGAACCACCATGGACAGCCTCCACCTCCTCCTTGTTTACTCTGCTCCGGGATTCATAGGCTCCGCCCTACCAAGACTAGAAACGCAGGCCGCCCCTGCTTCTGCCCAGCGTCTGTACGTGGAGTCTGGGTCCGAACTCAAGACCTTCTGCCTGCAAAGCAGAGGCTTAACACCTGAGCCACCTCTCCAGCCCCTAGTGTCTTATTCTTGTTTGGTTATTTGGGTTTTTATGAGACAAAGTTTCAAATTTGTGGTCCTCCTGTGCCACTTTTACATGACTTAATACAAATCAAGATCATGGTAAATGGTATATATCAAGAAATGTCAATTTTCTCCTTGCCTTTATCCTTGCTTGAAAGTCCCGATGCTGTGTTTAATACATTGTTTAGATGTCTGAGAAAGCCAAAGGCGCTGGATATACAGTTACGTCTCTGTTATTATCTCAGAGATTTCCCGATGTGAAGATTAGATGGCTTTGAAGTCAAAATCCCTCAAGTTCCCATGCTGACACTGACTGGCCACCTGCTTTTAGGAACTCGACTTTCAGTATCAGTATCCTCGTCTACAATATAAGTAGGTCATGAGCCGTTTACCTGGGTTTACACATCAGATCTGATCTGTATTCGTAGAATGCACTGTACCCAAACGGGCATCCAAATAGATGAATTAGATCTGACCTTTCCTCAGAGAAGAGGAAACTCAAAGACAGCTCTGAGAACCAATATCTTTCTTGTGAGAAGCTCCACTAGAATGCTTTCCAGAAATTGTTTCTTGGCATTACCAAAACAAGACATTTCAGGAAGAAACATTTGCCTAAGACCCGCACTATTTATTGTTCATACAGTTGCTCGTCCCACCATAATTAAACAGGATTCCATACCATAATTTGCGGGCCACAGCTCTTGCATTTCTCTAGGGTTCGATGGAAGATATGTCTGCTCAATCCCAGTCTGCTCTGAAGGACAGAGTGGGCAGCAGGGGGTGGACTTGTGTCCTAGCAGTTGTGTGCCCGTCCGCCTATCTACCTAGCGAAGGTACTAACATAAAGAGCGGTGTCAGGACAACCTGATTCATTTATTATCGCGAAGTGCCTTTTAGCCTTTCTTTTATTAGTATGCCAAACACGTTTATTTATGCCAAATAATTAAAGTCTATTATTAATGGAAAGGTATGAGGGTGGGGGAGAGAATGAGTTCCGGAAACTTTTTTAGAACTAAAAAGCTCACCTAATTGCCTTACAATATGGTAAGTGCAATAATAGAAGTCCCGTAAGGAGAGCCAGATCTCAACAACCCAGTACTTTTTTTCTTCCTCTGTAACCCTGACCTGGGTTAAAATTGGTGACACAGTAACAAAGGAAAGTTTTCCATCTCTGAGGTGGCTGAAGTGGCTTTATTCTTCTGGTGGTTTCTGCTTTTTAGTTCTGGTAGTGGTGTTTTTTGATTGTCCCCTAGAACCAAAAATGGTCCACACCTCTAAGAAAACATCTTTAGTCCAACTGGAGAATATGCCCTTTCTAGGTTATTACCTTGGGTCTTGTGATTTGATCACATTCACAATATTCTATGGTGGATATAGAAAAAGCTAAAATGCTCTAGCAGATAACCATCTAGGAGATCACCATCTCCCCCCACCATCTCTCCCCACCCAAACTGGAAGCTGACTCAAGAGATTGGAACATGGTCCTGAAGCTATTAAAGCTGGGAGAGACGGGGATGGATGATGACACAGACAAGTTTCTCATGACCCCTCTCCCCAATCCTTGCTTGTATTGTCTTCCCACAAGCACCAGTACTTGCCCAAGCCTTGCAAGAGTTTGGAGCCCTCCATTCTCAGCTTCTCAAAGTTTCATTTGTGGCAATGTGGAGGTGTTTGGGGTTGGTTGAAAACAGTAGTTCTCAAAGCCTTTTGGTCTCAGCACTCTCAAAAAAAAAAAAAAAAAAGAGGGAGGACTCCAGATGTCTATAATATGAGGATTGAAAAATACATATATTTCGGTGGTTCTGAAGATGGAACCCCAGTCTCCCATAAAGCCAAGTACTCACTGAGCTGCACCCCACTCTTATGAGACATTAGTTATCAAAACTGATGCATTAGGAGTGGAGGCAGAGAAATGGTAAAAGCCAACCACTGAGAGCCCTTCATTCCATTTGCCATCAGAGTAATGACGTCATTATGCTCTACCGTCTCTGCACACTCCCAAGAGGGGGAGGGTCAGAGGGTCAGGAGGGCGAGCAACATCTTGGTGTAATTGAGAAAATAGTTTTGACCTCTTGGGCTTTCTGGCCAGACAGACCAAACCATTGATTGTAACTATTATCACTCTTGCAATATTAACTATTCACTCATTGGGATTCTGATAGAGTGGGATGACAACTGAATACATTTCCCCAAGCAGAATTAATTTCCTTTCTTTTAAAGATTTTTCTAGATTTAATTGATTTTTTTTTTCAGAACTGGAAATTGAACCTAATCTACCACTAAACTATATGCTTACCTTTTGTTTATTTTGATAATAAATTGGTCCTTGCTGAGTTGCCCAGGCTGGCCTTGGGCATGCTTGTGATCCTTCTACTTCAGTTTTGAAGGAAACAAGCTGTGTGTGGGCACCGCCAGAGACAGCTTCAAAACAGAATTTCCTGGAGTTTCTCTGCCAGTGACCCTCCTGGCTGGAAGGAGGGAGGGACCCTTGTATGCCAACCTTCACTGCCTCCTCAGAATATGCTCACCCCACCACACACAACATTTCAAGCCCCTTGGAAGTTGACAGAATATGAGACCATCAGCATTTCCCTTGCCTTCCTCTGCTGACACCTCTACACAAGTTTCCTTCCAAAGCAGCAGGTCTTGCAGTACTCGCATGGCTAAAGGTAGGGCCTGCCTAGGCCTGACTGACAGCTAAAGTTTCTTTCTGTTTAGTTCCTGAGACAAATAGGAGAATGAAGGAAGAAGATCGAATCAAAGCAAAAACCTGGAGTTGTTGCTTTGATTAGCATTTTTTGCTGTACTGTGACTTGCCGTATCATATTCATAGAGCTAAGGGTTAGAGAAGAAAAATGACGTGCTACACAAGGGTGGCAGTCGGAAGACTTGTTAATCAGAAGGCAGTTCTTTCCTTCCACCATGCGGACTCCTGAGGGTCAAACTCAGGTCACCAAGTTTGCAAGTAGGCACCTTACCTATCTCACCTTGCTGGCCAAGTGAGATGCTCAAAAGAACAACTATTATTCACTAAGCCCAAGCTTTGTCTTAAGTTCCATTTCTGCATTAGCCCAATTAATCCTCACAATAAAGTGGGGAGGCAAAACATCAATATTAATTAGAACTTGCCCGAAGCAAGAATAAACTAAGAATCGGAGAACTAAGTCATTTGCCCAAGCTCATGTTGATCTCTTGGCCCACAAGGAGCCTGGTTTTGCCCATCTGATTCCACAGTTGTCGCCTCTGGCCGTTGGAGCAGATGACTTTCCCTGGGCCTAGAATGTTGGTAGATGGGTGTACACACGAGACCGAGTGTTCACACTTCACAACTGTGGGGTCTGAGAGCAGAGAGTCAGGCATAGTTGTCACTCCAAACTTCCACGAGAGAAATTAAGTCAAGCGGCATTTCCTGCCTAGAAACACCCAATACTGTGTAATAAAACGAAACAATATGCTTTATTTTAAAGCTCTCATTTTTGCTCTCTTCCCATAATTCCAGACACACACATCCTTCAAGACCTCCTCCTCTTATAAAGACAGGGTAGGCTTGCTTTCTGGCCGTCATCTTTGAGGTCTGTCTGCAGCATGCTTTATTAAAAGCACGCGAACACTGAAGGTCCCCATGCAAGCATGTGGGTTGTGGTGGAGTCTAATTTGTACTAGTGGGCAAAGGTCATGTAGAAGGAGCTCGTTAATGTACTGAGGCTGGGATAAGATCAATCTCCATACTTCACCGTATTGATCTGAGAGCTCATTGGCGCTCCCCTCCTTGAACCGGTCGGCTTGAGTGTGAATGGAGATGGATAGTTCCCTGAGCCTAAAGATTCTATCAGATGATCTCAAGTCTTGGTCCGGCAGCCTTTCTGGTTCCTAGTGTTAGGAGCTCATCCTTGTTTATGACGTCTTGGGAGGGAAGGGTTTTAAAATAAATGGTTGCCTTTTATTAGAGACAGTGTTGTTTTTCTAAAATATGTGTCTATAAAAGGCCACTTTGAATGTCAGACATAAAAAATGGCCTTTTTAGATGTCTGGTTAGAGCCCCCGGCCAACAGAACCCTCATGGGTAAAAAGTGACACAAAGCAATATACTGGTATAGCTGGGAGACGGAGGGCATCTTCTTAGCATGTGACATTGTGTCCCACCTTTGTGAATGTGGACAGTGACATCGAGGGAGAGGACACAGATTTTCTGGCAGCCAGGGAGTGTCTAAGCTTCTTTCGAGTCTTTGAAATAGTAACAAGATGTCGAGGGTCCCGCAGTCAGAGCAGGCGTGTTTGGGCCATTGCTGTGAAATGTCCAGGCAGGTCAGGCACAGCCAAAGAGGGCGGGGTTCAGGTCAAGCTGTGCAGAGTCTGCTGGTCTGGGGCTCCTGGCTAGATTCTCACTGGTGGTTACAGCCGTTCCCCTGAGATGGAGTTGTGGTTATCACTGGATTCCTTCTAGGGATATCCTACACCATCATAAACATTTGAAAATTTTTATTTTGGTCAGGAAGAGAACTAAGAGTACTGTTTCTTTGGTGGCAAAGAAATAAAAGTAAAGTGCTGCATGCCAAGCTTGGGGACATTTTCCTTTTCAGCATGGGTATGCTGGCCAGCATCCTTGAGACAAAGGATGCCGACTGAGAGACCAGATGTAAGAACACATGCTCACATTGCACGTTTGGTTCTCCAGTGATCAAAACCCCTCCACAACACAATAATGCGTAGTTTATTTGTGTGTCTCCGGTACGTGTGCATGCTGTAGTTACGTGGCATGGCATGGCATGCACGTGGAGGTCAGAGGAGAAAGTCAGCTCTCCCCTCTATCATGTGGGTTCTGGGGATCAAACTCAGGCCATCAGGCTTGGTAGCAAGCACCTTTACCTGCAGAACCATTTCACCAGCCCCATAATGCTGTTTAATGCTCAAATAAAGTATTTATGACCTTCTGTGTAAAGACTTTATGTGTTGGGAAGAGCACTGGAGACGGGATCTAGTGTCTTGAGGATGATGAAGGAGAGTTCCATGTTGGGCTGCATCCCCAGCAATGGGTGTGTGAAAACAGAATGGGCCGTGCTGGCTGTGTTGTTAAAACTCTTTCATGGGCCTGTATATATCCATACAGTGTGGAAACCATTGGCTACCACAATTAAAAAGATATTTGGCTTAATAAGTTGGCTGAAATACCGCCCAGCTCACACTAGCAAAATAGCCCAACATCTCCTGCAGGGACTGCACCATGTAGCCAAACACCATGCACAGATGCAAGCTCGTGTGTGAGAAGTCACGGAATCCACACAGTTCTTCCTCTCACCGAAGAACACCCTCCTTCCAGGAACTGTGTACCCACATGGAAACTGTAAACAGTTTCTTGCTATAAATAGCATACCTGTTCTCTGTGGAATTCATGCTTCAAGCCGAGCGTCAACAAAAACAGCCATATACATTGACTATCGCTTCTGTTGTGAAACCCAGAGGAATAGTTTCTCTCAGTCTCCCTTTCTTGAAGTGTGTATGGGCAATATGGAAACATCCCTCTTCACCCAAATCCATTAGGAAAAAAAACATTCCATAATATAGTCTTTCTTCCCTTCTACATAGGAATAAATAGGAGTGGGAATTTAACACCTTGCATTGTACTTTGTTGCAGCTTGTATTCTATGTATCCGTGTATCTGTGTTGTACATAAATTAGTGTGTGTGTGTGTGTGTGTGTGTGTGTGTGTGTGTGTGTCAGAGGGCACTGTGTATGCTGGTGGTGGTCCAGAGCTGACTTTGGGAATCATCTTGAATTGTTCCATCTCCTATTTGTGCTGCTCTAGGGTTTTCCAGGCTCTGCCTTCTGGGGCTGGAAGTGCATTTCCCATTTCCACCTGGAGTTTTTAACGTGGGAGAAAGGTCCCGAACTCAGGACCTTTGCTTGTGAGGTAGAGGTTTATTAACCCCTGAGTCATCTCTCCAGTCCCTGTGTAATGCATAAATTCTTAATGGTCTTGTTGAGCTGTTTTTCAATATTGTATTCAGATATAAACCTAATTCTTGCAGAGTTCATCTGAAGTGAATAAAGGAAAGTCTACCGAGAAATCTGGAAGGTAAAAGGAATTGAGTGGTTTAGATCTTAACTACAGGGTCCTGTCCTCATAGGGGCAGATTCAACAGAGCAATGCCTCTGTCTCAGGGAGAGGGGTCATGGGAAATATATTCTAAAGTGTCCCTTGTTCATACACAGGTGCAATAATAGAGCTAAAAGTTGAGCACTTGTGACTTTGATTCTAAAGTCATCACCTTGTGGTGTATATAGGATGCGCTCTCCCTTTAACTGGCCAAGAGAAGTTAAAGATGATTAAGAGGTGTGCCTAGCAGATAGCATTTGCATGTAGAGACTCTCTTCTTAGGTCTGGGCTCTCCAGTGGAAGTGAAGGAGCTCTCCACTCCATTCTTCCGAGCTATGAGCATGTGTAAGAAGGGCAGATCCTTACAAGATTTGTAAGCAGGGCATCCAACAGTCTGCTTATGAGTCGTCTGAGACTGACACCAGGAGAGGACAGGCCCCAGGACCCTTCTAGTGAAGCCTCACCAAGGAAACAAGAAAACCCAGGCATCGTGAAATAAGGCTGATGGCTACAGGGTTGAGGGGTAGCGCTGCACATACCGCTCCAGTTGAGGACAGTTGGAGTCAGGTGGTCCCTGCAGGCGGCTGGCAAAATGCTATTCAGTCTTTTGTGACAAGGGAAAGTCCAGTCACTTCCCCCATACTGTTCTTCATGGCTGCTGCGGAAAAGACCCAGGTTCTAACTAAACTATTACTTGTCTAAATGTAGCAAGACAAATAGAATCAGCTGTTCCATAATCATTAAGTTTTGGATTTTTGAAACTGTAATGACAGAGCAACCTGCTATCTCTAAGTTGTTCTCCATCCTGACTGAGTGTGCCAGGTACTTCATTCCTCCATCAACTGGAGCACAAAGCCAACCCCGTGGGGTTAAGTAAACACTAGGACTCCATCCCCAGAGACCTTCACAGTCTTTCTTCAAATGAAAAAGAGCATATTTAATAAAATAATCTTGGGGCTGGAGAGGTGGCTCAGGGGTTAAGCCTCTGCCTTGCAGTCAGAAGGTCCTGAGTTCGGATCCTAGACCCCACGTATAGATGCTGGGTGGAAGCGGAGGTGGTCTGTGTTTCTGGTCCTGGTAGGGCGGAGCCTGTGAATCCCGGGGCAGAGTAAACGAGGAGGTGGAGGCAGACCATGGTGGTTCCCAAATTCACCCGTGGTTCTACACACACACACACACATACACACACACACGCGCGCACACACATGCACAATTGAATAAATAAAAATAAAAAAAAATAAAATAATCTATTATTTGGTAGGATTTTCATTTCCCAAGTCTGACTGCTTACTTTGTGATGAGAGAGAAAGAGAGATCCCATCTCCCAGATTCTATCATTCCATCACCACCTAATAGGCCCATTAGCTAGGGACCAATATTTTATCAGATGAACCTTTGGGGAACATGTAAGACCCAAACTATAGCATTTATATTTTTGTAAGAAAAAAATTCTCTTTATTTCTGTATGTAAAAGCATAATAAAAGAGTGCTGGGTAGGATTCAGAACACCTGGATTCTCCTCTTCTGTTTCTGGCACCTGAGTCAACTTCCATGAATGACAGCCCACCCACCCTGAATTCCTCTTCTGTAAATGGAATAGTTGAACCAGAGGTACTTACTGGATCCTTTCAGCTTTGGTCAACCAGATACCACTTTAAGCACCAACTTCAAGTCCAGGACCAGGAGATGAATTGGCACATATGGTTCCCAGTCTGGGTAAGGAGGGGATGCCATACAAAGCCAGAAACAGGCAGATTTGGTAGTTTAGGGCACTAGAATGGATGTTTCCCAATGTGTACTATTGGACAACTTTTCACAAAGTGAAAGTTGTCTGGTTTATCTAGAGATACTTTTCCGAATTCTGAGGACAAACGTCCCACTCTCATGCATCTAGGCTCAATTGCTGTTGTGTGAAGAAACAAGCCCCAGGGGAACCAGGGAGAATTCTCTCAGGATCCTTTGTATCCAGAGAATTCCCATCGCCTAACAGTCCATAGGGACCTTTCTTTTACTTCTGTCCTAATTTTAGTTGTTTTTGGTGAGGGATATTTAGGCTAGTGGGCCCCCCTCCCCCATTTCTTTGGACAAGTGCCTGATTGAAGCAGCCAGCCAAAAAAAGGATCCAAGGACATTTTAGCCTCCAAACTATTTTTTTTAAATGACTTTGAAATGCAATCTAATAAGAAAGATGTATTAAGCGACTTTATGGAATATTCCCCATCTTCTCTCTTCCTCCTCCACCCTGTTCCTCCCAAGGACCTCAATTGTATTCCTGTTTCACAAAGGTTGGAACTTCCAAAACCTTCCTTCATTCACATCTTAATGGCTAATGCCAGATGATAGGCCTGCTCTGTCCCTGGAATTCTGTCTGTGACCTTAACATTAAGGAAAGAGACAAGAATTATGCATATAGCATCATTACCTGGTTCTATAGGCTATTGCCATACTCACAGTTGCTTTCTTTCTTTTCTTCTTTTCTCTTTTTTTGAAGAAATTTTTGAAAGTATTTTGTGTATGTGTGTATCTGTATGTCTGTGTATATCAGAAGGCATAACTTGTGTGTCCTTAGGGAAGCCCAAATATAATTTCCAGAATCATCCTGGATTGCTTCTACCTCCTATTTACTTTACTCTGGGATTTCCCAGGCTCTGCCTTCCAGAGCTGGACGTGCAGGCTGCTGTCATTTCTTCCTGGTGTTTTTCAGTGGGATCAAGGATCCGAACTCAGGTCCTTCTGCTTGCAAGGCAGCATTTTAATCTCTGAGCCATCATCTTCTCAGCCCCATTGTTTGAAAAATACCTTCTAGGTCAGACATGTGAGAACATCACTTTAATTTCACATAGGAGATTTCTGAAATGGAGAACAGGAACTAGATAATGGCCATAAATGAAACAATACCCAGCAAGAAAAAGTACTGGAAAATACTGCACATTAATCTGCTTAAAAATAATTTCTTTTATAGTTCATCAACCTCTTCATCACCTGAAATTGTTTCCTTTGTGTTTCATTTAGCACCGCTTGTGTTTTTCTTCCATCAATTTAGATGGAGTTGTTTCCCAGCGTAGAGACTGTACGCTATGGGCTAGTTTCTGGGTTAGCCGCATCTCCATCCATCTCATTTAACAAAAGCAGTGCTAATGGGAGCAGCTGGGGTTTAGCTGAGTTTTTTTGTTCAATATCTCACGGCCAATGAAGAAGCTGAAGTGGGAATCCAAGCTTAGAGTCCCTGGCAGTGGCCTGGGTGCTGTGGTCATGGTATGTATGTCTAGTTCTGAATAAAACAGACCATTTGAGAGTTGCATCTAGATCCAACTCATCATGACTTCTCTTGCAATTGCATTATGTGAGTGCATCGAAAGCAACACCAGGAAGGTCAGTCCTGCATCTACCATGAGGGTGTACTGGGAGCCTAGGATACTATGTTACCAAGATCTCTCCTTGGAAACCCACTCAGGGGTCTCTCAGGAATTCAGTCCTAAATGAAACTATTTTGCAAGTAACTGCTATGATTTTATCTCATGCATTCTAAAAATTGTGTTCATAATGGTCCTTTGTTTACAAGGAATTGAGATGTGGCCCATTTCCATCAACTGACATATGTATGGTGCTAATTTTTAAAAGTCAATTATATTCTTGACTTCCTCATTTTTTTTTATTCCTATTTCCACGTGGATTTTTTTCTTACCCATCTTTCATTGCATGTACATATAAACAGCTGTGAAGTGATGTTAAATAAGGACCTAAGTATTCAATTTATCCTTTTCCTCTTATGATTTCTGGGATCCCATTCAGGATCTTCTGCATGCTAGGCAGTCATATCATTGAACCATAGCCTTAGCCCTCATTTTCTAGGTATTGGTTCCATAGAATTTAAGAGTTCATCTGCTACTTCATGCACTAGTTTGCTTGAGGATGCCTTGTTTGTTCAGTTCATTATAAGTTGCTTGAGGAAAAGAACTAAGTCACCTATTCATTCAAGTCTTCAGAGCACCTAGCATTGTGTATTGTTTGAATTATTGATTGGGGGTTTGTTTGTAATCTGACAAGATAAATGATCTGAGGTTAACCATTCTCTATACCAAAATAAAGATCTTTTTAATACCAGTCTCACAGAATCTGAGGCTGAATTGATGACAAAGTTCCTCAATATGCTAATTCCTACATTCTTTACTTGAGAGGGATCCTACAGCCTCATGGAAGGATCATACCCCATCGCGCTAACTGAACGTCCTGTCAGTGACAACTCTTGGGAAGTACAACTATGACTAGCCCTCCGTGACTGGATGGACCCCTTTCCTTCTGTCTCTTTGCATACACTCATGCCTGCTGCAGAAGCAATGAATATGATTGATTCTGTAACTCGTGCACAAATAGCCTCAATTCCTTTTAGTGCCCACTGCAGTCAGACTGCAAGAATTATGCAGCTACATATGGTCCCTGAAGAAACAATTAATAATTTCCACAAACTTTTGAAATATGGGTAAAAGAAGGAATATAAGCTGGCTAAAATTTGCCCTTTGTTTTGACATTCAGAGAATGTAGCCACAATTCTATATGAAAGGAATTGACAAAATTACCTGCCCTGGGAATGAGCGCATGTGGGTGTGTCCATGTAATACGTACATACTAGGTTTCTGAAGCAGAGTCTAGCTCTGCAGCTCAGGCTGGCCTTGAACCTGAGTCAGTCCTCTTGCACCTGCCCTTTGAGCCCTTGAGGAAAATTTAAGTCAGAGGAAGAACAGGAACAAAGCAGCTGGTTTTGGCAACTGTGTATCTAATGGATCAGAGCCAAGAGGTAGAAGGACCTCTATCATCTCAGGTCTAGACTCTTAGGAAAGAGAGGCCTTGGTCTAGATGGAAGGAGAAATGGGTGCAAACTGCCCAGCAGTTGGTGGATTGAGCAAGAAAAGCCTGAGGGTCCTGCCTTCTTCTCCCCCAAGGTGAAGCCGGGCCCCTTTGTTGCTGGGCAGAGCAGGCAGAGTGCTTCCAGACAGATCTTTGTATTGTGAACAGCAGCCTCCCAGTAGTCAAGGAAGAGCCGAGACCTATAATTCTACCTAGACAATTACTGGTGGTTACAACTCTTGTTCCCCATTGTTTTGGGTGCTTGTCTGATTGTTAATGCGAAATCATTGTTTCTTGGACTTTATAGCAGTTTATTATACAGGTTACAGATAATTATCAGCATTCTTTACAAAAGCAGCAAAGGATTAAGGTAGCGCCCAGAGCTGGTTTATTTTTTTCATCAAAAAAAAAAAGGGGGGAAGGGGACAGGAATGGACACTGTCTGTAGTGGTTCTTCAGAAAGCTTTAAATCATTCTTTTTGTTTGTTTATTTTATTTTTACTTTTTAAGAAGTGGATTCAGGAGCTTGTCTAACAGCAGCGGCAGAAAACAAAAAAGATTTGCTAAGAGAGTCTACAAGGCGAAGCACTAGTTAAGCTCAGCCTTCTCCCGGCGCTGGATGAGTCCCCAAGAAACAGTAAAGTGCTTTTGGACACCTTATTTCTGCTGTGCTCCGGCCACTGGAGGGTAGTTCTCAGGGCACAGATGCTCCTGGGTCACCTGTATCCACCCCACACGCCTCCATTTTTCCCTTTTTCTTTTGCACATACTCACACGTACGTGTGTATGTGTGTGTGTGTGTGCGCGCGCGCGCGTGTGTGTGTGTGTGTTTTACATGTGGATGGGTATACCTGTGTGTTTGGACATGTCTACAAGGGGTCCAAGGGTGGTATCAAGAAGCATCCTCGATTGTTCCACTTTCTGATTTTCTCTAGGGTTCCCTGGCCCTGCCTTTCAGGGCTGGAACTTCAGGTGCCATATTTACCTGGTATTCTTTTTATGTGGGATATTTGGATCAAACTCAGGTCCTTTTCCCTGTTTTTTTCTCAAAATATCCTCATTAAAGCTTGGCCAAAATGATCATAGTGGCAAGTTTAAAAGCCTGCCAGAGGGGAAATTAAATAGCAGCCTCTGTCATCTTGAGATAGTTCAAAGGAAAGGCAGAGAGGCAGTGCAAATGTTCGGTAAATTTGAAGTGAGTAGAGAAAGACCTACATATTTTTCTTCTAATTGTTTGCCAGATCCACTCCCAGTATGAGAAAGTACATATTTCTAATGATTAACCTCCTGGGGGTGAGTTTGGGAAGTTGTGCTCCCAACAATGAGCCTCGTATTCCTTTACACCCTCATCTATAGTATCAATATGAATAGTTTCTCTGATGAGTAACTGGTTTCTGAGATAAGTTCTTCCTTTCATTACAGCTGAAAACACAGTATTATAAGAGGAGGAACTGCTAACTACTACTAAGAGCTTTTTTTATATAATGGTCCTTGTATATAGCTCACTGGTACCCTTCCCAGGTTCCCCAAATACCTCCTTAAATGAATGATATTAGTACCTGGAGACCCTCCCTGAGAAAAATAAATTATTTTTTTCCTCATACCTCTGGCGGTCACTCCTTAAAACTCTTTTCTTCTAAAGGAAACCTATCTTCTGATTTACCAACACAGCTTTTCTAGACATTGAGAACAAGCCAGCCACCATCATTTCTCTGTCTTTTTTGGTTCATAGCCCCACAGAAAAACTGTCACCTGATACATGAAGCTGCACAGTCACCAACTCCAAGATAATATGAAATATCCCATAAATCAATCATGGGAAATATTGAAACGGGATGTTGCATGGAAAAACCTCAAGAGAGTTTAGACAATGGCGTGATTGCTCAGGGAGGTATTAGAATTACAGTCAGTCAAGAAGTCTTCAGCAGGAGCCAGCTGTGGGTGCCCAGCTGCAGGGTACCTGTGAGGAAGGTCAGGTGCACATTACTGGTGGTCTCACTGCACACAAAGAGTGTCATTTCACAACCCACAGGGGAGATGTTTGCTTCCACTGTGGACTGGCCCTGCGGTATACAATCAAAAAGCTGATGATTACAGAAGGGGAAAGTGAGCTGTCTTTGTCCTTCCTTTGATGAAAGGTAAATGCTTCTTCCACTGTGGGGAGCTACACAGGGCACATGAGCTGTGGCTTGAAAGACAGCAGACACTTCTGATACTCTGTGAAAACAAGTGGTAGAGACCCTCTGTTAGATACAGAACAAACAGTGACATGACAGTTAAACATATAAAACAAAAATAATGCCATACTAATTGTGGGAAATAGACACACTTCATTCCTCCATTTCAACAATTCCAAAGAAGCAGAGGAGCTGAGTATGAAGCAGGTTTTTTTGAAAGTGTATCCTCAACATTCCAAAAAACTAGGACGGTTAGTTAGATCCTGATCTTACACTCCGTATGACTTCAATGTGACCAACTCTTTACCAAACTCTCCCTCTTAGGTTATATGTGTAAGATGATAGATAGAAACAAGCAGGAAGATTTCTCGATGAAATGACCCCAGAAACAGGCCTCTCTTATTGCCCGTCTCTTCTCTGAGGCCTATAGTCATCCATAAGCTCTTTTTCTTTAACTTTGAAAATGGGAACAATCAATTTTATTCCTACATGAATAAGTCCGAGACCAAAATCCCCGTTATGTGTTTCTTTTTTTTTTTTTTTTAAAGTTTTTTTTTTTTTTTTTTTTTTTTTTTATTCAACTGTGTGCATGTGTGTGTCTGTGTGTGTGTGTGTGTCTGTGTATGTGTAGAACCACGGACGAATTCGCGAACCACCATGGACGCCTCCACCAGATTCTGCCCAGGGATTCACAGGCTCCGCCCTACCAGGACCGGAAACGCAGGCCGCCCCCGCTTCCGCCTGGCGTCTATACGTGGGATCTGGGATCCGAACTCAGGACTTTCCGCCTGCAAGGCGGAGGCTTAACCCCTGAGCCACCTCTCCAGCCCCCCCCCCCGTTATGTGTTTCTAAAAGGATGTTGGAGGTCAGCTCGACTCCACTCTCATGAAGTTCTGTGCAACATTCACATGGGTAGTCATGGTTGGGGAGACAACTCCAAACCATGGGTTTGGGCTCCCCTGAATAGAAAACCAGGCAAACAACAAAGACCATCACATTTAATAATAATAATAATAAAAAAAGAATGGAACCAAATCGCCATCACAGACTGGTAAATTTGAAGTAAGATGCGGAGAGCATATGAGACTGGAATGGAGCACGAGGAGCAAAGGATGCTGGTTTTGAAATTACCCTTTAGCAACTGAAGGAAATAATTTGCAAGTCTGCTCTGGGTGTGCTGACATGCTGCTAGGTTGGGCCATAGCAGCTTGAATGAAATTTTATACATACCTGCTGCCTCTCTAACTGACTTATATGGCCACACAATGCCCTGGAGACTTGTCCTTGAAGAAGGATGGGAACTCCACTGTGGCCTGAGCTGCTGAGGGTTTAGCGAGCAAATCACCTCTGCAAAGGCAGGGATTGTGTTCATCTTGGCTGCTATCCCACTGAAAGGCCTCACACCTACACCCTCCACACAACTGTCTCAGAAAGTAGCTAGGTGCTTGGGCCCGCATTATAGCTCAGTGGAAGAGCTCTTGCCTGGCATGTGTGAGGATCTGGGTTCAAACCCCCATCCTGAAAATACAGATGTAATTCCCTGATTCAGAGCAGACATCCTAGTTTGTAATTTATCTGATGGAATGCTTGGGATGATTTTTGCCCCCATCACAGAGTTTGACGGTAGCTCTGTCTTTGCAAATGGGATTTGGAGTGAAGGGGCTGTGGGGGAGAAGGAGGAGGAAACTGAAGGTGGAATTGACCCCGCTCAGATGGGTTCTTGGGCCACTTTTTTCCCCCTAATAAACAGAACTTTTATGGGCTTCTAGTTGGATGCGTCTTCATTCGTTTATTGCTTTACCTTTTACAAAGTTTTCTCTCTCTCTCTCTCTCTCTCTCTCTCTCTCTCTCTCTCTCTCTCTCTCTCTCTCTCTCTGTGTGTGTGTGTGTGTGTCTATGTAATCCAGACCACATTGAGCTTGCTAATGTAGCCCAGGCTACACACTCACAGCTCTGACTGCCTCTGCTTTCTCAAGCTGTACCGTGCCATGCTCAGCTTGCAAGGGGCCTTCTGACCTTCATCATAACTTCATAACAAAGCTACACCTTGCATTTTTAGCTGAGGAAATACAATTTGAGTATTAAATGGGTTGGCCAACTGTCAAACTGGAAGGTATAGCTACAGACCAGGTCTTCAGTCCCTGTTTTTATCCCATTTCAATGTTTTTACCGTAGTCACTGTGTCCAGCTCTAAGGAAATGATGTTGGCTGTCGGGTCTTAACTCTGTGTCACCTACGATGCCTCGTTAGGGGCTGGAGAGGTGGCTCAGGGGTTAAGCCTCTGCCTTGCAGGCAGAAGGTCCTGAGTTCAGATCCTAGACCCCACGTATAGACGCCAGGCGGAAGCGGGGGCGGTCTGCGTTTCTGGTCCTGGTAGGGCGGAGCCTGGGAATCCCAGGGCAGAGTAAACAAGGAGGAGGTGGAGGCAGTCCATGGTGGTTCCCGAATTCGTCCGTGGTTCTACGCGCACATAAGCATACACGTACAATTGAATAAATAATAAAAAATGACCTTGCTAGAGCTTGGAGAGATGGTTCAGGGGTTAAGATCCCAAATGAAAATACCAGGAGGAAATAGCTGAGACCTGCATGTCTCTCCCTGGTGGGCAGAGCCTGGAAAATCCCAGAGAGAGGCAAGAAGGTGCTAGAAGCACTCTATGATGATTCCCAGTCACTCTTGGTCCTCCACAGGGACATACACTGCCCTGTGACACACACACACACACACACACGCACACACACACACACACACACACACACACACACACACGCACAATTTAAAAAAAAAAAAAAGACCTTGCTAAAGTAGAACATTGAAGATATGTTCTGTGAGTCAAAGCTAACACAATACACCTTAACTCATTCAAATATTTCATGACAGATGCTGGATGTTATTTCTATAAATTTGTAACACATGAGCAACACATTTGGGGGCACCTATGTTTTGGGTTGGTATGCATCTAGAGAGAAAGCGCCAACTGTTATAAACAGCTGTGGGAGTTGACCAGCGTTCCTTCCACAGAGAGACCACAGATATGTAGATTGCATGTGAAATAAATGTGTTTCTGTCATGGATGAATACTGTTTCCTGGACAGTGAGGCACAGCAAGTGGAGATGCCCACTGAGAGGTCTGGAGGGTAAGAAGGAGCCTGTGGCAATGCCCGCTGTGATCCACACTTCCTATCCTCATCTTCTGAGCAATCCTGTGCCCTCCTTTGGGCCCCGCAAAAGGAAACATGTTTAGAGAGTTTGTGAGAAAATTAGCCCAAATTATAAAAGCAAATGTTTGTTGTTTGGGGTGGGTTTTTGTTTGTTTTTTGAGATGGTGTCTCCTGTAGTTTAGGCTACAAGACCTCATTTGCTGTACAGTTGACGCTGGACTGATCCACCTGCCTCCAGCTACCAAGAACTGGAGTTAGTGGCGTGTAACACATCCAGCCCAAATGCAGGTTGATTCAGCCAGTGTGCTTGATGATAGCTCAGTCCAGAGCCACACAGTTTTTAAAAAACACTCAAGACCAGCAATGACACCATGTCTGAACCTCCAGGAATTGTTAGGGCTGCCAAGCTAGCTTCCGTTTCTAGAAATCTCTCAGTCTTGTCGATTGCTAATACAGGAATTAGCCAAGCAGGGATTGTTTAACTGTCTGGGAAGGCTTATCCTATACTTCCAACAACCAAATTCTAGTAGCTTTAGCAATGCTGGAAAGATCAACATAATGCACTGTCTTTTCCTCACTGTTCACTGATTATAAATACTTAGCGTAACTATTTTTATGCTTCCTAGAAGCTAATGGTTTCTTAGGAGTCCTGAAGTGAATTCTGAACATCTGTCCTTGGGCAGTAATTGATGGAGACCTCCATGTTTATTGGTCCTCTTGAGTGAAAAATTATGCAAAAACAAAAAGGTTTTCCTTTTTTCTTTTTCGATTACAGGTCGATGATCAAATGAAACTGCTTCAGAACTGCTGGAGCGAGCTCTTAATCCTCGACCACATTTACCGACAAGTGGTACACGGAAAGGAAGGATCCATCTTCCTGGTTACTGGGCAACAAGTGAGTACAGAGACCACACCAAAAAAAAAAAAAAAAGGCCTTTTCATTAAGCGTGTTGAGAGTGGCAGGGATTTAACTGTGTCAGAAGCACTCTTGTGCTGGGAAGGGAGAGATTGGCTGCTGCTAATTGAGAAATGATGACTGGGTGCTCTCAGTTCCTGCACTGATGATTGTAGAATAAAGTTGGAAAAGCAAACATCATCGTGAGCTCTGGGCTGCTTCCGAGGGTCAGAGCCACTGCGAGATCCAGGCGGTCTGCGTGAATACACCACACCTGCTTGTTGGCTGGCTCCTTACGAACCTCTGTAAACTCTTGGTGATGATGGATGATGATGATGGTGGTGGTAACTACACTAGTCATCAAACCCAGGGTCTCATCTTACGGATGTCAGACAAATGCACTTTGCCTCTGAGCTACGCACCCAGCCCTAGATTCCTTAGTATTTTGAGATAGTGTTGTCAGAAGAGCTTTGTCAAATATCACATAGAGTCAGAGCTGCTGGCCTCAAGGGAAGCATGTGAGAAAGGACACGAGTTCCAGTCTTTAAGACCCTGTCATTCACAAGAAAAACATTACTATAAGTTTCACTTGTTTCTGAGTAGACACTCTTTTGATCAATATATATTTACCAAGTGTGCTATGCTGGTCATTATTGGTTAGTTAGTGAGTAAAGCAGGAAAAAAAAAAAAATCCTGTCCTCATGGAATTTACTGTTGTAGCAAAAAGCAACAATCAACAATAATCCTTACACACAAACTGTTACGTGTTAGAGGCTAAAGTGCTATTAAAAAAAAAGAAGAAGAAAAAGACTGGGCTGGAGAGATGGCTCAGGGGTTCAGAGTCTGCCTCACAAACAGAAGGTCCTGAGTTCAGATCCCAGGTCCCACGTAAAAATGCCAGGCGGAAATGGCAGCAGCCTGCACTTCCAGCCCTGATGGATGGAGCCAGGGAAATCCCAGATGGAAGTAAGAAGGAGATAGCAGCAATCCAGGGTGATTCTTGAAGTCACCTTTGGTCTTCCAACATCCTCTCCTCCCCCCCCCCACACCACATGCACACAAGAAATAAAAAGGGTTTTGAGGTTTTGTTTTTGTTTTTAAAAGACCAAAATATATGTAAGATCCACCAGAAAGGGGGGAGCAGCATGTGTTTACTGCCCTGTGTTGCAGTGGGACCCAGGGCTCTCGGGATCTGTAAGATGGTTGGGTCAACCTTGCTGACAAGGTGGATTTAAACAAGACTTAGAAAAGGACAGACTTCTGTGTAGATAGCAGGAATGGGGGGGGGGGCTTATGTAATGAACGTGATTCTAACTGTAAAGGATTTGAGTTCTTTGGGTTTCTTACTCCTTGTCCTATAACTGTTAGGTTCGTGAAGTAAACTGTGGGATCATTGGGAGTCCTTTAAGTCCTGTGGTCATAGCTGTTCAGGACACCACTGCATTGTTCAGCTGTGGTGACCCCAGCACTGGGCTCTTTTACATCCAGCCATAAATGTTTATGTGCTGTGAAACCATAGCAGTGCATATTTGAAAATGAAAGGCTGTCTCCACACTGCTTGCTGTATTATTAATAAATCACATTTTCCAATCAAATTAAAAGCAAGCACCATTGCAGAGTTTTTTTCAGACTGGATCAATTGGACCATCTCTGTTCCTATCTGGTCTCTCTTCCCAATTGCTTTTGGTGAAAAAAAAAAAAAAAGATTTCTAGATAAGAAATAGGTGCGACATCCTGGGCTTCCAAATTTTTTGTTTGACCTGTTCATCCTGTGACCAAGTCTTTGGAGAAAATATACCCACTTCCTTCTCCCCACTTTGCCCAATTAAGGGCTACATTAGAAGTAGGAGACTAATTATTTCCATTTCATTTCCTTCATTCCATTCCTGCTGTTTATGAATATTCCTTATTTCATGTCATTGCTGCCTTGCATCTTACCCCTGGTTAAAGGTAAAGTAGATGTAGTATGTTTCTTGCTCTGCTCTTCGAAATCAAGCCCGGCCACAGGATCAGCAGCATGAGCATGCTGTCCCCTGCTTGTTGCCACCCTGTGCATTGCGTGAGGGATCCCCAGCAGAAATGCTATCTCCCTCGCACCTGTCAATCCAGTTTCACCCTGTACCCACTTTAAAGGGCTCAGATTTCTGCCAAAGCCCCTCCCCCACCTGGTTTCCCATCCCATCCACGACAATAGCCCCATGATGACTGCTGTGATTACCATTTCCTTGATAGTGGCTGTGGAAGAAATCTTTTATCTTCTGTCATGGAGTAAACCACACAAGGTATTGCAAAGGTGCTTCCAGGTTCCCACAAGTAGAGAGAATGCAAATAAAAGCGCTACAAAAAGGAAGACTTCCAGAGTACATGAACTTTCCTTAAAAGAAGAAAAATATTTGATTTGGAGGTCAGGGAGGGGCCTGGGAGTGGAGCCCAGAGCCTCACGCATGCTAAGAACATGATCTGCCACTGAGTTTTGAGAAGATTTGAAAACAAGATGATAAGCATCCATTTCTAGCATCTACAACTAACATGCTAAGCTGATGATAAATATTAGCTGATCCTATTGTACAAGAACTGGTGCATGTCTACCAAGAGCTTGAGTGAAGCATTTGGCTAAGATAAAAACCCCAGAATCGCCCCCACCTCTCCACCAGACACCTTTCTCTGGTGGATCCAGATCAAATCTCCTTTGTAGACCACTAGTTCAGGGAGACAGGGCAACTCATAAGTAAAGTTTCCTAGAACAGTATGTATCCCCTGATGTTAAGAGCAGGAGAAGAGCAATAGGGAATATAATAATAAATTTGGTATGTACCAATATTAAGAAGACAGTTAAGACAAATGATATAAAGGACAATAACACAAAAGGTTATCCTCTACCTCCAAGCTATGATACACACACATACCGTCCTCAAAACTAAGCTAACTCAGAGACATGTCAACCTACTCCCATGGATTTGTCTGGTCTTTCACAGTGATTCAAGTCTATTGTGGGGGAGGGAATTAAATCGCATTGAGACAATAAAACACAAAGAATTCCCCTAATGCTCTTGGTTAGCATTCCCCTACAGGCCAGGAAGAAGGTTCTTTTTTTTTTTTTTTTAAGGGAAAAAAAAATTCCACCTATTTCTGATATCCTAATTAAGAAAGGGCAGAAAAGTTGTAAGAGGATGAATAGACAGGCCCTTAGGTATACTCATGCTCCCAGGACCAGACACTCCCTCACCAAGCAGACAAGCCCCCACCATGACTAGTACAGAAGAGGCAGTGCCCCCCAAGCTGAACCAGAACAGAGGATTCTAGCTCTGTGCTGTTACAGGTAACACCCCACTCCTGAACAGGAAGCTCAGAGGAAGCAATGTAGCAGAACAGCCATTTGAAGGGGTCCGATGACTCAGCTTCTGGGGGAGAGAGGGGGAATCCTTTGGTGGGGAGAGGCTGTATCTCCCTTGCAAGCTGAGGCACACCAATCCTCCTAAAGAATGACAAGAGAGTCCCAGCTAAAACCTCATCCAGAAGAAACACAGTACTCCCAAGAAATGCGTTGTAATTTTCCAAGTTTACTTGTAGAAATTTTTTTGAACCACCCCATGATCCTTACTTTTATGGAGCCAATAAAAATGCCAATTTTGAGTATTTTCAACTTGGCTTCAGTCATGTTACATATGCCACCACCCAGAATATCAGGCAAAGTTCCGACTCAAAGGGAACCCCAAATGGCAATTTCCTATCACCTCAAATCATATATGTGGTGTCCATACATTGTTTTATTAAAATCCTCTGGATAAGCAAGGATGCAAGGTCCCATCTCCTCCATGGCTGAAATGCAGAGTAGTGTGAGTGAATGGCAAATGTATCACAACAAAGGAGAAAGTGAAGACTAGAGTGAATGATAGGTTTAAAATGATAGGTTGAGACTGACAAGATAGCTCTGTGGGTAAAGTCTCCACAAACCTGGAAAGCTAATTTTAACTTCCAGAAGTTCACATGGTGGAAGAAAGTCGAGAACTAACTTCTGAAAGTTGTCCTCTGACCTTTACCTGTGCAGCTTGACATGCATGTATTTTCTCTCTTTTTTCCCTCCCAAAATAAACTATAATAATATATATGACTATATATCATATTATAATAATAATAAATAATAGGTTGCCTGAGGATACAGTTTGATGGACTTGCCTAATGCATAAGGCTCCGGACTCAGTTCCCAACACTACTAGAAAAAGAAAATCAGATGAGGGAAGGAAAGAGAGGAACAGAAGGGAAAAACCAATAAACTCAAGGTACCCAGAAAATCATGATTT
This sequence comes from Typhlomys cinereus, assembly GCA_023101885.1. Classification (NCBI taxonomy): domain Eukaryota; kingdom Metazoa; phylum Chordata; class Mammalia; order Rodentia; family Platacanthomyidae; genus Typhlomys; species Typhlomys cinereus. The sequence continues at coordinate 2,343,317 of JALPQD010000192.1, forward strand.
GAAGCATGAGGAGAGAGAGGACAGTTGGGTCAAGAGACCTCAGTGAATCTTGAGCCTGGGGGGGACAGCCAGCTGGCTCAATCACATGTCCAGAATGAAAGTGATTGAACTAGTTTAGAGAGCTTCCGGGCCCCCAGCACTATGCTGATGGGGGAATCTGGGTTTGCATGTTTCTCTGAAGTTTCTCTAAACTGCATTTCAAGTTTATATTTTAATTGTGTGTTTTTATCAGGTGCCTTCATAATTGTAGATTAAAGATCTCTAGGAGGCAAAAAGGATCCAAAGATTACCATGACCATTCTGGACTGTTGGCTTCTGTACAGTTAATGGCTTATATTTGTGACAATTCTTTCCATCCAGTATTCTTAAAACTATACATGTGTGCACATGCATAGGCAAAATTACACCTGTATGCATCTGAAGTAACAACCCAATACTTTGACATGGTATTGGATTTAATATTTGCATATTGTAGCTAATTAACAGCCACTGTAACATCATCCTAAGGGAGGGGTTTACAGGCAACTGATTATCTTCTGTTATTGTGCATCACATTAAAATGACAAGCGTCTTTAACAATATACAAGTCATCAAAAATTGTGGACACTGGAACTAAAAGCAATTTGAGTAGAATGATCTCTGTCTACATGATGAGTGAAATTTACCTGAAGGGGACATTGGAGTGTTTCTTCACTATCTCCCTTAAATTTAATGACATGAAGATTGCATGTAAGAGAGCCATCAATTAATTTTAGTAAGTACATAAAAGACAAGGCCAACTGCTCCTGAAATGAGCATGGACTGTTCATTCAACAATGCAAATATTATTATGTTTGTAATGAAATGTAAGGAAGTTGCAGATCCGTGTGCTGTTTCAGAAATAAATCACCTATCCACCCCCTGAGCTATGCAATTTGATAAATTATCCTTGAAAGAGATGTTATTGGAGCTCTCATTTAATAAGCATGTTTGAGCTTTCAAATTAGCATGTAAATAAATGTATAGCTATAAAGGTGTTCGTATGCCAATTGATTTCTTGTGTTCCATCTCACTAAAGGTCTTTCACTAAACAGATAATCCCATGAAACAATTTAGATTTCTTTTAATTATACTGTAGTGTATTTTAAGTGTGAAATTCTAGTATTCAAACTTATATCATAGACCTATTAAAAGTGCATACACATCAAATTCTATTAACCCCATCTTAGGAGCACACAATTAAACAATACTACACATTTGGCCCATTATTTATCTCATGAGACTGATGCTCTGGCAGCTGCTCTAAGGAGGCAAGTCTATACTTTATTGTAATATAGTCTTCTGGATTAGGACTTGGCTGGTGCTCTGTGTGTGTCTATTCGGGAGAGAGATAGTCAGAGAGAAGGTGTATACATTCATGCCAACAAGCACAAATACAGGTGATTTGCCATAGCGAATGGGTGATGGTCAGTGGACCATCTGATGGTTATCAGAAGTCAGTTCTCTTTCTTTCCACCAATTGGCTTCTGAATTCAGGTAGCAAAGTTTGTAAACAGGTATCTTTCCCACGCTGTCTCACTAGTTGTGTGTATGTGTGTGTTGCAGTTCACCTGCATGGTTGCTGATAAATCATCATCAAACAGCTTAAGGGAACAAGGGGTTTATTTTCTTATGATAGTCTGGTTACAGTTCTCAGTCCAGCTTGACAGGAGAGCATGCACCAACACCAGGGCCAAGGGAACTGGCCACACCATCTCTACGTAATGGCTGAGAGAGGGAGGATCCTTACTTGCCAGACCAGCATGTCTGGCCAAGTATATACAAGGATGCCAACTCTCTCAACTAGCTCTCTGTATTTTATTCCAGGGCCTAATCCCACCCACTTGGGCCTTCCCCATCAGCCAGACAATCTCCTGTAAATTTGCTCTGGGCTCAACCCAACCACCAATTCTCCACAAAGGTGCCCAGAGCTCAAACCCTCAACTACCAAGTTGACACTTGTGTCTGTCTAACTGTGTGTGTGTGTGTGTGTGTGTGTGTGTGTGTGTGTGTGTGTGTGTGTGTGTGTTTAACATTAGAGATTGTGAACTTATATTAAGCTGCAGCCACACTACATTCAGTTCAATTTAAATTGGTATTATTTTTCCAATTACGTTTCTTTGTAATCACGGAAGTGAAAGGCACCTTTATCTAGGTTGACTGCATTTTTTAAAAGATGAAGACACTGATGGAAAGAGATGTTCATCAAGCTTCCCTGAGGTTCTTCAGTCTTGTCCATATCTCATCAGGCCTTCCTGCTGTCATTCCCCATCTAGCCTGTTCTCTCTGAGGAATTTCTATCACAGGTTGAGTACCCCCTCCCTGAAAATGCTTGAGACCAGAAATGCTTCAAATTTCAGGTTCCTTTTAGATTTTAGAAGGTTTATATACACAGAACATAATGTAAGTGCTGAGACCCAATTCTAAACACACAGTTCACTTGTGTTTTATGCACCTTATATCCTTGGCTTGAAGGGTTCACACTGTCATTTGGTGGTATCATGGTTTTCAACCTGTATCATTACCTGCAGAAGCAAGTTTGTGGACAACTTTGCCAAGAGTTCCGTGGTTTTATCTTTGTCTATCTGTCTGTCTATTTCTTGAGATAAGGACTCACTAAGTAAACTTGGCTGGTCTAGAACTCACTGCATAGCCCAGGCTGGACTTGAAGTTGTGGAAATCCTGTTTCTACCTCCAGAGCGCTGAGTTTACAGGTATAACCACCATACCTTCACGCACTGCTTTCAAGAAGTAGAAGGTCCCTCATAAGAGACTGACAAAAAGCAAGCTCGATGGCAGTGGCCGGCTGAAAGTGTCCCTCTGCTTTGCGAGTTCCATTGTGCGCATCCTCTCAGCTCTTTCCTTCAGGCATTCTGCGGTCGCACGAGGATAAGCGCCTAGAACCCTTGATGTTTAAATTCCATGGACAGAAGCCAGCCCAGGGGCAGCCACAGAGCAGCAGGCTGGCCCTGTGCTCCGAGCAGCTTTCCTAGAACACATACCAAGGCAGCTTTTTCATGCGCAGTTGACTCTCTGTGAACTGATTGACACCTTTGGGGAGTCATCTTTCCACTGACTCATAATTTTCCCACTCTCAAAATAAAAAAAAAAAACCCTCTCTCTACACCCAGTATTCTCTAGTTAAAGCTGGAAATTCAACTCATCATATTTACACAATAAAAAAAAATCCATTCCGCCTTGTTTTTAATTGCAAATTCTGCTCAGGGGACTAGTTCTCCTGCTTAGGAGGCAGCTCCGTGCCTTCGCCTAGCGAAGCAAGTGCAGTCAATTATGGTAATGAAATGTCAATAAATATAAAAATTTAATACAGTCTGCTCTGGGTGAGTGGCAGATGAGGACCTGCCTCCCAGACAAATTTGCTGCTCCTGCAAATATTAAATGCACCTAAAAGAGGATCTGGTTGCTTGAGAGCTCTCTGATAAAAGAAGGAAGGGAGCATCAGGTACCAACTGGGCCTTCGCCTGCCGTGAACACAGCGGCAATGCCAGTGCTGTGACTGACAGCCACCTCAACAACTTAACTTAAAATGTGAATTTGTTGTATCCCCGAGAATAATCTAAGATGGGGTGACTTTGAGTGCTGGGAAAAAAAAGATGGAAAGAGAAAGAAGGCTTTGGAGGTGTGGGTTCTGATTTTCAGACTAAAAAGTTATCTTGCTTATAAATAAGGGGCATGGCTGATGAGAGAGAGAGAGAGAGATTATTTTGCTAGAACCTAATATAGTCATCCTAGATATAGCAGCTTCATGACATAGCTTCTGAGGTAAGAACACTAAAAAATACTTAGAGCTAGGCATGATGGCACTGGGAAGACTAAGGTAGGAAGATCATGAGTTGGAGGCAGCATGGGCTACATAGTAAGACTGTTTCAAAAGAAATGTTTTCCTCATCCTATTTGAGCACATTCATGATCCACAAATATGAAATCTTGAGCCAGGGTACAGTAAATGTAGCCTCTTAATGCAAGAGAGAGATGGCAGCCATTATTTTTAACCTACTGTGGTTGATCATATCATCATTTGCATATGAATTCCTATTGTGGACTCATCATTTATGGACATCATATTTTTTTTCCAACTCATTCTTGAGGTTAAAAAGTTATCTTGGTTGACAATGTAATTTTGGTATAGAAAAACAGGTATATGTTCTAGTAAAATGTAGACAATCAAACACTGTTCTCTACGAAACTCATCATCAGCCTAAGATTTGTCAGAATAATCGTGATTCATTCCACAATTGGGGTCTCGATCCATTTTCAAGAGAAGATGCCCCCTGTGTTATAAACGCATATTGCAACCTGATTTTGCCAACGATGCTTGTCATTTCGAGTACCGTATACGTTTCTGGTTCTGACAGCTGGGATTCTGTGTTGCAGCTGGACTATTCCATAATAGCATCGCAGGCCGGGGCCACCCTCAATAATCTCATGAGTCACGCACAGGAGCTAGTGGCGAGACTTCGTTCCCTACAGTTTGATCAACGAGAGTTCGTGTGTCTGAAATTCTTGGTGCTGTTTAGTTTAGGTAAGTAAACTTTTTCTTATACTATGTTCAACCAAACATCATCCAAGAATGCCAAACACACAGTGTCTTACTGTTCATCTGTGGTTTTACTCTGCCAAGGCGTCTTATGTTGGCATGCATAGCTACATGACTCATAGTCCTTTGGGTCGGTTGGGATATAGAAAAGACACTCCTCAGTTGGAACCCTGGGACTTCTTTTTTGAAGGGGAGATAAGACTGTCAGAGCAGTGACAGAAGGCTGAATGGAGACAGCACAAGGAGACTCTACAGTGCCATCTTTCTGCCATCCGTCACTTGTACATGCCTTTGGTTTCTCCCTCCCTACTTACTGCTGCTCTTCTTATCTTCCTAAAGTGTGGATGGCAATTAAAAACCTGTTTTCCAAACCTCTGTGAGGATTGAGTAGAGCACGTGCATAGCAAGACACATGGCGATGTGAGTGTAAAGGATGGCAGTTGTCAGGGGAAAGCAGCTTCTTTAGCAAAGGTTTGGAGAAGAAAGATAGCTAAGCAAGACAGATTAGCCAAATCAAGGTTCTCTGTGAGCCTCTGGAGAAAAATCACCCCTGCTTGGAATAAAAAAGGGATTAAAGAGATGGATTCTTATTGACTTCAAAGGAACAGATTTTTCTGCCTGTCCCTTACTTGATTTCTGTATTTTGCTGGCTTAACAAAGCCAACTTAAATAAACTTTTTTGCCAAGTTCATTTATCCCTCATTGGCAGAGAGCTGAGGGAGGCAACTTGCCTTGAATGAAGGAGTGGGGGGGTGGAACCTAGCAGAAATCAGATTTACCAACATGTGTTTTTTCTTTAGTCTTCAGTTATAAGATAGTTGTGAATTCATATCCTAAGAAATAAAACAGTAAAACAAACTGCAAAGTGAAACAGATGTGTCTGCCCTCTAAAACGGGCCCTCTCCTTTCGAAATCCCCCTTGACAGTATGGCACAACTGTTGCTAATAAAGGCAAGCCCGAAGGAACACAACCAAAGTTAATTTTTCTCATGTAGTCAACATTCAAAAAGAGTATTTTTCATATTTTTTGAAAGTGTGATAAATATAGCAAAAAGAAATGTCACTGTAAATGCAAAAAGACAGCAGGATTTTATAGATGTAGTGTTCAAAGGTTTACAGTGCCAGGATTGGGTCCTGTGTGGTTTCTGTATTAACCACAACAAACGGGAAAGTTCCATTCAAGTCAGTCTGTGTGTGTTATGCAAGAACAGTGTGCAGCGAGCCAAGAGTAAGATAAGACAGGCTTCCTTGCCACAACCCCATGGAGTATTCTGGCTCATGGCAAAATCTTCTTCAGTCTTTTCAGCTAGTGCTTTTGATTAGTAATTAAATGGAGAACTGGGGGGGGGAGTTCTACGTAAGTACACATCTTCCTGATAGCATATGCAGAGGTTCATCTCACCTCAGCGACATTTTGCATTAACATTAGGACTGAATTGCATTTGAAGGCACGAACATTAGCCACCAGCTGCTTTGACTTTCTTGACTTCATCATTTTCCACATTATTCTCTCTGCCAATTCTGGAAAAGGCTGCGGCTCACCTTCAGTCTTTGAGCCTTACAAATGATCTTCCTGAACAAGTGTTCTATCAGCATCTCAGCCCTACATCTCTGGCCTTAATGACACTCTTTGGTCTCCCAAGCTCCAGACACCAGGGAGAGCCAGCCTCAGTGTCTGTTACAACATCAGCGGTCCACAAGCTGCACCAGAAAAAGTAAAGCATGGTTCTCCAGGCACAGGTAGATTTTGGGTCAAGAGTTCATTTTTAAAGAGTAGTAAAAGATAATTGGCAGTAAAATTCAGGTGGTTTCCAATTTATGAGGGGAAAACTTTCTTCCTTATAATTTTCCCCATGGAAACAATGAATTATCAAGCTTTTCTTTTGAATTTTAACTTTATCGAGTTATGTAGATAATCAACTCTAGATTCCCAGACCTGTTCCCGATCACTTGTTTTATCTATGGTTGAGAATAAAAGCTATACAGGGCCACCTTTATTTTTTTAATATTTTATTTATTTGAGAGAGGGAGAGGACATGCATGCCATGGCCCATGGGCTGTAGTCAGAGGCTACTTCTCTGCTTCCCACCATGTGGGCTTCCAGGGATTGAACTCAGGCCTCTAGTTTTGCTAACAGGTGCTTTGCTTACTGAGCTGACTTGCTCCAGAGCCTCCTTTAAACCACATTCCATGTCCTAAGCCGGGTACGCCCTCCTCAAACACTCATATATCTTGAACCCTGTGCACCCGAACCAAATATGTTTGGATCCCGGCCTAGTCCTTAGCTTCTTTCATACCGAAGAAAGCTGAGAATGTTATCAAGTGGCCAGAGGCTGGAGAGAGGGCGGCAGCAGCAACCTCGCCCAAGAGTTGGTCCTTTCTAGTCCTTTCCAGAAAGATGTGGTGATGGAAGACAGTGTGACTACCGAGCAGGTACAGCATTCAGCGGAACAACCAAAGCAAAAGTTCAGGCAAGAGATAGCAAGCCCCATGGGAGTGAGGACTAGAAACTACACAGACAGAGCACCACGGCTACATCAGAGCTGAAGCAGTTGCTGAGACTCCTTCTGGAGTTGCCCAGGAAGCCCAGCGAGGGTCAGTCCATGCAGGCAGGCCGGGTTGCTGGCACTGACTTGCCTTCCTGGTAGCAAGGTGGAAAGAAGTGGTTTTCATATTGCCTGAGGAAGAAGACAAGGACATGAGCCCAGGAGAGGTTGCAGAGCGCTGGGTGTGCCTGAATTGAAAAGGAGAGGTCAAGGATGGTTGGAGGTTTCTAGGCACTTAGCTGAGCAGAAAAGTCTGTGGAGCAGTGGTTGACCCACTTCATCAAAGTGGTTTAATTCAGGAGCAGCCACACTCCTGTGGGAATCATTTGCTAACACTCTGGTTCCCAAAGAGCCAAATGACAGGGATAAAAATTAAAAAGTACACTTGCCAAAATGTCTTCAGAGCTACTGACTGAGTGCATGTGCAGACATCAGTTGAGATGGTCAAGAAAGGAAGTAAAATTTAAAATGCCATGTCTTTCAGTATAATCTCTAGGCAAAGTCACCCTCAACTACATAGTAAGCTTAAGACTATCCTGGACTACATCAGACCCTATCTCAAATTAAAAGAAAAAATTCCTAATAAATTGCCATGTTTTGTTGCCTAACGATAAGGTAATATAATTTTTTTGTTCATTTATTGGCCTTTCATATATGTATTCATTTATTGGTTTGCATTCCCACTGACTGATGAAATTTACTGTCAGCCCCTTGATGTAGAAATATATCTTCCAGAGAAAGAAGTGCAGGCGATAATATCCTCAATATCATTATGGACACAATTTAAACAAGTAACATTCCCATCAATTGTTAATTCCTAGAAACTAGTAGAACTGGGAAGCAGACAGGTGGCTTGTAACTGCAGCATCCTGAATAATGTCATGTCCATTAGGAATATTAATGTGGGCTAAGTGCGCAAAGCAACAAGTAACTAAAATGTTCCAGCCGAGATGCTACTCTGACTTTGAGATGTGATTGGATGCTGCTGGACATCCTTTACATCCTGGGCGGCCAAAGAAAGAGCTGGAAGGACGCTGTCCTGTTTCCCATATTGAGCATCCTTGATTCGTTGTGTATTGTCTTCTGATCAGACAGAGGTCCCAAAAGCACCTCTGATATTTAACTCAGTTACAGTTATTACCCTTGTGAGGATTTCTCAAGTCTAAGTAGTGGTGAATAGTTGCCAAAGTCTGTTTCAGTGTAGATAAGTCCAGAAAAGAGACCACTGGGATTTGTACTATCTTCTGTGCTGTAGAATCCAATGCTTTGGGTTCAACACATCTCTAGGTATACAGTAAAGACCTGCAAAATGCTTACCAATAGAAATGTATGAACAAATGGGTTTAGCTTTAATTTGAAGAGAAGTCTTTGCCAAAAGAATTGTAATGGGTAGCAGAAAGTTAATTTAACTAAAAGGTTGCATCTCAAACAAATGTCTCTTCAAAATTCAGCCATATCTTCTATCAGTTTACAGTCTTCCAGTTTTGTAGAGAGTGTTTGTTGATAGCTCTTTGAGACAGCTAACTTGCAGAAAGATTAGCAGGAATTTAATACGTAAAACCTGATGATACTACTTGTTTCTGCGGCAAGCAAATTTAAGACTTTCAGCCCGAGTTAAGAAATATATTGAAGAATGCCATATGATTCCTTGCTGGCACTAACAGAATCCTACCCCTAGGAAATGGGTGGAAAATATTCTGTCATTGTTTGTCCGTTCTTGCGCTTTGTTTCAATTCCTATTTCCAAAGTTTGGCTGCAACATTTGATTATGTCTTCACACAGCCCCACTAATATCCATCATTAGAGTGGCAAAGACCCCAGACAACGATGGTTTGATGTCTGGGGGATGACTCAAGTAATCCACACATTAAAGTTACTGTGTGTGAGATGCCCTTACCTGTGGGTCCCGGAAACCCCCTCTGTGGATATCACTAGAGATGCAGAGAACCCTGTTCGCTGCAGTCTGCTGCAGCCACAACTTCAGACTCAGGTCCTTTATTTTGAAGGAGTAAGAACTGGGTCTTAAAAGCACTTATTGAAAGATCCCACAATAAATCAGATTGGTGTGACTTAATTAACAAATTGGACTAGATATCAGAATGAACCCTAAGATGTTGAAAGTCCCTTAAAAAGTCTTAATTAAAAAAAAAAAAGAAGAAGAAGAAGAAGAAGAAGGCATCGTAAGGCCAAGCGGAGCATTTTTCACCATGTCTGTTGTGGCTCCTGCCAAGTCTGGCTCTAGACAAAGGGGGCTTGTGTAAGCTAAGGGACCTCTGACTTTTATCTACCCAATCAATAACCATAAGGTCTAGGAACACGGTGTATGTTTTGCCCTTCAAAACTACCTGACAGCTATGAGTTTTTAATCAATATTTATTGCATTTGTGAATGAAAGTATGCTTTTCCTTCCAATTTCTACATTTAAAGATTTAATAGGAAGTGGTACAATTAATAACAATAATAATAAGGGCATGAAATTTGGTGAGACACTGACTGTAAAGATCCTAAAGATGAATCCAAGAGAACTTGGTGTGTTCTGTTTTAGAAAGCAAGGACATTATGTTGTAAGGAGAACGAGGGTTCAGCAGCCCACAGGGTTATCACAGGTGAACAGCACTGAGGTTCCCTTTGGGTCATTTAGAGAGTTAGAAAGGGAGAGGGGGCAGAGAGAGAGAGCCGCATGGGTGGAAGTCGGGGGACAACTATCAGAAGTCTGTTTCTTCTTCTGTGTGGGTTTCTAGTGATCAAACTTGGGTCACCAGGTTTTCAAGCATGTCCCTTATTTGCTGTGGACTCTCACTGTCCCTCCCCCCCCCAAAGTAAGTTTTTTTAAGGTGCTGGGAATACAGATGAGTTGACAGTGTATTGGCTAACATACACAAAGCCCTGGGTTTAACCCTAGAAAAGCACGAACTAGTTGTGATAGCACATGTCTGTAATCCCAGTGCTCTGCTAGTACAGGCAGGAGAATCAGAAGTTTAAGGTCATCCGCAGCTACACAGTGAGTTCGAGGCTAGCTTATGATACATGAAACCCTGTCTTAAGGGAAAAAAAGATCCAACGGTAACACGATGGGGGATTGCAGGAGACGTAGCTCAGTGGTATGTGACTTGCCTAGAATTTGTAAAACCCAAGTTTGATCTCCAGTATGAAAACCAAAATAACAATCACAAAGACTAAAATGAAACAAGTGACGCAAAACACACCCGAATCCGTAAGATCCAGCTGCATGGAGCTCCCTGGGGAAGAGGTGTGAGGAGATTTGAATCTGTAGTCTGTCTTCAAAGTAAAGGCTTCGAGACAGCCCATCACTCCGGAGTGACTGTATACATGTCATGTGATGTAATCCTTGTTAATAGAAAATAAAATTGTACCGTGTTTACTAGCTGAGCAATGTATATGATTTAGCCTCTGAGATTAGAGAGTTTGTCCGCATTGGTTAGTTCTCCAGCAATCTTCTGTTTCTGAGATGATAGGTGGGGTCTTGTTTCCTTATTTGAATTTTGTATATAGATTCTTCCTCTTTGATGTTTCCATGGCGATCTGGTCTCTTTGTCTTTGCGTGCCATGTGACCCTGGCTTTGGAAGCAAGGATGAGGAGCCACTGACAAAGCCTGACACAGAGTAGTCAGCGGAATGTGGTGACAGTCAGGATGACCAGCCTCACATGCCCAAGCCAGTCCGGGCGTCCACACGGAGCTGAAGAATCCAGCATGACTTCCTAGACCAGAGCACGGCTCGCTGCTGGGAATATGTACTTCATTTGGAAAGGGAAGAGTTTATAAATGGGCAAAGCGGATTCAGAGAACTAGTAATCTCCCATCACATTTAACAACACACAAAGACTTATAGAAAGAGTACACGTTCAACTATCAAGGGTGGTGTATATGGAAGGTTCTGGTAATAGCACAGCTCAGGAAAACACGGCATGCCAATCAGAGCCCCTTTCTATCTGCTGTACTTGAGGTTAACAAAGTTCCCCTTCCTTGCTGTTGCCTAGAAAAAGCTAGAGTGAGGTTAACACTGGCGTTGCCCTCCAATAGGGAGAAAAAACCTTTCTGCCTTGGTGTCTTCATCCTGTCTACTCTATGGCTGGCACCCCCTGGGTGAGAGCTCCCCCTTTCTTGTGGTATACAAGTTCAGATCCTAATCCCAGTTCACTGTTGCAAGGCTTCAGAGTATAAATCTCCTGTGGAGAGACAAGAGCTCGGCAGATCTCCTAGTGTTTGGCCAGTCCTGGGACTGTCTGGTGGCAAATCAGCATTGTTCTGGCTTGGGCTGGAAGCTTGCGGGGCGGGGGTATCAGAGAAGTCTCAGTGCTCCTCCCCTCAGTGTTGGGAAGCAACCCACAAACATCCTAGACACAGCTTTGGACAAGAAAGTACCAAAGTGTTACAGAAAGAGAAGACTTCTTTGGTGAGCTTCTCTAGAGTAGACCCCACAGTTTTTTTGAGGTACATGGGTTTTTTTTTCATTGCCATCGTCCTAGATGTTCCCCCACTGTGACTCAGGAAAACAACAGAAACAAGGGGAAAAAAATGCCCCCATTAACTGTTTTTTTTTTTTAAACACTAAATCCATTTAATAAAGAGACTTCCAAATCCAACAGAGAAATTTTATCATATTGATTAAGCCCTGTGTTGGCCGCACCTAAAGCAAAAGGAAGTATTCCTTTATCAACTCAGGGATGGGGAATACCAAGGGCACCATTTGGTAGGAGGCGTATCCAGAAAGGGAAAGAGAAACCCTGTTCTCATTCTTTCCTTGACTGGTTGCTCCAGAATGCTGTCACAAAGACCCAGAGAGGTTGAAGACTGACCTCTATAGATGCATCAGAGTTCATGGCTGAATAGTCTGGTTGTTTTGAAGGAAGCATGTCTAAAACGCTTCTTGCATGGGGCCTGCGGAAAGGTAGCCTACAGCAGCAAACACCAGTCTTCCCTCTCGTGCAGTGGAGAGCTATCCTTTCTGAGTCTGAGCATAGTGTTTGCTGTCTCAAAGTCTGCCTGTCAGTTTTTTCACACATCCACCATCACTGATAGGCCTACTGAGACTGGCAATGTATGTATTCATTCACCCCACACTTGCTTCCACGTGCACTGGTCCAACTGTTCCTCATGAGGTCAGATGAGCAAGAGAACCACCCCAGGGTTCTCTGCATAATGACACCCGCTCTCTCTGTTTTTACCTATACAGAGGTGATATTCTAATTTAGAAAAGCACTCGCTAGGTACTTGTCAAAGCGCCATGCATGTCTTCATACTCATTCCTTGGCTGGTCTGTGTGCAGCTGAGGGAGACATAGGCAACTGAGCCTTTGCTGAAATTTATGTAATGATTTGAAATTCAGAAAGGATTGATTAGCATTCAAGGGATGCCACTGTTCGATATTTACACCATGGAGATTTGGCAGAAGCAAATAATAGCACATAAAGTTGATGCTCGTCTTAATTAAATGTAGTGTAATAGGTGTTCGGTGGGTTTTTTTTTTTTTTTTTCTTTCAGTGAGCAAAGCAGTTTAGCCATGACCAGATATAATTCATTTTGGAGTTCTAAATTTGAACTTAATCAATACGTATTTACCGCCACCGAAGCGATAAGTATCATTTGTTATCTAACTGCTGGCACAAGAATGTAATTGTCCAAATAGCGTTCATTTAAGCATATTTCTGAGCAGATTATCCTGAAAAATATTTATCGTATTTGAGTTGTTAATGCTAATATCATCATTTCTGCTAACTACTGCCGTTTGGTAAGATGATTTTTTTGTCCCGGCAGATTGAGATTAAGCAGGAGAATGTAGCATTGCTCTGTTGACCTCTCTTCCTGCTTCTGTTCAAATCTCAAGTGATGCATCTACCTTAACCCTGTGCAGAAGAGGTTACTAGGTGGTGTGGTCAGCCCCAGATTTGGCACACCGGTGACCTCTGGACACTCCGTGCCTTGGGTCTACTCTGCTGGCTTACCTCTAAGCCATTTATTAAGCCTTCTTCCTAGGTTACTTGTGAAATCTGATGATTCTAAACCTGGATTCTGGCTGTATTTGGTTAAGAAGGTTAAATTCCAAACAGACTCATCCAACCCAGGAAACGAGTGCAAATATGGAAGTAAGAGACCTTTCATCATTTTGAAACATTAGGCTCCACACAATATATAGAACACCTGCTACCCAAGGTAAGGAAGAACCTGGCTACATTTGACCTTTTGAGAAAAGAGAAGACCCTTCGACGTAATACGGATCTACTACTTGGACCCTGAGGATGCTTGCACAAATAAGGCGTGGCGTACCAAGGGAATAACCCAAAACCTGCTTGCCATGAGCAGTGTCAAACTTGCTGTTGTCTTCCTTTCTATCCGCTGTCCACAGTATGTTCCCCACACACATCCCAGGTCTTCCATCATGCTTTGTTAGTGAGCCGGCCTTCATCAGCCCAGTTCCACAGACCAGACAGCTGCAGGAGGCATAGAAAGTGTCGGGGAAACTAAGAGTGACCATCTCCAGGAGCCTCACTAGGAGGGTCCCTAAAGTCTTCTCCCGAGCCACCCAGATTTTGAATAGCATCTTCTGCCTCAGTCCACAGTAAGACTAAATTTCAAGTCAAGGAATTAGAAGCTAAGAGAGGTCATGTGACCTGCATAACCCTGTGCAGTCCGGATGGGAATGGACTCCATGCTAGGAGAGGTGCACAGATTGGAGTTCAATAATGATGGAAATAGCACTTTTGCATTTTCAGAATTAAACCAAGGTATTTTTTGATTATCCTTTTTAGCTCTCTGAAAATGTCATCACCATGAAATTCAAAGGCTTCCCAAAGAAGAGTAGGGAGCACATTACAGCAGTTGTGCTAGGCCCCATTTGCAGAAGCTGTTGGCTGGGTACCTGATCTTGGCAGAACAGACTCTCTTACAGTCGCTCTGCTTGCACTCGCTGGGTACACAGAGTTCCATGCCTTCCTTGCCTTGCAGGCCAAGTGACCCAAGTGACAACACTGACCTCAGCTCTGGGCACCTCTGCCTCACTGACAATTTCATTTGTACACCGTTTTATCCTAAGTTGGCTATACATACAATGCAGTGAAAACACATTTGAAATAATCTCCTCTTGGCACTGTTTATCTTGAGAAAATAATTATCATGGTAGTATTTCTAATATCTCTGTAGCTCTTTAAAACATTTAATTTCCTTTGTTTGGGATGGACAACATATGTGTACTATAGAAAATGTGGAGATCAGAGGACAACTCTATGGAGTCAGTTCTTTCCTTCTATCTGGGGTTTTCTGAGATCAAACTCAGGAGGTCTTAAATCTCCTACATGTGTGGCCTTCAACACTGTAGCTATATACATTATGCACAATAATTTCTTGTGTTATTTTACATGTACAACAAGCAACACTATCCACTAAGCCATTTCGCCAGTCCTACATCTTTCTTAAGTCCATATTTTATCCCTTATTTATTTACTTACTTTGCACGCGGGCACTCACCAATTGCTTCTACCTCCTTTTTTGCTTTGCTCTAGAGGCCGCTGCTATTTCTGCCTGGCATTTTTAATGTGGGATCTGGGATCTGAACTCAGGACTATCCATCTGCTTTTGAGGCAGAATCTTAATCCCTGAGCCATCTCTCCAGCCCATATCCCAGTTTTAAGATGGTGGTAAAATCTACATAATGTGAAATTTACCAATTTAGATTATTTAGAGGTATAGTTAAACACACATACACATGGTTATCCAACCACCACTACTGTCCTCCAGAATTTCTTTCATCTCTGGAAACCGAAGCCCCATATCTGTGGAAACACCCCCTTTCCCAGCTTCCCCTTCTTCCAGCCCCTGGAGCAGCCATTCTGTTTTCTGGATAGAACTTGTTTAGGGATTTAATCTTTGCCTGTGAAATAACACAAGAAATCATTGTGTGTAATGTATACAGCTACAGTGTTGAAGGCCACACAGGCAGGAGACAGATGTACCTAAGCCAGGGCTCATGGGACTGTTGTCACTTAAGGTGATGCTGACAACTTGCAGGCTTCAATTCTGGCAATCCTTCCACTGCGTCCCCAAGTGCTACTTCCAACTCCCCACCTGTAAAATCACGACAATCGTGATGTGCGTCAAAAATCATTGTGAAGACTGAAGGCACTAGTGCTTATGAACTTAGTCAAGTGCCTGGCAAATTATGTCAATAAGCGAGTTTCCTCAAGATGTCTATTCACATCAGCCAAAGTCCCTCAAAGTGAGGGCTACTGATTGGGAAATGCCTCTTGTCAGATGTCATCTCTGCGTCCCTGTCATCCCAGCACTTGGGAGGCAGAGGCATGTAGATTGGAAGATCAAGGCCAGCCTCTGTTACATAACAAGTCCATGGCCAGCATGACCTGTATAAGACCCTGTCAGTAAATAGATAAAAAGATAAATATGCAAACTTATATATGCTTTGAGATATTTTGAGATGTATTCATGGTTCAAAGGCATGGACTTTGGAGTATCAAGTCCTGAATCTTGAAAGAAGAGTCATGGGGCACAGGGAAGGTATGGGAGGGAATCGCCAGTATTCCCACTAAATAACACCATGTGTGGTCTGTGACCATGTCACCCGGACATGTCTAAGTAGCACCATTTGAGTCTCCTGCTTCTTGACCAATAAATTCCAGATCCAGTTCCTACCTTATAAGTAAGGGTCAGTCATGGGTCAGGTCTCAGTTTATGCTGTTCTTTTAAAATTTTAATTATGTTCTTTTAGGGCTTTCACACATATATTCGTGTCATTTTCATTCTTTATTACCTCGTCCTAATCCCCTACTTTTTCCACTACAAACTTTCCTCTTCACCATCTGTCTCCCTTTTGTGCTCATGTCCTCCTGTGTGTATATGACTTACTGACTAAGTCCCAGGGTTACTGATAATGACATATGTCTGGGTGCTTGCTGAATCATGGACAATATGCCGTAGGGGAAAATAGCTGCCCTTCTCCCCCAAGCAACACTAACCATCATTGGTCTCTGAGGGAGGTGTGTGGTACTTCTTGATGTTTCCCCTTTCATGGTGTAATGTTGGTAGACCAAATCTTGGGCAGATGACTTAGAAGTAGACACAGATGCAGTGAGTTCATGGATACAACAGCCAGTCGTGTCCTGAAGATACCATCTGGCCACGCCCTTTCCCACCTTCCACCTGGATTGCTTCTCACTCCTTTTCTTCACTCTGGGAGTTCTCAGATTCTACCCACCAGGTGTTTTTATGTGGTACCTGGGATATAAACTCAGGACCTTCTTCTTGAGTGGCAGGATCAACCCCTGAGCCATCTCTCCAGCCCAGGCTCTTACATTCTTAGCGCTCCTCTTTCTCAATGCTAACTGGGTTTGGGGGGGGGTGATTTGGATGTTTTATTTTGACAGTTCTGTTTTCTTTAAGTGCAGCACTTTACATATATTGTTTCTCACCCTCACAGCAAACCTGGTATCTGTAGCCTATCTGGTTTTAACCACCTTTCTGGGAGGTCAAAGAGGTCACACAACTACACCACAATCGCCTGGGTAGGAAGTGGTAGAACTGTAATCAACACACTTCAGACACTGAAAACCATATTTCTGCACTACTACTCCAACTGCTTTTCTGGGTAGTTGATTGCATACACCACTGTAGAGTACTCCACAAATGTCTGTAGGTTATGATGATGGTAACTCATTCTAAGCAGACGGTCATGGCTTGAGTGTGAGTTAACCCCCAGAGGCTCATGTGTTTGAATTATTAGCTGATTTCAATGTTTGGGAAGGTTGTGACACCTTTAGGAGGTGGAGCCTTGCTGGAAGAAGTCATGTCACACAGGTGGATCGTGAGGTTTAGTGGTCTGACCCTGCTTTCCCCTTCAGTTTGCTCTTGACTCTCTGCCTCTATAATGACCTCAGTGACCGTCTTCTTGCATCTGCGTCCAGCCATGCCTTCCTTCTGCACGAGATTCCCACTATAAGGAACTATATCCCTTCTGGATCCGTAAGCCAATAAAATTTCCCTTTCTCCTCTTAAGTCGTGTGTAACTGTTGTCTCACAACCAAGGAAAAGTAAGTGCAACACAGGCCAGTCGGGAGCCAGGAAGAAGTCAAATCCTTCTAAGCTAAGTACCATTCCTGCCTTGTTAAATGACTAGCAACTAACCTCACCTGCATCCCACTGCAAGCTGGCGGCTTTCAGTCAGGGCCCTCTCTGCTTCCAGTTTGAGGAATGGGGTCCTAAGTCTTCTTAATGGTGCAAAGCCTGCCCGCTGCCTGCATGATAGTCTTACTTCTTCATGAAGAAGCATCTAGCATCCAGTTTCCCATCTCTTCCAAATCTTTCTTGTCAGCATAGTCTGACTGTTGGTCAGAGGTTCCCAGCCTGGATCTGCAGCAACCTCTGCTTTTCTTCTGCCAGCCCCACACTGAAAAATTCGTGTGAGCAGGCATATGGTTCCAAAACCTTTCAGAACATGAAAATGGTAGTGTCACCATAAAGCCTTAGCATCCTCCTGATACTAATGGGCAGCTTAGAGTTTTAATAGCTAGTCATTTCTTCTAAAATTAAGAAGGAAAGAAAAAAAAAAAAACCCTTGTTGTTGGCCACAAGGAATTATGAGATAAATGGAATAAGCATGTGTGCTGGCACTTGTCCAGGGCAGCCAGTATCAAACAGGACCGGGCCGGGAATACTGTAACAGTATCAGTTCTAATTATAACTTCAAGGAAATTCCTCTCTCAAAGAGGTAGCTACAGACTTATTCTGGTCCTACAAAAGAATAAGGCTTTCAGGATTCAAAAACATCTTAATTTGCCCTTGTGTTTCAGTTACATGTTCCAGATTTCTGTTTTGATCATGCACTTCTGGAATCCGGAAGAGATCTGGGCCTCTCACTATCTCATCACCCATACTGTACCATTTTATATGCCCCCCACAATGTATTGGTGCACCCTTCAGCTGATGGATATTTATTATGAAAATAATGACTTAAAGACATTTCCATGTCTTATCTAACACTAGACACTCATTTCACTTTTAGAAATGTCCCACTGTACTAAATTACATTCAAATGCACAGCAAAATGAATTTTTTTCTACATCAGAATCAACTCCATCATTTAGTGGCTTATATTTCTGATTATCAGAGAGATTGAGCATCCTTTTTTCTGAAGTATCTGTTCATGCCATTAGCCCACTGTATTATAAACTCTTCCCTACTGATTTGAAGAACTCACCTTCATGGATGGATGGATGGATAGATGGAGCTTGATGGATAGATGGATGGACAGAGACAGAGATGGATGAATGACTGGATGGATTCCTTTCTTTCATCGTAGTAGCCGTTTCATCAGTATTTTCTTACTCAGTTTTTGATTTTGCAAAGAGGAAATACAATCTTTAAAGTCATGGAATGCATTCTTTTCCTGTTCACTTTTTTTCAAATACATCAACACATTGTTTTTTATATTTAGATATTTAATATGTTCAGAATTTATTTTGTGTGTATAGCATGAGGGTTTTTTCTTATGATACTCAATTATTCATACAGTATTTGCTAAGTAACTTGCTTTTCCCGATATCTATAATGTTGCCATATTTACATACTCAACGGGGCTTTTGTCATGGTAAAGCCCATATGCTTTAATCCTTCTTATACTAAATTTTGATATTTGGTTGATTAATCTTTCCACCTTTTATTTCAAGACAATCTTAATTTTTTCTTAGGTTTTTGTTTTTCCAGACAAATTTCAGGTTTGTATTGTTACTCCATAAACACTTAAGTTGGAGTATTGAGTGGAATTTCACTGGATTTAGAGATTAATTTTGGAAAAATCCTTTTTTTCACAGAACTGAGTCCTTCTCATTCATGAACACAATTTATTTTTGCTTTAGTCAGGAGTACCTGTACATACTTCATTGAAGTTATGTCATTTCTCCACAGAGATTTCATGCATTGTCTGTATTCATCCTTTTCTAGATATTTTATGTAGCTTGCTATTATAATGCAAGTTGTTTCCATGATATTATCTAGTTTCCATGATATTTTCTAGTTTATGTGGCTAAATATTTTTAAGTGAACTTGTGTCTAATGAGACACAAGAGTCCCGTATTATTTCAAATGGTTTTTGTATAGTTTGCTTTGGATCTATAAATGTATGTTGTCTTTCGCTGGTTAGATGTTAGCTTGGAACTATGGTATTAACTACTGACTTTTAGTCTTTATTAGGGTTAACTCCAAAGTTCCACAAATTAGTGGAAAGAAGGAAGGGAGGGAGGGAGGGAGAGAGGGAGGCAAGGAAGGAGGAAGGGAGGGAGGAAGGGAGGGAAATGGGAAGAGGGAGAGAGAAAGCAAGTTTTTGACCTTGGAGATAAATACACGGGTATTTTTTTAAATTTTTATTTTAATAAATTTCCACTTCCACTTTATTAGTTTGCTCTCATTCTAGCTTCTTAAGTTGAATATTCCGTTAACCTAGTTTCATGAACACAGTTAAGGTTAAAAAATTGCCTCTTGGCATGACTGTAGCTCCACTGGGAATGCCATTACTGGAGGATTATGCAAGTCACTCTTCAGAACTCTAGGGGGTGCCACTCACATAAGAGTCTATGCCAGGGCATTTCATAGAGTTGTGTGCCACACAACTTGAGTGTCCCTCTCTGGAATCCCTATAGTCAGCTCCGGATATTTTGTCATTTCTACTGTACTTTTAAAAACCAGTGATTTCTTTGGCATGGGCCTTTAAAGTTTCCAAAGCAAAAAAAAAAAAGGATTTTGCTGTCATTTTGTTTTAGATTTGAAATTGATGGTATGCATTGCCGAGACTTTGTCATGAGACATACCACAGCTAATTGTTCTAGAGTTGATATGTGCAAGACAGTCTGCCAGGTATCGAGTTTCATTTGTTTTTATCATTTCAATAACTTTGCTGTATTTTCTTGGTAGATTCTCTTCCATTATTATAGTGCCCCCCTCCCTTTTAGCACTGTCCTCTTGCAATCTATTTTGCCTGACGTTAAGAAAGTTTCATCAGCTTTTTAAAATTAACATTGGCATCCCCCCAATATCTTTAGTTTCAACTACTCAGCCAATAAGCGGTCACCAAAAGATCACATGACTATGTTTTGTTTTGTTTTTTGCTTTTCCTTAATCCACCTGTAATCTCTTTTCAACTGTTAACTTTGAGATCATTATGGATTTAATTATTTATATATATATATATATATCACAGGTAGTCTTTTACCTTCTCCCAGTTTCCCCAATGCAATCTCCGACCCAGTGTCAGCATAAAGACCAGCAAAATGGCATTGGTGCAGCTGTTAAGTTTGTTTTTCATCAGTTTCACATGTGCTGCTGCTGC
This sequence comes from Typhlomys cinereus, assembly GCA_023101885.1. Classification (NCBI taxonomy): domain Eukaryota; kingdom Metazoa; phylum Chordata; class Mammalia; order Rodentia; family Platacanthomyidae; genus Typhlomys; species Typhlomys cinereus. Next base: position 2,363,786 of record JALPQD010000192.1, read on the forward strand.
TGCTGGGGTGTGTGTGTGTGTGTGTGTGTGTGAGAGAGAGAGAGAGAGAGAGAGAGAGAGAGAGGTGAGTTTGAGCTGCTTTTTGGCAAACCACCTAGTTAGTGTTTGATGTATGAAATGTTCTGTGTTTGGCCTCATCTTGGATGATACTGTCATCTGATGATTCTGTCTGACATTTCATTCCACAGTTTCCGTGTCCACATTTATATACTAGGAAGGGCACCTCAGTTAGGAGCCACGTAAACATTCTTTCCTTCCCCTTTGATTAATGCAGTTCAAAGTCTGTGACGCTGGAAGCACTTAGTCTGCCTTTCCGGGTCTCCCTATGCCTCATGGTACTGCTTAAACTGCATTAGCAGCTGATTCTGAGATGCTAAGCATTCAACCAAGGGCCCGGCCTGTGTTATGGGCCGGCAGCACCTTGTCTCTGAGCCACATCGCTAGTTCTGTGTGTATATCCTCCTTCTTTAGTTCTATCTCGCCTACCACGTAGTCTATCCTTAGAGTAATTATTGTATAGTTTAAAGATGTCAGAAAGGTTTTTTCATAAGGATGCGTTAGTGTTTTTATTACATCCTTTTAAAATAATACACATTACTGTGTTGGTTTAGCCATATCCCTTTGCTTATGTCAGTAAACTAGCTTTTCATCTGACTCTTCCTTGACACTTCTTAAGTGGCTCTTTCCTGAATGATGCCAGTCTGCGTGTTCTCCACAGCAGTTTGCTGGCTTCCTTGGTGGAAGGGTTTCGATTGACTACCATGGTCCCTGACTTTTTCTCTTTCCTTGCCCAACTGATGGTCTTTCCTTCTCATTCAGCATGAGGGTTTGTTCCCTGCTACCTCCTATATAGAAAAAAAGTGCTAAACGAAGAACATGTCTCAAAGTAGTGACTGAGCAAATAAGCCAACAGTCTACAAATGTGGATTTCAGGTTCCTTTTGAAAAATTTGATCTCGGGGCTGGAGAGGTAGCTCAGGGCTTAAGCCTGCATTTCTGGTCCTGGTAGGGTGGAGCCTGTGAATCCTGGGGCAGAGTAGGAGGAGGAGGTGGAGGTGGTCCATGGTGGTTCCTGAATTCGCCTGTGGTTCTACACACACACATACATACACACACATACATACATACACACACGCATACACGCACAATTGAATAAATAATAAAAAATAATTTAAAAATTAAAAAAAAAAGATCTGAAAAATTTGATCTCCGTCCATACAAGTTATCCTGTGTGGTTTTCTAAGTGTCTTCCTCTAAACAACACAAGCAATCCAAAAAAGAGCTGTCATTTTATGGTCTAAAGAAAAAAAAAAAAAAAACACATATTGCCATACAAATGCTTTCTCTGCTTTCAAGCATTTAGGCCTAGGAGAATTTGAACCTTCAACAGAAATACATTTGTGGGATAATTATACCACATAAGTTATTTTAAACTTTAGTTAAGGTTCATTACCAGATGTAACTTTGCTCTTCAAAATGTTATCTGCGAAAGTTTCTTGGAGGAGCTGGTACGATCATTCAGCAGGTAAGGCACCTGCTTGTAAACCTGGCAACTGAGTTCAAGTCCATATGGTGGAAGGAGAGAACTGACTTACTTCTGAAAGTTGCCTTCTGACTTCTCCTGTGTACCATGGGGCATGCATTCTCTCTCTCTCTCTCTCTCTCTCTCTCTCTCTCTCTCCTCTCTCCTCTCTCCCTCTCTTTCTCTTTTTTTGGAGAATATACATGTTGCTTTAATGTAAAGTAAATAAAATATAAATTAAAACAATAAGGTTGCTACATATCTACATATTTAAAACTATGAAATAGAAGTCAGATTAATAAGCATTAACATGTTTACTAAATATTAACTATGAAATTCTTGAGTTCTTAGTCACTCACACACACACACACACACACACACACACACACACACACACACACACACACTACTAAGGACCAAACCTAAGGCCTTGTGCATGCACTTTACCATGAAGTTACATCCCCGGCTAGAAAGCCATTCTTGAGTCCTGTATTGGTGGATGGAGAATCCGTCTAAATGAACCTGCCTTTCTTCAGCACTCCATGTGGAAAGGAACAACAGCGCTTTCCCATGCCGCCACTTCCTCTTGGTTGCTGCTGCTCTGAGCTACTTACATGGTCATTGCCACCATGGGAATTTGCTGGGGAGGCAGGTACAGGACTGCTTGTCTCTTTCTCACTGAAATGTAGCTGTGACTTTAATAGCTTGCGTAAAAATCCAAGAGTAGCTACCACCCAAGTCTCCTGCCTAGTGAGCCTGGAGCCCTTTTCAGGACAACTTCTGATGTGTAAGCTCTCCTTTTTCCCCAACAAGAGTCTTTGTGGTCACTAAGTTAATTGAAGTTCATTTGTAAGTAATTGTTAAGTGGCTGGCATGTGGAGAGCAAGGGGTAGGTGCAGAGGGTGGGGGTAGGTGCAGTGCAGCCCCTACTTGCAGTCCTGGTTCCTTGACCATGAAACCAAACTAGGGCTGGAACTCATGACGAAGCCTTTCCAGGACCTTCTGAGTGCTTAGAAAATGTATTTAGGGATTGCGTGTCTGCAACAAGACTGCAAAGGCTAAAGAATATGAAAAGTTTCTTTAGCTTTCACTTAACTGTCAGTGCAACAATTCTCACATCCTGGGAATGTCTTAGAGTGAGATATGGCATTTATTGGTTGCAAAAGCAAAATTAGGTGATTACTAGTTACTGATCACTTTAGTTTTAAAAAGCTTAAAAGTAGAGAGAGAAAAATGTTTGTAAATAAATGGAGAGGCAGTGATGCATGTGGGAAAATGTTTGAATCAAAAATAAGTATGACTCCCCCCATCCTGAAACTCAGGGACATCTGCGGAAGAGGGGGCGGTAAGATTGTAAGAGCAAAAGGATGGGGGGAGCAATGATTTGAATAGTCTCCACACTAGATAGGGCTGAAGCAATCATAATAGGACTTTGCATGCCCTGCGCCATGTCCATCACACTATTGACCTCACGAAGTCTAACATCGGCTAAAGGCACCAAGATCCTTGGAGGCAAGCGATTGATGGCCACAGAAGTGTTCCTATGCTTAAGGGGAACACAAGAAAGGGTTCAGGGAAATGCCACTGGGTCCTTTTATGTCATCGGAAAGGAGGACCAAGAGGAGAGTTAGGCATACACAATAAAGGACTCTCTGGGAATTGGGGGGAGGCACTGGGAGATGGGGAGGGAGGGAGGGGGAGCAGGAGATTCGGGGGAAGGAGGGGAGGAGGGAACTGGTCTACCTATTAAGTTTGTATGAGCGGAAATAATAATAAAAAATGTTAAAAAAAAAAAAAAAGTATGAGAGCTGCAAATCCGAAGGGCAAAATATCATGTGTGTGTCTTCCTCTTTCCCTTCCCACTCCCCCCTCCTCCTTACAATCCCAAGAATGAAAAAGGGAGGCAAAGCTGAAGAACAGGAGGCCGAGTTGAAAATTAAGAGTCTGAACCCTCTTGGAAATATGAAATCATCTTCTTATAAGGTGCTCATGGGTAAAGCATCGCCATCTTATTTCTACAGCACAATCTTGGACACTAATAAGTATCATCCATATTTAATGCACTCAGGCTATCATGGTCAGACAACTTGGGATGGTTATCAGCACCACTTAAAAATATGACTCCTTGTTAAATAATTGATTCGTATGGTGGGGAGAGCTCCAAGCAGTGCTCAGAGCCCCAGTAATTAATGGGCTGATTACAAGATGCTCATAAATGGTTTAAACACTAAAAGTCCTACATAGGTGTAATGGTTCCAGAGCTAACCCCGTGGATATAAATGTCAAAAATGTTCAGTAGAAATAAGAAGGAAGTTCTTCATACCGATTCAGAAGGCAAAAGCTAAGAATGCAAGACTCTTTCTGCATACTCTAACAGCAAGCACCCAAATTCTCCCAGAGTTCTGCTTTCCTTTGATAGGCAAGACTCCATCCATGGTCGGTTTGTTTTCTGGCTGGTTTGTTCTCTCTCTTGCTATTCTTAGAAATGACCTAGTCTCTGAGCTTTCTTAGAGAAATTAGAGTCTATAGCATCTAATTCTAGGAAAAGGGAGAGGAACGCGACTGAAAAACCCATAGCTCAAATGTTCCCACTCACCTCCCTGGAGGAAAGGAAGAAAAGGCTTCCACATCGGAAGAAACATTGTCTTGCGATCCTTTGCGCCTTTCTGAGCAGTCAGGCCGTCAGGACGGATTGGGCGATAATAGGCCGGTCTTTTCAGAGAAAGCCCCAGTTTCAAGTTAGCAGGAACCATCTATCAATTCTTAAGATTATGCCATGATTTACTGTCAGAGTCCCGTGTGTTCTCTGATTTTCTGCCTCCAGTGAAACATTGTGCTTTCCTTTTCTATTGATGTATCAACTATAATAGTTACAAGCAGCTACAGAAAAATCAATGGCAAGCTTTCATTACTGCGTACATCAAGCCAGGGGTTCCCTGACGCACCTTGTTAGATACTAGACACAGAGAGAGTGTTTAGCCCAACTAGGCTTTTCCCCAGAAGAAGTCGGAAAAATCAGCTTAGAGAACTTGAAACATAGAGGGTTTGGGGGAACAGTTGCCTTCCAAGGGCAGCGCAGACAGAGTATCAGAATAGGAATCTTGATACTTTTTCCAAAGAAAGGACCTTTCTCCAAGATGAACATGAAGGTGCTGTTGCCTCGAGTTCTGTCATAATACTTGTACGGAACAGATGCTAAGTTAGTAGTTACAAACCTGATTATCCGGACAAAATTCCCCAGGATACAGCGCCTCATCATGTGCTCAGTGCCTGGGCAAACAAGAGGAATCTAAAAACTACAGGAACACAAAGAGATGTTGTCATAGCCATGATCTAACATAGGGGACCTAGAAACCTATATGCAAAGTTTTATTCTCCCTCCATGCACATGTTGTAAAAAGAAAAAGACCTAGGATTTTAAAGCAACTGATACCTTTATTTTACTTTGGGAAAACTTTAGCTCCCAGTTAGCACATGTAAATCAAGACTGCCCAGGAACAAAGTGCAGACAGGGATAACCTAGGGACTGTCAAAGCCTCTGGAGGTCTCCAGTGTTTTAGCCTCTACTTGGGCAACCTACAGAGGATACTGGAAAGAGGATCCCAGCAAGCCCTGATCCCAAGCCACATGAAAAAGTTCCAGAGAATTTCCCATCTCAAAGAGTGTGTGCAGGGAGGGGTTGTATACAAGACTTGAGGTGTACGTAATTAGAATGCTACTTTCAGATCATAATTATCTATATAAGGTTTTTTTATTCTTCATGATTGTGATTCCACTCCAAATCACACTTTCAACTTTAGAAATTGTATAGAGAGAAAGCAGAAACTTTAATAATGTTTGTGTTCATGCTAGAATCTTAAAGAACTATGAAAAGGTTTTTGGAAATCTCTTTGTATCATTAAGAAAAAAACTCCAACAGGCAAACTAAAACCTCGAGGACTAGATCAACTACCAAAACACCCTTTTGAAATATTAATGAATCTGAACAAATGGTTTGATCTCTTTAGATTTGTTTTGTCTTGAGGGAGAGGGGGGAATATTTCACTGATGAGCTTTATAAATTCCCATTTTCTCTCACAGTTTTCCCAGCTCTTTTTTTCCTTGCTTCTTATGTGACTCGAAATTGCAAGTGGTGTTTACACCCCCTGGACAGACTTACTGTTGGATGAACTGTTCGGGAGTAGGCGTTACAGTCAGTCTTTCATGTTCCAAAGGGTTTGCTCTGCAAGGACTGTATAAAGATGCCTTAGCTGGTGTTTGGTTTCATAAGCATCTTCTGGTTACCTGTACAGCAGGAACAAATGCTAAGCTGGTGGCTACAAACTTGATGATTATCTGCAGAAAGTTGTCCAGGATGCATGAGTCAGATTCTGACTCTTTGCCTCAGTTGGTCAGACAGCAGCAATGTCCACAGAGTAAGTTCCACCCTACCCCTAACACAGTACTGGAGGTGGGGTGCACTGCCTCATACATATTAGGCAAGCGCTTGACATCCTATATCCTTAGTCCACTCCCACCCCCACCCTTTTCAAGACTTTTCTATGTAACCCAAGTTGATCTTGAACTTGTAATCCTCCTGCCTCAGCTTTCCTTGTGCTAGGATTACGGGTTCGTCACTCCACCCAGCTTACCATTAGTCTAACAATTGTAGCTGTAAAAAACAATCATCTAATGTCCTTTTTAAACTATATTGCTTTTGTTTGGGCTACACTTCCCTCCTCCCCCCACCGACCCTCAGGCCTCTTCCTTCTCCAGACTCCCGTAACTTTGCTTTAAATATGGTTGTCCTAACTGTAATTGTAGGTACAAGTAAAATAAACACCATTTAATGATTATGGAATCTCTGTGAACTCAGCTGACACGTCCTCAAGGTGCATTCTTGCTCTTGCTAAAAGTATGTTCTTTGTACATACTTGCATAGTTGAAAAGGAATTCTGTGGTTAGGGATATAGCTCGGTCCAAGGCTCTGGGTTCAATCAACAGATATGGGGAGGGGCAGGTACAGAGAGAGACAGAGACATGGAATCATGGCATATTCTCCACAGCCACCCAGGAGAACAGGAGAATGTTTGCTTTGCCTTCACAGGACTCTGAGCGCGAGGTCAGAGGGCACAGACTCCAGCAGGAAAAGAACAGGATATTATAGACAGTGGGGGCTTTCCAAGCCTTCTGTCCCAAGCCCCATAGGGTCACATCATCGGGGAAATCCAGAGTGACAGCAGATTTGCCACCCACTCACCTTGGCTTCCTGCCAGAGTGGCTGCTGATCAGACTTATACATGTAGTAGGTATTTAGTAGGCTTTAAAAATAGGTGGAAGACTGTGTTTTAAGGAGAAAGTAAAAGTACATTAAAAATAAGGCAATGGGGTTTGAAAGCTAGCTCAAGGGGATAAGGCACCTGCTTGTAAATCTTTTCTCCTCTCTCTCTCTCTCTCTTTCTCTCTCTTTCTTTCTCTCTCTCTGCCCCTAATAGGCAATAATGAATGAGTGAGTAATGGTACTTAGAGAAAGAAAAAAAAAAGGCAAGTTCGCAGACAACCAAATATACACTAAAGCAATAGCAACTGTGATTATAGTTATTACCCTAGTCATGTAAGATTTGAGTTTTCCTCCTAATTAAGAAAAAAATTCTGAATTACATTTTCATAAGTGTTTTGTGATCCAGTTTTAGTCTGGAATTGGTGCAATTTGTATGTAAATTATTTAAGAAGTAACCAGATCTTTTCATGTCTCGCAAGTGTACTCCTGACTATTGCTGTTCTGTTTACAGACTCTTTCCATTCAGGGGGCCCTACCTGCTCTTGCTTCCCACAGATCCTCACGAACCCCCTTCAGATACCGTCAGTGTGCGTGTGTATGCGTGTGTGTATGCGTGTGTGCATCAGCATGCTGGTGTGGGAGCATCTCTGAGCAACCACACGGCTGCTGTTATTTCCTGTGCTGAGCTTCCCACTCGCTGGGAGCTGCCTTCACCATGAACATACTGGGGAGGGGCAGGTGTGTGCTTTAGACCAGCCTCAGGCACAGGCTGGAAAGACGCCTGTAGCTGGTAAAGGTTCAGCTGGTAGCGCCTCTTCTCTGTCCCTCCTGAACAAAGTGAAAAGGACGCCTCACTTCTGGAGTCCCCCTCAGAACGCACAGCTTGATAACAGATCAGCAACAGTGTTGCAGAGTTTCAACTAAGCATTTGAGAAAGGTTCTCAGTAACCAAAAGACAGGCAAGTGACAGGCAGCTTGTTCTCACCTCCATTCGCAAGAGTTTTGATTGTCACAGTGCCTGTATGTTCCCCCCTTCTGTCATCTGATGGAGTACCCGCAGGCCCTTTCAGAAGTGATAAAAGCGGCTTCGTCATGTTGACCCCTTCCTACATCTGCACATCCCAGCCTCCAGGGGGAGTCTCTCTGTGGGACTGGACTTCGGGAATAGCTCTGACCACACACAACTCTGGGACCAAGCTATGAGAGAGCTTCATGCTCGGAGAAAATGTGTCACTCATGACTTTCGGCCTAATGACCATTCCCATCAAAGAGCAAGAGAGCTTTAGAGTCTAGTGGACCTGGACTCTAATCCCAGCGTAGCCATTAACCAATGGAGGAGTGGGAATAACAGTATTGTTGGAATCACCGAGTTGTCTTAAGCATTAAATGTGATGGCACCAACACAGACGAGCACTTAAATATTCATTGCTAATATTTGTATCCGTTAAGAAGCCATTAATCATGAGCATAAAATTCTGTACCACTTACACGCAGGAATTGCTCAGCCAGCTGTTGCGAGGTAATGTGTGTGTCCATATGTCATGGCTACTTTCCACCATGGCTTTGCAGTCAGATTTGATCTTGATTAGACTTTGTTCTTGATTAGACATGGTCCGGATAATCGGGGATTTGGTAGTGTTGAAATGGTACTGGGAAAAGTAAACAGGTGCGCTCTTTATTTTGTCCAAACCAAGATTTATGCATTTTTCCTGAAATATTTCTGTGCCAAGGTAACATTTTCACAAGACTAAAAATCAGCTGTAAAAATCTAGTTTGCATTTATTAAAGATCCCATAAACTTATAGAAAAACAGTCAAGTACCCCCAAAAAGCAGTTCTGAAAGCCTTGAAGAAGGAATCGGAAGTCTGGGAGATGGAAACCCCTTTGTTTTTTCACACAAAAGCAAGCACACCCCACTTGCTTTTGGGAGCACCTTACTAAAGGGGGAGACAAATTAAAGTCAGCCCTGGCTTTGATGGTAGTGAGCACTCTGCAGTGAGCTGATCACCGTGTACTTCGTTGTCCGGAAAGCCATCCCTAGTTCAGTGAGTCTCCAATCCATAGATCATCCAAAAGCCAAAATTGTAAACAGTTATTTAAATCTTCTGAGTCCAAAAAAAGAAAAAAGTACTCTTGCTCATTTTTCATTTGCAACGTGGAAGCCTGAGTGGATGTGGGCTTCCCTTGACTTTCTGGCCTAGATGTGCTGCGATACCCATGGGACTTGGGGAAAGAATATTTAGTGTGTCATATTGAAATTTTGGAAGACTATCCATGGTCCTACCATGGCCAGCGGAGTTGAGGGAACACCCAGATATCTGTGCCTTCCCTCAGGAAAGGTACATGACTTTAGTTGATCTCCCCCTTTGGCAAGGTACTCCCAAGAGCAAGTGGGGTGTGGTTGCTTTATGTGAAGAAGCAAAGGGGTTTCCATCTCCCAGGCTTCCGATTCCTTCTTCAAGGCTTCTTGGGGGTACTCACTTGATTGTCCCTCTTTCAGTTGTCCTGTGGATATAGTGCTGCTGTTTGCTCAGCTCCGGGGTTAGCATGAGTTTTCCTGCCAAGGTAGATAAGGAGCTGAAACTAGGAATTTGAAGCCAGAATAAGACTGTTCCTTTAAGATGTTTGTGTGTGTGTGTGTGTGTGTGTGTGAGAGAGAGAGAGAGAGAGAGAGAGAGAGAGAGAGAGAGAGAGAATTATCAACAACACAGAGTAACTATAACTAAGACTTAAAGACAGTTTCCTAATTCCAGAGTCTGTGGCCAGTGCAGTGTTCACTGACTTAAAGTCACAAGTATCCGAAACTCCCCTAAATATTCAAGAGTTGACTGGAATAAAACTGTTAGGAACATGAATGTTTCCCCACACTCATGCTAAGGACATTTGGGTGTGAAGTACTGCAGCCATGTACTGTCCTTGGCTTGCCTTACTGCAAGCCTTTGAATGAAGCGCTTATGAAACTGACAGAATCAGGCAGAAAACACTATCGCTGTCTTAGAAAAATGAAGCACCAGGTAGGATAACTTCCTTCGCAGAAAACAAGCCCCTGACGTTCTCAGACTAATCTTTGCTGTTACATTCCTGCCCTGTGATCACACAAATATGAAATGGATTGGTAATATGGATTTTCTGTCTCATACACAAGTACAAATCCATGGGAAATTGAATGAATTATTAATTTTTATTATGTCTCAAAACTGGACAAGTGTTTGGCTTTCAGGATCTTGTTAGGCAACCAGTTTCTTTCCTCTTTTCACGCCCCATCTCCAAAGACTCTGTCTCTCTCTCTCTCTCTCTCCTTTTTTCAAGCCAAATAAATTCAACATAAGTAATGTGTTTTAGAATCATTTTTTTCCCTTTGTTTCAGCCTTTTTTCTTTCTGAGCAGAATTTCAATAAGCTAGGGCAAATGCTGTCATAACAAGTATTAAGTATATATAGCTGTTAAGGACCAGCTTGTTTTTAACTTTACAAAGTAACACAACAGTGGATATTTAGAGTCCATGTATACAATGGCAGCTCTCCTGGGATCGCCCTTGCAAAAGTTATACGGATTGTCATGTATTATTTCTTCAAACAAATGGAAGCAGAACATAACAAATACAAGCCCCACTAATTCAACATATTTCGACTTAGCAACCAAAACTAAATGTATTTAGTAGAGGTGAAATTTTAGTGACCTCAGCTGTGTGCTTTTTCTTCATTAATATAGTATATACAACACACTGGGTACCGAAGGTATGTTAATTGTAACATACCTAAAAGAGTGTTAAGCATCAGGTTCTTCATTCCATTTTCTACATTTCTTGATAATTGGACAATGAAATATCTATATTGGGCTGCATATTCAGATATTGATCATACAGGCCTCATTCTTTTCAAATGATTGTTATTCTTTATAAACAGTATAAGTGTATTATATTCCTATGTAGGCTTCCGGATTCTATAGAAATGAGTGAGACAGGGAGCTGTGTTTGTCACATCCCAGTACACAGCGACATGATGAACATTGTCAAGGTCTCCCAGGCATCACCCAGGGGGTGCACACAGCAGCGACAATGCAGACTACATCTCTTTCTGATTCCACGTACTCCTAAGTGCAAAGTTTCCTTATCACCTTCTCAATTCCAGGCCCATAATACACTGATTATTTTGCGGACAGCCGAGGTCCTCTCTTCAGCACTGCTGTTCTGAAAAGATCGTTCTGAAATGAATGTTCTGGTGCTCTTTGCTATCAGAGAAGCCTCTTTTCCTGTGACTGCTTTTCCCCTCCCATCCCTGCCCATGTTCTTTCTTGCTGCCCTCTGACAGCAAAAGGCTGTGAAACAACGGACTCAGACAAGCCCTCTGTGGAGCAAATGGCTCTGGGCAATTCAAATAGCAGGGTGGCCTGAGAACTAACGAGAGTTTCAAAGGAAAGGATTTCTGTAAATGCTGAATTATGAAGGAGTATTGATTACATTGGTAGAAATATCTAGAAGTCCCCATCTTTTGTCTTCTAGACTGACTGTAAGGTGGAGAAATATTTCAGATCAACTATTTATTCTCGGTGTATAACCTTGTCTGCCAAGAGGAGGGTATAGTCTCAAATGTTTCTCTTTTCTTTTTCTCAGAAATAATCTCTCAGAAAGTCAATACAGCCTGCAGAACCCTACCAAAGCTAAGAAAGTTGAGTGCAATTGGGCCGATAGCCACATGTACACAAAGTAATATTTTAATTGGCCAAGCTAATATTTGATCCAAGTTCATAAAAGTTTGAAGTCAGATAATTAAATGCAAATATGGTCTTCATCCCAAAGACGATAAGAATGCCTTAAAGCTAATATTTTTAACAAGAAGTGTTCAACAGCACTCTCTTGTAAATTTTATCAGACCTGAGGCAGTTTTCCTCATTCGATTAGCTGGAAAGCTGAATTTATCCCGAGGCAAACTAGACATCTAGTACAGGCTAAATTCAACAACTGGAGCTTAAATTTGGCTTAATATATCCCCACTTGGATCTGCTTGTTTAATTCTCTTTCATATGATAACATTGGTTTATTCACAGTCCTGACTTACCACCTGAACAAACCAAACCTCATATCTTATTCTAAGAAAAAAGGAAAACTTTGGGAAAACCACCGAAGTTCCTGAATGGAAATCAAATCCAAATGCATGGCCCAAGAACTGGTTCAGGACAGGACAGAGGAGATTTTTTGTGTGTGTGAATGTGGCCGTCCCCTGCTCTGTGGGGACAGATGGTCTTTATGAAAGGATCGTGACTCCCACAACCAATCAAAGCAGCTGCTGTTCTGGCCCTCACCAGTGATGCGCTGGAGCTGCCTATCTTATCAAAGGTTTGGCCTTTTCATTAAGTCAATTTCAAACACAACTTTATTTGAAGTTTAGGAGCAACCAGGAAAACATTAATCACATGCACTTTTCAGTTCAGTTTTTTTCCTCAAAACATTCAACTAGTTCCCATCCAGGGAACTCTATTCTCCATGCACATGAAGGTAGCTGTCACCATCGGATAATCTATAGAAGTTGATAAGACACTTAATCTGATTCATGGCCTTGAAACTTCCTTGTATGTGTGTATGAAGGCTTTCTCCAGCACTTTGATCCCTAAGAATTTTAAATGGTAAAAAGAAAATTAAGTGGTAAAGTGATACACAAATGTTAAAATTGAGTTTCTAACTTGGCGGCACATCTTTAAAATCATAGCACTCACAGGCTGAGGCAGGAGGATTGTGAACTTCAGGTAAGTTTGGTCTACACAGTAAGATGCTATCTCAAATTTTCAAAAAGAAAAGAACAGAAAAGAAGAAATGCTTTGTCACCTAACGTGGTGCCAGGTCCCCAAATAGTTTATTTTATTCATGTTACTCGCTATAACCAATAAGTAAAATGCTTTTCCTTTTGCTTAGGAAATTCAATCCCTACAATTTTGAATTCTGGACATGAATTATCGGGAATATATTCTAGTACTTACTAGAAAGTGCTTTTGAATTTAACAAGGTAGTCAACTTAAAGACTCTTAATAACTGGTACTATCGACTCACCAAAAGTGCCCAAATATGTTCCCGTCAAATTAATTTGTATACTTTTCATGTTCATGGGAGCTTAATACAAATTAGCAAGTTCAATAGCAGGGGCATCGGGTGTCTTGTGTGCGTTAAGCCAGAAACCTGAGACAGACTGCCGGGCAAGAGGCAACAACAGAGGTAGCACTGGCCAGTGACCAAGTTAAAAGAAAGCTCTGTAGAGAAAGCGCGACCGGATCTTTCAGATGTGAACGAAGACACAGCTTGGTGTACCAAATAACCGTGGAGGCACATTGCTTAGTTCAGCATGAAGATGGAAACCCATCTTGTCTGGGTGTCAAGCTGGGCCAAGGATGGGCAATGATGAGCAAGACAGACATGCCGCTGTCTTCAAAACCACCAAACAAGTGTCTTTGTAATACTCTGGGACACCAATGTGAGGGTGGCACGTGCTGCCGAATCACAGAAAGTGATGTCTGCCCTAACTTTCAGGGGTCTGTTGAGCTAGTGCAAATGATAGTGAGGAAAAGGGAATCTTAGGGGCACAAGTTCCAGGCCAGAACCCCTCAAGAATCTGAAAAACAGTGGTTGAGAGGGGTGAAATCAGCCTAGAAAGGTAAATGCCAGATGAATGTCTTCAATGTTTAACCCAAGGGCAGTAGAGAGCCTTGGAGAATTTCAAGCACACAATCAGATTCCCATTTACAGATATCCCTCTGACTGCAGGGCGGAAAATGGATTGGAGGCGGGCAACGTTGGAAGAATTGAGGACAGTTAAAGAGTTGCTGAAGCAGTAAAGGCAATTTATGGAGGGGGTGATGGATAATAAAGGACCGATTCAAGACATAATTAGAAAGCAGATTCAGCAAGCTTAGCTGCTGCATTGGAAAAGGAGACAGAAACAGCCACTGCTTCTCTGTTGCAGGCTCGTACTCTAACTAGACACCTGGTAAGTGGATGGAAGGCGTCCACTGTCCAGGAAAAACAGGAGAAGGAACAGGTTGGGAACACGGGACAGGTCAAGCTGTGGTATAAATATTGTGAGCTTAATATGCCACACAGCCATCTGGGTAAAGATGTAAGGTCTGTATGGTATATATCTAAACCCTAGTGACGTCATACTCCACAGCCTCCAGCATGCTCACAGAGTTAGCTGCTGGGTGCATTGAACTTGTAGAATGTTCCACACATAGAAAAGTCCAAAGGTCTCAAGAAATACAGGCACACTACAATCAAAGCACCAAGCCCAAATTCCTTCTTGGAATGTTTCACCCCAAAAGCAAACTGCTAAGTGGAACTCTTGGGTTTTTTGCTTGCTTGTCGTGAAACAATTCTATGCAAAATGAAAGTAAACTCTGCCATGAATTTGATGTGGAAGAATGAAGTGCATGCCAAAGGCTAAAAGAAAGAAGAGATACTGGTTTAGAATATTTGAAAAGTTATTGACATTCAAAATTCAGTGCTAATCCAGTGCTAATGGGTGCTAATCCAATGCTAGGGACCAGTTGCAGCTACAAAGTCTGTTTTATGAACTTTCATTCTCGTGGGTGAGATAGGCAACAGGAAAATCCAAATACACTTCACTTTTCTAACTTTTAAAGATTAACTGGAAAAAGATTAATATTATCCAAACTAGGGATGGAGAGGTGGCTCAGGGGTTAAGCTTCCGCCTTGCAGGCGGAAGGTCCTGAGTTCGGATCCCAGATCCCACGTATAGACACCAGGCGGAAGCGGGGGCAGCCTGCGCTTCTGGTCCTGGTAGGGCGGAGCCTGTGAATCCCGGGGCAGAAGGAGGTGGAGGCGTTCATGGTGGTTCGCGAGTTTGTCCGTGGTTCTACACGCACATGCACACAGTTGAATAAATAATAATTAAAAAAATTATCCAAACTAGAAAGCTACGTGTGACATTAAAGTCAGTCAAAACTTGACAAGAAGAATATAGATTTTTAAGGACTCGGGGCAGAAGTACCAAATTCTTCATAGTGATCACCTTGGGGACTTCAGGAATTTGTTCACAGGAAAAACAGGTGGCCCAAGGGACTAGTGGTCTGATTTTTCACATTAGTAGCAATATGTTTAAAAGCTTCCATATACATTATATTGAACTCCTTTCCACAGTGCTGGGGACAGAACCCAAGAACTCAAACATGCTAGGCAAGCTCTCTACCACAACTTCAGTCTTACCAATTTTTATATTCATTCGTGTGTATGCAGGTGTGTGTTCATGTGGGTGCATGTATGTGCACATACGTATGGAGGCCAGAGGTTGGGCAGGGCTGGCTAGCTAGTCAGCCACAGGGGCCCACCTGTCTTTCCCTGGTCCTGGGATTCTAAGTAAATGCAATTTAGCCTTAGTTTTTTTTTGTTGTTGTTGTTGTTGTTGTTGTTTTAATTCGTTCTGGGACCCAGGTCAATATGCTTCCATAGCACTTTGTTCTCCTCAGGTAAAATCACACATAGAATTCATTATCTTTATCACTTTCTTCATAGGTTAGCTTTCAAACTTTCGTGTGACAGCCTTACTTTCTTTATCTTTAGGGGAATCTTTCCTTTTAAGAGATCGAAATGGAGCAGATTTCTCATGTCCCTCCACATGGGCAGAGACTCCCCTGTCACCAACATGACAGGAGTACCTGCATTAGCTGATGGGACTTCATTGACATGCAGTTGTCACAAGTTCTGAGCTCATCTGGTGTTGTCTTTGTGTTTGGAGTGTAATTATTTGAGCCCCTGACTTTCACCCATTGTGTGTCCTTCAGCATCTTTCTACTACCCTAAAACCAGCCCTCTGGGCAACCCTCGTCCATTTATGCCTCCCACTCACCCCTGGCGGCCACGTCTCCACAGCTATTTTCCAAGATGCCATATACTTGGAATCACAGATTGTGTTGTGTTTTCAAATTGGCTTCAGAATCCAGCTAGGTCCTTCTGTGTCTCTTTCAGCTCAATAGCTCATTTCTTTTTAGCATCGAAGTCTTCTCTGTCTGAATGTACCCAAGTTTATTTATCCAGTCACCTACTAATGGACATCTTGATTGCTTCCAAGCTTAGGCAATTATGAGTTAAACTGCTATAAACATCCATGTGCAATATTTAGTATGGACATTAAGTTTTCAATTTACCACTCTCTTTGTTTGTTTTGTTTTGTTGTCATTTTGCTTTGTTTGGTCAGGCTCTTGCTCTGTACACTACTAGACTGGCCTCAGTTTCTCAGCATCTGACTCGGCATCACCTGGAATGACAGGCAGGTACTACCACCCCAACTTCAGTGTTCAGTGTGCTTATGTGCACGGTTCAGTAGTGTGAAGATTCTCATACAGCCAATCTCCAAAACTCTGTCCATTAAGGAACTCCAGCTACCATTTCACTTCCTATGGCCCTGAATTTGACAAACCAGCTATACTGCTGTCATCTCGGGGATGAATTATGTGTCTCTCATTTTGTCACAGGCTTATTCCATTCAGCATTAAGTACCCAAGGCTCACTCACAGTAGGTGGAATATGTCAGAACTTACTTTTTAAAGGCTGAGTACCCCCCCATTCTTCCTCCTTCCCTGTTTCTCTATTCACCCATTCATCACTGGACAGTTGGATTACTTCTTCCCTTTAACTGTTGTGAATAACACTGTAATGAATATGAGTGCACAGCTGTTTCTTTGATGTATTACATGCATTTGGATGCTGTTGTTTCTAAAACAGGGTCTCACTATGTAACCCGGGCTGGCCTCAAACTCACAACCTTCTCAGCTTAGTTTCTTGAATCACAGGCATGCAAGATCATGCATGGTCCCATGTCGTGTGTGTGTGTGTGTGTGTGTGTGTGTGTGTGTGTGTGTGTGTGTGTGTGAGAGAGAGAGAGAGAGAGAGAGAGCACTTTGGAAAGTAAGACAGAGTGAGAGAATGGGGTGATGGAGGGAATGCAGAGCTTTTAATAAGGTTGTTCAACAAAGTCTTCTCTGAGCATCTGCTCATAATAAATAAAATGAGGAAGCAAGCCTTGCACGGTAGAAAAAACTTTGAGAATAAGAGGACAGTAGGTAGACAGAAACAAACCTGATGTGGTGATGAAATAGCAAGAAAGACCAGTGTGCTTAGCCAGGAGCGAGGGAGGCAGAGAGATGTGCTCAGAGTAGACTGATGAACGTATTCATGTCATTAGTACATGGGTTTCTGCCTATTCAAAGGATTTAAATGACAACATATATATTCATTTCTAACATGTGTGCTCACAAAAGCCACACCCCTGGCATGTCCTAGCACAAGAAACCAGTTCAGAGACTTTTTGTGAGTTTTGATTTCATCTTAGCGACAACAGCTACATGCCTCCTGTAAAAGAGGAGGATCCTTTAATATAAATGAGATCAGTTAGCATTTTGAATAGCATATCATGTCAAACCAGCGCTGTATACAAAAAAAAAAAAAAGTTTGAGATAATTTGCAGTTTATGTCCAAAACTGTTGTGGAAAATTGAAGTAATATCCAGACAGTTAAGTATGAAACCAAGTAATAAGCTCATGACCTAATGTAGAACAATGCTTTTATGTTTGTTTGCTGATGGCAAGAACCTAGTGTCTTTTCAAAACCTCCTCTCCATATTTCCAGGCCTCACTGGGCTTCACTATTAGAAGTAACACTAAGAAATCAAATCATCAAGGGGGGGTATATGTCCTTTTGGGAGCCCATCTGCCTCTTAGGGTTGGCACACTTTTTCTTCAAAATGGACCAAGGGGCAGACACCATTGTAGGGGGCATTCCCTAGGCAACAATGTTCCCTAAACCCTGGCTTTCTGGGCAGTGTGCTCTGCACTGGATTCTTCTAGCATGTCGGACAGCTTATTGTATAAGATTTGTGAATCACAAGGCTCAGAACTCACTTTAAAAAAAAAATCAGACTGGAAAGTGCTTGCCTGAAAATTCAGATATGGCTATGTTTTTCTTGAATATTCTTTTTGGTTGAGACTAGGATAACTTGCAAGTGTTCGCTCAACTTCCATGACTTTTAGAAAAACCCATTAGAGAGTCAATCTTGTTCATGAAAAGTCACTGATGAGGGAATCAAGGTGTGGGAGAATGGCCAGGATGCTTTTGAGGATGATCAAGACCACCTTCCAAGTATGAGCTGAAGCAAACACAATATCCAAAACCTAGTTCTAAGAAGAGTGGTGTCCTAGGGGCTACACGTCTTTAAACACTCTCGCGTCAAGTGTCATTGTACTTTTAAGTTGGCCTTAGAAGCAAAGAAGTTATTTTCCATGTTCTGCCAATGGAAAAGCCAGCTACACATTTCCCGTAAGAGGTAACAGCAGCTGAGTGGCTCACTCCACAGAGGTGGTCACTGAGATCACATTAGACTTCCATCCCCATCTATTCCTATGGAACAATTATTAGACCATGAAATCAAGTGGTCCTCAAACTTCCTTGATTGGAGATGCTATTTTCAAAGCCTGTATCTAAAGAAGCCAAAAGTAAATAAAATGTTATTTCTTAGCCTCGAACCTTTACAGTCAAAAATGGAAAAGGCATTGCTCAAAGATGTCTGCACGAAGGTACTTACGATGCTGAGCTGTGCTGTCTTAACTAGGACTACTGTTTACAGTGTAGTGTGGTATTTAAGATGGTAAGAGTCTTTCATCCCGAACAAGATTTGTTAGATGACTGTATGTAGTTTAATAGTGTTAAAATAGCATTTGTTAACATATGAGACGCTTTCCAGCTGAACTACTTGATTAACCTATTCTGTACCTCTGGCAGGGGACAGAAAGTGACGTGGGAAATGCTGTAAGTTGAAAGTCAGGACCACCAAGCTTAGGTCCCATCCTTGCCAGAGGGAAGTTCTAAGGTTGCCATTGAGAGCAGGAGGGTGAGACTTACCTGCTCAGAAACTCAGGATCTGCTTTTTAATCAGCCAAAACCGTCACCGAGTCTTTTAGGGGTTTTTGTGTTTGTTTGTTTGTTTGTTTGTTTAATCTGGAAAATGGGAATGTTAATTCCGTCCCCAAGAGTTTCTTAGAAACTCATATAGAAAATCATACAGGAAAGGAAGAAAATTTAACACATCTATTTCCTTATAAATGTCAGTTCCTCCCTTATTCCCTGTGTCCTTGTGGCTAAGATGTTCAAAAACCCATTTCATCTCTATGAGTCTTTATTTCATAATGCATGTAATGGCTTCTCAAGATGGAATCCTTTAAAAGGGAGCCTTCCACAAGCCCCGCCTTCACTCTGTCTCCTGTAGCTTGAGTTCATTCACCCCTCTTCCACCTCTCATAAGTCTCAGACTAGACCATCAGCCCCACTTTCTCGGACAAGATTTATTCTAGCTTTTTTATTCCCGTCCATTTCTTGGATATCTCCACCCAATGTCACACGTACTCCTTAAGCTTTCTCTGGCCCACCTAAACTCCTCAGATCTGTTCTTCTTTCGTGTCTTACCCTTGGCTGCCACAGTGCTTTCCTTAGAGGAAGCCCAGAAGCCTCTGGGATTGGCTTTGTGAACTCAGGGCCAGGAAACCTAGGAGACCTTTCAGGTCTACCCCTAACCCCACCACTGGCCCCCTTCTGTCTCCTGCACACGCAGACCCCCTTTCCACATCTTCAGCAGAATCCCTTTCTAGATCAGAAAGCAGACCACACCCTTCTTTCCTAGGGTCTCCTGAACATTGCTTCCAAAACTAACTCTTGGCTTCCTGGCACATGATGTGCTTCAAAGTCTTAAGCCCGTCCCTTTCCAGTCTATCTGCTACCCTTCTTCATTTTCATTTCACTGCTCAACAGAGTTTAAAGAACCTCTTTTTTCTACCATGCCCTGGGACTCTGTATACAGGACTCTGCTTTTACATGTGCCCATTCGCCCACTCCTTCTGGCCTTTCAAAATTCCCCAGACCTCGTCTCCATCAGGAGCCCAGGAGCCTGAAATTAGGTGCCCATCCACTGTGACCTCGAAACACCCACTGCTTCTCTATACGTGAAACAACAAGGCATGTGCTAGTACATTTCATAGACAGCAAAGTTCCAGTCAGTTACAAAGAGTGGCTAGGCTTCATGGATATATTTTCATGCACACTTCCTCCCAAAGGATGCAGTTCTTGTTTGTTAATTTGCATATGAAGATATTAAATTGTATGCTTTAGTTGGTAAAAAAAGGAATGAGATAAAAAGCATGTATTGGTAAGGGTTTTATAGGAATACATTTAAAATCTTAAGTTTAAGATTTTCCTGGAAACTGGGGATATATTCTGATTTTAGGTGTCTCCACCTAAAACATCTTCCTCTCCTGTCCCCAAGCCTTTCAATAGCCCAGACTTCTTAAGGGAATTTTAAAACTAGCATTTTCCTCTGCTTTTTAGAAAATTATTATACAAATTATTCAGATTTATACAAATTATTTATTCAAAATTATTCAGATGTGGGAGGGGGCATCAGTGTGGGTACAGGCGTATATGCCCCAGTGAGTGTGTGGATGTCACAGAACAATCTTCGGGTGTCTGCCCTTGCTTTACTGTTTGAGACAGGATCTCTTCTCCTTGGTGTAAGCTACTTGGCCTCAGAAGCTTCTGGAGATTGGTGGGCTGTGCCTCTCACAGGCATGTTGGAATTGCAAACACTCGTGTTACTGCACTTGGCTTCTATATGAGTTCTGGGGATCCAAATCCAGATCATCAGGCTTGTACAGCAAAGGCTTTTTACCCACGGAACCAACTCCCCAACCCTAAGATATTTCCTTAATTCCTTAGGAGATGATTTTCTACTTTTCTGTATCGAAGTCCTCTGCCTTTGATACAGAGTCAAATTGTGTAACATCCCTCTCAAAGCTTCAGGGAAAAAGAACATTCTCTAAGTTCGAAATATTCCCTCTTTCCCCACCTTTGTGACTAAGATTTCCCTCCAACATCTCTTCAAAAGACATTCATATCTGTTCCCTGCCAGTCTTTTTACTCAACAAAAAACAAATAAGTATGCGGGATGGGAAGGTTTCTGCCTCCCTCCTGTCAGTGACCAGAGAGGCCGAGGTAAGAATCTTCATCTTCTCATGAAACCGAATGCTGCAGATGACAGTGCAGTAATATATTCAGGAAGACCTAAGGGTTTACTTTGCAATAAGGATGGAAAAGCTCCGAGCACCCCACTGTGAGCTTATCATAATGCTGCTTCATAGAAAAAGTTGGTAATTAGTCCCTGAGTGGATAAAGCAGAATAGATGATAAGAGATTGGAACTTCGAGGGAAGCACAAAATGCTCTTGACCGTCATCAAATTTTAAAGGCTCCAGACAGAGCAAGGGCTGGTGACGCCTCTGTCTGTTTACACGCAGTCTCCGACACAGAATTTGTAATAATAGAGTTCATTAGCCAGTGTTTTTAAATTGCATGAAAATGAAGGCTATGAAAATTGTCAGAGGAATACACAGAGTTCCAAATGTGAGCGATTTTGAGATGCCACAGAACTAGGGGGAATTTTGACGTTGCATCAGTATCTTTCCCCAGCTGTTGCTACAATCTAGATGTGGCACACTGCTGTCGCAAATCTCTGAAAGCATGCATTCCTGAGGACTTTGGAGCCTATGATCTCTGTCCAGATTTTGCTTCCCCATGCAACTTCATATCAGCTCATCTGTGAATGTCTGGTATTGCAGAATCCTGCTGAAGATAGGTAAGACTTCCAAATACACCAGCTACCCCTCATGACCTAAGGACGTGGCTTGTCTTAGAGGACCAACATCCAAGAGAAAAAGACTTGAAATTTCTATTTAAATTGATCACATTACTAAATTTTCATGGGAGGATATGTATTTACATAAAAGCATTCAGTGAGTATTATGGAACAAAACCCAGCTTCTGGTCTTCCTAAAAAAGGGCACTGACATGAAGAAGTTAAAGGAAAATTCCCAGTTTCCTGGGAGGGGGTGTTTTGATATTTACCTTCTCTGTTGCTTTTAGATCCTTGTAATTCTTCTTTGAACTATTTGCATTTGGTGAAGGGGGGAGTGAGGGGAGAGGAGAAGCAAAGTGAAGGGAGAGGAGAATCAGGTGTCTTGAGATAGCTCCATGGGTAAGATACCTGCTCACAAGCATGGTGACCTGAGTTTAATCTCCAGAAGGCTATGTAGTAGAAATTGTCATTCACTCCACGTGTGCAGCCCACTTCTCTCTCTCTCTCTGTCTCTCTTAAATAATAATAATAATAATAATAATAATAATAATAATAATAATAATAAAAGCTACCATTCTGAGGATGCCTTGATTCATAGTCATCTTCTCAGATGTATACTATGACAGTAGGGAAATTTACTAGGTGGAACCAGTTCAATGGCAGGCAAGAGACCAAGGATCTAGTAATGGCCAGCAAATAAGCCAATTGATTCACGTTTCCTCTTCCTCCTTCTCCTTCTTATTTATGTAGCCCAGGCTTGGTTTCTCCAGCATCGACTTTATAGTTTCCACCATGCATGGCTTTCCTTTGCTTAGTCATACTTACAACTTAAATATCAGGATTATTATTACCACCTGCATAAACACACAAACACAACGAACATTAAGGAAATAAGTATCTGTGGGGGCAAACCAGAGGTTTCATTCTATTTACAACTGAGTTCATTGAAATAGTTTAAGAGGATAATTAATTCATGTGAATTCAATTCTAATGATCTTTAGTGAAGAAATGGATATGAAACCCATGTATCTTACATAAGGAAAGTTGCATATATTTTTTAAATTGAGGGAAAAGGTATCAGTTTGGACCAGTATATGTAAATTATCCACAAAGGCTAATCAGAAGACTTTAAATGATCGGTCTATAATGAGAGTATGTATCCCAGTGAGCCTCTATGACCACTGCTAGCTTTTCTGTCTTGAGAGTCTTTCATTGCCCCATAAAACAATACTCTTCAAAAAATATCTAGTTATCTTTAAATCACTTTTACATAACACTTAGTTTTTCCTTTCCTTCAAGATACAACATATTGAAGGTATTTCTGATTATTTACATCTTGCAATTCTGAGACAAGAATGACTCTAGATCCATCACCATATTTATAAATATTTTGATTAATGTTAATTCACTTTAAAATACTTAATGTAAGATAGACGGGAAGTGCTTTGTTAACTATAAAGAGCCACATATGTCAAATGATAGGTGAACACCAACTTGGCTGTCAGTTCAAAAGCCACAGAAAGCACAGAGCTAGTCGTTTAGTACATGTCTGTTCACACCACTCATTAATAAATAATCAAATATTTTCACATCTCCCATATCACTTTGAACTAAGATGCAGTCTCCAATTCACATTATGTATCTGTTTCAGTACTAATTCCATGCTGCTTTGAATTTGGGTCAGAGGAGGGGATAGAGAGAAGGCTGCTTAATGCTAAGTTATGGTCCAAGTGTAAATATGAAAATGATCCCAAACATATCAGCTGAAAGTGTAAGGCAACCTTGCTATAGATTCACCTGAAAACAATAAGAGGAACATGGATATAGGGGGAGGCTAGGTTAACCATACCTTCCATTTTCATTTAGTGCATTTAACCTTTTACTCGTTTTATTCATAGATCCGTGGATTAC
The DNA here is from genome assembly GCA_023101885.1 of Typhlomys cinereus. Taxonomy (NCBI): domain Eukaryota; kingdom Metazoa; phylum Chordata; class Mammalia; order Rodentia; family Platacanthomyidae; genus Typhlomys; species Typhlomys cinereus. The sequence goes on from JALPQD010000192.1 coordinate 2,387,152, forward strand.
CTCAGAATCTCTCTTACTTATTTTTGTTCTATAGAAAATAAAGGGCAGGGCCATGGCATCTGTTTACTTTTTGTGCAGGGGTGTGTGTAAACACATGCATATCTGTGCGCTTTTCCCCAGCAGTCTCTGTATACACATTGTGTAAAAGGTATATAGTTGACATAAATCAACTCCAGAAGAGAAAGTCAGCAGTCCGTTTTCCCTTGCCCATTGTCTCTGTGTGCATTCATATGTCAGTCTGTCTTTTGTGACACTGTGTTTCTTTCTTATTCAATATTTAAGAGGACCTCTAGGGCAGATGTCTTAAAACAACTGGATGATCACTGGGATTTAGGCAGAATGAATTGCCTGTGACCCAGGACCAAAAGAAAAAGAAAAAAGAATCTGACTTTTGAAACTACATTCGGGTTAAAGGGCACTGAGCATCCTGGCTTGTATTCTGCCTACAGGACAAGGTTTCATTTGATAAAGATCATTAGTCACCGAGATATAGACTTGAGAGTGTTCCCAGTAGCGAATCTGCAGTTGGCGGCCACTGGAGTGTACCAGATGGTTCATTAGCATAGGCTAGGCAAGTCAAAGGCTTCAGAATCATTTAGAAAATGTCAAACAGAAACAAGAACCCTGTCACTTTTTATTAGAATTAACTACATCACACCCTGGACACAGATTTCACCTTGGGTCAGAAAAATTAATACAGAATTATATGAATTGTGTAATATACTGGGTTAAGATAGGTCTTTCTCTAGGGACTCATTTACTGGCAATATATTACGATCCCTCTGCTTTAGGAATTTGCAAACCTTTCCTTTTATAAGATATGAAAAGAGTTGACCTTGCTCAAAATCCATTGGTGTCTAACTGACCTGAGGTATATACTCAATTTCAACAAGACATTCTTCTGGAACTCTTTGTGATCCTTCTCCCAAGAAGCTTGGTAAGTGGGGCTTGAGTTGAATATTCAGCAGATGTAAAGTTTGCTTTGTATCAGGAGGAAAATACATCCACAGATTGAACACTGCAAGTGGGAATTAAAGTGCATTGAAATCTTGTGTCTTTGGTTTTTAAATGCAGACGTCAAGAACCTTGAGAACTTCCAGCTGGTGGAAGGTGTCCAGGAACAAGTCAACGCCGCCCTACTGGACTACACGGTGTGCAACTACCCACAACAAACGGAGAAATTTGGGCAGCTACTCCTTCGACTACCGGAAATCCGGGCAATCAGCATGCAGGCTGAAGAATACCTCTATTATAAGCATCTAAATGGGGACGTGCCCTATAATAACCTCCTCATCGAGATGTTGCATGCCAAGAGAGCATAAGTTACAACCCCTAGCCGCTTGCTCTAGGAACCAAGAGAAACTGGAGGGAAAGGAAAGAAGAATAAGAAGAGGAAAAAATAAATACTCTGAACTGCTCCGAGCAACACTAATTAAAAACTTGGTTTAAAGATATTGAATTTTCAAAGGCGTAATAATCGAATACTTAATAGCCGATAAATGATGTATCAGGGTATTTGTATTGCAAAATGTGAATCAAAGGCTTCACATCCCCCAGAAGATTCATATGAAAGACACTGTAATGGAGTGAAAGCACAGATGGGTTCCAACACTATGTCAGAATAAAAACTGGACAGAACAACTCTTGTATATTTAAACTGATCTCTTATTATTAAATGGACTCACCCATTGGGGGCATCAAACTTCCTTCATGGTGAAGCCAGACTTCAATAGCTCTCATGAACTCATGGACTGGAGTGCAACAGCCCCTCCCTCCCTCCCTCCCTCCTCCTCCTCCTCCTCAGAAGGCTCAGCACCGGCTACCCCCACCATTGCTGAGTCTGTGCCAAGGCCCTGTATTCGGCCACACCCAGTAGTAGTTCCACTCAATGGTGATTCTGAATGTCTGTGTCTTAGACCTGCAAACAGCTAATAAGAACAGTGTATAAATATGTCAGCTTGCTGTTTTAAATATGTCCCGAAGTTCATTTTGTCGTGTGTTCATAATTTTGAAAAAGCAGGCAGTATCCCTCTTCTATCTTATGTAGGCATCAACTCATACTAAGGGAAATGATTACAAAGTTTTGAAACCAATGCTTTTCACAAGTTGGATCTTATTTCTGCTACTGTTGCTGAAATGTGGCTTTGGCATGGTTGGATTTCATAAGAACTTCTAGCCAAAAGGCTTATTCGTATGCATCCGTCTTTTTAGTCACCAAGGTTTGTAGTACATTTAAAAATAAAACGTGAAGCATCCTTTGCGTGGGGTATCAAGTAGTCACAGTAGTTAAAATTGAAGCATGCTAAGCAATGCAAAATAAAACAAAGGACGAGCTGATGGGCTGGAAATTCCTTCCAAATGCAATTAGGCAACGCCAAAACTTGGGAGGGAAACAGTAATCTTTCTATAGGGCCTAGGAAGATAGTGAAGGAATGCACACCTCGGGCCGAGGGGAATGGAAGAGAGCTATACTGACCTGAGTCATAGACCAAAGTCTGCTGTAGAACAAATACTGGAGATTGCAAAGTGTCTCTCCCAACAACATTGTCAGTATTATCAACATGCGACGCTACAGGTGTGAACATCTTGCCTTATTTCACAATCCCAAGAGGTAGCTGTGCAGATGTGGATCAACATTTGTTTAAAACAGAGTGTTAATACTTTAAAGTCAAATAAGATAGAGTGTTTACAGCCTTTAGGTTCTGAGGGGTGAGGGGAAACCGTGATTACAGGATTCTAAAAGCAGTAATTTCTTTAACGTTATTTTTCTGCTTGGTAATTATTTTTAACAGTACTTAATTATGGAATGTCGTGAGACACTAAAATCAAAAATGGGAATCTCATTTACACTTTAATTTTTGTGAGATTATCAGCAGCACAATCACTTGCAGAAACTGTAAAAAGATAGTCTAGTCCCTTAATTTTTTTTCATAAATGTCTCTGGCTTTTGAATAGTTTATTTATATTGTATATCATAGTTTCAACTGTAGACAATTCCAATGCTAATTTATTGTTCCTTTGTTTCACCTTTGTATAAGATATAGCCAAGACTGAAGAAACCAAATATATGTATTTACTGTGGCATGTCTTCAAGATAGTGGAACATAGTCCAGGGGTTTAGAAAGGTCTTAATGAATTAAAGTCATCCACTTGATTAAATGTCTGTAAATTTCCATAATTCCTCATCTTTATTTAATATCTATTGTAAATTATATGACTTGTAGCTTTCTCTGTTTTTAAGTAAATTTAAGAAGATGGAGTCTTACCTGATTTTCCTTTCAGGCATTGTAAGTTGTATACCAAAGACATTAGTTATGACTTCAGTGTGTACACAGAGAATTATTTTATTACTTTTACTGCTCCCCCCTCTAATAACCACCCACACAAAGGGTACACACTACTGTATTGGCTGGGCATGGACTCATGCCAAAGTCTCAGTTGTCTCGATCATCCAGAAAATGACAGAAAAACTCATCATCAGAGTTCAGATCCAAAGTGCTAAGAAGGCAGCACGGTTGCTCTCCCCCAGTTACAAAGCCAAGTCAGTTTTAGGAACTGGAGAGAAATGTGTTGTCCTGCTTAACAAGATGGCCGCCTCTACCCTGTTTGTCAGCAAGGACAGGAGGGGGGGGACTTTGAGGCAGGCAGGAAGGTTCTTGAAGAGTCTTTAGCACTGCAAAATATCCACATTTATTTTGACTCTACAGTACACTTCACTGTGTAGTAAACCTGGAAGTGGTCAGATATTGACTAAGTTGTCAACCTAGTCTATTTTATACGGAGAACAGTCAGGAAGACAGGCAACAGTCTCACTGATAACAGTGTGGGCCACAGTCAGCATTTGTCGCCCCTCCACAGTGGGCCAGCAACATTTCTCTGATGTCCTTGTTACCCAGTTTGTAACGCAGACATTCGCTTAGCCAACTGCCTTATCAATTATGGGATTTATTGGTAGAAGCAGACTTGAGTAGAAAAGGTTTTGGCTTAGCTCGGTTTATTATAGTTGGTCTCCGTTTGTAAACAGACAATCTGTAATGTCTGAATATTTGTATTACAGATCTTCTGCAGCTGCCTTGGACTTGAACCCATGCAATGTTTAGAGTGTGAAGTCGGTTTCTTGTTTGATGTTTTCTTACCATAGCAGTGAAATACATATTATCATGTCGGTTCTTGCCAGGAATTTCTCAAGAAAGTGGATTTTTTTTTTCAGTATTTCAATAAATATTGATATGCCCAGCCTGACAATTCTTAAAATCCTTTTTGTTGTCTTTACTGTGTCAGGTACCAGAGCATCTAGCAATTAAATAACCTGGCTGGAAATGGACTCTAAAGATGTTCACAGGAACAGTGACCTTCCTGGCTAGATGTCCTCTCTGTATGTCACTCACTGTCCTTTGCTGGATGTCTGAAACCTTAAATTCGACCTGTGCATCACAGTTCCACTCGAGAAATCAAGCATGTTAGTCACTTACTGTTTGCAGCCGGGTTGTTAGGCAGTTTTCAGGACAAGGCCATGCTGGGAAGCTTTTTGAAGGTCATCGCCCCACTGCTGGGATTATCCTGAAGAAATACACGCTACTAATCTAGAGGAACTGGTTCTAATCCTCCACAGAGATAAGGTCACCAACTTCCCCCAACCTGTGTTTAGAAAGGATATGGAAATGAGCTCTCATTGCAGATAAGAGAAGCTCCTCAAAAGAAACAGCCCAGCAGGAGTTCCAGCCACCAAATCAGCTGGGCTGGGCCCTGATAGGAACAGACCAATGAGATGTAAGGGACCAAAAGCTCCAATCAGGTTTACAGAAACTGGAGCTAACCAATAAGGAAAAGCCTATTTTCCCAGGCCTGCCTAACCCTGTGTGTGCCCCTGCCCCTGCCAGCCATCTTTAACTCTCTTGCCCGTCCTGGATTCAAAGTCTAGAGTCTGTGAGTTCTTTTTGGCTTTCTTGCCCCTCATGGACTCCCATATCTGTGAGTTTTATTCTTTCTCTCCTTTAATAAAATCTGGTTTCACTCTTTGACTCCCAAACACAAGAACTTGGACATTTAAAAAAAAAAAAAAAAAAAAAGGAATTCTAAGCAAGCAATCTGCCTCTGAGTTAGTCCCCCAGGCCAGTTGAAAAGCTTTGAAATAAGGACCGACTCTTGACATCAACAAATGCCATTCTGTCTCTAGGACAAGATGACATGTAGTACCAGAAAACAGAAAAATATGAGAGAAAAACAGTCACTGCGTCATGGCGAATAATAACAATACCTATGCATCAAGAACTCAGAGCCATGGAAAATGTTTAACTTTCTGGAATTTAGAGTCTTGAAGTCCAACCCAATCCCCCCATCCTTCCCTCAGGCTAAAGCAGGCAAAAGTCTTGACTAAGCAGATACTGACATTTCTAGGAGAGATGCCACCAAGACCAAGCGACACCACTGTGCATAAAGTCTAGTTTAGCACAGAACTGAGAATTTCAATCAACTAAATAGTGGCCTCCAAAACCTATCTCTCTGTTAAAACCTCCAAGAGGAACTTTTTCAATGATTCTTGCTGACATTATACGAGAGTTGAAAAAAAAATCTATATTCCAATTTAATTGAACTGTGACTTAAGTACCTTTTTTACATATGCATACACTCAAGTTATCATCACCCACATCAGGCGAGATGAGGAATATAGATTTTTTAATGTTTTTATAAGTGGTTATATACATTTTTTGAAAATTGGTGGTGGAGAGAGTTTCTTCAGAGTCCAAGTGGCATCTGGTAAGGTCATTCCGATGAGAGCCGAGAAGGCCCAGCTTCCACCCCTTGAAATAACAGGCTGAAGTTGCTAAATCCACAGCACGAGACCGACCCAAAAGGGGAAAAAAATGAGTCATGCCGATGTGCATTTGATTGTTCAATTGGCTATTCAAAATAACTTTGAGGAGGTTTGTACCTTTAACTAAGTTTGACATTCAGTTTGAAGCCATCTCTGATGTATATTTTTATGAGAACCATGTGGAGACTTTGTTCAACATAAGGCAGGTCAAAATGCTACGATACTTAGTGATCTTGACATTTCCCTGGAATAATATAGACCAATTTTCCTTAGTGCTGAACAGGAAGTGTATAGTTTAGTCACTCAAAATAAATATCCTTGCAGCACTCCGTTCTGCATAGGCATTTGTTTTATGTTAAGTTAGGAATTAATAATTCAGTGACTGATGTCAGGCTATGATTATGGTTTTGTTTGTAGACAAGCCTTGCGTGTTTGTCGCTAAGAAAGGGAAAGGGGCAAAGGGAGGTGTAATTAAACTAACTGCTGAGTGAATTTGAAGTTCCTGAACCCTAGAGAATCTAGCAAATTACAAAGAACTGGGCCCTCCCTCCACACTGTTTGGCCAGGCTTCCAGCAACACTGGGCTGAATCTGAGCTTCTCCTTAGACCCTTATCAATAGGAAATAACCAAGGTGCATCATCAGATGAGATATAGACACCTAATTACTTAGCTCTTCAACTTCAGAGATAACCGCTCTCGTGTGATCTCATAGTGTCTCTACCCTTGAGGCCCTTACTCGCCCCATGAGGATGACTTTCCATCCTGGTGTTCCTCCAGCTCTGTTTCCTACAAAGCCTTTATATCCAAATCCCACAGGTTACTTTTTCTGCTTCTCTCAAATCAGACCAGGTCTGTCCACCCCTGCCACATCAGATCACATCCTTGGCATTTCTTCTATGAAATTGTGCAACAGACTCTAGGCTGGACTCCTGCCATTAGTCCGCCCACTCCGACCTCACTCCATACAGCTGCAACCCAATCATTTGTCCCTCGAGCAATCTTCCTACCTCAGGGATGAGCGTGCACCGAAGTCCTCCAACGACTCATGTCTTTGGGGAGGGTTCACACCTATCCTGCATCAAGACCTTTCCTGACTTGGCACTGCCTGCCTCCCAGCCTCCTGGCCCCCTCTGACTTTCCCTATCCCCTTGGTTTCCCAGCCTTCCGGACTAGACTCCTCCCTACATCAACTTCACGGAGTCATTCTTGCCCTGTGCATAGACAGGCTTCTCTTGCCTGCCTCTGCTCTCCGACATGCTGTTCCCTGTGACCAGGAAACTCATAGAGACTCAGAGACCTTCCCATACATCCAATGCAAACCCAGACTTCTCATATGCAACAATAGATGCCTCCTCCCCAGCTCAGTCATTTTTGTGTGACTGGCTCAGTGCCTGGCATTCATTAGACCAGCTCAGAATGTCCATAAAGAAATAAAGGTCCCTGACTTAAACCCACATTGCTCCTTGTGCTAGTTTTGTATCACTTACCAATATATCTGAAATCACTAATGCAAAAAGATGGGGTCTTGAGGGTGGTTTGTTGTTGTTTTGTCTTTGTGTTGAGGGGGCAATTGGCTCAGACTTTTAAAGGAGCCATCCTATAACCAGTTGCCTCCCCCACCCCCACCCCCGTGTGTGTGTGTGTGTGTGTGTGTGTGTGTGTGTGTGTGTGTGTGTGTGTTTTAACCTGGGTGAGGTAGCACATCGTAGCAGAAGTACATGGGGGCAAAACTGCTCAGCTCATAGTCAAAAAGCAAAAGGGAGGCAAGAGAAAGCAGGACCTCATAATTCCATCAAGGGCACAGCCACAGTGACTTAGAGATCTCTTATAAGGGCCTGTTCACAATGGCAAAGAAATGGAACCAGCCTAGATGCCCATCAACTGATGAATGGATAATGAGATGTGATACATATACACAATAGAATATTCAGCTATTAAGAAAGATGAAATCATGAAAGTCAAAATCATGAAAGTCAAATGAAGAGGGAGCTGAAAAAAATATATACAGAGTGTAAAGTAACTCAGTCCCAGAAAGACAGATACTGCATATTTTCTTTCATATGCAGATACTAATCTTTAACCTCCAAATGTGTAAGTTAGCCACCTCAAGCCCAGAAGCCTTGCTTCACAACAGTTAGCTGTCAGCAGAGAAGAGGTGACTATGGATCACTTAGCTCCAGGTGGGACATCCAACCTTTCCCCTCAAGGATTACAGAATTTAAATCTAAAAAAAAAAAGGAAGCAGGGGCTGGAGAGTTGGCTCAGGGGTTAAGCCTTGCAGGCAGAAGGTCCTGAGTTTGGATCCTAGACCCCACGTATAGACGCCAGATAGAAGCCGGGGCAGCCTGCGTTTCTGGTCCTGGTGGGGCGGAGCCTGAATCCCAGGGCAGATTAAACAAGGAGGAGGTGGAGGCAGTCCATGGTGATTCCCGAATTTGTCCGTGGTTCTACACACACACACACATACATGCACACACGCGCACACACCATACATGCACAATTGAATAAATAATAATAAAAAAAATTTTAAAAAAGGAAGCACAAAAGCATGAAGGAGTGAGTAGAAATCCACAAGAACTTTTAGTCTGTCTACCTGAGAAACTCCGCCCTACCAGGACCAGAAACGCAGGCCACCCCCGCTTCCACCCTGCGCCTATACATGGGGTCTAGGATCCGAACTCAGGACCTTCCGCCTGCAAGGCAGAGGCTTAACCTGAGCCACCTCTCCAGCCCCTCCTTTTGCATCTTGACTTGGACCTTGACATCTTCCCGGGGCCCAGACTGGGATTCCCCGTGTCCATCAATACACTTATCTACCCCAAGTCCAGTTTGATGAAGATGATTCTCACAAGTGACTATTTGCCAGCCTGAGCATGTTGTTAACTGTTGTCTTGCTTTCTCTGGAAAGATGGGCACAAACATCTATTTGTCCCAGGCAGAATACAATGGTAGACTGAAGAAACAATTCCATTCAAGTCTGAGTTTATTGGCGTTACAGGAGGAGCACAGGCGACTCTAAGGCATCACTAGAACCCACCCCAACACGGGTGACAACTCTTAATATCCCTATGACTCTCTTCCTCAATTTCAGTCAGCACATCCCTGGGGTCTTGTAGCTTTCTAAGCTTCCAGGGTACCGAGAGCATGAGTCCCTCCTCTCTCCAGCAAGCAGTGTGTCAGCTCAGAGGAAGAGCTACACATTAATCTAGAAAACCCGGCAGTGACAATGGCCTTACCATGTTAACACAAAATGCTCAGCGTCACAGCCACCATCTGAAGAAAGCTGGGGCATTTCGAAGAAGTCTGTGCCATTGGCCCCAGAGAGTAGAAGCCTGTGCAGCACGACAGGCAGCTGCTGTGGAAGAGAATTTTAACACACAGCACAGACAACAAAATGCTGACCAGAGAATCAAAGCCATACAAATATCAAGCCAGTTGTACTAGAGGCGAGGATCTCTCACTAACTTTTCCACTCAAAACTAGACTGGACAGCAGTAACTGGTGGGTAACCCCTGACCCTCCAGACTTGCAGGGCCCAAGTCCCACCTGGCCAGGCAAACAGACGGTTCAAACTTCAGGAGAGACCGCTCTCCTACCTTTCCTCCTGGGACAATCTGCTCGTTCTTTTGAAATTTGTGAGAATGGCGATATGCCCAGAGTCAAGAATCAGCTAATGAATTTACAAAGCTCAGTTCAGTATTTATTTATGATGCAGGAAAGAAATCACAATCTGTCAAGCATGTTAGACCACTTCATCCTTACCAATGGGCAACAGTTAACGCTCTCCAAAAGAAGACGTGCCTCTTTCTCTTTCTCTCTCTCTCTGTGTGTGTGTGTGTGTGTGTGTGTGTGTGTGTGTGTGTAAAATGTATATGTGTGAGGTATATGTATACCTGAGAGACATCTTGAATCATTCTGAATTGCTTTGCTCTGAGGTTTCCAAGGTTCTGCCTTCCAGAACTAAAATTATCAGTAATTGTCATATCCTCCTAGCATTTCTGTATGTGATCTGGGGATCTGAATTCAGATCATTTTGTTTGCAAGGCAAAGACTTTAATTCCTGAGCCATCTCTCCAGCATGTGTTCCTTTTTGAAAAACTATATTTGCGCATTTAAAACTGCCTCTACATAGAGTTAGAGGTATAACTCAGTGACAGAGTACTTGCCTGACATGAACGAGAGCCTGAGCTGCACCTTCAACACCACAAAACAAGTGCACAGAACAACAGAGCCCAGTTTTCCAGCACCTGTGCATAGTGCTCGTGGTTCTGGTCCCCTATGCAGGCCTGCTGTGTAAGGGTCAGAAGCACCCTATGGTGGTCAATGCCATGCATAGGTGCTGGATGATAAATGCTCTCCCAGCCCCTCCTCACAGGGCTCCTGACCATCTGATAAAAGACAGCACACAAACCTTCCACTGCAGAAGACCACCATCCTTCAAAATATCTCTAGGGACAGACGTTATCTTCTGGACATAGCAGGGCTGTGGTTCCCATTTCACTACAGCTATGTATATTTCCACAAGACCTGCAACAGGATTTGTTCGATCACAATTTGACCATGAAAGGGGAAAGATCTCAAGAGGCCCCACGCATCCCTGAGAGACTGATGAGGGGAGGGAAGATGCTGCCTCAATGTATACTCACCAATACGTGATTCATGCTCCAGCAAGTTCTCCGTCACAATTGAGACTCAGTGGACCGCACATGCAAAAAGACTTGAAGCTAGGAGGGAGTCTGGTAGGACAGAGAGAAGATGGGTTGAAAGGGGGTAAACAAGAGGAATGGTACTGGGGATGAAGGTGTGAAAAATATCACCAATTCACTATATTCATGTATGAAACAATAAAAGAATAAAAAGTGGATAAATAATATCTTCAGTAGAGGCAAATCAGTTTGCTCATTACCCAACATTTCTCACTTGAGAACAGTGATGAATCTTATGTTTCAGGCATGATTGAATTGAAGAAAGACATTTAACATAAGCTGCAAAGAATTCATGACAGTAACAGTAGCTAGTGCTAAGTAATGAGCTAAGCAGAGGGCCACACCCAGTGACAGACTGGTTGTTGTCTTCCCTAAGCTCATAGCTGCCAATCAAAGATTCCATTTCCCAGCATGCTTTGCCATGTGTGCCCACATGAATGGAACAGAAGCCACAGTGAGAAGTGTAACTTCCCCAACTTCTCTGGCTGTCAAGACAAGATACCTTCCTGTCTCCCCAGTGTTGGAATGACAGACATAACCCATCATCCCAGGCTCAATCACTTCTTTATGACTAAGGAACCAAGTGTACAGAGGTTGGAAAACTTGCCCAAGCCCTGCAGTGAGTGAATTGTAAGAGTGTCATGTCTGTGTGATCGAAGAACCCACGCAGGAATCCAGAACGATGTCCTCCCACGAGCCACTGTTCACTCCTCCACTGGCTGGAAAGAACCAATAGCAATCTGGGGTTTAAAAATCTATGGCGCCACATTTTCTTTCTTCAGTAAGACTCAAGTGTGCTCCAGTGGCAGCCACTGGAATCTAAATTACTTGCAGTAGGGGGCTGGAGAGATGCCTCAGGGGTTAAGCAGAAGGTCCTGAGTTCCAATCCCAGGTCCCACGTTAAAAAATGCCATGTGGAAACAACAGCGACCTGAACTTACGACCCTGATGGGCAAAGCCTGGGAAATCTCAGAGGGAAGAGGAAAGGAGGTGGAAATAATCCAGGATGATTCTAGGGGCCAGCCTTGGTCCTCCACAGTGCCCTCTGATAGACACAACACTCACAAAATAAACAAGTAAAATATTTAAAAAATAATTCTTGCAGTAGGGATTTATTTCATTGGTGAAGCATTTGCCTTACATAAATGCAAAGCCCTGGGTTTGATCCTCATCATTGAAAGACAAAATGCAAAATAAAACACGTATGTCCTGTCCAGTGCTTTGGAAAGCACACACACACACTCACACACACACACACACATGCACACACATACACACTCACACTTTGAGTCTTATGCAAGTGAGACCTTCGTCTATGAACTATCTGCACAGGAAACTAATCAGCACCAATACCGTGGTCTTGATTGCACTGTGCTGTGTGAATTACACTTGTTTCCTCATGCTGCAACTTGAGTTTTCCTGCTTAATTTATCACAAGTGCAGCAGAGAAGCATCTTACTTGCAGTAGGTATAGCAAGCATGCAGATGCAAGGCGCTACTTACCAGGAGAAACATCCCGTGCCTCGGGTCTCTGCGCAGGTCCTGTGCTGCTGGGTGTCACCAAAGCATTTCCCAGCTAAGAATGTTTGTTCAAAGATCCTTCTCAGCAATAAGTGAGGAGAACACAGGAGTGGGGAGACCTTCTATAAACAAATGTGGGCGCGCGCACTCGTCCCCTGAGTGTTGCCCTTGCTGATTTTGCCTCCCTCTGCCCTCCCCATTCCTGCGTTGTGGCTTCGTGTTATTTGAGTGTCACATGTCCCCATGGCTGTCGTGTGGCCTGGATTCCACAGGTTCCCAGGGTGGTGCCCGTCAGTGCTTACTTATCCTCTCTGCCTCTCTCACAGAAATCTACTGTTTTACTTTTTATTTATTTAAGAGAGAGCAGGCACATGCGTGCCATAGCATGTAAGTGCAGGTAAGCATGTGAGCTTGTGAGAAGTTCTATTATTATTATCATTATTATTTATTTATGAGAGTTCATGCACATGCATGCCATACCACACAGACAGAGGTCAGAGGACAACAGAGAGTCAGTTCTCTCCTTCTACCATGTGAGCTTCTGGAAATGGAACTCAGATCTCCAGGTTTGTAAGCTTTGAGCAACTTTTCTGGCCCTCTCACAGAAGTTTTAAAGTGGAACTACCGGTTGGGGAAGTGTGAAGGCCTCAGAGTCCTTCATGGGCAGTTCCACACGGAGCATAGCAACTACACCACCCAACCAACCCATTGCCTCTAAGGAACGCAAAGGTATAGGTAATTAGCAAGGACTGGGTCTCTGTCGCTTCTCACAACTCTGCAGAGTACACAACACAGGTGTGGAAATGGTGGCTTCAATAGCAAACGCTTCCTACAATCATATAGCTGGTCAGTGGCAGAATGGGGGGCAAGCAGAGCTCGTTAGAACACAAAGTCCAGCGTTTCACTACTGAGCCCTGTATTTCACTTTGTACCTACACTGAATCTAGAAAACAAAACATGGCCGAGGGGGAACTACTCAGCTACTTATCCATGCCACGGCCTAACTTCTGGGGCAGAATCTATGTTTTCTCCACCTCAACTGAACATTCCAAAGTCAGGGCAATAAACCACACTTTGAGCATAGAAGCCTTGTCTGCTGGTTTCCTTCGGCTTGCTTTTCCTGTTTATTGTGAAGGGAACTCACATGAGGAGCTGGTTGGATCCAGTACCTTGTCAAAAGAAGTGTCTCAAGTATTACTGGCCAAAGAGGATATTATGAAAATGGAAGCATTTAAATATGATGCTGTTTCCCAAGGCAGAAAGGACTGCATAGTAATAACTACTGAGCGATGAGAAGTGGAAAATGGAGGCCAATGGAGTTCTACAGGCAGGCAAAGGAAGCGTCCAGAGAGCACCCGGCATGGACGGTACAAGCTTGAATTGCAGAGGATCTAAGTGGCAAAAACTAAGGGATCACGGAAATGTGGTGAGGCTGGTACAGCTAAGCATAAAAGAAAATTTAGGAGCCCCAAGGTGTCAGGAAGACTGGCAGCTTTGCTTTTGCTGTTAACACTGTCACCCGGAGAAAAGTGTGACCGAATACAAAATCAGCCTTTGTAGTTCGTATCAGTTATGGTCAAGACCCACATAACCACATTTCAGCCAGAGACAGACAATATACAAGGGTGATCCCATAAGATTGTATTACCTAGTGACCCCATCAAAGCCATCTTAGCTTGTGCAGGAAGAGTCTGTGACATTCCCACAACAAAACCTCCCAACCACACACCCCTGAGTTGTTAAGTGAATGGCGGTATGTGAATATCTGCTTATGTACGTATGCATCTGCCTATTACCTCCACCCAAGTTTACGTTCACCGCGTGCAGTAGGAATGCAGATGGCACTTGAGATGGTACAAGAAGGGGTTTTCCATTTACACTGGACTCACAATTCATAAAGATGGCAATTTCCTGTTTTCCAAGCACTGCTGAAAACCATTCCAAATACAGTCTGATGCAGTCCAGCCTCAACAGGGACACGGAGATGCTGGAGAGGATCTGGAACACACGGGCAGCTGTGCCTTGAAGTTTTAGAAGAGAAAGAGTGTGGAGAAACTTTGGACTGCAGATTGTTCTCGGGATATTTCTGCTTGAACACAATTGCATGAGGATCGGGAGCCCAGGAGTCTGCTTTGTGTGTAATCAGTAAAATATTCACAGTTTGTTTCTGGATTTCAAGGAACAAGGACAAAGTCACGTGCCCTGTCTTCTGTGCTCCTTGGGATACCTACTAAAGTCTGGGGCTGGGCTCCCCACCAGGACTGAGGTGGTAGTCTGTGACGGCAGGGACAAGATAGACAAGGTTTCCTTCATTTGGGAGTATGGGAGAAGGAAATGGCAGGGCCCTTGGAACACAGGAGCTGCATCTGCAGCTGTATGCCTGAGAATGCCCCCAGAGAAATGCCAGGCTTCCAGGGATGAGGGGAGCCCCCTTCATAAATCAGGCACCCCCAACCACCTGGCTTCTTGCTCATTCCCAGGTTGCTGATTCCACTGCAATTCACTGTAATTGGTCAATTTCAAATACGCCTCCTTCTTGGTCATAGGAAAAGAAATCAAATACTTACCATTCTGTGGTCAGGAACTGAACACAGAAGTCCTGGTTCTGTCTCAGAAGCCTAAAGGTAAGAGTCCTTCCTTCTCTCCCCAACCCACTTCCTTTTGGATGAATTGCTGTGCTTTCAGAGAGAATGACGCTTACAAAACATTGGTCACAAATATTCTAGTAAAATAAAACACACATTGCAATCATCTAACTGCAAGGGTAGTGTCATGTCAGGCACAGGTGTCAACTTGACTGCTGAGGGTTTGAGCTCTGGGCACATTTGTGGAGAATTAGTAGTTGAGTTGAGCCCAGAGCAAACATGCAGGAGATTGTCTAGCGAGTGGGAAGGCCCAGCCCATATGGATAGGATTAGTCCCAGGGCAGGTGAATAAAATAGAGGGAATTGTTTGAGAAAGGAGGCATCCTTGGCTAGACATGCTGGACTGGCAAGTAAGGATTGTCCACCTTTCAGCTGTTATGTGGTGATAGTGTGACCAGTTCCCTCGGCCCCGGTGTTGGTGTGTGCTCTCTCGTCAAGCTGGACTAAGAACTGTAACCGGACTGTCGTAAGGAAATAAACACCTTGTTCCCTTAAGCCATTTGATGGTCATTTATCAGCAACCATGCAGGCGGACTGCAACAGAATTTGGTACCCAGGAACTGGGGTGTTGTTGATAAATCTTGACTATGTGGATTTTGTGGCTTTTGAACGGTTTCGCTGGATAAAGTTGGAAATGCTTGAAGATGTTCACTTTGTGGATTATCGATCCTGTTCTTCAGAGTTTAGGGGCCAATGTCAGTGCTGAGAGAGTTATGGATTGTTTGGGCCCAATTTGTGATGAGGGGAATAAGGACTTCGCCTAAGTTGAATTTAAAGATGGACTAGTTTGCTTGACAGAGGAGAGCTGTGTTGGTGGCCATGAAGCTCTAGAAGTGGAAAGGGCAGGCAGCAGAATATCTGCTGCTTTTGAAGAAATGACTATCAGTAAAGGAAAACCTAGTGACTTGCACTGGGATGATGGAAGACGTGAAAACCACCATATGGCAAGTTTGTGGTTTGAAAACCCAGATTCCTTCAGGGGCCAAAAGCCCAAGTTAAAGCTGTTTCTTGCCCTTTGCAAGTTTGGCTGCCTAGATAAGAGGCTTTTCCAGCATCAGTGTGTTAAAGTTGGTATATGGCTGTAGCTCCAGTGGACTAAGCTACTTTTCAGCCTCGCTTCGGAATCTGGCAGTGTCCCTCAGGTGATACTGGTTTTGGTGTACTATTATGGGGTTCATGGAAAGCAGCAGAAGCTTGGCACCAAGAAGCAGCCATAGAGTAGATAGAATTAAGTCTGCTAAAGTGCCCTACAACCCTCACCATGAAGATGTGGGGATTCAGACTCCCCTCCAGGGATTCCAGTCCTGCTCCCAGCTTTAACATCTTTGACTTAATACCTGATCATAATAGTGCTGGATAAATGTTTCTTGATTAAGTCAAGTATTCAATTGCATCTCTCCTGCTTCTAGCATTACTTAAAAACAAATGGCTTGAAGAGCAATATTAATGGCTATCACTCATCTTGAAAAGAAATATATCTCTGAATTATAAGAAAAATTTTCTCTTTTTTTCAATCACCTTTAAAAAAGAATATGATAATGTCAAATTTCACTTTCATTAATAAATTCTGGGTCAATAAATTCTTGATCATCTAGATGAAGAAGATACAGTGTGACAGCTCAGTGGGTAAAGGTCATTGTTGTGCCAGCCTAACAGCATGAGAGTGAGCCCCAGAACCCATGCAAAGATGGGTGGAGAGAGCCCAAGCCTCGGAGTCATCCTCAGACCGCCCACATGCCCCTTCCACCCCCCACCCCCCACCCTCCCCGCCACACACACCAGTAATAACCAGTAAATAGCTATCCACTTTTCCTATCTATTAGGCAGCCATTCCGGCCAAAGCAGCAACTGCAATTTTGGTGAGAAACCTGCCTCAAAAAATAAGGTAAAGGGCTGACTGCAGGTAAAGGCGTCTGCTTGCAAACCTGGCAATTTGACTCTAAGTAGAGCAACTTCCAAACATTGTCCTGCGATCTCTCTCTCTCTCTCTCTCTCTCTCTCTCTCTCTCTCTCTCTCTCTCTCTCTCTCTCTCTATGTGTATCAGAGAGCACTGTGTGTGCCTGTACAGACCCAAGGGTTACTTTGAAATCACCCAGGATTGTGTCCCCTCCTCTGTGTTTTGCTGGAGTTTCCCAGACTCCTCCTTCCAGGGCCATAAGCACAGGCCACGGCTATTTCTATCTGACATTTTTTAACATGGGATCAGGACTTTGTCTTGAGAGACAGAGGCTTAATCATTGAGCTATTTCTCCAGACCCAAAGGTGAAGAGCAATTAAGAAGACATCCACATCAACCTCTGGTCTCCATCCATAAATACATACAAACACAATTTTTAAAAAGACTGTTTCCTCAAATCTAGATTCCAACAACATTGGGACATGCCATTATTATATTCACCATTCAAAAGGAAGTCATGCAGAGAGGTGGCTCAGGGGTTAAACCTCCACCTTGCAGGCGGAGGGTCCTGAGTTCGGATCCCAGACCCCACGTCTATAGCTGCCAGGCGGAAGCAGCTGACACATACACATACACAGACACACACACACACACACACACACATACATGCGCGCGCGCACATACACATGCACATGCACACAGTTGAATAAATAATAATAATAAAAAATTTTTTAAAAAAGATTAAAAAAAAAGGAAGTCATGCTTCGGATATGGAAAAACATGATTGATTTGAGAGAAATTAAAGGTAAAGACACGGGTTGATTCAGTGGATAAAGGTGGTTGTCATCAAATCCAAAGACCTGCATTTGATCCCTGGAGACCATATGGTGGAAAGAGAGGATCAACTCTTCAAATTATCTCTGATCTCCACATGTACATCAGACAGACAGACACATGTACACACACACACACACACACACTCACACACAAGATAAATAAATATAATTTAAAATTTTTAAGAAGGTAAAGCCATGTCTTTGAGTGACAACTCTCATCTCCAGTCCCTGGCCCTTCACAATAGTGGTTCAGAGCTTCATATCCTGGGGCCATGGCAGACTCTGTGCTCTAAGCATTCCAGCCCTCACCAACAGCATCCAATACAGAAGTACCTGTGAATCCACCTTAGGGCTTATATGTTTATTTTGCATTATATACCTTTGTACCCATACCCAATATGTGTGTTGGACACTGTCTAGAAAGATCTGACTGTGGCCTTTCTACCCGCCCGGGACCCTCACGGTCCAGGGAGGACACACTGCTTCTCAGGAGGTGACATCCAATACCCATCAGGATGGAGGCGGTGCAGGATCAGCAAAACTGGGGAAAAAAAAAAAAAACACAAACCATAATTCAGAACATCAGAGACCCTACATTAATCACCAGGAACCAGGCCAGCCTAATCTCTCCCCATCCTAAAGCTCAGGGAAATTTGCGGAAGAGGAGGCAGTAAGATTGTAAGAGCCTAAAGATGGAGAGGAGCAATGATATACAAGATACTCTGCACACATTAGGGCTGAAGTAATCATAATAGGAGTTTGCATGACCTGTGTAATGACCGACATATCATTGACCCCCTAAAGTCTAGCATGGATCACAGGCATTAGAATCCTTAGAGGCAAGAGATTAACAGCCACAATAGTGTTCCTATACTAAAGGGGAACACAAGAAAGGGCTCTAGGCAATGCCACTGAGTCCTTACACCTCATCAGAGAGGAGGACCCAGAGGGAAGTTTGACATGCACACTGAAGGATGCTCCAGGAATGGGGGGGAGGGGGCACTGGAAGAACGGGAGGGAGGGAGGAAAGGAAGGGGAAAAAGGGGGAGGGATCAGGGGATCCAGGGAGGGGTGGAGGGAGGGAGGGAACTGGGGTACGTATTAAGTTTGTATGAGTGGAAAAAATTAAAAAAAAGAAAGACCTGACTGTGATTTTGGTCAGGATCAGCAAATTACAGCTCTTGTACCAAACCTCATAGAGCCATTGCAGACCTTACTGAGAGGCTTCACGTGAACATTACAGTTTCATCCATGCTCAGGTCTGCCTCAGGACCACAGGTGCCGTAAAGGCAATTGCTTTCCAGCTGACTTACATGAAAACATTTTTCGGACCCCTGGCGTTAGCTGAGTCACTTAAAAAGGCTTCAACTCCACACAGTTTCCACAGGTCTGAAGCAGCTCAGTAGCTCTCCAGAGAAAGCAAATAGAGAGGACGAACATTAGCAGGACAGCAGCGAGATGGCTTGAGGCCTTTGCCCTCAGGGTCAGCCTGACACGTCCTCTGGATGCCATGCTGACTAGGACAGAAAGCTCTGGTAATGTCACACAGCTGCAGCTCTGCTGTTGTGCTGCCACGGAGAGAACCAGGGTCGGACATACAGCCAAGAGGAAGAGCGCTTGTCCAACCTATGCAAGGCCTCAGGCTCAATCCCCAGCACCAGAGAGGAACTCGCTTGCAGGTAATGTGGGCAGAGACACCGATGATACCAGGGAGCTCTCACTGGACTGGTGTCGTGACACTCTTCTGTCACCAGCCCATCCAACCAAGGCTTGGTAAGCACCTAGTGTATGCTAGCCTGTGGCCCACATGCAAAGTGAAGAACAGGCAAGTCGCCTACTTGATAGTTTGAGTTTTCATGGCAAGAGACAAAATTAGGCAAAATACTCTCTGTGCCATTCAGGCGAGGTGTTAAGTGCCACAATGAGGCACAAAGAGGGACAAGGACACCCAAAGGGACAGTGGGTGGAGGGTATGGGGTGAGGATGTGTAAGAAAAGGGCTCTGCCATTTGAAAGGCCTGAGGAGAAGCAGCCCCTGCGTGTACGATGGTTTTCCAGCAGGGAGTGGGGTATCTGCAGAGGCTCTGAGCACAGGCACTGCTGGCCAGGCTTGAGAAATAGCAAAGCGGCAGCAAAATGAAAGGAAGCAAGGGTGCTGGACGGGGAAGAGTCAGACGAGGGGGAGCCCACGCCCCAAGGGTCATGGCAGGGACTTCCCTGTCCTTCTGAGTGAGGCAGAAGCCACTAGACGACCCAGGACAGGACCTGCATAGAAAAGGAGCTGTCGGGAAGTGGGATGGGAAGAGTGGACAGCCGGAGGATGCCGGCCGTCACCAGCAGCAGATGGACATGGCTGAGGCACAGGGGAAGGTGCAGAGAAGCAACCGGACTCCAGAAGATTCCATCATGATGTCGTTTGCCAGGAGTTGGATGTACTGTTTACAGGACCAAAAGGAGGTAAAGATTTAGCTTGTCTGGCATTGGACTTTTCCTCGGTCCTACATAAAATGTGGATGATCTCCACGGGGATGGGGCGGTACATTAGCTTGGGAACACACCACAAGCAGAAAAGCTTGCTTGTCATAGATAGGACTTCAGTTGTCTTCTTCCAAGCGCTCAGCTGCTTCTACAAGAAGATTCTAGAATCTCCATCAGTGGGCATATTTTACCTACCTTTGTGATCCCAGACTCCCATATTGACATTTATCAAAAGTCCATTTGAGGAGTATTAGTATCCGTTGTATCAGATGCGGTTTTATGTTTTTCATCAGAAATCATTCTTACCATTAGCATACTACAGGTTTAAGAAACACTTTCTAGAAATTAGCTTAGAAGCCAGACATCCAGTCTCACCACTTGAGAAGTTGAGACAGGAGGATCACCAATAAACAAAGAAGAAAATGAGCACACAGACAAGTGGTCAAAATCCCAGAGCAGGGCAACATGGCGATCTGTCTGCTGCAGGCAGGAGCAGCCCCGGGACAGGTTGTCCCAGAGAAACTAGCATGGTTACAAAGTTGGGCTACCCTAGACCTTTATCCAGGAGGTGAGAATCAGGCTGCCCCAAAAATCTAAATGAAGGGGCTGATTAAGCAAACAGACCCCAGGGACAAGCGACTTTTAGTATAAAATGACCCTGAATTATCCCAAGTGCACCGTCTTCTCTTATACTGAGACCACATTAGAATGGCAAATTACCTTTAGAGCCTACACGAATAAGAATAGCAAGATGAGTAACTACGCTGAAATAACAGTTTCCATTAACCACTTCCGTAAACCTCAACCACCCCCACTGAATTAGTTTTAACAGTTAGTTTGATCTACTCCTCAGAGTAACCTGGAACTGTCCAGGTAGGGGTGATTCTCCACCCCTTTGTAGAGAAGAAAGATGAGGTTCAAAGACAAGACACTGGTGCTTAATCACAGGAGGGTAGTAGCCTTTCTTAGTCTCTATCCATGCTTCAAGGTGACAACTTAGGTCTTGAGAAAATACGGGGTACTTATCCCTCCTTCCAAGCAAGTTTGTGCTCTCAGAGTATGAGCAGATCTGTGTCACCACTAACACGTGATTCTCACATGTTTCCCCACAGGTGGCAGTGCCTGCCTAGGTCAGTGGCTTCCACACTCCTGAAGGCAGTTTCCTTTCTGAATCACATGGTGCAGTTGGCACTAGATGACAAACAGTTTAGAGAACCAAATAAAAACACAACCATCTGTGCTAGAAAATAAACACTGCAGAATCAGAGGTGACCAGGACAATGGAGCACAGGACAGCTGGAGCTGGCAGGATGGCATGGCACCAGCTGCGAGTCCAGAGAAGAGTTCTGAAGACACGGCAGCGCTCAGAGCAGCCTCCACAAGAGAAAGAGGGGTGGGGAGGAGCACGAATGGGGAGGACCTTCTAGCTCAGTGGAGTCTGACTGACACTCTTGAAAGGCGAGAAGGAAGGAGAGGGTTACAGAGGGAAAAGTCTGTACTGTAGAGGTGAACGGAGAGTCTCAGTGAGTCAGACCAGGGAAGCCTGGTGACATGGCCTTGACCACGCATGAAGCTAACTCCTGGAGGCTGCCAGACAACTGCACACCCCTTTCCAGTTCCCTCTCTCTCTCTTTCTCTCTCTCTCTTTCTCTCTCTCTCTCTCCCCCTCTCCCTCTGAGTGAGTTGCCTCGAGACCTCAGCTTAAGGGCCTTTTTAAAGATAAATAGTTTATCTATTTTATTTGTGAGAGACTAGGGGGAGAGAGAGTGGGGAGGGGAGGAGAGAGGAAGGGAGGGAGGAGGTACACATATGCGTGCCATGGCTCACAGCTGGAAATCAAAGAATAATTTTTTTTCCAGCTCTCAGTATTTTTTATATTTATTTATTTTTTTCCCAATTATACAAGCTTGCACCCTCCCCCCCCCTTTTCCCCCTTTCTTTCATCCCCCTCTCCCCTTTCTCCCAGTGCCCCCCCTTCCCTCCCTCCCCTTTCCTGGAGCATCCTTCAGTGTGAATATCAAACTTCCCTCTGAGTCCTCCACTCTAGTGAGGTGTAAGGACTCAGGCATTGCCCAGAGCTTTTCTTGTGCTCCCCTTTAGTATGGGAACACTATTGTGACTGTTAGTCCCTTGCCTCTAAGGATCCTAGTGCAAAGGACAACTTTTCATGAGTCAGTTCTCTACTTCTACCATGTAGGCTTCAGGGAATGGAACTCAGGTTTCCAAGTTTGTGAGCGGACACTTTGTCTCCTCCTCTCCCCGCAGCTAGCTCACCAGCCTACGGGAGAATGTTTGGAAGAAGGGAACCAGTGAAAGGGAATAGAAGAAGGTAAAGCAAGATAATAAGTACAAAAGAATATTATATACAAAAAATTACAAACAGCATGGAAATGACATTGTTTTGTGCTATTAATATACTCTATTTTAAAAATTCAGCTCAAATTTGGTGCCTATTTTAGCAAAAAAAAAAAAAAAATACCCTGTTTTTAAAGCCAGTTCCTTAGATTATTAGAAATTATCACAGAAAGGGTCAGAAACATATTTGTAATTCTTGATACATGTTAGTAAAACCCTAGTCACTGAACAAAAACAAAATTGCTTTTACTGGGTTATATTTAATAAGACAGAAAAGTTTACATAATTTGGATAACGATAATAATGTAGTCGGGTGGGCTCATACTGGTTAGGATAGCTATTAGCAAAACGACAAGAGAAAAGACAACTCTGTGGTAAAGTGCTGACCTACTATGTGGAAGGCCCTGGGTTCTAAGCCAGCACCAAGAGGGATGGGGAAGCAGCAAGAGAGATGCTAATAAAGGTGAAACTCTAATCATCGCACAGCTCAGCAACCTCCATTCCATGCATATATCCCAAGGAAGTGATATTAGCCCCTTAGGGCCACACTGCCCTCCCATGCCCCCTGCATTAGTAGTCACAGGAATTGGACAAAGCTGTGGTATATGCAACAAAGTGGAATTATGCAGCCTCAAGAAAGAAGACCCTGCCACAAACCACGACGTGGGTGATTCTGGAAGGAGCTGCGCCAAGTGAAATAAGCCAGCCTTGAAAAGAAAAATACATGGCTTTGGGGATACCTGCAGCCAACCAAACAAACAAAACCGTAAATATAGCGACAGAGACTAAAAAGGGGCTATAAGGAGACAGGGAGTAGGAGGAAAGTGGACACAGATGTAGGTCAAATACAAAGTGCTAGATGTGGAGTGCGAATGCCCAGCGTGAACACTGTGGCCAATAGGATTGGCTTAAGATTTTTACTAAAGTGACTCCAGCTCAGCCTCTCTGATCACAGCACCAGGTCACGTGTCACATGGTAATGTGATGGTAGAGGCTCATCTTCTCTGCCAGTGTCACTTTCTGTTCTTTCTGTGTCGTACACCGTGATGCTGCAGCCCTGAAATATAAGCAACAACATTTAATTTGTAAGTTTTTCTTAAAGGGAGAGCTGGAGAGGTGGCTTTGGAACTAATATATTGAGGGAAATAAAATGCTGACTATATTCCCATTTTCTAAATGTTTTCTCTTTCTTTGCATGCATACATACAAATTGCATGTGTGTGTGTGTGTGTGTGTGTGCGCGTGTGTGTGTGTGTGTGGTGTGAGTGTATGTATTAGACTAGGGCACTGTGTATGCCTGTGGAGATCCAAGGGTGACTTCAGGAATCATCTTGGATTGCTCTACCTCTTTATTGTTTTTCTCTGGGGTTTCCCAGGCTCTCTGCCTTCCAGGACTGGAAGTGCAGGCTGCCACCATTTCCGTCCAGTGTTTATACGTAGGATCTGGGACCCAAACTCAGGTCCTTTTGTTTGGGAGGCAGAGGCTTAGCCCCTGAGCCATCTCAGCTCTCCAGCCCCCCATTTTCTGAATGTTTTCAATACCATTGTCCTAAGAGGATAAGACACATGCTGCAGTCATAAGAGGCACGCTGACCACAGGGTCTTCGCACAGGCATCACCTGTCCAGAACACCCACAGTCTGGTTGGAAGGCAGCATGTGTTCCAGCGACATGACTAGCTTCTCATTTAGATTAATAGTTGGGACTTAGTCACTTCACTATTTTCAAGAAAAATAAATTTGACAAACATATTCCAAGAAAGAGGGCTCAGAGTGAACTGACAGTCCACGGCCACAGGCAATGTACAATTCAGCTTAACATCCTGTCCCAAGAGAAAAGCAGAAAAAGGGCAGGGGTGTAGCTCAATAGTAGGCATTCACCAGCCATCTGTGAGGGCCTAGTTTCATCCTCAGTACAGGGGAAAAGTAATTGATTAAATGCTTTCTTTTTTTTTTTTTCAAGAGTCAAATTTATTTCAAGTGATACTTTATAATTTTAAATTTTTTATTATATTCAATTTTATTATTATTTTATTTTTCTATATTTACAAGCATATTGAGTACTTATCCCTGTTTCCCTTCATCCTCCTTTCCACCCATCCCTCTTCCCCTCCTTTCCTCAATCCATCCCACTTCCTCCCACCCTCCTTCCTCTCTGTTTCTATGGACCGCAGGGTTCACTCTGGTTTGTCTACTCTTTTTTTTTTTTTAAAGTTTTTCTACTTTACAAGCATATTGAATACTTATGCCTGCTTCCCTCCATCATCTCTCTCCCATTCTTCCATCAATCCCTCTCTCCTGCCTGTTGGCTTCTATGGATCCCAGGGTTCCCTCTGGCTTGTCTACTCTTGTGGGGGTTCAGACCTCTGTGGTTTGTCAAGTTGCCTCTCTTCGGGCCCCCCCCCATTGATAGGGGCATTTCCCCTTCACTCACCCAGTAATTTATTAAATTCTAAATGTACATAGGATATAGATTTCAGCAGTTGGATTAAACCTCAGATATGTCGTCCACCTGTAGCTTTGAAAAGCTTCTGCTGGTAGCTGAGAGTGTGTCACCTGACCACACACTCACATACAGCTGACTGGGAGGCGCTCTTTGTTCTTCCCTCCGTATCTCACTGACTGTCGAGGTCAGCATAGGATCCTGTGATCCCTGGGATCCGATGCTTCCTGCATTATTCCCAAAGTCACAGGGAGCCCACCGTGGCCACATCCAGCTGTGGTTTTTCCCTTCCCCAACATCCGCACAAATTAATCTCCTGCTTACCCTGTTTCTGTCACTTTTGTGCTGTGGCTCTGTCTTCTGCACATGACCACCTATGATCATGGATGACTGCCTTCTGCCCCAGCCCAGTTCCTTGCCTGAGGCTCGGCACTACCCACACTGGCAATCAATGATCGTTTTCTCTTGCTGGCATTCTCCTAAATTGGGCCACTGGTTGGCTTTTATTCTGGGGGGTGGGGGGAGAGGGAAATGTCTAGCTTAGAGAACCAAGTACACGAGCCTTGTTAAGCATTCTCTTGGGCAACATGTTCTTAGCCACTATTCCAGAATTCCAGGCTGTGCTGCTTTATCCTGGTAGGATAATAGACGCTTAGCCCAGCCCCACTGCAACCCTGGCTTCTACCTTCAACCCATCCATAGAAATCAGTCCCTACGTAAAATACCCAACACTTGTCATAGTTTCACAGCAAACTGGTGTCAAAGAGGAAGAACACTTTCATTAGCGTTCAACAAGCTAACTCTGGAGTTTTCTTTAGGATGAAATCAATGGTACAGTTTGACTGATTCTAACATAATTTCTTATGACCGTCCGTGGAGAGGTCAGTCCAACAGGGCAAGGAGAATTTCCCTGTATCCATTTTTGCTTGCTTCAGCCTACACAGAAGTCAGGAACTTTCTCATATTAGGACAGAATGGCCACCTCTCCAAAAAATTAATTACATGCATGCAAACTGGAAATGCAAAGCAAAAACACAAAAAAACTCTCTGTTGGAAAATAGAAATATCACACTCCAGCCCCTCAGCCTAGAGCCCAGCTGAGCTGCAATGAGCGGTGGATATTTAACAGGAAAAAGAAGAAACATGGAGACCACGTGTATATTAATTAAAATACTTAGAAGATACATGTGTCTGGTTTGTGTTTCAATATTTAAGCTTATCTCTAATTTTTAGTTTGTTTCCTGATATAGATGACATGTGGCTTAACTATTAATTAATTGTGTCTCTCAAAATTATTTTCTTCAAAGTTATATGTTTTTATAAACTGGGAACTTCATTTTTCTTTCTTTTTAAGGCAGGTTTTTTTCTTTGAAGTCCAGGTTCATCTTGAACTGACAGTCCTCAGTGTCTGCTTCAGACTTCCTGGTACTAGTATTACAGGCGACTGTCAGCACACCAGCTCAAGTGGAAAATTCTATCACATAAAATTAGTTATAGGAAGAGACTATTGAGATGAATCTACATTCTATGTTACCATTCTTATTCTGTTACAAGGAGAAGAAATCCCACACGAAACAGCAGATACTTCGAAGCTTAGACAGTACTTAGAATTCTCTTAGAATTAATCTGTAACAGACAATTCTCCTCTTTAAATTGCTCTGATGACTAAAACTTGGATTGGAATAATCACTTAAGAGCTCCTTAAGGAAAGTAAGAAAGATAAAATTCCAATTCCAAGATTGAGATGAAGGAGTGTAATTTCACAGGGAACTTGAAAGAGCTCAGTGGAGGTGGAAGAATGGAATGTAGCTTCATAATTGGTGTTTCCTGTGGTAACGCTTCCATTCTACTAAACAATCCAAGTAATGGTAAGAGTGAGACTTCTGATTTTTCTGTCTTGGTTTGTCCACAGTTGGTGTCAGCTGCGTGCAAAGCTTCCATCCCCCACAGAGCCAGGCGAGAGCAGGTCCCAGCATCTCAGTAGACCATGTCACGGTGCCTGCCTGGACACACCATTCAGGGACGCAGTAGGTAGAGAAGCTCGCTCCATGGGTCAGAAGTGACCATCTTAAGAATCATAATGAATCAAAATGAGTGGCTTAAACTTCCAAGATAGACTTCTTGCAGTAAGCAGAGGCATAAAAGGGCTGAGGGATACCTCAGGGAGCATGTGTTCTGGTTGCGGCCGGTCTCTAATTAGATGACCTTGGTCAATTAAATGTGCTTCTCAGATCTCAGTTTCTACACCTGAAAAAAACAGCAATGTATCATGGATGACACAAGCTTTTCCAGCTCTAATATTCTCAGGATGAATGAATGGCAAGTCTGTAGTATATTACATGTGCCTGATCTATTAATCTAGTCAGACCAATGAGAGACATTGTCTCAAAACAAAACAAAACCAAGTGGATGGCGTCTGAGGAACAACATCTGAGGTTGTTCTCTGGCTCTACACACAAAGACATACATGTGCAGGAACACATACATATCCATACACACTTGAACACACACACATAAACACAGAAAATGCTTTTGTCATGCATGGAAACCGACAGTCTTGTGGGAGGCTAATTTGTTCAGACATATCCACTGGTAAAGTCCACATGTCCTTGAACTATTTCAGCTCTAGGAATTTGACTTATGGATTCACTTACTAAAATACAATAAGCTATATGTATAGGACCACTTGAAACAAGACCACAAAGAGGAGGATAATTGAATAAATCACAGTTCATCTATTTTATGAGATATCAGGTGTCTTCTAGAAAACATATTTTGTGCAGATATGGAAAAGATACCAAGAGTATTATGAAGCACAGGATCGTGTTGGACAATGACAAGGCTTGAACATGAAATGTCCCCCACAGTTCATATGCATGAGCTCTTGATCCCCAGCTGGAGGTGGTTTGGGAAGGTTCTGGAACCTTTAGAAGGCGGAGCTTCACTGAAGGAAGTATGTCACTGGGGTGGGTTTCATATCCCAGTCACACTTCTGCTCTGGCTCTGCTGCCTGACTAGGGTGCGATGTGACAGCCACCCTCATGCTCCTGCCACCATGCCCTCCCTGCCATGGCATCAGAGTCTGTCCTTCTGGAACTGCATGCCAAGATGAATCCTTTCTCCCTTAGGTTGCTTTGGTCAGAGTATTTTCTCATGGCTACAGAAGAGAAACCAAAAAAGAGCAATATGTATGATATAACGATGACGATGATTAATAAAAAAAGAAAAGATGAGTGGGTGGTCAGATACATGTTTTGGGAGAGAAAAGCCTACAATTCAGCATTTCCTTGGCTCATGCTCATGAGCTGGGAACTAGTGAGTGCTGGGGAACCTACCTAAAAACTTCCTGCGAAAGTAACTCATAACTTAAGAGAAAAAAAACTACTTCAAACAAGCAATAACCTTGAGAAGTGGTGGGCATGCTGTGTCTCAAAATTTTTTGACCAGATAGCACCTAGGAGATGACATCCAATACCCATCAGGATGGAGCCAAGGATGGTGCAGGATCAGCAAAACTGGAAGGAGGAGGAGGAGGAGGAAGAGGAGGAGGAGGAGAAGGAGGAGGAAGAAGAGGAGGAGGAGGAGGAAGAAGAAGAAGAGGAGGAGGAGGAGGAGGAGGAAGAAGAAGAGGAGGAAGAAGAAGAAGAGGAAGAGGAAGAGGAAGAGGAAGAGGAAGAGGAAGAGGAAGAAGAAGAAGAAGAAGAAGAAGAAGAAGAAGAAGAAGAAGAAGAAGAAGAAGAAGAAGAAGAAGAAGAAGAAGAAAGAAGAAACCATAATTCAGGACATTAGAGACCCTACATTAATCACCAGGAACCAGGCCAGCCTAATCTCTCCCCATCCCAAAACTCAGGGAAATTTGTGGAAGAGGGGGCAGTAAGATTGTAAGAGCCTAAAGATGGGGAGGAGCAACGATAAGCAAGATACTCCACACATGTTAGGGCCGAAGTAATCATAGTAGGACTTTGTATGACCTGCACAATGACCAACATGTCATTGACCCCCTCCTCCCAAAGTCTAGCATAGATCACAGGCACTAGGATCCTTAGGGGCAAGGGATTAACAGCCACAATAGTGTTCTTATACTAAAGGAGAACACAAGAAAGAATTCTAGGAAATGCTACTGAGTCCTTACACCTCATCAGAGAGGAGGAAAGGGGGGAGGGAGCAAGGGGATCCAGGGAGGGGTGGAGGGAGAGGGGAATGGGGTACCTATTAAGTTTGTATGAGTGGAAAAAATAAATTAAAAAAAATTTTTTTGACCAGAGAGCCAGAGCAAAGGGATGTTATACCCTGAGGCCAGCTTGGTTCTTGGTTCCAGGGGTGAGGGCAGGACAATGTGGAGCTCTGGGGACACAAGCTCTTCAGGGCACTTACGTTTTCCCATCCAATACCCCTTTTTCCTTCTTTTGGTACAGGACCTTTCAGGAATCATTTTCCCTTTATTGTGGAGTTTGTGTTTTAGGTGGGAGGCTGGGACCTCCGATTCCAAGGATGGGCCTCGTCCCCAGCACAACTGTCATGGCAGCTCCCAGGAGAGGTGGGAGCTCGTCCCGCAGGACTCTGGGTGGAGCCCGTGGCAGAGGTGTCCTGACTCTTCTGACAGAGGGGATGCCAGGGCAAATGTCTGGAACTGCTCTCGTTACCAACACCTGGACAGACGTTCGTCTAAAAATACAGTGGAACACAGGAAAGCAGACCGTGAGTGATGAGAGACGGGTTCCTGCGACCGCGAGCACCTGCATCCAGCCTGCAGACACTGCTTGGATTTCATGTGAGCGTACGCATCCTCCTTCTCCCCGATACGGACTGAACTAGGTACCTCTCTGCTTGATCCCAGAATCTCAGCAAGTATAAAGGCTCTTGGGAACTTCTCTGAAGGCCGGCGACACCCAGGGTGCCTGTCTAAACCTCAGCCAGCAGTGTGAACCTTATAGCAGCAACACTGGCAATACCTCTGTCCTTCTGCCCCCAATATCTTCACCACCCCACGTCCAGGAAAGATCAAACAGAGGACTGTGTTTGTTTGAGCAATTGTTTTTCTGATCTTCAGTATTCTCAATGACTCTCGTTTTCGATATTCAAGTGCCTCTTTACGGTATAAATGCATCTTAAAAATTAATAAGACATAGTTCACATGCCTTCACATGGAAAATCACATCCATGCTTTAGTATTCATCCATTGCATTTTTTTAATTTAAGTGAAATGTGATTTTTACATCATCGAATCTGACTTTTCACATTTAAAATACTGCTTTACCTATTTGGCTTAATATTTAGTGAATGAGTTAGGTTTTGTTTGCCAAGTATATGCTTCTGTTGTCTGTGACTACCACACTGAATGTGAGAGCACTTAAAAGGTTTCTCAGGAAAAAAAAAATGAGTAAGACTGGCTGGAGAGATAAGGTGAGAATTTGAGTTCCAATCCCCAGAACCCATGCAGAATCTGAGGTGCTGCCTATAAACCCCAACACTGGAAGGGAAGACAGGCATGTCTTACTGGCCAGTTGGCCAAAACAAAGCAATGAGTTACAAGTTCAATAAGACACGTTATCTCACAAAAACAAGATGGAGCGTGATTGAGGAGGATACATGAAATCGACCTCTGACCTCTACGTATACCCACATCTGCACACACATGCACACGCTCACACAAATACATACATATACCACAACACACACACACATGTTCGTGCACACACACCATGATTGTGCCATCTTTTGTCCTACATTTTGAGTCTCCTTTAGAATTAAGACTTAGGGATGGATGATTCAGAAGCACAAATTCCTAAGCCTAACCCTTTCCAGAGAACAGTCGTTACAAAACCTAAAGGATAGCGCCGCCCTCTGCAGCAGATCCACACAAAGCTTTGCTGATACTTGCAACTCTGACGCTTGATTCTACGTATAAAAGGCTGGGGGTTGGGTCAGGGCATAAAGTACTTGCCACACAAACACGAGGACGGGAGTTTGGATACCCAGCACCCATGTAAACAAAGGGTGGTCCTGGGACAGGACGTGGTACAGGGGCATCTGGAGCAGGCTGGCTAGCTAAACTACTAATCACAACTCTGGGTTCAAGACCACCCACATACATGTGCACTCTCACACATGAACATGAGTGCAGACCACATACACACATATACATGTTTTAAAAAAAAAGAGAAAAATTACTATGCCAGAGCAAGCACTATAAAGAAAAGAAAATTTAACTGATCACCTCCACCTTTTCCCTTATTCTCTTGTTCTTGGTTTCTTTCTAGTTTATTTCTGAGTGAGTAAATGACCTTAGCAGTTTAAAGTTTTTAAAATGAACTTGTCTTTTCCAAGTTCCTGGTCCATTAGTTAGTTAATTAGTTAATTAGTTAGTTAGCCACTAGCTAGTTAGTTAGATAGTTCATTTTGGTGCCACGATTGGAAGATTTATACATGCCAGACAAACATTCTACTGCACAACCACATTTCCATCCAATCTGGCCTTAGTGGGATAGCTATTCGACATCTTATAGCCACCAGAAGACCACAGTGGTGACCACAAAGTAACCAGTCTCCCGGCACCTGCTGCCTGTGACAGGAAAGTGACATGACTAAGGTGCACGCAAGTCCAATGCTTCTGCAAAAATGAATTTCTAGACTACTTGTAGACACGGCCATCTCAGAAACGTGACTGGCAGGAGGGAACCCAACAAAACATGACAGGACAGCCATCTCTCTCTCTCATGATGTCACTGTCACATGCCCCTGCTCACTGCCCACAGCTCCCCATGTTGTTGGCTTGGTCACTCGCTCTCACTCCTCTGAGCAATTGGATATCTTAGGAGACACCGGCACAGCAGAGATACCTCACCCCTCCCCATACCTACTCTAGACTGATGAGTCTGTGAGTCCTAACACGAAAAGTGACATTTACAAGACACCTCCCAAGCCAGCATGCTCAGATCAAGGGGAGCAGCAAGACACCATCTGTTAATGCTGAGCACGCCTCCTGTCACTGCTCTGCAGAGTGACAGGCTGGCAGCGACCCATGGCAGTTACAGAGCGGGGGCTGTGCCCCAGACCATGTCTGGCTGTCAGGCCTTGCAAGACTCTGGGGACCACAGAAACATTTTTAGAGTGAGATTTTTTTGGTCTTGATAAGGCAGGTCTCCAAAGTCTCCAAGGCAGACACAGAATCAGGGCACAGCAAAACTGTCAGCTGTGGGAGGCGCATGAATTAAATAATTACTTAGCTGGGAATAAAAGGGAAAATCAGAGAGTATCTACCAAACTATGTGTTATGATTTGAAATGTGAGTTATCCCCACAGGCTAATGTGTTTGAATCCTTAGCCAGTATTTGAGAAGGTCATGGCACCTTTAGAAGGTAGATCTTTGCTGGCAGAAGGCATGTCCCAGAGGGTGGGCCTGGAGGTGAGTTGGCCCCGCCCTGCTTGAGTTAGCGAGTCTACTCTGGAGCTTGCAGTTTTTGCAGCTCTCAGTCTCCATGATGGATGTGGCCTAGGCCTCCTCCAGCTTCGCCAGCCAGCCGTGCCTGTTCTGCTTGAAGGACTGTATCTCCCTTCTGGAACCATCCGCTGACTCAATCTCCCTTTCTCCCATTAACTTACTTGACTTTGGGTGTTGCTTCACAGCAATTAAGAAAGAGCAACCAGTACATTATAACTATGATTAATTACTTAAAATTAATTTTCTATCCTATCAATTTCCAAAACAGCTGTGTGCAAGCATGCTTCTTTTGCTCATTTTAATGCTTCCATACATACTGTCATAGTTAAGCACAGGAGTCAACTTGACTGTTGAGGGTTTGAGCTCTGGGCACAGTTGTAGAGAATTGATGGTTGAGTTAAGCCCAGAGCACACCTGAAGGACATTGTCTAGCTGATGGGGAAGACCCAGCCCATGGTGGGTGGGATTAGGCCCTGGATAAATCACAGAGCTGGTTGAGAGAGTTGGCATCCTTCTGTATACTTGGCCAGACATGCTGGTCTGGCAAGTAAGGATTGTCTATCTCTCAGCTGTTATGGTGGCCAGTTCCCTCAGCCCTGGTGTTGGTGTGTGCTCGCCTGCAAAGCTGGACTATGAACTGTAATAGGACTGTCATAAGAGAATAAACCCCTTGTTCCTTTAAGCTGTTTGATAGTCATTTATCAGCAACTATGCAGATGAACTGCAACACATACTTTCTCTTTTATGCATGTATGTGTGTCTATGTGTGTCTATGGGGGGTTGTATCAGAGGGCGCTTGAGTGTATGTCCCTGAGGAGATCCAAGGATGATTTCCGGAATCATCCTGGGTTGTTCTACGTCCTTATTGCTTTGTTCTGGAGTTTCCCAGGCTGTGCCTTCCAGGGTCAGCAATGCAGGCTGCTGTCACTTCCATCCTCATTTTTATGTGGGATTTGAAATCTGAACTCAGATCTTTTATTTGTGGGGCAAAACCATTTTGAAATGCCTGCGCCATCTCCCCAGCTCCCATAACAATCAAGAACAGATACAGGTGTTGAGGGGGCAGGGATGGACACCAAAACAAAGTTGGGTGTTTTACTGAAAAGAAATGCGCTCACACAACATTCCTGTGATCATTGTGAATAGAAAACAGCACAGCTGATTCAGCATCTCCCAACGTGTGAGACAATGTGGAAACCATTTCTTACCATTCCATGATTTGCACAAATAAGACCATATAAATACATATGACCTATTTTATGTTGATGAGCCAGCTGCATGGCTCGGGCCCTGATATACTAAGTTCCTGTAGCTCAGTGGCACTGTCTTTGAATCTTCCCACCCACTGGATGTCCTCACTGTGGAGTCAGTAACCATGGAGCCTTTGGCTTAAGCCATCAATATTGAGCACGTCCCACTGGGGTTGTGAGGGAGGTAACAGACCAATCACCAGGTGTCAGGGTGAAGACAAAACTCATTGAGAACTGTGGTCAGAAACACCTGGCTGGCCTGGGGCTGCCAGCCTGAGAAGGCAGCAGAAGGAGACAGTGACTCAAGCAAGCAGCTACTCAAAGCTGATCAAGATGCATGCAAAAGCCCCACGAAATGAATACAAAAGCCACCAGACATTTCTAGGAGCCGAAAGAAGACCTTGGTGGCCTGCTTAAGGTCAGGGTTGGAGGGCAGAGGTAGAGATGAATTTTATCCATGTGTGGTGGGAAGGCTTTGGAGGTAAGTGAGTGCCACAGTGATTTGCTAGAACTCATATTTTAAAAGAACCACCTCAGGCACCTGGGAGAGTTGGGGGCTGGGCAGCACAGGGGTGGGAAATGGAGCTAAGTCTGACTTTTAGTCGCCAGCAGCACAACTCAGAGGCTACACTCCTCCTAGCCCCAGTTCAGACCTTTGACAGAACCCTAAGAATGCAGGAGCTACCCAGCACCTGTTTTCTCTGGCCTCAGTCTTTTCAAATCCAGTTTTCCAAACACCATCTCTGGATGAGAAAGGGGGAAAGGACAATATTAGAAGCCCACTCATCCTCCATGATCTCTTTACAAATGACAAAAAAAAATAATTTGAGGACTGCCCAATGCACAGCTCCAGGGTCAAGTGAACATGGACTCAAATCCCGACTCCATTGATTCTTCTTAAACCCCCAGATTCCTAATCAACTTGGGTATCATATTCCAGTTGGGGGGAGCGGTAAAGAAAATCATGCAGAGAACACGCACAGTTAGTTGCTAGGTACCGTCCTCTTCCTCGTGCAAGCCCGGGACCTGTCTCCAGTGCATTCCAAGCACGCGTCTTCGTTGCCCTTCGCTCGCTATTCGACCCCACCATGCCTGGGCAAGCCTTTGAAGCCCATCCAATCTCACAGAACTGCTTTTGTGGATGAGACATCTCTGAGAAGTTCAATTGCATTTTGGTCTAAAATCATTTGCCATTCTTCTGGCCCAACACACAAGTCCTTGTGTGTTGAGCTAACCAATTGGTAGTGTTTTGAGTAATACATCATGAGGCCAATGGCGCCTTAACGATGTATTACATTAATATATCATCAAAGTCGTGGCATTGTTATGAAATATTACTTTAATACATCATTGGAGTGCCATAGCTTTAATGATGTATTGCTCAAAACCATAGCAACAGCTAGAAAGATCAAGATAAGTTTTGTATTTTTTTAAACTTATTCTTAGTAAATATGATTTTTTTTTCAAGTTTCCACAGTAAAATATATGTTCAAAGGCAATACAAGGATGCCGGTTCTGGTGAGAAGTGAAGCATCGAGATGTTTCCTCCGTTGACCTTCTCCACTGTGTACTCGCTCATTGTTTGTACCCACACAGACATTCGGTTTTGAAATGCCTTATCTAGTCAGGCCAGTGACTTACATGTGGTCCCAGCACTTGGGAGGTGGAGGCAGGAGGATTGCTATGAGTTCACGGAAGCCTAGGCTATCTAGGGAGGCTCTGTCTTGAAAAATAAATAAAAATATCTTAGTCACAAAAATAACTGAACATAGGTTTGTAGGTTTCCCAGAGTTCTCTAGTATAATGTAGTAAGCACATAAAAAAGTTACTCTTCTTGCTAGAATTTGTGCCTTTTCTCCCAAGCTATCTAACGAAAATGTCTTCCAGTGAACTGTTCCGGAGTTTGCTTATATACATACAAAGCTGCTTGCCTTGGGTGGGTGGCTCACACTTACAATCCTAGCCTTTGAAAGGCCAAGGCAAGAGGACTGTGCATGAGTTTCAGACCAGCTTTGGCAGTGGAGTAAGACCCTGTCTAAAAAAGTAAGCAAATAAATAAAAAGACATCTGAACCACCAATATCTCTCACTTCTTCTTCATGCCATATTTGTGCGTGCGTGCGTGCGTGCGTGCGTGCGTGTGTGTGTGTGTGTGTGTGTGTGTGTGTGTACATGTAAAAGTCTTTGATTGACAGCTTTGAGCCTCACTGACTTGGACATAATGAAATTGTCTCAGAAATGAGAGTAGTGGAATTGAACCAGTTCCAACAGAAATAGTATCAATAGCAGCAGAGAAATTTTTAGACCAAGTGTTCATGGTAAATTTCAACTGTCTAACAAGAGAGAAGTTCCACTCACTTAGATGTGTTTTGAAAGGCAAGTATGTTCTTATCACAAATACACACACCCACACATACGCACGCACGCAGAGCAGGAAGACCGGACCCTGGGATCAA
Source organism: Typhlomys cinereus (assembly GCA_023101885.1). NCBI lineage: Eukaryota > Metazoa > Chordata > Mammalia > Rodentia > Platacanthomyidae > Typhlomys > Typhlomys cinereus. The sequence goes on from JALPQD010000192.1 coordinate 2,422,993, forward strand.
GCAGCTCACCCCAAAGCAAGTCTTCTTAAAGAAGACCCTGGACCATGGAGAGCTTCCTTGCATTTTCACTGCTTCTCTTCCAGAGAAAACTTAAAGCTCTGGTGTTACTGGAGAAAAGTAATTGCAAAATATCATCACTACTAAGAGCTCATTCACTTTGTGACTTGCTGGAGGAAAAGATATCGAAGGTATGGGAACGATTCGAGCAACACACACAAACAGAAAATGTAAGTGTTTGGGGCATAGGTCGCTTTAATGCATACTCGCTGCCAGAACCAAATACATTGAAAGAAAAAACAATACCCACCTCCTTTCTGTAGCCATTAAGGCAAAGTTTACTTTCTGTTCTAGCAAGTGTTTCTTTTATTTTGTGTTATCACACATCATCTTACTTAAAAACTGTAATCCTTCATTAGTAATGACTTAATACAAGCAAGGTATTTCAATTTGATGTTTGTGTGTTCTAAGGGTCCTTTTATTCCAGGTCCTATAGAGCAGTTGAGGCATAAGTGGCATTTTTAAAAATATATTGTAAAATAAAAAGGTAACAATTAAAATTATATGAAAAAGGAAGACTCGAGATTCTAATAACTATATCTCTTTGAATTTACCTTTTAGAACTTGATTCTTTTTTTTTTAACTAGGAAAGACATTTTTGGGTTAAAATTTATTATCAGTAGATAACATGAATTTCAATCATTTTTTTTTATTTATACAGCTTGTATTTGAGTGTCTCCACAAAAGGGTAGTAGTTACCATTTGGGGGGGAACTCTCTGTTAACAATATGACAAAATTAAATAGCATTTAGCTCTAAATCATATAGCTCCATTGTAGATGTTGAATTACAGCATAAAGAGAAAATTTCAGAGTATTGATTTGAATGCCACAAAGAATAGCATTTGTGAATTGAACAATAGACATTATTTTGATGGGATAGAACTTGATTCTTAAGAAAATTCATGAGCTGGTAAGATGACTCGACAGGTAAAACATACTTGCTGTGCAAACCTAACAACCTGAGTTTAACCTCTAGAACCCACGTGAAGATGGAAGGAGAGAACAAGGTCCATGAAGTTATCTTCCAACCAAATGTGCACCGCTGCGTGGAGAGAGAGAGAGAGAGCGAGAGAGAGAGAGAGCGCTCAGAGCCAGGCTTGGTGCTGGCACACACCTGCAACTGGGACAAATGAGACGGAGAGGCAGATGGTTCAGGAGTTCAGGTCATCTTTGATTCCACAATGACCAGCCTGGAGTCACTGAGACCCATTTCACGAGTAGAAGGAGAAAGAGGAGTAAGGCTTAGAGCAGGGAAACTGAGGCAGGAGGATTATGAGTTCGAATTTGTCTTGGGCCATGAAACTTGTCTTTAAAAGAAAAAAATCACTTAAACAAATAACCAAAAGAAAACCAAGCAGGCCTGGGAGCTCCCACCTGTAATTTCCACAAGCTCCCACCTGTAATTCCCACACCCCAGAAACTGAAGCAGAAGCACCCTGAATCCCAGGGCAGCCTAAGCCAGGCATGGAGACTCACACTGAAAGAAGAGGTAGAGCTTGGTGCTACAGTGCTAATCTCGCGTGTACGTAGCCCAGAGTTTCATCCCCATGCTGCAAATAAATAATGCTGAGAATCACAGTCCTCTAGACACGTGTCCCCCATCCCTGCTTCCTCAGAAGTGGAAGCCTTGCTCGGACTTGGCTCACCGGCAGCACCCTGACTTGGATGATGTCTGTCTCTCTCACCCTTACACGGCATCTGTACAAATCTATCACCCCAGACCCTCTTGAACACCTCTTAGGGCAGGACAGCCCTTTCTCATTTCGGGCATCTGACTCGGGAATTGAATTTTCGCTCCCTCTTTCTCTCTTCATCCAGCCTGAAGGACACCGGCGGCGGGAGAACAGATCAGGAGAGAAATGATGACTCAGCACCCTGCCTGCTGCCGGGTACTAAGCGATCAGTTTAGTCTCAATCAGCAGATGGAGAGAGCCAGGGCGTGGGGCAGATAGGAAGATTCACACCAGCGAAGGGGAGAGTGGCGAAGACACCCCAATCAGGAATGAGGGATTTGTGATCAGGCTGTGCTTAAGGAAAGAAAGTGTGCCACATGTGCCTTCAGTTGGTTCCTGAAGGTAAAGCCTGCTCGCTTACACACAGTGGTAAACCACGGAGCTGAGCAGAGCTTCAGTGGTGGGAATCCCAGCGGACCCTCATTTCACAAGGAAGGCCTGCTAGGTGCTGAGTGGCCCCTGCTGGTCCCAGGGAGCTTTCAAAGGACTTCGTTATTGTACTTGGTGGCAAGCAGATGGTAAATGTGAACTTTTCTCTGCCACCCTCTCTCCATCTTCTGCACTTGACCCAGATCTTGCTCCTTTAATGCCAGCCTAATTCTCCCCCTCCTGTGGAAAGACCACTGACTTCCCTGTCTGGGACTGATTTCTCCAAAAATCCAGATGGACTATGCAGGGGAGACAGGAGGATCTCCGGGGTGGGCTGGTCAGTCTAGTCTACTGCAGACCCAGGGAGAGATCCTGTCCCCAACAGTAAAGTGGATGGGATCCAGCAAGATAACTCACGGAACAAACGTGCCTGTGTGGAAACCTGGCAACCTGAGTTCTATCCCTAGAGCCCACATGGTGGAAGGACAGAACCTTCTCCCAGCCTCTGTCAAATACATAAATGAATAATGTATAAGTAAATAAATTTTGAAAAAAATCAAGGCTGATGGCTCCTGAGGATCGGCACGCAAAGCTAACCTCTGGTCTTCACACACATGTCCATGCATGCTATGGGGACAAGCACACCTGTTCTGGGCGGGGTAGGAAGAGGCAAAGGAATGAAGGCAGGCCTGCCATACATGTGGCTTCTCTTGCCAAACACCTTTCACAAAGTGTCTCAACATAGGGTATCCATAAAGTCAGAAAACATTTGATTACAGTATTCTTCACACACATCCCCCATCAAGTTCTTACCCTGAATGTACTGGAGAATTTATTTCATCTATTAAATTGTTATGTGTCTCTCCCAAAAAAATTCTTTGTAAAAGTGGAGACATTCATAATGTCATGCATTCTATTTGCTTTGGCAGACAGGTTGGTCATGTTGATCACCTGCAGAGTTTAAGAAGCTCTGGCACTAGCTGATGTGTATGTGTGTGATGTGTACATGTAAGTATGTGTATGCACGTGTGTGCTTGTGTGTGCTTGTAAATGTGTGTGTGATGATGTGCACATGGGAGTGTGATATGTGTGGTATGTGAATGTGTGTGTGATGTCTTCATGTGAGTATGTGATATGTGTGTGTGATTGTGCATGTGTGTGTGTGTGATGTCTTCATGTGAGTATGTGATGTGTGTGATTGTGCATGTGTATGTGCATGTGTGTGTGTGTGTGTGTGGTATGTACATGTGTGTGTGTGTGTGTGACATTCATGTGGGTATGTACCTAGTAAATATGTGGAGATCATATGGAAAACTTCAGGTGTCACTCCTCACTTTTATACCTTGTTTTGAGTCAGTCTCTTCTCTTCCGTGGAAGCCAGACTAGTCGGTCCACAAGCTTCTGGAGATTCTCATGTCTCCACCTCCATTTCTCAGGCATACCAGGATTGCAAACACTTGTGTCACTGCGTCCGACCTTTCCATGGGATCTAGGGATTGGAACGCAGGCATCAGATTCGGGCGGCAAACCTATCCAGTAGCTTCACCTACTGAGTCATCTCCTTAGCCCCAATATTAGTCCTTTAAATGGATGTGCAAGATAAAACATTTTATCTTGGAACTTCTGGCCTCTCTGCCACCCCTCAATTGTAGTCATTTATTCTTAAAGTTTTAATTTAAACTTGCATCATTTTAATGTGTGGTTATATAGAGAAACATGGGCATAAGCATGGAGGGACATATGCAACATTCACTTTTCTAAACCCATAAAGAATAATTTCAGATATGTGCATAGTACAGACTATGAACTACTAGGTGACTTTTGTCTCAATTCCAGAAGGACATTGGAAACCAATGGCCTTACTAAAGCTTTCTTTAGGAGATGGACATGACCCTCTAGTCTCTGTATATGGACATACACATATACACACTAACAAATAATTTAAATAAAAATTATATGCATCGAAAAGATTCTGCTTTAACTTAATTTACATTTTTCTAGCATGTGCCAGTGATCCAAAGCATGCACTGAATATTAACAGAAGAGTTACACTGTGGGTCATCAGTGTAGCAAATTCTCATAATGAGTCTTTCTCTAAACCCATTGCCCGGCGCACACCTTCCTCTTTGGCATATTCCAATGCACACGAATGCTTGACAGGAACAACATGAAAATTCACCTTCCCGTCAGGGTCAGGATATAGCATTTTTGACTGCATATACAATGGACAGGTTCCTTTCCTTTTTCACTTTCCAATGATAGTGTGCCAGCAAATAGAACTCTGCGCTTCCGGAAAGTCAAATTTAGACATTGGTGCATTTTGTTAAGAGGAACGAAAGGAGGCCCATGTGATATTTTTCAGAGGCAAACTATTTCTCCCCTGGAAAGGAAAGATGTGGCCCAGCACTGCTCCCCTGGTAACTGTAGCCTCTTGTGCTTCCTTCCTGCCCATGCCATATCCTTTGTTACCAAGATAACTTGTTTACAAAAGCCTCCATCAGTTACGGAAAACAAGGGACACGAGCCGTACCTGGCGTTTGTTACAAAAACAAACACTAGAATCAAGCCAGACACTGGAGCTGGTGGTTCTTTCTGAAACTCCGATTCTGTTATTGGGAGATTCTGACCTTGCAAAATTGTTCCTTGGATACAAACATTCTCCACAGAGAAAAGCTTCTCTGTACAAACTACACATATCTAAAATTTCTTTTCTCTTTCCATGTTTTGTAATTTTCCACGATGCTATAAATTATTGAAAAACATATCATGTGTTACCTCCCTAAATACAGTCAGGGCATCCTTGCTTGCTTGCTAACTGCTCTATCCTCAGGGTGCTATTGTGCCATCTCCAAACAGCTCTGCGGGCCTTTGAATCCTGACCCTTGCTCGGATGATTCCCCCCTTTGGACACTCTCCCTCCACCTTAGCCTGGCCAGTGGCTACTGTGATCACCTTTCGAAGGCAGCTTTCCTTCCTTCAGGAAGCCTCTCCTGATGACAAGCCCTTTACTAAGGAATTTTACCAGTCCTTGGGTTCCACAGGTCGCTGCACTTCCCTTTATCAGAACATTTATCATCTTCAGTTGTTTCCTTTTCTAGCTTCCTCTCAAGACGGAGGTTCCTTGGGGACAGGGATGCTGTCTATCTTATCACTATGCACTCAGGACCTAACCGCAACAGTGCTAGGCACACGGAAAGCATACACTTTGTGACTCTGACCTCTGGCCCCTAAACATGTTGAGAATTCAGAGAACAGGAGGATGTAACCCTATGCCAATGGCTGACACTGATTGGCCTCCTTCCTCTCTATCACGTGTTCCAGGCTACCCTGTTCCTTGGATTAGTTTAACAAAATCAGGTCTTTCCTGCCCATGACTGCATGGGACTGAATGCTGCTGGTCATTTGTATCTCAGGCTCAGGGGCTCATAACCCAGAGGGGCCTCCCCTAGCCATTCAGTCTACATGAACTACCCAGGCACTTGATAGCATTTCCCTGGCACACTTCTGTGTGTGACTGGTGTTGCCACCTGAGCTTTTATTTTCACATGTTCCATGAAAGTAGAGTCTTTGCTTGTCTTCTTCAGAGCTGTGTGCCCAAAGCTGGAGATTTCTGTGGTAGAGGAAATGATGAAGAAAGGGAGGGAGGGAGAGAGGGAGGAAGGGAGGGAGGGAGAGAGGGAAAGATGGGAGAGAGGGAGGGGGGAGGGAAAGATGGGAGGGAGGAGGGAAAGATGGGAGGAAGGGAGGAAGGGAGGAAGGGAGGAAGGAAGGAAGGAAGGAAGGAAGGAAGGAAGGAAGGAAGGAAGGAAGGAAGGAAGGAAGGAAGGAAGGAAGGAAGGAAGGATTTTTAAAAAATCTAAGTCAAAGGCTCAGTGATTAAAACCTTGCCTTACAAACCAAAGAACCTGAGTTCTGATCCTCAGATTCCACATTAAAAAATGCCAGGCAGATATGGTGACAGCCTATAGTCTGGTCCTGGAAGGCAGAGCCTGCAAGCAATAAGTAGATAGAACAATCCAGGGTGATTCTCAATGTCATTCTTGGCCTCCAGAGACACACACACTCAAGTACCCTCTTATACTTACACCCACACACCCACCTACATGCAAACACACACTCACTCATGCATGCAGGGAAAAAAAGAAGTAATTTTTTAAAAAGTCAAAAATTGTCAGGAAACTGTTCAGACGATGCTTCAGAATGCGCTGGGGAAAAGCCTGGGCCTATGTAGTCGCGATAGCACTTTACCCACTTTACCCACTGCACTGACTGCCACCTTGGAGCACAACAGACACCCCAGGACCTTGGGTGCTGAGATGGCAGAGGGGAGAGGCCAGTCTTTGGGGAAAGGATGCTCAGCCACCACCTGAGTGGTGCAGACCCAAGTCCGCAGTGAAGAAACTTCAGTCTGTGAAGAGGGTCAGTGGCTGGTGGACAAGATTCCAGGCGCAAAGACTTGTGGAAGGGGTCTGTTTTACCACCAAACTCCTAAGTTTGCACTCCTACGTGTTTTCTAGGTCTTCCGAGCCACAGGCGCAGCTTCGGGATAAACACGCCACCCACTGAGGAGACTTTGGTGCTGCAGAGAGCATACACAGGCTCCAAGACCTATAGAGCAGAGACTCCCTGGCATGAAATCCCTGCTCAGTTCTGGCACAACATTCAATCAAGCACGCAAAGCACACCATGCCTGGTCTTATGAACAACCTGCCTGCATACTTGCAAAATCACCTGACACACTCAAGAGCTGTAAGGCACAGAGGTATCACTGGAGTGCTGATACTCAGAACCAGTCACCACCCCAGACCAGAGAAGCAAGATGCTCCACTGCCCCAGGCTTGAATTTAGGCGCCTCCCTTTACTTACCAGCCATGGGGTCGAGGGGCAAGGACCTTAATTACTGTGTTTTCTCATCTACGACAAAAGAATGAAATGCCATGCCACCAGATAATATTCAATTCACGACACGGGAAAGGGTTCAAGGAATGGCCACTGGGTCCTTGTACGTCATCAGAGAGGAGGGCTCAGAGGAGAATCAGGCATGCACAAGAAAGGACTCTCTGGGAATTGAGGCGGGAGGCACTGGGGGATGGGAAGGGAGGGGTGAGGGGATGGGGAGCAGGGGGGTCGGGGAGAGGAGGAGGAAGGGAGGGAACTGGTGTACCTATTAAGTTTGTATGAGCTGACATAATAATAAAAAAAGTAAAAAAAAAATAAAAAATAAAAAAAGCAAAAAAAAATATTCAATTCACTAGTGTGTATATGAGGCCCTTAGCAAAGAGAAATGGGTCAACCAACAGTGGTAATAATAATTATTGTCATCATTAATACATAAAAGTGCTGCTCTAGAATTCTAAGAATATTTAGTTGTGTGAATTCATTTCTCAAAAATATCTAAATGCCGAGTTCAGATCATTACACACTTATTCTTGACTGTGGCTCCTTTAAGAAACTGTTTCGGGGGCTGGAGAGGTGGCTCAGGGGTTAAGTCTCTGCCTTGCAGGCTGAAGGTCCTGAGTTCGGATCCTAGACCCCACATATAGACGCCGGGCAGAAGCGGAGGCGGCCTGCGTTTCTGGTCCTGGTAGGGCGGAACCTGTGAATCCCGGGGCAGAGCAAACAAGGAGGAGGTGGAGGCGTCCATGGTGGTTCCTGAATTCGTCCGTGATTCTACACACACACACACACACACACACACACACACACACACACACATACACATACATACACACATGCGCGCACACACACAATTGAATAAATAATAATAAATTAAAAAAAAGAAACTGTTTCGAAGTTTCAGGTATATGAGCTAATGTGGCATGCTATTAACAGCATGTTATTGGTTCATCAAAAGGAGTTATATTATATATCCACAGTACAAGACTCACCACTCTTAGGCTATAATTAGTTAATGTCCATTACATAGCAATTGTACAATTTCCTTGTAATTTACTATCATCCTGAATTAAAAGGCTTCTTGTTAAAAGTGTTTTATGCCTGCATCATTTTTCCTCTGAGTCTCATTAAAGTCTGGATCTCATAAACCAGAACAAAAACTCACTGCTTTTTACATATTAGAGAACAGAATCTGAAATCATCTGCCTAAATGGATCCTAAATTTTACCAAGAGAATGCAATAAGGCAAGTAAACTCACAAGTGGCTAATTCCCAAGTTACCTTTTCCATACATTCTCAGAAACACAATACTTGTAGAAGTATTCAATATCCTACACAGGGTCACAATGTTCCTATCATAAGGCACAAGTGTTAAACAAAAATCCCAGTAGAGGTTGTAGGATACCTCCCTACATCTTGTTGGTTAAGAAAATTCCAGAGGCCCCCCAAACAATATAGTTATCACTATTGTTTTGGGTTGCTCCAAACCTATTGCTAAAGACACCATATGATTTGGCTGTAGGACTTGGAGAAATCAAACCAGAAGTGACCTGAAAGTCTCCTTCATGTTGGTGCTAGAGAGTGCATTGGAGGTTTCTGAAGTCATCAAGAGTCTTGCCCAGCTGTGGAGCCTGTGATCTACATTAACGACTGGCTTGGCAAGATGCTCCCAGTGATGCATTAGTGGCATGAACGCTATGGGGGTCACCAATAGCTTTCTAGTTAGATTTAAGACCACCCATAAGAAAGAACTCATTCCTGGTACTATAAATCTGATCAAGAACCCATGGGTAAGGAGATAATAGGCCCAAGAAGAGAATTTGCTGCTAGTGTTTTGCTAAATAGACTGCCTTCTATATACTTAGCTTTACACTCTTAGATTAGTGAAACTGTCAGTCTCTTTTTGCAGTGGGTGGCAGTTAATATACAAAGACTCAACATGCACAGAATAAGTGACTGTGGAATGCTTGGCCTTTAAACCAAACATCAGTATCACATCTCCTCAGGATATCACAAGACTCAGGAAGCGTTGCAAAAGAAAGGGTAAAAAAAAAAAAATATGGAAGTCAGAGTTGTGGAGGGGCACTGCCAAACACTGTCTTCTGGACATGGCACAGTGTTTGCCCTCACAAGCTCACTGTGACTGTGCTTACCAGCCCAAGACATTTCATCCGGGAAGCAGCAGGGGTTCACAAGGCCCACACCTCTCTGAGGGACTTAAGATTAAATAAGCTCCTCATATCCTAATGCAGCTGCCCTTTGCCAGCTCAATGATCATGCACCCAACAGAAGACATGAAAGTGGAAGGGGGACTACTTGAGAAAGAGAAGGAGAAAAGGATGAGGTAGGTTAGCAGAAGATAGAATTAACTACAATTCATTAAATGCATGTATAAAATCATCAAAGAATAACAAAGGAGCTAATTTTTCAAAGAAAAAAACCACAGTTGTAAGAAGCATTACTTTCTATGTGATAGTCCATAATATTAAATTAATTATCATAAATAGATTGATTAGGTACAGGGTATACTATTGAGGAAGAAATTTTTTTCCTTTACCCTTTGTATCTTTCATATACAAACAGAATGAATTTATGTTTCTTCCACCTCCACCCTTCCTCCCCTCCTACCCCCCACAATCTCAAATCCAGTCAGTCTCCTCCCATTCCTTCATACTCCCCTACATGTGTGATCCACTGGGCCCCATCAGGGCTGCTTATAAGGCAAGTGTCAGGGCACTTGCTATGCTCAAAAGGACCACCAGTGGCCAAACTGTCCAGTGAAGAAATTCCCTAACCTTTATCTGCCTTCTACTTCATACTATGTGGTACTATATCTTCTGAGATCTTCAGTGGGCAAGAAGATGTTTGAACCATTGACAAACTGTGTGTGTATGTGTGTGTGTGTGTGTGTGTGTGTGTGTGTGTGTGTGTGTGTGTGTGTGCATTGGCGCTCAGAGCTGTGTGAAGAGTAGGCCAAGTACTTTAAAACATTAAGGTGCATCGCCAGCTCCTATATTACTTTTTAATAAGAACAACAAAAACCAGAATTCTTAGGTTGGTGTCGCTCTCAATGCAAATGCAAGAAAATGAACTTTCTAAGAGTTGACACTGTGCCTCAGCGGCCTGTGAGAGCATGTGCCAGACTCTGAGTTCAATCCTGATTATGAAAAACCAAAGAAGCAAAAACGAACAGGAAAAAAACTGACTCTTAAAAAATCTTAAGTTTGGGGGGGCTGGAGAGGTGGCTCAGGGGTTAAGTCTCTGCCTTGCAGGCGGAAGGTCCTGAGTTCGGATCTTAGACCCCACGTATAGACGCTGGGCAGCAGCGGGGGCGGCCTGCGTTTCTGGTCCTGGTAGGGCGGAGCCTGTGAATCCCGGGATGGAGTAAACAAGGAGGAGGTGGAGGCGTCCATGGTGTTCCGGAATTCGCCCATGGTTCTACATACACACACACACACACACACACACACACACACACACACACACATGCATACACACACAATTTAATAAATAATAAAAAAATTTTTAAAAATCTTAAGTTTGGCTAAACACCAAGGAAACCAATGGCCCAATTAAAAAATGGGCCCTGGAACTTAAAAGAAACTTTACCAGGGATGAAATTAAAATGTCTAACAAATATCTGAAAAAATGCTCCACTTCCTTAGCCATCAGGGAAATGCAAATCAAAACTTCCCTGAGATATCATCTCACCCCGGTCAGGATGGCAAAAATCCACAATACAAACAACAACAAACATTGGAGAGGATGTGGAGAGAGGGGAACTCTCCTACATTGCTGGTGGGAATGCAGGCTCATACAGCCACTCTGGCGAGCCGTCTGGAGATTCTTAAAGAAATTAAAGATTGAAATGCCATATGACTCTGCTATTCCACTTTTGGGAATAACCCCCCATACAGCAGAGGTTCACCTCGATAGCACAAGCACGACCATGTTCATAGCAGCACTGTTTACAATAGCAAAGTCATGGAACCAGCCCAAATGTCCAACAGTTGACGAGTGGATAAGGAAACTGTGGTACATCTATACAATGGAGTACTACTCAGCCATCAAAAATGATGAATTACTGGAATTTGCCGGGAAATGGATGTCATTAGAAACAATTATATTAAGTGAAGTATCCCTGACCCAGAAAATTAAGCGCCGTATGTACTCCCTAATAGGTGGCTCCTAGTACCAAACCCACCCAGCCCACCTAGAGACAGTAATTCCAAGGATTATGAACAGGAGGGATGGGGTAGGAGGGCCACACCAGAAACAAGGAGAGAAGGGACCATGTTACAGCAGGGAAAATAGGCCTCCACCAAGGACCCAAATAAGTAATGAGACATCTGATTAAGTTCACAGACTTTTGTTCCTGATCATTTACTACTGAGGGGGTGTGATCTCACCAGAAGAGGAGGGCATATAGTCTAGCAGATAAAAAGTAACCATTTTGCAAATGGGTGATAGACCCCTCCCTTACTGTGGTTTCCCACTTTTATTACATCTACCTTTGAATGTGCTTTTATCACAAGACTCTAACAGCTTTTTGTCTCTGGCCAGGGGGTAACATACAATGCCCACCAGGATGGAGTGAAGGGCATTGCAGGAGCAGCAAAACTGCAAAAGAAAATCAACAAACCACAATCCAGAACCTCAGAGACTCTATATCAACCACCTAGAACTAGGCCAGCTTAGTCTCTCCCCATCTTGAAGCTCAGGGAAATTTGCAGAAGAGGGGGCGGTAAGAGTGTAAGAGCAAAAGGATGGGAGAAGCAATGATATATAAGATACTCTATACTAGTTAGGGCTGAAGCAATCATAATTGGACTTTGCATGCCCTGCGCATTGTCCAACCCACTGTGGACCTCACAAAGTCTAGCATCTGCTAAAGGCACCAAGAGCTTGGAGGTAAAGGATTGGCAGCCACAGCAGTGTTCCTATACCTAAGGGGAACACAGGAAAGGGTTCAGGGAAAGGCCACTGGGTCCTTGTACGTCATCGGAGAGGAGGGCCCAGAGGAAAATCAGACATGCACAAGAAAGGACTCTCTGGGAATTGGGGCGGGAGGCACTGGGGGATGGGGAGGGAGAGGGGTGGGGAGGGGGAACAGGGGGTACGGGGGGAGGAGGAGGAAGGGAGGGAACTGGTGTACCTAATAAGTTTGTATGAGCTGAAATAAAAAAAAAAAAAAAGAAACCTTAACAGAGGATCCAGACTAGAGTAAGAGCTCAGTGATACTGCTTACGGCCTGTGGTAAAACTCCCGCTTGAGTGGCATGCAGGAGGCCCTGGGTTTGAGTCCCCGGCACTATAACAGAAATAAACCAGCAAATGAAAATGGTTGTTAAACATCATCTAAGGGAGAAAGTGCAAATGTATGGGGGTAAAGGGGGGGGTGGGGTGGAGGGAGGGGGAGGATCAGGGTACCTGTTGAGCGTGTATGACCGGGAAAAAAATAAAATTTAAAAAATTTTTTTAAAAAATCATCTAACAAAGTTATCTGGACACTCATATCTTGTTATAGTCTTTGCTTCACCTGTGATTTATTTCCTAAGTTTTTTTAGCCCACTCTGTACCTACTTAATTTAATCAGAAGGTAAAAAAAATAGTCTGGTGTGTTTCTAAAGAAATGCTAGATTCTTTCTCCAAGTACCGCTGAGGTATCACTGGTCTTCAGGATTCAGTCCTGGGTCTTCCTTACTTCTCGTCCTCACAGGTCCTTTGCCACACCGGGAGCCTTGCTGATGACCTACTACGTGTCTTTTCCTGGTGGAATGGTGGTCTCCAGCTTTCCAGGCTCCTCAAGCACTTCCGGAGCAATGGCCCTGCTAGCTCCAGCTCAGAAGTGGCCAGTCTTAGGCTAATTGGTTTCCTTTGCTGTCGGTTGACTCCGAGACTGATTCTGAAGTGAGTATGCATCTCAATGGTGGCTAGTGTGCTGGTATTTCTAAATATGCTCTCTCTTCTTTGGAAAGTTATTAATATGCCATGAGCCTAGAGCCAGGAGCACCATTGACGGGAAGTGTTTTAATGGTATCCAGCGCACATCGGACAACCATGTTGACCATTTATGTTCAATAGCCAGGAAAGGAAGTACCACAGAGACAGGCAGAGCCCAGGGTACCTCAGAGCCACGAGACTGGCACTCTGGAAGCCCGATCACCACCCACTTCTGGGTCTTTCATTTTTCTGAGCTCATAGTTCTCTTGTAACTTTTGAGCCATCTTGAGTTTTCTACAACTACTTACAGTCCAAAATATTCCAAGGATGCACATGGCTTCAATTAGCTCCCTAAGCGGATGCACTTGAATTTCCAAGCTCATGAGAGCCTGCCTTCTCAGCCCCAGACCCATCCGTCAGCTACAGACTGATCTGTCTTCAATACCTCAAACATAAATTGAACTCATTACCTTCCTTCAAAAAACCCTGCACTCCATTAATTAACTACTACAACTAATACCACTATACACGTCAGCACTGAGGTGAGGATTCTGGGATCCTCCTTTTGCCCCTTCCTTTTCAGATCTTCTTCCTACCCCCCACCCCCAGTGGACCTTCAGATTCTGTGGCTCCACCTTCTTGATTCCCATGAGTCACATCTTCCGCATTTCTCTTCCCACAGCTTCCGTCCAACCGCACCTCTTCTCCCCGGATTAATATAGAAGGACAGTCTCTTTCCCTGCTGCAGGTTCCCACCATCCATCCCAACATGCTAACAGCAACTAATCCGGAGCATCTGCGGATCACCTGTGCTGGGTGCCACAAAAGCACTTTCCAGATAACTTATCTGATCCTCACAGACAGCAACTCTTTGGATCAGGGCTTTCCAAGTGTTCGGATACGAAAATGGGCGTTGAGGAGAGAGGCAGAAACCAGATTGGAACCTTCCTAACACAGTTCTTCGCTGCCAATTTCCCCTTGCTAATCACTTCCCCTTAGTTCCTCCAGGAACTTCCTCATGTTGCTTAAACAGCCTTGGCAATCCAAACCTTGCTGACATACCCCCTTCCTCTTATTTTCCCACAGGGACTAGTGTGTTTAGCTCCTCAAACTGTACTCTTATCTTCCTGCAAAGACTTTCCCTCCATCCAGAATTTTAGTCCATGGTGTGCACATTTGTGTGACCACCTCCTATTCATGCCATGAGACTCAGCCAAGTTTCTCTTCTTTACCAACTCCGCCAAGCGTGAAGAACCAATGTTCACTTGCTCATCTGCCTTCCACAGTTCATGAACAGTGTTGCCCCTCCTGTTAAATACTCAGCACCCTAAACTGAGTTTGTCCACTGCATCCCTAGTATGAGGCACACAGTAGGTCTAAATGGTGCTTGTGAAGGGAATGAGTCATGGACAACGACATGTACAAAGGACAAAACATTAGAAGAAAGGTCAAGACACTTGTCCAGGGAATATTAGGAATTATTTACAGCTCCTGACATTTAAAAAAATTAAAGCAAGAGTAAAATTGAATTGAACGATTTAAAATTGCTAAAAATCTCCTGAAACCGTGACCACCAAACCAGATAGTTCTTACACTAATCTTTAAGATAAGCAATTGAGAAAAAAGATTAAGGATACTAATAAAAGAAATAGATTCATGCCTCCATGCAAAAGTTACTAGAAGTCAAGGTTTTCTCAAGAAAAGAGTCAAGAAACGTTTTGGCAATGAGCTGGGAAAGTCAAATTTAGTTAGAGCGATGCTATCATAGAAAGGAACTGGTCCAGGAGGCTGGTCTTCTGAGATGCTCAGCTCATTTCAATGTACCCCTGAAGGGAATGCAATTCTTCTCTGGCTTGAACCTTGATTACCATGGGGAAAAGCCCTGAATAGGATGTTTTCTGATGATGGATAAAGCATGTGTACTGATGCGTCACACAGCATGAGCTTGATTCTCCAAGGGTTTGAGTGTTTAGTCATTCCATGGCCAGCGGAGGAGCAGCCCCTACCGTTGGGAAGCTGTGTTTATAAATATGGCTGATTGTGGAGTGCTCGCTGAGATGCTAAGCATCCCTTGCTTGGTAACCAATTAGTCAAATAACACAGTCCATAAAAATGTCTTTATGGGAAGGGAGATGAGAGACAGAGACAGAGAGAGAGAGAGAGAATATTATTCAGGATTCTAAATGCAAATAGTTCTAATAATGGGGGAAACTCAGTGAAAGAGAAGACTGTATGGCAAAGACTGTGCGTGTCTCCAAAGATTTGGGAAAGAAACCAAATCATACAATGTGAGAACTCAAAGACTCCTTAATCATAAAATTTTGACTAAATGCTTTCCTTCCCAAGACCCTAGAAAGCAATGACACAGTAGGGTGATGCTTCAGCCAAGAGATACACTTCAGCCATGCTCAGGAGTGTGCATTGTTAACTCAGAGCCACTACATCTTTGATTCTTTTCCCCCCATTTATATTGGGATATACTGTACTCCCTTGACTTTTTATTATGTGTTTGCTGTGACCACATCATATATCAGGTATGTTACAGGGAGACCAAGTGTCAGATTAATACAATCTTCCCAACTGTAATCTTGGGCTCTTTTATAAATCAGAGTGCAATGTGTGGAAAGATTTCTCTATTGCATACTACAAAGCAAAAAAAAAAAAAAAAAAGAGTTCTTTCCTTTCAGTTGCAACAATTAAAACAGTAGCTACAAGTAAATATTTAGAATCATAAATCAAAAATGTAGAATCAAAATAGTCAAGAAGCAATACTCTTCAATTAGGACATTCACTTTCATCTGCTGTTTAATAACAGCCTGTCAGCACCTATAATAAACACTTCAGACCTTCATCGTCCAAATGTGTGAGTGGCATTTGATCCTACTGGCAGCCAGCTTACATGAGGAATCAGCAAACAGGAAAATGTGGGAAACCAGAATGGAATTTACAATTTTTTTTTAAAAAATAAGCGCTTTTTAAGTCAAAAGGATATAAGAGAAAATATCTGATTTACAAAAATGACCTTTTGTAATTCAAAACTGTTGGGCAGGATTAGTATAATTTGGTAGCAAAATAAGAAGAAAGGAAAACAAGACACTCTGGTGCTTAGATAGAGTAGAAACCTCAAATGTATGGAGTCTTGCTATATATATTTAGTATATATTCTAAATCTGAATTATTGGTGAAGTACAATACATCATTTCATGAGTACAGGAATCATATAGCACAGAACTGGCCTAAAGGAACACCTCTTTAACTGATATGATTACAGGGGTGCTGGGAAGTTTCAGCTTGCTCCCAGAATTCCCTTTATCCAGAAAACTAAAATTTAGACCTTCAGAATTTTGTTTTCCTAACTTAGATTTCTACCACATAAATAACACTCAGAAAGAATGACTGTTAAGCAGAGAACTTCTTATATTTAATCATGAGCTATTTTATTATATCTCTCAAAATGTTGATAAAGGACAAAGAAATCATAAAAAATCCAAATATGTACAGGGGTAGAATGAGGAACATTTGGCCAAATTCCATAGGTGTCCAAAACCAAAGCAATTCCTAGAATCGAAGCAATTTAGGAAAGATGGAGTGTTAAAACTGTTGCAGACATGTAGCAGGTTAGAAATTCTGTTAATGTGTATATAAATGAGTTTATATGTACCTCAAGGCCTGCAAGGCAATGAAGTTGGATGGCATCCATATTCTCTGTGGACCAGGTTTATTTTACAAAGAATTCTTAATTAGTACTCCAGATAGCAGGTATCACTTACCATTATCTTTTCCTAGATAATGGTAGCTTTTTGTCCATGATAAGTAAAACAGGAATTAACAGAATTTCAGTGGCTTACTTGGATGATAAATAATGAGCCAGTTTAAGGAAGAACTCTTAAGAAACCTGCGGCTGAAGGCGAGCTCTCGGGATGTGGAGGCATAAACAGGAAATGGAATAACTCACACTAGAGCTGCCCATGCAGCTTGGAACGGATCATCTGAAGTGGGCACAGTGCTCAACCCTTGGCAAAAGCAGAGGTTCATGTTAGTTACATTTTATTTTCACATCTGCACAGTCCCTGTTTTTAAAATCCTATCTAATGCTCAGAGACATCTATGAAAAATACCATACATGGGAGAACTGCCAAAGTCACTCTAATGCAAATGACAGAGGTGTTTCCCCGCTTGCCTAGCACGCAAGAGATCTAAGTGTCAAGCAAAGATCTTCACATCAGTTCCCAGTGCTGCCAGGAAAGAAAAAGCGTGTTTAAAACCTGGAACCTCATGTGCTAATATGAGGAAGGTCTTTGGGCGCTGTAAAAGATGGTCAGTCAGAACCTGTTCCTCACCAATTTATCAGAACAACTGTAAAGACAGACGTTTCCCACTGGAAGACAGTGAGTCCAAGTTTACCGTGCTCACAAAGCACCCCACGCCAGTCTTGCTTTGGGGATATTATATCTCATCAGGAAAATCCCATTCTGGGTCATGTCATGTGACACAACTCAGCACCCATTCGGAAGGTTGTTTCTGGTGTTAACAAGGCAACAACTTGTATTTTCTTAAGCATCTGAATGTAATCATGATACTGTCACCTTTTTGGAAAAGCTCCACTCAAAACTTGAAACATGACAATTTTTAAATGACACAATACATGAACAATTATCTTTAATGGTATAAAACTGAACCCAAACTTGAAATTGTCTCACTTTCTTCAATTGTCTTCAATTATCTGCTTATATTAAAAAAAATATGGCTAGAGAGATGACTCAAGGGTTAAGACTCTGCCTCACAAGCAGAAGAAGGTCCTGAGTTCAGTTCCCAGGTCTCATCTAAAAACACTAGGCAGAAATGGTGGGGGCCCACACTTCCAGCTCTGGTGGGCAGAGCCTGGGAAATCCCAGAGCAAAACAGGAAGGAGGTAGAAACAATCCAAGACGATTCCCAAAATCACCCTTGGTTTTCCACTGGGACACACAGTACTCTCTAAATCACACACACACACACACACACACACACACACACACACACACACACACTAAAAAAAATAAAAATAAAAAACTAAAGTTTAAAAAATCAAACTTGTATAAGTCTTTCTGCTCTTATTGTAATTTGAGTTTTAAGGAAAATTAATGAATAGTATATTTCATTTGTTTAAACATATCACAAGAAGAGTGATTAACAAACTCACTACGAGGACAGTTTTCTTCTTCAGTGAGCCAGAAGCTAGAGACCTTTCATGAGAGCATTGTGATTGACAACCCTTTATCAAACAGGCTGAGTGTCTGGAATTTACAAAGCTGTGCCATGATGATGTCAAAGGAAGAAGACAGAAAAATGGAGAGTCCTCACTCCTGCATATCAGTCCTGGGGAAGACGGGACCTCCGATCACAGTGCCTCAGAGGAAGAAAACAAAGCCATCACGTAAACATCCCCAGGAGGAGCCAAGGAACCCAGAGGCCCCGTCTGCGGAGAGAGATAGCAGCCCGTCCGTCCATCTATCCATCCATGACATGGCTCCATCAGAAAAGAAGACCCGCTTCAGTCTGGAGCAAAGACTGTAACAGACAATTAGCAAAATGCAAGCAAGTTGTGTAACCATCTGAGATTACAGGGCTAGCTGACATTCTTCAGTTGCCTAACATCCTTGCCTTTGTGTTCCACTGGGTGCCGAGTGCAAGAGCACACGGGCACCAGGGGCTTATAAGGGGCTGGGCTTCGCGGAGGACAGAGCCGAGCATCTCAATGGTGACACAATACAAACTGCACTACATGAAATCCTGGAAGTTGATGTAAACAGCTTTTAATAGCAGTGAACATTTGTTCCCTTTGTTTAGACCATCTGGATGTTCCATTGTGTTTGATTCAACACTGAGTGCCACCGGGTGACAGTTGATATATGTTAAGTACAAGCAAAGTGCCTTGGTCCACTCTGGGGACTTTCAAGAGAACTTTTCAGTGTTTTGTGGGCTAGTCTGTCAGATTGCAGCTGAGGCGCCTGCATCCTTAGTGGCCGTGTGCCAAAGTCCTCTGGCTTTTTTATCAAAGGAGAGTTTTGCTTTGACTGTTTGAAAGGTTAGGAAAACTATGCCAAAGTTCTTCCAGGCATCCCAGAGAGCTTGGGCTGACAGGAATTATTTTCAATACAGAGGAGAGAATGAAAACTTGCTGGGACTCCGGAAGAATCTAAGTTTTGCTTATTTCATATGGAATGTGACTGACAAACAAGTCATTGAAACCACTAGTGCCAGACTCACCATAGGCTCCAGGCAGCTGCTTTCTGACAAGAGAACTTATCCCTGTGCACATGCATCTCCTCCCCTGTGCACGCACCGTGAGGCGATGCGCACACCACATTCACTACTGATGCAAGCTGCCTCAATGAAGTGAGAAATGCCACCGCAGAGAGAGAGCTAATCAGAGGAGCATCACTGTGTAGAAATTTACCCAGCACGTCTGCAGGGAGAAAGCTGAGAGATCTGCCCAGGCTTCCTCGGTTAGCTTTAATGACATATCTGTGACCTGCTACCTAAGGTTTCTGGAGTGCATCCCACCTGCTGCTGCCGACGTGCAGTGGTGATGTGAGGCTGCAGGGAGCCCCGGGAATGCAGCTGAAAATGGAGATCTGCAGCTTGTCAGTTGGTTTGTTTCTCTTTTTCATTTGGTCAATTTAAAAATGGCTTAATAAGTGGAATCCCACGTACATTTCACATATAATTGGAAATTTTCCATGCAACTTTTTCTAAAAATAGATTTTGGCTGGAAAGATGGCTCAGGGGTTAAAGCATTTGCCTCAAAAGGACTTAAGTTCAGATCCCCAGATCCCACATAAAAATGCTGGACAGAAATGGCAGGGGCCAGCAATTCTGGCCCTGGAAGGCAGAGTTTGAGAAACCCCAGAGCAAAGCAATAAGCAAGTAGAGCAATCTAGGATGATTCCCAATGTTACCCTTGGGCCTAGGCAGACACATACATTTACATGTCCTCTTGTATGGACACACATAAAAATTAAAATGATTATTTGAAAGTCTTTAATGGCTTTTTATACCTTTGAGGCAGATGTATCAGCACACTGTCATTGGTAAAGGTTCACTATACACATAAATGTGACTAGACAAATGTGGTCATGTTTCAACAAATGTTGGTTGAAAATTAGTCATTAGACAATCTCCAACTGACATTTTATGAGGCCAGTTTATATTAGCAAATAAGAACCCATAACACTGCTTTTTTTAATACATTGATGCAACAATGGGGGTGTAGCTGGGTGGAAGTTCTTGCCTAATATGCCTGAGACCATAGACTCAATGCCTATCGTTGTAACAATAATAATAATAATTAATAATAATTATTATCAACAGATAAATAATTTATTTGGGTAGAGAAAGCTGTGTACTCTATTGAACATTCTAAGTATAATATCGCTTAATTAACATAAGTTAAAAAGATAAACTTTCTGATAGTTTCTAAATTTACCTTTACCTCCTGTTTTATATGATTACAAACTAAACAAAGAAACCTTATCCAATAATTCAAAAGAAAAGAATACAGAGGAAATGACTGAAAATATACTATACCTAATAAAATTTATGTGCATTGTCATGTAATTGAAGTAATGATTCCAAGGATAATTGTTAAAATACCGGGAAGAATACATGGTGCATTTGCAGAAGGAAAATAAATATTCACTGGGCAGATGCAAAAGCCCTTTAAAGATCCCAGACAGAGAATTCCTAATACAGTAACTTCTATTTTCAGCAAACATCAAGCACAACTGCCACAATAAGTGACAATGTGAACTTCTGATGAGGCCAAGGACCCCAACGAAAATCAGAAAGCACTAAAAATCTCCTGAAAGCATGGCTCCTCATCAGAGAATAACAGATTGCAAAGGATGGTGAGGCTTATGTGGACTAAGCACTTATAGTCATTTTGTTGTCATTGTTGTTGCAGGTGAATATGTATGCGTGTACAGGGGTGTGTATCAGAGGGCAGTGTGTGTGCTTGTGGAGGCCCAAGGATGACTCTGGAAATTATCCTGGATTGCTCTACTTCCTTATTGTTTTGCTCTGGGGTTTTTGTTTCTGCCCAATGTTTTTACATGGGATGTGAAATCCAAACTCAAGTCCTTTTGCTCACTAGGCAAAGGATAATCCTTGAGCCCTCTTTACAGTCCCTCCTATTTTTTTTAAACCCATAGTCTTGATTTCACACTGGATCTTACAGTGATTGATGACTTTATATGCGCTTTTAGATCATGGACTCTTAACTAAAGCTAACTGTCATAGTAGATACTGGTGTCAACTGACTCTTGGCACATATGGGAAGACTTGGTAGCTGAGATGAGCCCTGGGCAGGTTTGCAGGAGATTGTCTAGCCCGGTCATGGTGGGTGGGGTTAATCCCTAGGAGGTGAATAAGATGTAGGAAACCAGTCGTGGAAGTTGACATCCTTTGGTATACCTGGCTAGACATTCTGGTCTGGCAAATAAGGATTATCCCTCTCTCTAAGTGGTCCTATGGATATATAAATATGGTATTCCAGCTCCTCAGTGTTGGTTTGAGCTCTCCTGCCAAGCAGGACAAGGAAAGATAACCGAGAATCATAAACCAAAATAAGACCTCTTTTCCCTTAAGCTGTTCCCTCAGCTCCTAGTGTTGGTTTGAGCTCTCCTGCCAAGCAGGACAAGGAAAGATAACCCAGAATCATAAACCAAAATAAGACCCCTTTTCCCTTAAGCTGTTGGGTTGTGAATTTATTGGCAACAAAGCAAGCTGACTGCAACATCAACTGCAAGATTTTGAATTGTATTTGATGTTTACTGTGTATATGTGTTTTAAAATGTTAACTTCTCAGAGCTGGAGAGATGGCTCAAGGGTTATGCCTCTGCCTCGCAAGCAGGAGGACTTGAATTTGGATCCTAGATCACAGGTAAAAATGGCAGGCAGAAGTGGAAGAGGTACTTTGGGACCTGAGAGGCATAGGCTGGGAAACTCTACAGCAAAGTAAAAGGAGGTAGAGCAATCCAGGATGATTCCTAAAATCACCCTTTGGCTTCCAGAGGCACACGTAGTGCTCTCTGATATACATGGACACACACACACACACACACACACACACACACACACACACACACACACGCACACAAGAAAAAAACCTGAACTTCTCTTAGAATGATTTACAGTTCACAAGGTATCTGCATCTCATTAAATTTTGTGCTCTTTTCTAAAATAAAATGAAATTGAAGGCTCTTTTCTATAATAAAACAAAATTGAAGGCACCTGGTTTTAAAGAATAATAGTAGTTAAATTATTAGAATCATGGGGAGAGGGTTGCAAGCACTTTTACTTCTATCAACGTAAGTCATATCCAAAATAACACATGATATAGGAAGTGATGGAGAAGATCATTTGTACAGTGAGTTGCATCCAGAGATGGCCACAGCATCTCCCATCCTACCCTGTTGCTCCTCCCCTCGGGTGATCAGGTCTGTAGCTCTTTCCCTTGAATCTGAGGCCTTAAAGACTACATCAACCAACGGGCTACTACAAATGTGCTTTTTGACTTCTGAGGCTGAAATTTTTCATGTTTTACTCCCATAGTCAGAACCCAGTCATTTGGCTAGGAAGTGACCCAAGGACTGGGAGACGATCATGGGGAGGTGACCCAATCCACCTATGAGAAGGTACATTCTGTACCAACTCACCAACCATCTGAGTGAACCACCCTGAAGGGCAGTCCTTTGCTCCCGTTTCTCAGGTACGGCTATGACACATGGGCCAAAGATGCACCCTACCCAAGCTGAGGAGGTTCCAACCAAACTTCTTTACTTTAGGGTACTTTTTTGCATAATGGATAGCAGATAACAGCATCTATGATGACTAACATCCTGCAAAGCAATGTGTCTGATTATACTCTGCAATACTTCGTTTGAGCAATTAGTTGAACAAAATTGTTATTAGAAACCTTTGATAATCTCAATGCTAAAACATCAGATTGAAGCTGTCTCTGAATACTCTTATTTTGCCTACAAAATACAAATAACAACCTAGGTTACTTTACATTCTAGAAGCTAGATAGAAGAGGTACTATGAAATGATAATCTAGCTTCCAGTCATTCAACCTATAAACACTGCCATGGCAGCTGGGAGCTCAGAAAGAGGTTCATTTTAGAAAATATAAGTCATTCTCCTTGGACACAAAGTTCAGCTATTGGTCAAATGAAAAAATAAAAACAGAAAATGCTTTGTAAACCTTAAGTCATCCTAAGAGAAGTTCAGATTTTAAAACACACACTCACAGCAAATATCAAACACAATTTGAAGTCTAGCAGTTAGCTTCAGTTAGATGTATATGATCAGAACATTGTAAATAATACATTTACAAATTCATTAATCCTTTTTAAAATTCCAGACTAATGAAAAATGGTGCATTTTAAACAGCTACTTTGGCAACGGGGGATTGGATTAGATGACCTCTTAAAGTTCTTTTCACGGCCTGCGAATCTGCAAAAGACACCCCGCCCTCATATCTATAGACACCAGATCACAGAGGATTTGAAGACTGATTTCAATTATTTAAATTCCGTTTTTCATACAAAAGTGAAAAAGCCCACTTCAATGCCTGTATTAATAATTTTTCATAATAAATAGAATCGATGTGAAGATTACTACTTTCACAAAAATTTGAGTAGTATTTACCACTGATTTTATAAATTATTAGTGATTATTTCTAATTTTTCAAATCTTAAAATCTTCCAAGAGCCTCAGGAAGAAACACAATTATTTATCCAGGGAAGACACTCTCCAAGAAAACATATTACTAAATAACCAAACACTGCTTCTGAAATAACTGGAAAAGTGCTTTTTAAAATCACATTGAAACTATCTTACTGATGGGGGCTTTTATTTTTAATCTAACTGAGAGGGATTTGTTTTAAGTGTTAAATGGAATCGTATTAATATTCATGACTTCATCTCCATGACATTGGGAAGAGTCTTATTTGGTTCCTCAGCTTTCTGTATAAATATGCGTTTAAATATTTGCTATCTCAAAATCAAAACCAGCCGCTCACTACTCGTTAGACTCTCAAAGAAACTGAAGCAAAACAGAAAGGAAATTTTGGGCAGATGTGGTTGCAGGAGCATGCTAAGGATTCGAAAGCATCCTTACCGCTGCATGTAATGTCACCTAGATTTTTAAAAAGTAAAGATGCTAATTCTGCTGATGAAGATATTGTTTCCCCCTCTTGTGCCCTATTCATTATGCAAGGCTGCAGAATATGAAGTGTGGATGTGTGATCCGGGCGATCTAATGATCTCCCACACCTGCTCATCTGGTACAATTTTAATTAACACTCCAAGGAGGTTTGTCAAGAGTAATCAAAAACATTGTCGCTTATAAAGCTGTGGCAAGAAATCAATAGTTTTCATCAGAAAAGGTAAGGTCTAGCATAACTGGACCACTTAATTGCTTCATTCCAATAAACAAAAACTGCACATTTTAATGACTTGATTCAGAGATCAATATCTCCCCACATATTGCATTAAGCAGCAACATGTGGTAGGATATTCGTAGCCATTTCCCTCTGCAAGCAGCATCTCTCTTTTTTATTTCATCTCAAGTGGCAATGGGTTGCCGCGTCTACGCAGTGCTATGATTTATATCCAATGAGTGACCTCTAGGGCCGGAAGACTAGAACGGGTGACTAGTTCTCAATGGTAAGCTACTGGCACTTGACAAAGAGCCCGAGGCAGAATGAATTTACTTCTCTTTTCCTCAATCATCAACAGGCTCCGCTCTGACCCCCCTTCTGACTCCTATAACAAGATCTCCTGTCTCTGCCAGGGAAATTTACTGTCGCGTCTACTTCTCACTGAGCTCCGGCGAGTACTTCAGTCACCTTCAGTGAACTGAGTCCGGAGGAGATTTAACTAAACACCAGTCCTGGTTTAAAAACTACATAAGCGTGTTTCCTCTGAAGCAGGCAGCCTTCAAAAGCATCTTGTTTCCAAATGACACAGATTTTCTGAAAAGTTCAATCTTTTCACTACATTTAATTCAAAGCACCATGGAAGAATGAGGCGGGGGGCAAAGCTCATTTCTGGATGTGGTGCTATTGTGGGAGCATGTCTTTCATTGTTAAGAGCTTGGACTTTTAGAGCTATGTGTCGCTTGTCAGTCGGCTGAAGAAGATAGGGTACTTGAAGTCATTTTGAAGGTTACTGGAAAATAGAAATTCCAGTCACCACTGAAAAATATTGCCAGTGATGGGTACAAACTGAACCCTCCACGCTCGATCAGAGAAATCCATGGGCATGCAAGAGGAGATAAAGACATCAGATTAAATAAGTTAAGTAGTCTAATGCATTCTGTGCATCTTTCTTCGGGGGAATATTTTATACCGTTATGCTATAAGGACTTCTCAACAATGACTTGGAAAAAAATTACTTGAGTATCAGCATAACAGATCATCCACAGTAAAACAGATCCATAAAGCACAAGCCCACATTCATGTAATATACGCAACTTTTAGCTATCAACCTCAAGTAATTAATCATTCAGAGATGAACACTTTGCAAATCCCCATATCAACAGTCAGGCAACGAAAAGGCCGACTGTCTGCTCGTTCATCCCATCCCACCACCACCTTACGCAAAATTTCCACTCCCTCTTTAATTTTCAATTCTTCCACCCTCCCTGCTTCACAGCTCCTGGCTATTGGCTTTTACAATCTGTCCCTAGGGAGTGAGGAGTTATTACCCCTGTCGATGGAAGAGAAAGGGATGTTATTCCCTTGTCACCCTGGTCGGCTCCAGCAGGTTCCAAGTACTGATGGATTGCCTTCATTGGAGAAAGGCGTTTGCGCCGCTGTTAGTTCTCGAGCCTGTCAGATCCATCTACCTGTGCCGAGGGTATTACTTACTGGAGTCAGAGTGACACTCGGTGTCCCCGGAGAAGCCCCCCAAAGCACACGCTGCCCGGGGTATTCAGCCACCGTGGAAAGAACACAGCCATGACAGAGGGGCTCCGCTCCAACACCCTCACATCTTCCCCACAAAGGTGAAACCCTTTAGAATTGGACTCCACTTGGCTTTTAAGGCACCGAATGTGACATAAATGCTGTGATGACTTATGAAAAACTGGAGAGAAACTAACCAAAAGCCCTTAGAGAGACCACAACATTTCTTCACGTGGTCTTACATCGCTTGATCTCTCCTACTACAATGATTTCAACATTACCCTATGGCACTTTTATACAGGTATATTCCTATGTGCGCTATCATTCAAAATATAAATAAGCGATCCCATTAATTGTCAAAACAATGGCATGTCCTCCATAGCTAGCTTCTAAATACTACATAGCAGTTTCTACAATGCAACCTTGAGTTCCCATTGTAAGACATGCCTGGCCCAACTCTAGGCTGTGGGCCTTTCCAGACAAAGATACATAGAACCTTCTATTATTTTGCTTTTGGCTTGCACCTCACAGCCATCCAGCTTCCCACCTGTCTTTGATTCAAGATAGTTAATCAGCGGGTGTTAATGAGTCACTGCACAAGGTACCTGACTGCTGAGTGAAGTCCCAGGTCCTGCAAGGTCACCGTTAGCGGCCACAGGCTGGAGTGAAGGCTTAGGGGTTAAAGTCTTTGCCTCTCAAACAAAAGGACCTGAGTTCTGATCCCCAGATTCCACGTGAAGATGCCCGGTGGATACGGCAGTGGCCTTACAATTCCCGCCCTGGAAGGCAAAGCCTGGGAAACTCAAGAGCAAAGCAACGAGAAGGTAGAACAATCTGGGATCACTGTCAGTGTCACCCTTAGCCCTCCAAGGCACACTCAGAAATTGCCTCTGGTACACAAACACACACACACACACACACACACACACACACACACACACACACACACACACCTCTGCAGCTGCACATGCACATGCAAAACAAAAATCTCACCTTATGATTCTATCAATGAAAATACAAACCTGAATCTTCGTCCTTGATATACGCAATTTTATTTACATGTAAACGATCTACAAGCACAGGCCTCAAATACTCATCCAAATGCATGGAAGCAGACGTGCCTCACCAGTGTGCACATCCTAGACGGGATGCAGCACTTAGAGAAGAGGACCAGAGGGACAGCAGGAAGATGTCGAGAGAGATAGAGAGACAGGAAAGACCACGAGTGTTCACACTGATTGCTCTAATCAAAGGTCATCAGCAGCCAGCAGCCATGCAAGTAGGTTTAGGTTGAGTAGTCAAATGAGTTAGGAAACCACCAGCTTTCAGAGATTCGTAGACACCGGAACAGCAGATGATCGTCAGATTTTACCGCCCTGTCAGGCATCGTGTAGAACACAGTAAAGGGAATAAGGATGAAAACTCCAGCCTTTTTCTTTCCTATGATGCAGGATCTTGAAGACCACTAGAGGCTAGGTCCTGAGTAAAGTTCATGGAATCAGGAGTGGGAGAAGGCACTGTTCATTGATGCCCTGTATTGGCTTATTGTGACCTGGGAGAATCCACCCATGTAGCTTCAGTTTCTTGTCTGTCGAGCATTAGCATCGATGTCACTGCTCTAGACCCGTTTCTGAGCACCATCGCTGATGGGAGCATTTCTGTGGGCGCCAATGAACTACCTCCCCAAGTAGCTACTGCCACCCTAAGGTGCCCGGGGAAGGTGATATGAAGCGTGTGAACAAGGGGTTGATTTCAGCCTAAAACCTTCTGGGAAGGAAGTTTAAATCTGTAGTTCAAGCACTTTCCACAAAAAGCTACCATTTATCATGAGTGGCTTCTCCCTTGACCCGAGAGCCAATTCCTCCTTCACTCTTACACTGTTTGCCGAAGAACCCCCAAGGAGGTCAAGTGTGGGCAAAGAGAGTCAGTAGACGCGTGACTCTGGCTCAGTGCTGAACGCCTGCCTAGAAAATTTTCTTTGGCTTCTTTTTCTTTTACCTCCACTTAGGCCATACAGTGCAGCTTTTCCAGTCACTGACTGATACCCCAGAACGGAGAAGGCAAGGAAGGGGAGAAGGGAGGAAGGAAGGGGGAGACACATGGGCAGACAAGGGAAGGGGAGGGAGAAAGAGAGGGAAGGGAAAGGAAGAAAGAGGGGATGTAAAAAAGAGAAAGGAGAGAAGAAAGGGAAAAATAAAAGAAGGGACAGAAAGATGCAAGAAGGGAAGGAGAGGAAAGGTAAAAGAATGGAAGGAAGGGAAGAGAAGAAGGAAGGGAAAAGAGGCCAGGAAAAGGAAAAGTGGTAAAATAAAGGAATAGGAAGGACTGATACATTTTTAGGTTTCATAATGTTCAAAGTTGAAAATTTAAATTCATATGTTCAAGATGTTCCAAGCCAGACTTAAAAGTGATCAGTTGTTTATGTAAATTTAAATTTTAGGTTTAAAATTCATCTTCCCAATCACCACAGCTGCACTTTAAGTCCCAGTGGCCTTTGCGACTCCTGAGTTCTGAACAGTGTGACGACTGCAAAGGGTTGTGTGATAGTTTTGTCAGTGAGTGGCTTGGATCCTTTTCCATACTTTGAGATCTTTTCAGCCTGGCAGCCAGTCACACGGTAGCAGGAAGGCCAGAGAAGTCTCCTGCAGCACAGGAGTGATAGCAGCTGTGGTTCTCAGCTCCCTCTGGGAGCCCAGTGCATCTAGGTGCCCGGGTCAAGCATGAGGATGCTGCAAGTCTCACTGCTGCACCCGCGGCTGAGCAAGGCATTGCCCTTACCATGGGCCGTCTGCAGCCAGGTGCGGGGAGGAGAGCTGCTCAAGCCGGGACCTGCTGCCGTCCGTCTGGCCCTCAGCTGAGGGCTGGGAGCCCACATCAAATAACAGCTTTTGTCTCTCTTCTGCCATCCACAGCTCATCCCACTTGCTCTCTTCCTCTTCCACCTACAGCCGCCCAGGGAAGGGCTGCTGGGTGTCATCAGCCTGCGTGGTCAAGGTAGTACAATAAAGGCCAGGTGACAAAGGCTTCCCAACTCTACAACAGAAGAAAGTGGGTTAGAGATGGGGAGTTTTATTGCTTTGAATTTTATCTTGTCTTGCAGAGGCCCTGGAGCTCAAATCCAGAACCTTGCATGTGCTAGACAAGCTTTTACCCACCGTGCTACAAACCCGTCAGGATGTGAATATGAGTTGTCCCTCACAGGCTCCTGTGTTTGCATCTTAGCTGACGGTACTGTTTGGGTAGGTGATGGCAACTTTAGGAGGTGGAGCCTGGCTGAGGCAGGCACATCACAGCACGGGAGGGGGGGGGTCTTTGAGGGGTGGCCCAGCCCTGCTTCCAGTTTGCTCTTGTTCTCCCTGCCTCCAGGACGGCTGCTGTGACCTGAGCCTTCTCCATCTTCTGATGCCACCGTGCCTTTCCCACCACAACGGACTATATCTCCCCTCTGGACCCATAAGCCAATAAATCTCTCTTTCTCCCCTTAAACTGTTATCTCAAGCAACAGAGAAAAGTAACTGCAATAATCCCGATCCCAGAAATGTTTCTCATAAGAAAATAATTTACCGGGCTGGAGAGGTGGCTCAGGGGTTAAGCTCCGCCTTGCTAGGCGGAAGGTCCTGAGTTCGGATCCCAGATCCCACGTATAGATGCCAGGCAGAAGCGGGGGCGGCCTGCGTTTCTGGTCCTGGTAGGGCAGAGCCTGTGAATCCCAGAGTAGAAGGAGGTGGAGGTGTCCATGGTGGTTTGCGAATTCGTCCATGGTTCTACACATACACAGACACGTGCGCACATACACCCACACATGCACACAGTTGAATAAATAATAATAATAAAATTAAAAAAAAAGAAAATAATTTATCTTTTTCTCATGGATTCCAGGAATCACTAACCTGACTCCCAGTGCATTTGTGATGAGAGAACAAACTAGTGGGTTATCGGCAGCTGATGAACTGATTGGTACACGCTCACTTTTTATCTTAAAATAACCTAAGATTGGATTCTCTGTCTCACATTTTGTTTTGGTTTTTGGAATACAGACTGGCCTGGAGCACATGATCCCCCTGCCTCAGCCTCCTGAGTCTTGGGATTACGAGCGTACGCATTTTTTTTTTTTTGAAAGAGCTACAGGGAATAGGTTGTAGGAGAGTGGAGGAATCACATTCAGGGTGTTCACATTCAGAGTTGAGAGTTGAGTTGAGTTGAGTCGAGTCAAGAGGTGAGGACATTACTCCTATCTCTTCTCATTGGAAAATCCATTGTTGAGTTTTTCATGTTGGCGTTTCCCAACATGGCACACCCACCATTACATCATTACCCCACACTCTTCTGCAGAGTATACGCAACACTGTAAGGACCCTGCTCACCTGGGATCTATGTGGTCTACATCTGTACTACCCTCCAGTCCCAGCTCCATCTGTCTTGTAACCAGGGAGGCAAAAATAGATGTCAGAGATGTTACTGCAAAGACTCTTTGCCACTGACACAATCGCGACATCAATTTCTAAGGGAATCCTAATGTGCCTTCCTCCTGTGGAGAAGACAGAAGTCAGGGCCTCATGCTGAATCGCGTGATTCTCCCTGGAAATCCTGAGGGCATAGCTTGGCAGTGCCTATTTTCAGTCACATTTCACTTTTACATTAGATGTTGCCTTGAACCACATGGATACCAAATACTACATAGTTTGTGAGTATCTGCATTAAGATCTCCAAGTTCAAAAAGCATCACTAAAGGCAGTGAGGGTTTAGCTCAGAGGCAGAGCACTTGCCCAGCAAGCACAGGGTCCTGGGTTTGATCCTCAACACCCAAGAAAAAGGTCACTTCACATACAGGCAGCAGAGTGTGACAGAATGGGAGGGAAAGGTGAAAAAAAAAGGAGGGACGGGAGAGAGAGATGAATACCCAATACGATTGTAAAAGTAGAAAAAATAAATAAAAGTGGGAAAAAAAGAAAAAGGCCACTTCAGACGGTATTTATAAAAAGTCGACACTACACGACTCCCCTTATTTGAGGTCCCTAGAGTCAGCACGCAGATAAGGCCTGGCAGGGAGGGAAGGCAAGTTTTTGTTTAATGGGTACAGAGCTTGAGTTCCGAAAGATGAAAAAAGTTCCTAGGGGTCATGTATGATGTAGGGGTCTGCACAATGTAGATATACATAAAAATGTAATGTTCATGCGTCTGCTACTCAAATAAGGAAATAAAGAGCAAGGATTTGCGGAGAGGGTCTCAGCGTGCAGAGGGTCCCAGCATACAAAGGCATAACTACTCAGCGGGCTGTGGCTTTGCAAACAGTGAAGACCTAAAAAAAACCCTCCAGGCTCCAATCCTGGGTCTAAACAATGTTGTTATACATGGCAACATGGATAAATCAGGGGTTATGAAGGATCTCAATGGGAAGGTCACCCTATAGGAGCCAGGCCAATCACGACATAGTCAGGCTGAGAACAGATACTATGCTTCTGGCTTTGAGGATAAGCAAATTTCTTTTCTTATAAAGTTACCTAAAAAAAATACCTAGACTTAGATATTCACTTACAGTAACAGAATACTGACTATTACATTAATGCAAAGAACATAATCCTAGAAGCTCAAAAAGGCGAGAATGTGCCTTCTTCAGTGGAGCTTTATCCCAGCCTGGGACACAGGAATGGACCCATTATGCCCAGAGTCATGAGACAACAAATGTGAATATATACATGCATATTAGTTTCTCATGAAACTAACGTATTATGTATGTGATGGCTACATTTACATGACAAGTATCTTTTAATAGTGAGACTACACTTTTGTTATCAAAAGCCTATTTAACTATAGTCACATTTTTCTCTTAGAAATCTTTGTATTAAAGGTATTCTTTGAGAGGTATTATTGGGACTAAACGAAAGGCTTGGTGGTGAAAGTCTTGGCCTCATAAGCAAAAGGGCCTGAATTCAAATCCCCAGGTCCCATGTAAAAATGTCAGGCAAGTGTGGCAACCTGCCTGCAATTCTAACCCTGGAAAGCAGTGTCTGGGAATTCCCAGAGCAAGCTGGCTAGTCAGACCAGACCTAGGGTGTGTTCTGGGTTTCATTACAGACCCAGGCTCACAACAATAAGATGGAAGAGCAATCCAGGATGACGTCCAATGTCATTCTGGAGCCTCCACAGTCATACACACTCAAGTACACTCATGTACATACACCCAGTCATGTGTGCCCACCCGCATACAAAACACATACACTTACATGCACATGTGCATGACATAAAAAAATAAGAACAGGGGGCTGGAGAGGTGGCTCAGGGGTTAAGCCTCTGCCTTGCAGGTGGAAGATCCTGAGTTCGGATCCTAGACCCCACGTATAGACGCCAGGCAGAAGTGGGGGTGGCCTGCGTTTCTGGTCCTGGTAGGGCGGAGCCTGGGAATCCCGGGGCAGAGTAAACAAGGAGGAGGTGGAGGCGTCCATGGTGGTTCCCGAATTCGTTCGTGGTTCTACACACATTAACATACACACACACACACACACACACACACACAAACACACACATACATACACACACACGCACGCACATGCATACACACACAATTGAATAAATAAAAAAAAAACAGGGCTGGAGAGATGGCTCAGGGGGTTAATACTCTGTCTCGCAAGCAGAATCCTGAGTTCAGATTCCAGGTCCCACATAAAAACATCAGGTGGGAACATTGAAGGCCTGTACTTCTGGCCCTGGTGGGCAGAGCCTGTGAAATCCCAGAATGAAGCAAGAAGGAGGTAGAAGCAATCTAGGATGAGTCCCAAAATCACTCTTAGTCCTTCACAGGGACACACTGTGCCCTATCTCTCTTTCTCTCT
Source organism: Typhlomys cinereus (assembly GCA_023101885.1). Lineage (NCBI taxonomy): Eukaryota > Metazoa > Chordata > Mammalia > Rodentia > Platacanthomyidae > Typhlomys > Typhlomys cinereus. Next base: position 2,455,774 of record JALPQD010000192.1, read on the forward strand.
CTCTCTCTCATACACACACACACACACACACACACACACACACAAATAAAATATTTTAAAAATAAGAATATAAGATATTATTATCTCAGAATTATAATGAAATATATTATTCAAGAATTCAAACTTTTTTAATGCTTAAGAAAAATTTACCAGTAGCACACTATTTATTTACCTATTTATTATCTAAAGCAGAGCAATAGATTCCAAAAGGAACTTAAAGCCCAAATCAGATGTCCTTAAGACGAAGGAAGAAAGGAATACGGCAAGCTGCCTCCGGCTTGCATGCCTTCTAGGTTGCCACTTGCACTGAGGTAAAACACCTTCCAGGCTGTGGCACATTCAGTGGACAGACCCCATTCCTTCCTAAACCTCGCAGAGCAGCCTGACTCCATCCTCAGGGAGCAGAGTCTGCAACAGGTCAGGCTCCTCATGAACAGACAGTGCCTCTCAGCAAGCCTCTGATGCCTTCCTGGGTGTCTAACATGGTCAGAGCTTCCCACGCCTGAGCCGTGGTGTTGTTATGCACGTCCACTGTAGCGTTCCTGTCATTTTCTCACAGTACCAGCAGGTACTAATCAGACACACTTCTTTTTTTTTATTATTATTATTATTTATTCAACTGTGCGCATGTGCGTGTGTATGTGCGCGCGCGCGCGCGCGCGCGTGTGTGTGTGTGTGTGTGTGTGTGTGTGTGTGTGTGTGTTCACAGGCTCCGCCCTACCAGGGCCAGAAGCGCAGGCCGCCCCTGCTTCCGCCTGGCGTCTATACGTGGGATCTGGGATCCGAACTCAGGACCTTCCGCCTGCAAGGCAGAGGCTTAACCCCTGAGCCACCTCTCCAGCCCCAGACACACTTCTTAAGAACCGCGGGTGCCGCCCCTCACTGTGGGCGGAGTAGAGGCACATTTCTCCATCCTTGGGAAAAGGAACCAAAAACTACTGCCTCACTGGGAAGCCTGGTGTGGGATTACACACATGCATATCAAACACTGATATTCACTAGGGAAACTGAGACCCATGGTCTCTGGCAAATTCATAAAGTTTTATCTCCAGAGCCCACTCAAGTTCGTCACATTCATCTTGACCATCATTTGGTCTAAGCTTTCATTATTTCACATCCAGCTCATTGCAAGATCTTCTTTACTTGTTGCCCATCCTCTCACCTTGGGCCTCTTCAGTTTCTTTTCACTCCGTAGCCTGAGCTATCTGCATCAAAGGAGCATCTGATCACATTGCATTCCAAATTCAACTTATAGCCCTTCTGCCCTGGTAATAGTAGCTTTTATACGACTTCAGAGAGGAGAGGTTTATTTTCCATCATAGTTTCAGAGAGATTTTGGTCCATCATGGAGAGACAGGCATGATCGCACTCATGGCAGCAGGAACATGTGCTGGCAGCGTCTCACCTGGACTGGACCAGAAAGCAGAGAAAACCAACCAGAGCCAGAAAAGGGTATGAACAGGTTTGACCTTCAAAGACTCACTCTTAGCAACCCCCCCACCAGCTAGACCCCACCTCCTGTAAGTCCCTCTGCCTTTGAAATAGTGCCACCAGCTTTGACATTAGTATTCAGAGCATATGCCCTGACCATAATGCCTTTCGCTAAGACTAGTGTTCTCAGTGATACTTTGGAAATTCTTACCAAGGCCAATAAAGGCCTTTCAAGGCAAACCATGCCAACCTTACTGTTTCATCATTGTCAATATCAGGGGAGGTGGAAGCAAGCCAACACACACACACACACACACACACACACACACACACACACACACACCTATCCTTTGCTCAGAAGGCCGTCAGACTGGCCTAAAGCTTGCTACATAGCCCCCAGGGCAGTCTCAAGCTCTCAGTCTTCCTATATCTGCCTCTCACATGCTGGGATTTCAGGCACAGGCTACGAAGCCCACGAGGCCAGCCAGTGTTCTCAGTTCTTCAGCACAGTTGGCATTAGTGTTAGTATTACACACACACACACAATTTGAGACATCCTGTCATAGTACAGGTGTCAACGTGATGGTTGAGGGCATATTTGTAAAGAATTGGTAGTTAAGCCAAGAGCAAACCTGCAAAAGATTGTCTAGCTGATAGGAAAGGTCCAGCCCACAGTGGGTGGGACTAGTCCCTGAGCACGTGGATAAAATGGAGAGAACTGTTTGAGAAAGGGTCATCCTTCTGGATACTTGTCTTGTTGCTTGCAGTGGGGAAGGGAAGCAGCAGATTATCTGCTTGAATGAGAATCTGAATAGTCCGTCATGCTCCAGAGCCATTGCATCAAAAGTCAAATGAGAAGTCGGAGCGGCTGCCAGCCGGGGGGTGGGGAAAACACGCTCCAATCATGAAGTCATTGCCAATAGGGGAAACAAGCAATGGCATCAACTGTAAGCCTTGAATTCCAAGTCACCAATAAGAGTCACCACGGGAAATGGATTTATGATTGAGCCACTTCTCATTTGGTCCACTCGGCCCCATGGACAGGATAAGTGACAGGCGGGATTTACGAGTCCACGGTAATGCGTGCACCCAGGCTGGGATGACGAAAGAAAGGAGCGTGCAAGCAGGAAAAAAAAACGCGAGACGAGGATGAAGATGAAAAGAAGTACAGTAGGGGAATTGTGGGCAATTTTTCATCATTCTGGTTTGAAAGCTTCTGTATCGTGGTTTTTGTGGTCTCTCAATCCCAACAGAAAAGGCCTCTTTAAAGGATCACATGACTACACAGTAAACACCCAGTCCAATCTCCTGCCCGCAGCCCTCGAAAGAATTTGAAAATGTAAATCTGGTCACAGCACACCCTGCTGAAGATTCTTCAAAGGTTTCCCAGGTACCCGGAGTGCAAACTCTCCTTTCTGTGGTTTGCGAGACCCTCCTCAGCTGTCCCACCCCTTTCCAGCTCTTCCCATCATGCACTCCAGGCTCCAGTCACCATAGCTGCGTGTGAGTTCATCCTGTGGTCTCACCTCTAGGGTTCGCAGAGCCCAGCCCCCTAGGACCTCTTCCCTCCCTTCTCTGTCCAGTTCATTTCTATTCTTCTCCTGGGACACCCACTTCCTCACCCACCCTCAGAAAGCAGCTGTGAGGAAAACTCCACTCTCCTAACCGTCAGCGCAGACAACAAAAACTGTCTCCCGGACACTCTTCTGCTGTTATTATTGTGCCAACATGTCGGGGTGCTGCTCTAACATGCCCTACAAGACCTTGCTGCCCGGGGGCATCCAAACGGGTACTATGGTGAGAATTCAAGACGTGGGCCTTCAGTGGGCTAGCAGGTTCCGTGTAAACCTGCTGTGTAGTGACTGGATGGAGGCTGATACTGTCTTGTACCTCAACCCATGTCTGGACACATCCAAGGTGGTCTTCAATACCAAGGAGCAAGGCAGCTCTCGGGAGCTGGGTTTGGGCGTCCCTTTACAGCGAGGCCAGCCCTTCGAAGTGCCCGTCATTGTCTTCAAGATGGTGGTCTGGTCTGCCATAGACCGTCTCCCAGGAACGTGGGTTTGCTGGAGGTGAGCAGACGTACAGTTGCATTTGGTGAAGACCTTTTGAGCAGCCCCCAAAGACTTGGGGTAGGGGAGGGATGGTCAATAAAATGTGGCCCTAGTCCCTTCTCCACCCCCCAAAAAAAACTGTAGGCTGAAAACTGTGTTAATTTGGTAGAGTACAGGCTTGGATCTCTTTGCTTTCTGCTAACCATAGTCTTGCATGTACTCATACAGCTGCTTCAGATGAGAATTTTTAAAAGTAAACATAATATGTTCCAGGGACTTAACACACATCTGACCCAGAAAGGTGGGGTCTGGGTAATCCCAGAGTAAATCAATAAAGAGGTACAGCAATCCAGGGTGATTCCCAATATTACCCTTGGCCCTTTTAAAGACACACATACTCATGTACTACCTCTTGTATACAAACACACACACACACACAATACATACATGCACACATACACAGGTTAAAAAAAATAGAACCTGAAAACAGATATGTTTGTTTTCTTGCATATTGTTAGCCAAAGAACAGCTTTGAGTATCCCAGAAAATGTCTTATTCTCCTGGGGCCACTGCACCATGAAAATGCAGGATGCACCAGGTCTGTAGACGCTTCCAACACTGAGCATGCCGGATCCTGCCCTGCCGAAGGACAGCTGGAAGCAGAAGCTCGAAGCTTCAGCTCCACATGCCAGTATCGATGGCATTTATCACATGATTTTCTGCTTCTAAAACCCAGGTGTCATAAAGGCCTGTGTTCCTTTAAACTAGTCAATGTCACTGATGTGTCCTTACAGATAACTATGACAAAAATAATACCTTCGATAGAGGTTCGCAGACAACCTTGCAATAACTCTACATTCTCCCAGGGGTCTGGGAGACAACAGGTTGGTGATGACTTATCTGAAAAATGGATGGGCGACAGCTCCTCCAGCCAAGTCCCCATAAATACTGCTTCCTTCAGCCAAGCTTCTGGAAGGTAGGAACGGCAGGAGCTTGACATTGCCCTTCTCTGATAAGCACGTGGAAGGAACATGTGCTTATTACACAGGTTCAAAAAGAACTTAAGAATCAGTGGTAATACATCACCATTCCTTCTTCTCTTAATCATCATAGCGATGATTTTCTACCTTTAATTTTGATAATAAGCCAGAATAACCTACAGTGAGATACAACGTGTTCCTGAAACATAACTTTGAGACTGAAACACACCCCACAACGACACATAACATCAGCTCTCTGAGCTGTGAAGTCAGACTAATGGAATCTTACAAGCTACAGGCATCTGTGTAAGTGCTTAATGGGTTGATTTTTTTTTTCTCAGTTGTTCCTTTGGTGGTAGTCAAGAGAACCAGTTTGCAAAGATGATCTCTGTAGATAGTGTTTCGATCAATTGCCAGACATGGTAATCCATTCCTACAATCCCAGTTCTTGGGAAATTGAGACAGAACGGTCAGTTGGAGCCAGTCTGAGCTACAGAATAATAATACACTGTTTCAAATCAGCAGACAGAGAGAGAGAGAGAAAGAAGGGGGGGAGTCTCTTCTCCACAATTTGTACTTCACCAGCCTTGGTTCAACTTCTCTTTAAGGAAAGATCTCTGTTTAACATTTCTTTTTCCTTTTCTTCTTAATTTGCAGCTTGTTTCTGAAGAAATGAAAACCTGAGATAAGCCACAATCTGGGACCACCCAACACTCATGATCCCCATAATAAAGTTTGGGATTCCACACAGCTAACATGATACTAACCTGAGCACGGGAGGAGAGCATTGAGCTTTCCCTTGTAATCATATGAAAATCTAACATGATGGTGATCGGGTAATACAGTGTAGTGTGTGATCAGCTAAAGATGCGCGTGATAGTTTCCAAAACAGTTACCAGCACCCGAGGAAGAGCTAGAACCTTAAAGAGGAAGTAAAAGGGGATATGAACAAAATGGTTAAAATGCAGCAAGGATGCTGGAACGTACATGAAACTAAGCCAATAGCTCTCACCCAGACACAATGCACATTGCAGTCAAAGTGACAGAACAAGCTTCACGGGGAAAATATTCATTTAACATCTGTAGACTTCAAATACACTTCACGTATTCTTTCTTTATTTTTTGAGACAGACAGAGGGAGAGAGAGCTAGTGAGGGTGCTTGGCAGCACAACATGCACGGGAGGTCAGAGGACAGCTCTCGAAGGCAGTTCCCTCCTTCCAAAGTGTGGCTTCAGCAATCAACCTCAAGTCGCCAAGTCTGAACAAAGATCTCTTGTCGCAAAGCAGTCTGGCAGAAATAGCAGCCGCCTTCAGTGGACATGCTTGTGTACTTAACTGCTACTGCTTGGCACACAGAATGGCATGAATCAAACACGGCAAAACATGCTGGCCTTTCCTTCCTTCCTTCCCTCCTTCCTTCCTTCCTTCCTTCCTTCCTTCCTTCCTTCCTTCCTTCCTTCCTTCCGTCCTTCCTTCCTTCCTTCCCTTCTTCCTTCCCTCCTTCCCTCCCTCCCTCCCTCCTTCCTTCCTTCCTTCCTTCCCTCCTTCCTTCCCTCCTTCCCTCCCTCCTTCCCTCCCTCCTTCCCTCCTTCCCTCCCTCCCTCCCTCCCTCCCTCCTTCCTTCCCTCCTTCTTCCCCCTTCCCTCCCTCCTTCCTCCTCTTTCCCTCCCTCCTTCCCATCCCGCCTTCCCCTCCTTCCTTCCTTCCTTCCTTCCCTCCTGCCTTCCTTCCCTCCTTCTTCCTTCCCTCCCTCCTTCCTTCCCTCCCTCCTTCCTTCCTCCTTCTTTCCTTCCCTCCTTCCTTCCTTCCCTCCTTCTTCCCTCCTTCCTTCCTTCCCTCCTTCTTCCTTCCTTACTTCCTTCCTTCCTTCCCTCCCTCCTTCCTCCCTTCTTTCCATCTTTCCTTCCTCCCTTCTTTCCATCTTTCCTTCCTTCCTCCCTTCCTTCTCTCCTTCCTTCCTTCCTTCCCTCCTTCTTCCTTCCTTCCTTCCTTCCCTCCTTCTTCCTTCCTTCCTTCCTTCCCTCCCTCCCTCTTTCCTTCCTTCTTTCCATCTTTCCTTCCTCCCTTCTTTCCATCTTTCCTTCCTTCCTTCCTCCCTTCCTTCTCTCCTTCCTTCCTTCCTCCCTTCCTTCTGTCCTTCTTTCCTTCCTTCTTTCCTTCCTTCCCTCCTTCCTTCCTTCCTTCCCTCCTTCCTTCCTTCCTCTTTCTTTTTTCCTTTCTTTCTTTGCTTCTTTCATTTTCTTTTTTCCATTTTTCTTTCTTTTTCTTTTCCTTCCTTTCTTTCTTTGCTTCTTTCTTTTTTCCATCCTTCCTTCCTTCCTTCCTTCCTTCCTTCCTTCCTTCCTTCCTTCCTTCCTTCCTTTCCTCTTTCTGCATGTGCTTGTGCATGTCCATGTGAGAGGAGACTGCACATATGTGTGCTGGCACACATGCACATATGTGCTCTTGTATGTGGAGGTCAGAAGTTAACCTTGGGAGTTATCGGACAGGACCCCTTATCCTTGTTGTTTTGAGTCACGGTCACTTACTGGACCTGGGGCTCTGTCCTTAAGGCTAAGATGACCAAAGAGTCCCAGGACTCCTCCCATCTCTGCCTCCCCACTCCTGGGGTTACAAGCACTTGCCACCGCACCTGCTTTTTACAGGGGTGTTCAACTTGCAACACAGGCCCTCACGCTTGCATGGCAAACACTTTACCAGCCAAGCTATCTCCCTCGTCCTCTTCTTTGCTTTTAGGACAGAGTCTGTCTGAGTTCTGAACTACCATGTCTGGCCCGTGTATTCTTTATGTATTTATTTATTTATTTGCTTTTTATTTATTCATTTTTGGAAGTCTGAACCATTCACTTGGAATCACAGGTAAGTGACCTTCTTAAAAGAAACTTGAAGACATCAATCACACACCCAGAAGCTCAGTAAATGTGACATTAGCAAAAAGCTGAAACACATTTGTAACTAGAGAGCTAAACAAACCATCTCTGGATCTCATGACCAGAATGCTATATCATTTCTATAGCAACTCAGACCAAACTCTTATAACAAATCTCTCCCAGTTCTACACCGGCAGTGTCTTTAAGAAGCTCAGTTTGGATTACAACAGTTTAATTACAAAGCCAATGAGTTATCTACCGTCCAGCTTGCCATGCCACAAGTACACACATAAGCAACTACAACCATGCACCTATGTCCTCCAGAGGCACTGGAAGCCCAACACTGCAGGCCAAGGTCTTCAAGCAACAAATATTTTTTCAAAGACTGAGTTATGTCAGCTATGGAGGTTTTAATTAGCAAGTAACCCAATTGTCATAGTTAGACGCAGGTGTCAACTTGACAATTGAAGGTTCAAGCTTTGGGTACATTTGTAGAGAATTAGTAGTTGCACTGAATTCGGTCGCCAGCTGGTGGCGCTAGTGAAAGACAGTGGAGCCTTCAGGAGGCTAAGCAGAAGGAAATGAAGTCACTGAGACCTCTCTCTCTCTCTCTCTCTCTCTCTCTCTCTCTCTCTCTCTCTCTCTCTCTCTCTCTCCTCTCTCTCCCTCTCTACCATGTTGCGAGTAGTTGGCCTTGACACAGGTCCAAATCGACAGGCCAAGCAATCACCCACTGAAGCTTTTGAAGCCATGAACTAAAATAATTTTTTTCTTTTAATTGTTCATCATCTTGGTATTGTCGTAGGGACAGGACACCACTCACAAATAGCCGGTTGACACCTGTATTTGTAGTCAGCCCTGGAGTTCTCGTGGCTTCATTTACTTGGCTGGGAAAACATGTCAGTGGCACTCACATTTGCTGTGACATAGTAAAGGGGACCAGATGAAGAGCAGGCAGACAAAGCAATGCCTGGCTGCTCTTCCTGGGGAAGGATCGAGCACCCCCTTGCCCTCTGCAGATGCCCCCTCTGGAAGCACCATTTGCTGCCCAGCAACCAGAAGCTTCTGGAACTCTTCTCTGAGACTGCACAGAAGCATCTTCATGTGGCCATGACTGAGTGCAGCCCTTCTCCCCTCCCAGGGGATCGGGATGGGGACAAGGCCAGCTGGGAGGGTTACTGTTAGTTACCTCTCTGGTCCTGAGGCTCTCCAGGTCAGATGTCCCGACTCCGCTCAGAGCTTTCATGCTGTGGCTTGACCTTCTCTCATCTGAGAACACTTTATAGCTAACCAAGCTATCTCCAACTGTGATTGTGAGAGAAAAAAAATCAGGAGACTGTTTCTAGTTCCTGAACATGCTTTCTTTCATATTGGATAAGCGTGGGGCTGAGCCAGCTCCCTAGGACACCGAAGGGTTAAGGCATGGCGTCTACTTAGCCCTGCTGCTGGAGTTTCCACCTGAAGCAAATGATTGTTGTTACCAAGTTATTAACCCTTTCAAAAATCACTCAGTGGAAAAGCTCGCTCATTGACTATCGTGACTTCTGGCATTCCGACAGACAAGGCAATTGCATTACCTTGGCCTTTCACAACATGAAGGACTCGAGACCAGGACGGTAAGAACCCAACATCAGGTCCAACCACACAGCAATTGTGTGTGGCTCTTCCTGCTCCTGCAGCCATCTTTATGTCCAGGGTCTGGCTTGCAACTTGAGCAAACACTGCACAGCTGTGAGACAACTGACTAAGGGGGAAATCTTGCTGTTGTCAGCTGACCAGAGACTTTAAGCTTTGGTGGGACGGTTACCACAGGAAACTGTCTGCTCACAATGAGCCCTTGCTCTTCTTTTCTTTCTTTCTGGAGACCGTTTACCTAAATAAACTAGTTACCAAGTGGGCCGAGTTCAAAGCTCAAAAGATAAGGGGAAAAAAAAACCCAAAAACCTGCAAGCCTAGGAGACAGGAACAGAGCAAAATGAAATTAACCCCAGGGGAGGGAGGGGAACATCTCCCTATTGTAAAGTAACTACAAGGCATTCTTTTAGATTATTGATTAATTTTAACTCTGAAAGTTCAAAGCTAATGAATTGCTAATCTTCTCTCCAAAGTGATGCCCCAGGTTTATAAGAGCAGAGGTTCTCATGGACCACCGAGTGCCCCTTCTTCCTCTGGTCATTACTGGTGATTCTGAATGGAGAGGGGTCTGAGATAACAATGATGATGTTCAGGCCTCCCTCTCACTCAGAACCTGCAGAGAGTTTTAGCATCTGGATCCTGGGGATTTGGCTCACCATGACAACCTTCTGTGTTAATACAGCCAGCTCAGTATAGACGTCAGCTTCACAACTAAAGGCTGAGTTCTGGGCACATCTGTGAAGAACTGGACGTTCAGGCAAGTCCTAAGCAAGCCTGCAGGAGAGTGTCTAACTGATGAGGGAAGATCTACCCGCATGGGTGGACCATTCGGTGGGCAGTGGCTAAGATGGAGAGCACTGGCCCAACAATTTGGCATGCAGGCATTCTGTCTAATGAGCTTGCTGCTCTCAGCAATTCCTGTGATCATGGTGCAACCAGTTTCCTTGGCTCCTGGTGCTGATATGAGCTCTCCTGCCAAGCTGGACTAGGAACTGTAAACCAGAATCACGAGCAAAAATAAAACCTCTTGTTCCTCTAAGCTCTTTGGGTCCCACATTCATTCCGCAACATGCAGCGTGTCTGCTGGTTTCATCTTCCTGTTGCTGAATGAATGAGGACCCAAATGACTTAGAAGAAGTTTATTTTGGGCTTACGGTTTTTGGTTACAGTTCATCAGCCTGAGAGTAGAGTTCATGCCTCCAGCAAGAAGAAAAGACTTCAAGGGAGAGGTGGGAAGGGCAAGTAGAAGGGACTGGGCTGGGGAGAAGTGGGGGTGGGGAGCAGGGAGCGGGAGAATTTTAAAAGGTCTTGGGGTATACCTCGGTTTGTAGAGTACTTGCCTAGCGTGCTTAGCTTTCTCTGGGTTCCATTCCCAGCACCACATAAACCAGCCATTGTAAACCCAGCTCTCAGGAGGTGGACAGAGGAGGATTAGACATTCAAGGTTAGCTTTATCAAATTTGAGGCCAGAGTGGTCTACATAAAACCCTATCTCAAAAAGAGAGAGAGAGAGAGAGAGAGAGAGAGAGAGAATGTCAGGTCATCTTTCCAAGGCAGTAGATCCTGATCTACTTTTTAATAGTCACATAATATTTCATCAAATATCTGTTCAACCTTCATTCAACCTTTTCCCACTGAGGAGTATTTGAGTTGTGCTTAGTTTTTTGGTTTCTTTCCACATTTATCTATCTTGCATGTGTGTTCCCGTGTGTGTGTGTGTGTGTGTGTGTGTGTGTGTGTGTGTGTGTGTGGTGGTGTGCGCCCCAGCACATGTGTGGATGTCAGAGGATAACTTACATGACTCAATTCTCTCCTTCTCCCATGGGTCTAGGGATCAGATTCAGGTTTAATTGCAAGCGCCTTTACTTGCCGAGCCAGCCCATCAGGGTTTTTGTCTTGTTTTGTTAAATGTTTTTCAACCACCTCAAATAAAACTTCAAAAATCATTGGTGCACATGAAGCTCTAAATACTGGTGCTTTAACTCAGATAGTACAGAACTCCTGGAATCTTCGTTTGCATTAGACTACGTGCTGATTTGTTCTTCCTTTCTCCGCGATGTACCGCTTACTATGCTTCTGTCCACAGTGTTATGCTTGGTTTCAAAGGCTGCTGCATGATATTTCACTGAGCCCTCACTTCACCCACGATGTTCTGGACAGCTTTGGGCAGCACTACTAGCTCAGTGGCCAGGCACTTGTAAAATATTACTGCAAGGGATAGCAGCATCAAGCCTTTGCCTCATTTTGCTGAGGTTTTTCAGTTCAGTCCACGGCGATTAAAAAGAAAAAGCCTGACTAGAGGGTTCGCTTGCACCTGAGAAGAACTACTGAGCGGCACATGCCCGAGGTAAAAGCTCAGGTCAGACGCAGAAAGATACCTCATGGTGCATCAAGAGTGTCAGCACAGCGTTCTCGGCAGCAACAGTTCCTGTGGTGGGTTTCCAGGCACAACTGAGCCAGGTCTTCGTAGCTGAGACTCCAAGAGGTGGTGAAAGCTGTATTCGAGCATCCAGGTAGCAATTCAAGCATCGGATTTCAAGAAAAACTGTTGTGAAACTTCGGCCGAGCTTGCGCTGTTTCTAGAAGAACCTGTGTCATAGCTTGACTTACAGCCCTCCCTTCAGTATTACGGGACTTGAAATCTTCCTGTTGATACTGGCCATTGTGGACCAGAAATCTTGACTGTGGGTAAGAGAAGCAAGATGCTGCAGCACGTTGATTAGCAAATGAGATGTATCCTGCACGATGGTACCTTCAAAGCTTTTGGTAAGCATATGAATTTGATCCTTTGTGATTGCCATGAGATCAGGAAGATCAAGCCAAAGAATACAAAGAAGCCAGAAGGTGAAATAAAAACAGGTTTGGGGTATTCTCTTGCTGCCTGGAGAGAGCTTGGTATCCATGACTGTGGAGGGTCTACCCCCTAAGGATGCTGACATTGTGTGAGTCCCACTGACCGGAAGGGCAGCTGACAGACAAGAGCAGCTGGCGGACCTACTCCACAGGCTCCTGCTGGATTAATAGGCCCTGTCTCCGGAGTTGGAGGTCCATCCCTGCGGGTAATGACTCCACAGGAAAGAGCCACTGTAGCAGCCGCTGCTGTTGCCGCTCCAGCCAGCACTGCTGCAACCCCTACCCAGTACCCACGAGGACCCCCACCTGTAGGCAGAGCAGCCCCACTTCCAGGAATTATGGCTCTACCATCTGGTAGGAGACCACCCATGGGTGCTTGAGGGACCCCAATAGGCATGCTTCCTCCAGGAATGAGACCCCCTCCAGCAGCAATCAGAGGTCCGCCTCCCCCAAGACCCTAGATGTTGCTGATCAAATCGGCCTTTCTCTTCCCCACAGTGCATCCTGGGAAATTGCGTAGCCTGTGAGCCTTTTGTCCCTTCTTCTGCATTAATTACAGTTAATAATAAATGAATAGAGCTTTTAAGAGAAAAATGTACTTGATAAGAGAGCACTAGGCAGGCTTGACCTATCCACAAGCCCAGCATAGGGAGGCTGAGGCAGGAAGATCACAAGTTTGCGACCAGCCTGAGTGACATACCAGGACTATCTCAAAATTTAAAACAAAAAAGCACCTAGGAAAAATAACACACACACACACATACACACACACATACACGCACACGCACACGCACATGCACACGCATGCAGGCACGCGAACACACATAGAGCCCTTCACCCCCCAAAATACCAGAATCATTCCAGTTTTTTCAAACACTTTGAAAGGGGATGTATAGGAAATAGGGGATCTTGTATTTGTACCACGATTTGCACAAAAAACTCAGGGCTGAGGACAGGACTCGGTGGTGGAGCAACCAACACACGCACACCACAGAATGTACAAGGCCCTGGCTCAGTCCGCAGCACTGATGAAAGAAAGAAGCATGCTCACGTCTCAGCGCGGCCCTGGAGGTGAGGCATACACGTGCCCCAAGGAAAGGCTGAGGGGCGAGATGTTGAGCTCATGCCACGAACTCAAGGTGGGCCAGGATTCAAAGCCTGGTCTGTCTAGCTACAGAGCCTTGGCCCCTCTTGTCAGGTTCTCGGGCTTTGAAAAAGTTTCCTGCGTGGCTTGGGAGACAGCAGGGAAAGGCACAGAAACATGGCAGAATTTTTAACTTACAGGTCCATCGAAGGATTCTGCAAACACTGAAATTGATGTTTTATCCAACAAAGAGTCGTAAGTCAGAGTCCTGAAAAGCCCTAAAAGTCTAACGCATTTATAGAGTTTTCGTGGGGAGGTGGCAAGATGACGGTGATGGATTCCCAGGATTCCAGGGAGATGCGGGCCTGCCCAGGGGAGAAGCAGCACTCAGCAGGTCTGTGGGACACGGCGCAATCATCTATGCTCTGCTGAGCAGGAGGGAAGAGAGCTGAATGTTCCAGAACATGATCCGACCTCTACCCAGGGGCCTAGACCAGCAGAGGGCTCCTTCCCTGACATGGAGCTTTCTCTTCACAAACATGCGAGCCAATCCTCATGGCACAGGCCTGTAATCCCAGCACTCACATGACTGAGGCCCAGGGATTGCAAGGTCTGGGTGGGCCTCTGAGTTCAAAGCCAACCTGGCAGCTCACTGAAATCCTGTCTCAAAACAAAGTCCAGAGAGGGCTGGGGATAGACCTCAGTGATAAAGTGCTTGCCTGACGTACATCTAACACCCCTCTCCTATCAACCAATAATTAGTGACCCCGGGTGGTGTAGAAGAATCTAGAAAGCACAGTGACAGCAGTACCGAGGCCTGTGTGGCAGTCAATGAGAAGACACAAAATGAGGAAAGTGAATCAATCGGGCAGTAAATAGGAAATGTTAACTCTTGGCATCATTTTCACTGTCAGGAGCCTAAGGCTAAACAGAGCCTTAATAGTGCTTAAAAGTCACAGGCTCTTTGCCTCGTAAACAAAAGGACCTAAGTTCTGATTCCAGACCCCATGTAAAAATGCCAGGCAGAAATGGTGGTGGTGGCTTGAAATTCTGACCCTGGAAGGCAGAACCTGGGAAACCCCAAAGCAAAGAAATAAGGAGGTAGAAGCAATCCAGGATGACTGCCGATGTAACTCTTGGGCCTCCTTGGGCACATGTAGTGCCCCCTCACACACACACATACACACACACACACACACACACACACACACACACACACACTCAGGCTCAGGGAGCTGCGATGAGCATATGATCACCTCAGGTGATCATGTCACGTCCTGGCGACACATGTCCACAGCCACAGCAAGCACCCAAGCCGGGGCACAGGACTTCCGCACCACCGCAGGGCAGCCCACCAGCGCCTGGCACATGCAGGAGGACAGACCATCAAGGAGAAGAGTCCGGAAGATGGGGAGTAGGAGAATTCAAGTCATTTCACAAGGGGTAGGACCGTCACCTCCAAGAGCTTGGGGCACCTATAGGAAAGATCAAGGCTGGAAACCACATGAAGGAACTAAACGGGGAGCTGGGGTTTAGAGGCAGTGTTTGCCTAGTAGGAACGCGACCTGCGCTCTACCTCCAGCACTGGATGCTATTGTTAGGAAGTAACAGAAATCATTCTGTCTGGAGAGGGGAGGACGGCCTCCTAGAGAAGACAGAGCAGGAACCAGGAGACTTCCGAAGAGCCACAAGGTGGGGAGCCTGGCTCTGCAGTGTTCCCCGCTTTGTGTGTTCTCTGCCAGTGTTAGGAGGCAGGTCCCAGAGGCCAGGGCTGTGCCGGCATGGGCTCATTGGCTGACTTTGAGTCACACAGCTAATTAGTAGAATCAGAAACTGGACCGACATCATTCTTACTACAACCACCCTAGATTCCCTCCATTTCCCACTCTTCCACATCCCTTGAACGTGCCCATCAAAAAGAAGCCAGAGGACTCAGAAGACCGGTGGTTTCTGCTGCCCAGGCAACACCAAGATACCCGGACTTTTCCTGGCAGCCACTAGGGGGCGGTAGAAGGGAAAGGAGGAGGAAACGGGGTGGAGGAAGACCTGGGGAAGCTGGAAAGGATCAACAGCTTTTGGGATTTTTTTTTAATTAGAACAAAATGTACATAAAACAAAATTAATTGCTCAAAGTGAAGAACTGTCATTTAATACATTCAAAGCATTGAGCAGCCGTCACTACTCTTCCCAAAAGAAAACCCCATACTCACTACACAATCCCTCCACCTGTCCCTGTGTCCCTGGTTTGTGTTCTTCCATAGGCCGGTGCTTCTAATGGAATCATGTAAGGTCTGGCCATTTGTGTCTGCTTCTCTACTGTGTATATTTTCAAGGTTTTTTTTTCTTGTATGTGTGTGCGTGTGCATGTGTGAGTGTGTGTCTGTCCATCTGTCTTGTCTATGTCAGAGGGCATCATATGTGTCTGTGGAGGTTCAAGGGTGACTTTGAGAGTCATCGTAGACTGCTCAACCTCCTTTTTGCTGTGTTCCGGGGTTCCTAGGTCTGCCTCCACCTGTATTTCAAACTCACATTTTTTAATTTGGGATCCAGAATCAGAGCTCAAGTCTTTCTGCTTGGGAAACAGAGACTTAACTCCGAAGTCATCTTCCAGCACCTCAGCTTTCTTGTAATGCATATTTTTCTCCATCCCTTTTCATGAATACTAGTTCATTGCATAACTGCACTCCAACTACTCATTAATGGACCACCTTTTAGGACTAGGAAATGTACTGGTACGACATCTGTACAAATCAAAGGAATTTTTGGTTTTTGTTTGAGACAGTCTCAAACTTGCTCGGACTGGTATCAAACTTGTGATCCTCCTGTCTCAGCCCTTTGGCTGTTGAAATTATCACATGGCTCTTTAAACTGTGATTAAGACAGGAAAGGACTACAAGACAGGATAAGAGCAACACCTAGTACCAACAATGAAAACCCCAGAAGTGGGTGATGATTTGAGAGAGAAGCAAGACATGTCTGGCCTAAGTATACTTGCTGGTGGCAAGTAGATGACAGGCAGGGAGGGAGGCACCTAGAAGCCCTGTAGCTTCTGCCTTTACTAGGTGGTAATGATAATGTCATGAAGCTGGGGTGTGTGTGCGTGGGGGGAGGGAGGAGATGATGTATGTGGGAAGAGGGGTGATGCATATGTGTATATGTATGTATGTGTGTGTGTATATGTGGGTGGGTGATGCATGTGTGTGTATGTGTGATATGTATGTGTGGGTTATGCATGTGTGTGTGTATGTATGTATGTGTGTGAGTGATACATGTGTATGTATGTATGCATGTGTGTGTGTGCATGTGTATACGCGCACACGTTCGCACCCATGCCATGGTACACGTGTGGAGTAGAGCACTTGCCAGCACGCCCCAGAAGCTGAGTTCAACTCCTAACACTACTAAAAACAATCAGCAACAAATCTTTTGACCATACGACATAGAATTTTATGGGCTTCAAGTCCTTTGTTTTATAGCTCAGAAAATTTAAGGCAGAGACCAGTTACTCAATTACCAAGTCACTGAGAAATAATGATCACTTCTAGTACATTTTGTTTCTCCATCCTTTATTTTCCTTAACAACGAAGTCATATCATTTTTTACATAGCGTATACTTAAAAGCACCAAATTTAATGTGATAATGGACATAAATTTCACCATGAGCAACAGTAAATGCACCCCAAGTATAATTCCCAAATCAGTTGGAT
The DNA here is from genome assembly GCA_023101885.1 of Typhlomys cinereus. Classification (NCBI taxonomy): domain Eukaryota; kingdom Metazoa; phylum Chordata; class Mammalia; order Rodentia; family Platacanthomyidae; genus Typhlomys; species Typhlomys cinereus. The sequence continues at coordinate 2,472,389 of JALPQD010000192.1, forward strand.
GGGGTCATTCATTCAAATAGACTGTGTGGTTCACCTCCTCATTAAAAACCCAGCACAGACAATAGAGAAATGAACAGGAAGTAAGCTGTCCTGGCTGAGGCAGGCCTCATGGCCCCTGTCCAGAATCCCAGCCCTCGGCAGGCAGAGGCATGATGAATAGGCACAGAAGATAACTAGAAGACAGTGTACTGCACACACCGTGCGAGTTAAAGCAAAACACTGTCTGGATGTGGAGAGGAATCACGTGGGTTGAAAGACCAGTGATCTGCAAGGAAGGTGAGGTGCTCGCCGTGTGTTGAGTGAAAGGAACACAGGCTGGGTCTGCAGCGGGTGCCGCTTGCACTGTTCACCTAAAGCATCAAGTTAAAGAAGCTCGAGGTGTGGTGATGTGATGCTGTAGCAAATGCCTGGGAAGGAGTGGCTGGAGAAGAGCTAGGAAGAGAGTTAAGATCAGAGTTAAAAGGAACTCGAATATCTGCCACAGCAGAAAGCACACTCCTTCCACCTTCCCACTGCTTTGACCCAGCTCTACCTGCCTCCGACGTCCATGATGCGATCCAAGCAGCAGAGATTGGGACGTGTTGATTCTGGATTACTACTCACTTGTGAGAAGCACGTTTGATTGGAAGATTTTTTTGAGCCAGCATAGTGGTGGGGGGGGGGATTTAAGTGTGCCTGGAGAGGCCCAAGGGTGACCTGAAATTCTCCACCTAATTGTTTTGCTCTGGGGTTTCCCAAGTTCTGCCCTCCAGGGCCAGAATTACAAGATTTTTTATGGGATCTGGGGAATCTGAACTCAGGTCCTTTTGCTTTCAAGGCAAAGTGTTTACCTCTGAGCCATCTCCTGGTCTCACATAGAATATTCTTTATCTCTACTCTTCAGTTATAGTCTTATTTTTGAAGGTCATTCTTGTGAACTTCCAAAGGGCTCCTTTCCTCCTACAGTCCCAGTGAATGGTAAGCCCCCCCCCATGATCTGTGAGGAACACAAACATTCAGCCCTGTCAGAGGCCAAGCAGCTCATTCTAACATAGACAAGTCTGCGATTTCTAGACTCACCTGCTGTGGTTACTAGGAACCATTATCTGCAAGCCAGTTACTCTTGAATTAACAAGCAAAAATGTTCTTCATACTGGATACACTGGGAGAGAGAGCATGAAGCCTTCTCTTCATTTACCTCCGTGATTCCTCTTCTCTCATAATGCCAGGAATTTGGCCAAGGCTCAGAAAGAAAACAGGACATTCCAGAAATACCTTTGATGCATAAAGACATGGATAAAACAAATATCTGGTATCACCACTCAGTCCAGCATATATGAAATTAAGTTGTTTTCAAAGTCAGAGATCACAGCTGAGGGTGCAGCTGGGACCCCCATCCTAGTAGGGGAAAGGAGATGGGAGAGATACAGAGAGGGAGAGAGACAGAGAGACAGAGAGAGAAGAAAGAGAGAAAGGAGAGAGGGGGAGAGATGAGAGAGACACAGAGAGGGAGGAAAAAAGAAAGAAAGAGAGAAAGGGATGGAGAAGAGAGGGAGAGAGGGACAGGAAGAAAGACCAAAGCTAAGAAGGAGGCAGGAACATAATAAACACTCATCATCAAGGGAAACTGCACACACCAGGACAAGCTGGTTCATCACATAAAACCAGTGCGTCAAGAAATGATACAACAGTACTTATGAAAACTAGCAAGACTGTTTAATAACATTAGTTAAAACCTAAATGTCATATGCCAGGTACATGCTTGTAATCCCAGCACTCAGCGGCTGAGGCAGGAGGATAGCGAGTTAAGGCTAGCCTGGGGTTCAAAGTGATACCCTGTCACTATACCACCAAATTCTATGGCTTTTACCACATCCATTCAAACTGTGAGGCCACCGATTCATAGATGCGCCGTCTTGTATATTACCACTAAAGAAGAGGGCAAACACGAGCCTTTTCCCAGTTTCAGAGACAAGAATATACAACATGTCTGCATACAATGTAATGTGATATATCCTGGATCTTAGTTCCTTATGACCCCACCGGCCCCCACTGTCCTCCTGCACCTGGGCAGTCCAGGCACCTTTATTCCTGACCTCTCCTGTCCATTATGCTCCACGGGCCCCATATCTGATCATCCTCCAGTCTAGTGTCAAAGTCTTTAATGCCCCCCCCATCTTTTCTCCCCAGTGAAGATCTAGGGATTTTAGAAGGTTCAGCTGGCCAAGATGACCCTGAGCGCCCTAAGTGTGGTCTTCTCCCCAGACTCAGTTCTCAGCCCAACGGCCCTGCTGGAGTCAGAGGCAGACCCCTGAGAACTGTCGCTCCAGTGTCCTCTGGGCTTCATCTGGGAGTCGCTCACCCACTGCGTGACAGGGTGGAGTTTCACAGCACTGACTCCATTGTCCAGCGGGGAATCCACACCTGTCACCAAGGATGCTCTGTATTCCTCCGCTGCTTGGACCAGCTATGGCCGTCGTCCTTAACAATGTTCCGCAGAAACTCCTGTGTGCTGCAAGATGTTAATAGTGTTACAAGCAGGCAACTTTCAAAGCGCGGTCCTAGGAACAGATGTGCCGTGCAAGGCCTAGCCCACGTGACCCACCGTGGCTATCCCAGTTGTAAGAACTCGCACCTGAGTCTCCAATGGGAGAAGTAGGAGTGGTTCCCCAGAGGAAACACGGGGTACAAACAAGAACAGAAGCTCGCGGAAGTGCGGAACAAGTTGACTCCCTGGTCGCACCCTGTTGTCTCGCCCATTTAGACAATACCAGCGACAGCACTGTTAGAAAAGAGGGGAGGGGGACTGGAGAGGTGGCTCAGGGGTTAAGCCTCTGCCTTGCAGGCGGAAGGTCCTGAGTTCGGATCCTAGACCCCACGTATAGACACCGGGCAGAAGCGGGAGCGGCCTGCGTTTCTGGTCCTGGTAGGGCGGAGCCCGTGAATCCCCGGGGCAGAGTAAACAAGGAGGAGGTGGAGGCGTCCATGGTGGTTCCCGAATTCGTCCATGGTTCTACACACACACACACACACACACACACACACATACATACATACATACACACACGCGGATACATGCACAATTGAATCAATAATAATAAAAAAATTAAAAAAAAAAAAAAAAGAAAAGAGAGGAGGAAGAAGAGCAGGGAAGGGAGATGGACTTCTACCCCAAGTTTCACGAATACTGAAGTATATTAGGGAAGCTCCTCCAAACTCCAGCAAGGCAGCAGCAATTTCCCCCCCGAGATGGAAATAACTGCTGCTTTGGAGCCAGAGGTGCGAGCATTGAACAGCTGGCGTCAGGGGAAGGGGCTTCCCACTGGCCGGTTGTTCAGTCCCAGAATGAGTAAGAGTTTGGCCAGTTGTCTGTTTTCCTTATCAGATCCTGTTAACACTCTTAGTGGGGGCTCTGGTCAGAGGTCGGTTGTTTCTGATCTCAGGTCTCTGGTCTGAGATCTGGTTCCGAAATCTGTCAGCACTGCTTACATGGGGCCCGACCTGAGTGGAATTCTTGAATGTGACTGGCAGATAAGTCATTTCTCAGTATTGCTCCATACAATCCATTTTACTGTTGAGAGAGAGCAGGAACATATGTGATATGTGTCACAATACATGATCATTGCTCAAAGGAAAACTTGCTAAAGTCAATCCTCTCCTTCCAAGTTCTGGGGATTGAACTCAGCTCATCAGGTTTTGCCACAGATGCCTTTGCCCACTGAGCCCTATTTATGGCCCTCCATCGGTGTTTTACATTATAAATCTATGTGTAGGCAAAAGTGCCTATAGATGTCTTTGTACATTTGGGGGCCAAAAGATTATATCTGCACTAAAAATGAAACATGTTCTTAACCTACACAAGAAACAGTTCTGCATGACCAACACAGACCGTGAAGCCTTTGGCCACCTTCCCAAGTGCTCTCGGAAAGAGCTGCACATGCAATGAAAACCCATACCAAGTCCTTTCTTTCAGAGAGAAAACATGAGTCTGTCTTTATACTTCTTTATTTTCACACAAAGAAACCTTGGGAACCAGTCAAAATGATTCCAGGACGGGGTCAACTTTGGTGATAACCGGTCAAGGTCAGAGAGAGACTTTTTCAATTCGATGTGCTTCCATTTATTATTATTTTTATTTTGAAACTCAAGAATGTGTCGTGTGTTTGAAAATGAAGTGGATATTTTAGAAGAGTAAGATTCAGTGATTGGCAGACACCTTACAGGCCCACAGCATGTACTATACACTGCTGCCGTGGAGCTCTGAGGAAACCACACTATTTCTAGTCTCTCGTCATTCACAAATTGAAAACTGGGCTAGGGACGCGGGTTAGGAAGCCCGTTTGCCTAGATATGCAAATATCTGGGTTCCATCTCCAGCCCTGAAAAAGAAAAAAAAAAAAAAAAAGCAAGCAATTATACCTTCTAGGAGTCCAGTGAAGACTGAACCTTACCAAGGTACCAAACACACAGTGGGCACTTAGCTCACATCAGCGTGATGGCAAAGAAAGTGATGACGATGTAAGAAAGAAAATGCCAGGGTGCGCCATGAAGCTCAGTGGAGGAGCACATTCCTCCACTGAAAGGAAAGAGGGGAGGGAGGGAGGGAGGGAGGGAGGGAGGGAGGGAGGAAGGAAGGAAGGAAGGAAGGAAGGAAGGAAGGAAGGAAGGAAGGAAGGAAGGAAGGAAGGAAGGAAGGAAGGAAGGCAGTGAACAAGGCTGCCCATGCATAAAGATGATGGAGACCTCTAGGGGGCGAAAAAAGAGAAAAAAAAAATGGCGTGGGAGGGTGTGGGACAAGCACAGGCCGTGGTAGTGAGAGGCCAGACACAGGCTTCCGGAGCTTCTGCTTCGCCTCACCCTGAGTCCCAGTGTTCAGCCTGTCTAGCCCAGCTGCAGTAAAACTCTTGTGAATTCCATTTCTTAGGATTCCTCCCACCTTAAATACCCATCAGCTTATCCTGCCTTCAGGAAGAATCCTGTCGGGTCTGTTCGTCAAGACTCTCCACAGCCCACAGTCGGGGCCGCTGGCCCGTCTGCTGCTACCAGTCTGGTCTGCACTGTGTTCAGAGCCAGAGCAAAGCCTTATGTGTGCCTGTTGCGACAATCTTGCGCCTTTCTCAACCCTGGATAAAGTCCTCGGCAGTTTACAGGTGTCGGAGAGCTGCCTTTGGTTTGGTTTGGTTTGATTTTTAACAGGATTAAGGCTTCAAACATCCTCCGTGTTTGAAGCATCTAAGGCTTTTATACACAAGGGTATAAAAGTGATCTCCTATTATTGCACAATATTCAAAAATTCCAAGTTCTGGAAAACAATCCTAGAGTCAGTTTAAAAAGCTAGTGGTCAAGAAATAACATTAGGGCTGGAAAGATGGTTCAAGGGTTAAGATTCTGTCCTCCCAAGCAGAAGGTTCTGAGTTCGGATCCCCAGGTCCCACGTAAAAACATCAGGCAGAAAAGATAGCAGCCTGCACTTCTGGCTCTAATGGGTGGAGCCTGAGAAATCCCAGAGCAAAGCAAGAAGGAGGTAGAAGCAATCCAGGATGATTCCTGAAGTCACCCCTGGTCCTCCACAGGGACAAATTTTTTTTAAAAATTTTTAAATTATACTTAATTTGTGTGTGTGTGTGTGTGTGTGTGTGTGTGTGTGTGTGTGTGTGTGTGTGTGTTATAGGGCACTATAACATTAGCGGGATAGCAAGAGGGCCCACTGGTTCAAGGCGCTTGCTGCCAAGTCTGATGATCTGAGTTTGATCCTCAGAGCCCATTGGGTGGAAGGAGAAAATCGACTCCTGAAATCTGTCCTCTGACCTCTGCACCAGCATGGTGGTACATGCCCCTCCCACCAAACACACAAATAAGCCAATAAATAAATAATTTTTAAAAAGAATGAACACTCAGGTGCCAGCGAGATATCAGTGGGTAAGGCACCTGCTTGCAAAAACTTGGTACCTGAGTTTGATCCCTAGAAGCCCAGGTAATAGGAGAGAACAGACTTCTGAAAGTTGTCCTCTGACCATCCGTACACCATGGCATGCATGCATCTCTCTTTCTCTCTCTCCTCTCTCTCTCTCTCTCTCTCACACACACACACACACACACGCACACACACACATGCACACACGCAACGCGCGCACACGCACAAATAAAATAATTTTCTAAATTAACATTGAGAGTTGGGGGAAGTAGCTCAGTTGGCAAAGCATTGGTATCACAGACCGGAAACCCTGACTTCAATCTCCAGCACCATAAAATAATGATAGTAATAAAATAAATGAATGAAAGACGAACCGACATTAACAGAGACACTGTAAAGGACATATACTAGTCAAAAAAATTATCATATGCAACTGAAATAGAACAGCCATATTTGACGTGTCTTTTAAAATCCAAACTACTAGGGCTGGAGAGATGGCTCAGGGGTTAATACTCTCGAAAGCAGAAGGTCCTGAGTTAAGGTCCCAGGTCCCACATAAAAACGCCAAGGAGAAATGGTGGAGGCCTGCACTTCTGACATTGGTGGACGGAGCCTGCAAAATCCCAGAGCTAAGGAAGAGAGGAGATAGAAGCAATCCAGGATGATTCTCAAAGTCACCCTTAGTCTTTCACAGGAACACATAGTGCCCTTTGACACACACACACACACACACACATGAAATAATAATAAAAGAATCCAAACCACTGAAAATATGGTTATATATTTTATATATATAAGTGGATCATAAAATGGCTAAGCAAGTAAAAATGCTTGCCACCAAGACCGATAACTTGAGTTCAGTCCACCGTGGAAGAAGAAAACAGACTGTGACATGTGCCACACATCACATGCAATAAAAATAATAAAATGAAATCATAATAAATGAAATAATTTTAATATTTTTATTATTTATTCAATTGCGCGCGCACGTGTGTGTGCGCGCACACACGTGTGTATGTACGTGTGTGTGTAGAACCATGGGCGAATTCGGGAACCGCCATGGATGTCTCCACCTCCTCCTTGTTTACTCTGCCCCAGGATTCACAGGGTCCGCCCACCAGGACCACAAACGCAGGCCGTCCCCGCTTCCGCCCGGAGTCTATACATGGGGTCTAGGATCCAAACTCAGGACCTTCTGTCTGCAAGGCAGAGGCTTAACCCCTGAGCCACTTTTCCAGGCCCGAAAAAATTTTAAATGATAAGATAAAATGCAAGTTCCATATGGCAAAGAAACTACTTTTCTCACTGTTGACTCTACATCTGTATGCAGCAGGTGGCCTGAGAGTAAACAGGTGCCAACACCAAGCAACCACTGCCCCCAGCCTGCAGGCTCCTGGGGCTTCTTCCCGCAGCCCGCAGGCTCCCAGATGATCATTTGAACCAGTGATGAATTTTCCCACAGATATCTTTCCCTACCATACTCTCGGTAGTTCACATCACTCTCCCCACGGCCCACTAGGGTGCCTGCAGATTAATAAGCTTTGTACATGAGGATGTGTTGTGAGATGTGTGGATTAAATAGGCTTTAGGAGTTCACTTTAGAAACCGGAGACAATTTTCTAATTTGGTTCCTATGAGAAAATCAGTTGCCTGGGCAGAAACCCAAAGCAGTGAAAACTCGTCTTTACCGTCTGCCTCCCTCCCCAGCCTCTGCTCCAGCAGCATTCAAAAGGATGCTCCTTCCTCCCTCTGAAAGTTGTCTTCTGACTTTCACCTATGCCTGTGCACACGATGCACCAGGTACCATGGCATATAATGGGAACGGCAGTTCTCCTGGGTGACAAAGCCCAGGGATCAGTTTCAATTTTCTATGTCCTCCACTTTATCAGAAATCCTGTTGGAACTGCTCCCCGCCCCTCTCACCAGCCCTTCAGGGTGGCACTCGCCTATGGTGCCTGAGCCCAGACTCCCTAGGGCTTTCACAAAGCCCTAGCTTTGACTCCAGGCTTTACTCAAGGAAAAACCCATCCTATGCCATTCACTTGTGTCCCTTGCTCCCTTTCCCCTCTGTCCAATCTACAGGACTCCAGCAACAGATCCAACCCATCTTCAGACCCTACCCATTACCCTGGCCAGCCTTGGACTGACTCCTTATCTGTTCTTCCCAACCCTGCTCTGACTTCCTTCTGAAGTCCTCCGAATGCTTCCTAGCTTCTTGAGGAGACTCTACTCCAATGCACATACATGCTGCACATATACACGTGACACATATGCAATATGCACATATACATACATACACAGGCATCAAGCATCAGCACTAGAAAGATGGCTCAGTAGGTAAAAGCACTTACCACCCAAGTATGAGGACCTGAGTTCAAATCCTCAGAACCCAAGTAAAAGCTGGTGGTGTGACTCAAGTGTCTACAATCCCAGGCTCCTTCAGGGATACGTTAGCAGGGGCCAGATAATCGCACTCCTGAAGCTTCACAGCTGATCTGACACACACTGTGGAAAAACAACTGAGACCTCTCTCAGCCAGGCAGAGAGGACTGACAGCTAAGGCTGCCCTCTCGCCCTTGTATGTTCCCCATGGCGTGTGTGCACCTCAGTCACAGGCCTGAATATGCACACAAAGACACACACAGACACACACACAGTAGACTCAATACAGACAGGGTCTGTGTCTCTCTCAGGAGGTAGACATTGTTCAGAAAGAAGGACAACATCTGTAACCTGTTGAGGAAAAACGGTCTATCTCAGCAAAAGCAAAATGCATGGGAAACGAATCACCAAAACCATAGACTCTTAAGACCAGACACAAAGTTCCCAAGCATCTATCTCAAGGTGCCACGGGCTTGTAACCCAGCACTCAGGAGCTGAGACAGGAGGTTCTGCCCACGCCAAGGACCTGACATCCTCCTGAATACCATGTGACCTCTCCCAAGGAACCACAGTACATGCCTGTTCCCCTTCCTCCCTCTCTCGTAAGTAAGTAAATAAAGCAGGCTGGAGAGATGGCTCAGGGGTTAACGATTCTGCCTTGAAAGCAGAAGGTCCTGAATTCGGATCCAGGTCCACTTAAAAATGCCAGGCAGGGGGCTGGAGAGGTGGCTCAGGGGTTAAGCCTCTGCCTTGCAGGCAGAAGGTCCTGAGTTTGGATCCTAGACCCCACGTATAGACGCTGGGCAGAAGCGGGGGCAGCCTGTGTTTCTGGTCAGGGTAGGCGGAGCCTGTGAATCCTGGGGCAGAGTAAACAAGGAGGAGGTGGAGGCGTCCATAGTGGTTCCCGAATTCGCCCGTGGTTCTACACACACACACACCACACACACACACACACACACACACACGCACAATTGAATAAATAAAAAAAAATTTTTTTTAAATGCCAGGCAGAAACAGGTGGCGGGCCTGTACTTCTGGCCTTGGTGGGTGGAGCATGAGAAACCCCAGAGCAAAGCAAAAAGGAGATAGAAGCAATCCAGAATGATTGCCTAAATCACTCTTGACTGTCCACAGGGACGCAGGGTGCTCTCTCTCTCTCTCTCTCTCTCTCTCTCTCCCCCCCTCTCCAAATAATAATAAATGAATGAATAAATAAGTGGGTAAATGAATACCATCACCTAGCCTCTGAGACCTACAGCAGACATTTCCCTACTTTGCTGTAACCCATCTTCCGGGCAATTCCACCAATGAAGTGTCTTCATTTGTGTGATTTGCTTTTGTTTTGAAACTATAAAACCTTCATGAAACTGTTACCACATTGGAATCTGGTATTTGGAGAAATCTGAACCCGAAGTATCTCTTACTCTCTTTGAGGCGAGAGCCACACAACCGCATTATTATCTCTACAAGGGCAGAAACAGCGCAGCCAGATGGCCAGCTAAGATGGGACCGCAGCACCCCCTTTTCCAGAGCCAGCCTGGGCCGCACCTTCTTCCCGTGCTCGCGACGCTCGGGGTGGGGCACGATCGCTGGCCCTGGAGACCTGGAGTGTCGCCCGCCCAGCGTGCATTTGTGGCAGCGCTCAGGCCCGCTGAGGCCAGGCTCCCGACCCAACAGCTTTGCTTCGACAGAAACTGCCAGGTTAAACGCTTGGAGCATCCAAATCACGCCGCGCGACGCGGAGAGGCTGCTCTCCCTGGCAGGAATTCCTGCAGGCTGCGCCGGGGGCTGTGCAGGGCCAGGGACCCCGACCGGCCTCGGCCGTCCAGAGGACCCCCAGCGGCAGAGCCAGCGGGAAGCCTCCGCTCACTCGGAGGTGGGGATCGCACCTTCTCTGCGTAGTGGAATGAAGGTGTTCATTCAAAGATAAAACGGTGCCTGGAACCCACCCTGGTGAGCGGTGGCTGCAAACTGGAGGAAGGGCGCCAGTCTAACGCCTGCTTCCTGCCACGCTGCATTCCTCCTACTCCTTTTCAAAGTAGCTTTCCTTGAGCCACGTGGACGTCTTGAAAATACAGGCGCATCAATGCGATGGCGTGGGGTATCCTTTTCCTGCCGGTCATCCCTTCTCCCACTTTTTCAAGGAATGCTCATGAATCCCCAATGCTTTCTAAATAGAAAGCATACCAAACCAATGACACGGTCCTCCTGTCCTTCGGAAGTTTCCGTCTAGGCTACATTCCTATTCGCCGATTGCGCAGAGTATTTTAGCAGCTAATTAACATCTCGGGTTTGTTTTCTCAAAATCCAGGCCATTGTTCCCCCAGGGAGCTGCAGCCGAAGCCTCAGCCCAGACCCAGTGTGCTTCTGTTTGCTTTTTCCTCCAGTATAGCCGCTTAAGCCCGGAGAAGGAGAGAGCGATGAGCATTCTGAGAAACCCCGGACCGACGCAGACCCGCGTGGCGCGCAGCGTCCCGGCGCCCCCGCCTGGGGCGGGTCCCGCGTGGAGAGGTCCGAGCGGGTGGGCTTTCCCTGGAGGGAGGAGTTCTTGCAAACACACGCGGTGAGCCACGCAGCTCTGCCACAGAGGCGCATGTGTGCGCTACAGGACCTCAGGCGCCCAGCTGCGGCGGCAAGGCCACATTCAGTGTGACCCTGATGACGCATTCAAGACTGACTGTGCTCTCTCCAACGGAAGTTCCAGTCTGGATGGTCCTGCTCCTTTCTAGAGTCCCACGCACTGTAAATCCTTCTGAGCACTGATGGGGCATTGGAGTTAGATGCCCACCGCCCGTGTGGAATCAAAACCTGCAATGTATTTCCTTTGTACAGTTACCCTGATGAGTAAGATGCAGTGCTCCCGGGGTTTCCAGGCCATGTTGTGGCAGTTTGCTAATAAGGTTCGAGCTGGTGGTGCCGGCTGAGATCCCCAGCTATAACCAACAGGCAGCCTGCTGACCACCCAGCACTAAGGCCATTACGGCACTGCAGACTTTCTTTTTTTAATTGCATTCCACCACTTGGGTGTAACCTTGAGCAAGTTACTTCAATTTTTTTTTAACTTTATCTGTTTTTTTAAAAAAATTTGCATGAGTGTGTGTGTATCAGAGGGCACTGTGTGTCCCTGTGGAGGACCCCAAGGTGACTTTGAGACTCATCCTCGATTGCTTCTACCTCTTTTTTGCTTCACTCTGAGTTTTCCCTGGCTCTGCCCACCAGGGCCAGAAGTGCAGGTCTCTGCGTTTCTGCCTGGCATTTTTACTTGGGACTTGGGATCTGAACTCAGGACCTTCTGCTTTCAAAACAGAGTCTTAACCTCTGAGCCAGGGGTTAAAGTGTACCCGCAGGTGGAATAATGACCCAGGATGACCCTGGGAATCTAGAATGCCCCTTCAGCCTTGGCATTCTTTCTAAAGATGACAAGCACAGTTCTTCGGGGATACTCTCATGGAACCCCTTGGGATGATGTCATGCTTTCATTCAGAATTCTTCCTACCCACCCATTACTGTCCTTATGGTTTCTGTAGTTCCATTATGCATAAAAAGCCCAAGTTGTACAAAGCCCCTTTTAGAAATGAACTGTTTGCATTTTAGAACATGACCCTTAAATTGTGCCCAAGAACATGTATCATTTTAGCTTCTGTATCTTCTCACCAACTTGTTGTCTGACACATACTTTTCAAAAATGCTGTAAGACTCATTTTCTTGTAATGTGAAGTTCCTTCTCTACCTAAGATCTGCCTCCCCCTTTTTGGTCTGAGGTCACTTGGTGACAGAATAGGATGGAGCTGATGTGGTGTCATATGCTTCTTATCCCCGCACTTGAGAGACAGAAGCAGGAGTATCAGATATTCAAGACCAGCCTCAGCTACATGAGACCTTATATTGTTTGTGTGTGTGTGTGTGTGTGTGTGTGTGTGTGTGTGTGTGTGAAGTTATTAAAATGTCTCCAGAGTGATGCCCTGTGCCCTGCCTGCCATTCACCCTCAACACCCCTTTGTAGTTGCTAGCTCTGTTTTTGCTTTCCTTTGTAAATCTTTTCAAACTTAACTTGATGCAGGGCAGGTATTTCCTGAGGTGCCACCTACCAACAAGGAAGCATATGGGAGACCATGCATGTAAGGGGTTCCAATTCCATTACAGCTCTAGTAGAGAAATCTACCGAGGGTCACAACTGCAACTCAGTGTAGGGAATTTCCCTAGCAAACACAAGGCCTTGGGGTCGATGCCACTGTTAGAAAAAGTGAGAGGGGGAAAAAAAAAAGATAGAGGGACAAGAGATCTTCCCGCGGGATGGAAGTCCCTGCTGCTTGAGACCCGATGTGTGGGGCTGACTTTTGAAGGGCTTAGGGTTGGAGGGTGGAATGTTGAGGGTTGCGGTTCAGTTGTTTGCTTGTTTAGTCAGTTTCTGACTAACATTCTCCTGGTGGGTTTATCTGGTGGGGAAAACAGTGAGATAATCCTGTTTTGGTCCCTGGTCCATTGTTCTTGTTCTCTCATCCATCACCGGATCACCTGGCACCTCATGAACTCCATGTGGTAGAGCACACGTGGAATCCCAGCACCTGGAAGGTGGGCGCAGTGGATCCGATCACCCTCCAGTACAGGGCTCAAGGCAAGACTGTGCTCATGAGACCCTGTGAGATCATAAAATGCCGCCTATGGGAGGGGTTTTTGTTGTTGTCTGTTTCTCAAGGAGGGTTTTAAGTAGAGCACCTGGCCTGACCTGACCCGGAATTCACCACGTGATCAGTCTGGCCTCCAGCTCAGGGGCAGTCCTCCTGCCTCAACCTCCCCACTGCGAGGATTACAGCCTTACCCCATATCCAGCAAGAAGCTAATCTTAAGTACTATCTGTGGATTTCATAAAACCCAGTGGCTACAGTGGGGGAACTGAGCTGAGGAGGATTTTCTTTCATTTGGTCTTCATTTGATCTTGTTCTTTTGCTTTAAGTCACCCTAATTGGGGAAAACATGTCAGATTCCTGAAAAGGAAAGTTTCAGAAATAGCCCTTTTCTCCGTGGAAAAGCTAAACCCAGAGTGTGGCTCATTCCACTTGCATTGGGTCAGCTTCTCCTTCACCCCCACGCACCTGGAGTTTTTAAAATAGTCCCCTAGGTGTAGACCCCTGAAGTGCTCAGGAGGTAGGTCCACCTATCCAGGTCTAGCTGAGTGTTTGAACCCCATGCTGGCCCCCCCAAAGCAGCCATGCAGCTGGCAGGCTCCAAAGTGCTTGGCCTACAGAATTGACGGGCCTTCTGTGCACTGACTCTTGGGGGGGAGTCAAAGCTAAAACACACACACACACACACACACACACACACACACACGCCACCCCTGAGGGCAAAACAGCAGCCTGAGGTCTTTCAAACTGAGACCCATCTGGTCTAATTTTTATTCAATAAAACCATTTTATAAAAGGAAACCTGAGTGTGCCGAACACCTGGACTAAGAGTTGGGGACCGGGTAAAAGAGGTTGTGTTTGCTGGTCAGGCAGAGACCAGACAGTAAAGCACAAGGGATCATGTTAAAATACCCTCCAGGCCTGGAGAGATGGCCCAATACCTGTGCACAAATCTAGAACCCCGACTTTGACTCTCTGGAAACCCGACTTTGATCCCCCTCACCCCCCGCCCCTGGAGTCCACATGGGGGAAGGAGAGAACCGAGTTCTTGAAATTCTCCTCTGACTGGCTTCCTCCTGCCCTCACCCATGGTTCTCTCTCTCGCTCTTTCTTTTCTCTCTAACTCTCTCCTTTCTTCCCTCTCTCTGTCTCCCTCTTTGTCCCTCTCAAATATTTAGAGTATTTATTTAAATACTCTAAAAATCCCACTATCAAGCAGGCTGGTGCTCGAGGCTAGTGCACAGCCTATAGCCCCCATAATCAGGAGGCCAAGGCAGAATCGCCAATTGGAGGCCAGTCTGGATTACAGAGTGAGTTGAAGGCCAGTCTGGACAATGAAAGGAAGGAAGGAAGGAAGGAAGGAAGGGAGGGAGGGAGGGCGGGAGGGAGGGAGGAAAGAAGGAAGGAAGGAAGGAAGGAAGGAAGGAAGGAAGGAAGGAAGGAAGGAAGGAAGGAAGGAAGGAAGGAAGGAAGGAAGGAAGGAAGAGCTGGGGTCGTAGTTTAGTGTTGGAGTGGTATGCTTGAGGCCCTGGGTTCAATACCTGGTACCACAAAAATAAATAAGTAAATAAGCAGAGGGGCTTGGGCAATAAGGGGCAAAAACAACACAAATTCATTGCATTCATGTGCAAAAATATTAGAGAATAAAAACAGTAGGGCCAGAAAGATAACTCAGCAGGTAAAATAACTGCTCACAAACCTGATTACCTGAGTTCGATCCCTGAAACACCCCACGGTAGAAGAAGAGAACTGACGTCCAGAAGTGTCCTCTGACCACCACCCATGCACTATGAAATGCCCGTGTATGTCCTTTGTCCACCGTTCATAAATAGATAAATTCAAAACAATTTAAAAAATCGATTCTTTTTTAAACATTTATTTATTTACTGTGTGTGTGTCAGAGGGTCGAGGATGACATTGGGAATCACCCTGGATTGCTCTACGTTCTTTGCTCTGAGGTTTCCCAGGCTCTGCCTTCCAGGGCCAGAAGTGCCCTGGCATTTTTACCTGGGATCCAGCATTCAAATTCAGATCCTTCTACTTTCAAAGCAGAAGTTTTAGCCCCTGAGTCATCTCCCCAGTCCACAAAAAGTCAGATCTTAAATAATAAATCGCTCAGTTACTCAATAAAATTAGTGAAAGTATAATATAATATAGAAGCGCTGATCTTTATTTTTCTTTTGGCATAGAATTTGAGTTCTTAACATATTAACAGAATAATTCAAGTCTAAAAATAAAGTACTAATTAAGAATTAGCAGTTACATAAATAACTGCCAAGCAAGCTGTTCTGATGCCCCTGCCTAGATTCCTGGGGGCTCACTTTCTCCTCTGTCCACAGAATGATGAAGGCACAGAAGGACTGGCCAGGGGATTGGCATTTGTTTGTTTCACATTGCTTACATTCGATAGGAACTAGACAAAAACCAGATTTCCATAACCACTAATTGATTGATGACTGATTGATCAACTGTGGCCCTTCTAACATGACTTATTATCTGAGAAGCCACATTCAGCAGACAAATTCTTGGCTCTCTTGCTGCCTTGGGAGGATTTTTTTTTTTCCATTTCAAGGGAACCTTGCCGTTTGAACTGTACTGTGAAAAATGAGCCCAAACAGGCTGGCAAACAGTTTTCAAATTCTCTCCTACCCACCGCATTTGCATCCCTTCTGCTGATATTCGTCAAATGTCACCAGACTCTTTCTATCTGTCATCTTCTCTCAACGGAGCAGCAGAAACGGTACGGCTGCCTCATCATTGGAAATTTTATGGAAACCTTCGGAAAGAAAAGACTTGGTAGATATTATATCAGACCTCATCAAGCTCAGCAAAAGATCAGGCATTGACTTGCTTAAGATTTAAACAAATGCTCAGTTTTGTCATAACATAAGAGCTTCCTGGATAGGTTTAAAGATAGTCCTGTTCTCTGTGCTTCTGGTTAAGACTTTATAGCCAGCGTCCACCTCACAGCTCTCATGGTCCAGAGAAAATGAAAGTGATCCTTAATTGTCAAGATAAAAGCTCCCGGGAACCCACGAGTAAAGCAACTTCCTCTTTTTCTGCTTCACTCAATCCCCTGAGGAGCAGAAGTGAAAGAGATCTTTAAGCTGTTGCTTACTAGAAGCTGTTTGCTTGTTCAGAATAGATCTCTTAAAGCAGCGTGAATTCTATTTAAACTCAGATCGTGTATAGTAAAGTTCACAGCACAGTTCAGGTTATTGTCACTCGATTCAAGGGGTCATGAAGCTCTGCTTAGAGCTTGCAAGATGCTCAACTCACCAACAAAAATACCAAATTCTGCCTTTCGACATTTTGTGGCTGCTCATCTAACCATGTTTTATTCTTCCATTAAAAAAGAAAGAAAGGAAGGAAGAAAAACCCCGAGGGCAGTCTGATGTGGGGGCTTGCTCACGGTCTATCCAAGTCTATTACATCATTAAATTGCCCGGGGTCAAATTTCTGTGAGGTCCAGAAAACCGGGCTGCTGCAGGCTGGTGTTTATGCTGCCACCTATCGGCCATAAGAGGAACTGCGCACAGAGAAAAGCATTCTGGGCTTTTTGTATAGTCTACTTATACATATATAAATGCTTATTAAATGGGGTAAGAACAGCTGAAAGACCATTAGTAGGATCTCGATGAATGTTCTCAAAAAACAAAAGCATACATAGTACATTTTCTAAAATATTCTTTTATTGAGAGAGAGAGAAAGAGAGAGAGAGAGAGAAGGTACACATATTCCTGCCATGGCTGCACACAGATGGAGGTCAGAGGAGTTGTGTATTTGCATGTGGGTGAGTGTATGTGTATATGGATGTCTGTGGAGATCCAGAGCACATCATTAGGGCTAGTCTAGCCGGCTTGCTCTGGGGATTCCTACACTGTGCCTTCCTAAAATTATAGACTTCATATTTTTACATGGGATCTGGAAATCCAAACTCAGGTTTCTTTGCATTACATGTGCCTTACCCACTAAACAATCTCTCAAGCTCCACAACGCATCTTCTAGACAAATTTGAACAATCTACATAGAACAACCTCATTTGAGTGTGTGTATGTGTCCAAAACTTCTGTTAATTAGCAGGAGTCATCCTGGGAAGATAATTAGAATGCAAGATTATTCTGGAAGAAAAATGCTGGCATGGGGCTAGAGAGGTGGCTCAGGGGTTAAGCCTCTGCCTTGCAGGCAGAAGGTCCTGAGTTCGGATCTTAGACCCCACGTATAGATGCCAGGAGGAAGCAGGGGCAGCCTGTGTTTCTGGTCCTGGTAGGGCGGAGCCTGTGAATCCCGAGGCAGAGTAAACAAGGAGGTGGAGGCGTCCATGGTGGTTCCCGAATTTGTCTGTGGTTCTACACACACACATACATACATACACACGCACACACACGCATACACGTACAATTGAATAAATAATAAATAATAAAAAAATTTAAAAAAAAGAAAAATGCTGGCATAAATAGTTTTAGTTCAAATTTGGTAGTTACTGAAAGAAAACAAATTAAATTGCTCCCAGAGACATGTGCATTCCATTTCAAAACCAATCAATGGTAAAGGCTTTCCAGGAGTGCTGGATAAGAACTCTGGGCTTCTGACACCTCTGTTGATGGCATGTTAAATCCTCTCGTCCCAACTGGTGTGTTCTGGATCAGGAAGAGGGTCAGTACATAAGGTCTGCTTATTTGCTTAGCTACTGCAATATCTGTTTCTGCGAATATTTATTTAAGCAGTGAATTTTGCAGAGAGCCATCAAGCTGCCTCTAAGACATTTTTTCTCCATTCTGGAGATGGAACCAGAGCCTTGTACATGCTAGGCACACACTCTTCTGTTGAGTCACAACCTCTGCCTACGATGTTTGAACATCCTTCAGTGCTCTCCAAATCTAGAGACCTCCCCACCTGTGTCAGTTAGATCAACTTGACAATTGAGGGTAAGTCTCTAGACATATTCATAATGGAATAAGTGATTAAGGCAAACCCTGAGCAGCCTTCAAGAGATTCTCTAATTGATGTGGAAAAACCAGTTCATGGTGGGTGAATAAAATGGAGAGGGTTGGTTCAGCATACTGGCATAAAGTCATTCTGGGAAGCGAGAAAATATATCTTTTTCTCAGAAATTTCTATGGATATGGTTTGACTAGTTCCCTGATCTAATATTAACATGAACTTTCCTTTCATGTTGATGAAGTGCAGCCAAAAACTGTAAACAAGAACAAATCCTTGTCCCCTTAAGTTGACTTGGGTCTTGTAGTCATATCACAACACGACTCCATCTCCAAAATGAAGCCATTTTCCCATGTGCTATCTAAGGAAGAAAGGCTGATGGAGCATCTGAGAAAATGCCCAAACTAATCCTCTCGGCTTCCTCCCTAATGGAGTGAGTGACAGGTACCTAAAGAGGTATCGATTGGACTTGTTCATCCAGCACACTGGTCCTTTGAGCTGTCAATGTGACTAAGGTATTAACCTAGCAACACACATAACCCTATACACCCTTATACCTCTGTTCATCAAATTAGCACTGTTCTTTTGAGTCCCCTAACATCCACTTCGTTCTTCAGGAGGAAGATGCACACACTAACAGAACCAGGTCACTTGGTTGAAATTTCTTTCGTCCTCATGAAGTTTGATTTTTATCTTCTCTGTGGCTTTCCCAACTCTTAGATAGCACATTATTTTATCAGTGTACAATATTTTGTCATAAAATAAATATCATTAGGTAAAGACTTTCTGCAGATGATTCCCATGACCCAGGAAATAACAAGAATCGATGAATGAAGATGCATGGAGTCAACAAGCATCTAGACGCACAGCAAAGGAAGCAACGAACTAAAGAGACAGCCCACAGGATGGGAGAACCTTCTCAAGTTATGCATCTTACACGGAATTGATGTCCAGAACATATAAAGAATCCAGAAAATTAAACACTCCCCCCCCAAAAAAAGATCCAGTCAAGAAACAAACAGATGATGTCGGGTGTGGTGGCTCAGCAGGTTAAGGCAGGATGATCTCAAGTTCAAGGGCTGCCTGGGCTCCAGAGTAAGTTCCAGATCACAGAGCGCTACATCGTGAGACCCTGCCACACACACAGCCTCCCCCCAAAAGATTAGGACTCCATTTCCCCTCGCCCAGAATGACTCTCAAGAAAACAAACCATAACAAATGCAGACCAGGACTTGGAGAAACAAGAACCCTGATGCACCACTGGTGGGCATGTAACCCGGTGTAGCCACTGTGGAAATTGGTATGGAGGCCCCTCGAAAAATAATATTAAAATAACCATAAATTACCATATGATCAAATTACCTAGTACAACTCTTGGGTACTTACCTAAAAGCGTCTAAGTAAGACACCTACACATCCACATTTATAACAAATGGATAGATAAAGAAAGCACGGTCCAGCCACACAATGATGTTTTGTCTTGCCACAGAGAAGAATTCCATCCATTTGCAGGAAAATAGATGGAACTGAAAATCAACATGCTAAGCAAAATAAATAGATTCCAAAAGACGAGACACATCTTTTTTTCTCATAAGCAGAATGCAGTATATATATAATATATATAATCTTCTATACATATTAAGAATTGTTTACATTAAAGTAGGAAAGGGACTATTTAAAAAGAGGAAGAGGACTAGAAGGAGGAGGGGTTAGGAGGGCATAATGATCAGTGAATACCATCAAAGAACATAATGCACAAGTCTGAAAATGTCATAATGAAGCCCATTATTTTGCACAAAGAATATGCAGTAATAAAAAGAGAAAAACAAATACCATCTCTTTATAGGGAACAAAGATTCCCCATCATGCTGTGGGTGAACACACCGAGGCCCAGCATGCCGTGGACCCCTGCAGCTGCAAACCCCAGCCTGACGAAGCAGTGAGCTAACTGTTGACACAGCCTGGGTCTGGGTTACATCGGGAGGTTTCACATTTTATTAATGTAATAAAATGTAGCTTTCCCAGTTTTTTGCAGTATGTAATCACAAATGCATATTATTGATATCACCTGTGTAATGCTTGAGTTTACTTTCCATTATTAGAGACTCTGCATTTTATGCATTAATTATACAAAGAATTAATGATGGCTGACACCAAGTCCAGGAGGAGATAGGGCAAAGCAGCCACACTCTTTATATAGCATCCTCTCTTTAGCAAGGGCTCTGTTGCAAAAGATGATTTTAAATGTATTTGCTCCTAAACAGTGGCACTGCACAATTCAGAAGCAAACCATCCACCCAGCTTTATAGAGAGCCATGACACGGAGCGGCCTCAGTGTATTCCTCCTGCTCTATAAAGCATTTACATTCTGGAACATTCGGAAAGAAATGTACGCTTTGATGTTATGCTTTGCAGCTTTAACATGTCCATATCATTTCTAAGCTCAAGTCGTCCAGAAGAAACCCACTGTAGTCTCCTCCAGGGGCTTTATCACAGCAGAGGGTACCATCATCAAACTCCCAGAAAAGGAACCCTGGGCAAGCACCCTGAAAAACATCCCTCTGATCCATCACCAGGAGGTCCTGAATCTGCCCCCCTCTCGCGCATCCCAGTCACACTCTGGTTTGAGCTTCATCCCATCTTACCTGACCCCTGCAGTGGCCCCAAGCCTGACTCGCACACGCGCGCGCGCGCGCACACACACACACACACACACACACACACACACATGTGCGCGCGCACGCACGCACACACCAGCATCAGGATCATCACAAACCCATTCTCCTCATCCAAGCACTTGCAGGGATGTGGGAGCAAGCTGTGCTCCTGTCCTGTTGCAAAGGCTCCGGCTGCTGCCTGCTGATAAATCATAAAGCCCTTTGCACAGCTCACAAGTCTGCTCCAAGTGGCTGGGTGTTCTTCAGCACTAGACGTTTGTACCCCAACATCACGCTGATCCCTGAACTCTGCAGCACCTGAGCTCCTGACCCCAGGGGGCTGGAAGGATGCGCTCCACTCCCATTGCGGGTGAACTTCTTTCAGATCAGCTCAAGAAGCTTCTCCAGGACCTTCTCACTTCATAGGAGGAATTCCCAGGTGGCCAAGCTCTCTTACACTCTTGCGTTCTGCTCATGTCGCAATGTTGTGAACACCTGGGTCAGTATTTCAGTAAGACGTGCTCCTGGTTCATCTATAAATTACAGGAAGGCAGCATCTGCTTTTAGTCCCCACTCTAGCTCAGTATCTTGGCAGAGTAACTAGCATATAGCAGACAGCACAAAAATGTACTGGGTGGGCGGGTGGCTGGTTGATTAGTTGGTAGGTGTGTTGGTTGGTTGGTGAGTGGGTGGGTGGGTTGGTAGCTTTGCTGGTTGGTTGGCTGACTGAATAAAAAAATAAATCACAAAACAGTTTTTCCTGCCAAGTTTTATAAGAACTCTGGGCTCTGACACCTGTCTTCCAGGTTTTGAATCCCAGTTCCACCCTTTACCAAATGACCGGAGCCCCTTCCTTAATTTTTATGCCTTAGTTTTTTTCAGCTATAAGATAATACTGCTTTTTGTACGCTTTAGGATGTAATCAGATATATTTGTCCAGCTTATAGCAAAGTAGATGTAAAAATTAGAGCTTGATAATATACATTTCAATAAAAGTAATGGAATTTTTTAAAAAGATGAAGGTAGGGGCTGGAAAGGTGGCTCAGGGGTTAAGCCTCTGCCTTGCAGGTGGAAGGTCCCGAGTTCGGATCCTAGACCCCACGTATAGACTCCGGGCAGAAGCAGGGGCGGTCTGTGTTTCTGGTCCTGGTAGGGCGGAGCCTGTGAATCCATGGTGGTTCCCGAATTCGCCCGTGGTTCTACACACACACACACACACACATACATACACACACACGCACACACGCACAATTGAATAAATAATAAAAAAATTAAAAAAAGAATCATATTAAAAAAAGATGCAGGTAATAATAGCACATACCTTATATGTTACTTTTAAGTTTAAATGAGTTAATAAAGGCACCTGGAACAGAGCCTAACACATAGCAAATCCCTATGTGTCATTATGAAAATTTCATGGTGATTATTATTATGACTTAATAATGACAGATTCCTCATTTGCCCGGTAGCCTTATCAGGTTAATGCTCTGACTGGGCCAGTCTGATGACATGAGTTTGATCCTAGAAGCTCACAAGGTAGGAGAGAGTCAACACCCAGATATCTACACACACATACACACACACACACACACAAATGAATACTAAATAAAAGGAGTTTTAATATATTTTATTTATTTGATACAGAAAGAAGTGGGGGAAGCACATGTGGGCTTCCAGAGATCAAACTCAAGTCTCCAAATGTGCAAGGAGGTGTCTTACTTGCTGAGCTATTTCATTAACCTCTAAAGTTTTCTTTATAAAAAGAAGTTCCTCAAAAAAAAAACACTAAGATATGAAAACTTAAATTTGAGCTTTGGAATTCATTCAGTCAATGAGCCAATGGAAAACTCATTTTTTAAACTATATATGCCTTATGTCTTTGTTCATTGTCTTAAAAAAGAATCTAGTTTTATTTTATTTTCAGTGCAGAATACCGTCACTGCAATGGCCCTGTGTGTAATCATCTACCTTACAAGCTGTAGCTCTATCTGTAGTGGGCACATGGGAGCCCAGTGGCCCAGATACTGTCGCTGCACACAGGGCAGCGACACAGAAGTCCAGGGTCACAGTTCCCTCTACTCCACACTCACCTCCATCCAGAAATGCTTCCACAAAGCTCTACTGAGCTGTAATCTTCTCCCTTCTCCCCAGGTTTAATCCACCTTTTTGTGGATGTGTTTTCCTTCTTACCTTGATTATTTGCTTAAAAGCAAGAATCCTATTGAAACATGATGCTTTGTGAACACTGCTTCTACCCAATTAGATTTTAAGAATGGCCAAATGCATATCAATAAAGGAAGAAGCAAGAGTTTGAGCAACAGCCTTATTCAATGAATTTCCACATTCTTTTGTGATGCTACTGTTGATATCACAGTTTAAGTGCCTGTGAATTGTAAAACAAAGTCACTTCTAACCTAATTGCCAAACCACAACACAGTTCATCTCAAAAATCATGAGTTAAGGATGTATGTGTGGTAGAGTGCTTGCCCACCAGAACTTTGAACAAGTACCTTGAACAAAGTCAAAGCCATGGAATGTGCAAAGCCTAGGTTTGATCCCCTAACAGAACAAAATAATTTAATTCTCTGACATTAAGATTCGGCTCGAAATTTCTTCAACCAAACAACTAGAGTAATTGAAAGTGGAATAAGAATCCACCCCACTCCTAGAAGATAGATCCCTTTCACAGGGATGGTGTCATAGTTGGGCACAAGTGTCAACTTGACAGTTGACGGTTTAAGCTCTGGGCACATTTGTAGAGAATTAGTAGTTAAGTCCAGAGCCAACCTGCAGGAGATTGCCTGGCTGATGGGAAGGCCCAGCCTTGGTGGGTGGGATTAGGCCCTGGAATAAATCACGGAGAGCTGGTTGAGAAAGTCAGCATTCTTCCGTTCATTTGGCCAGACATGCTGGTCTGGCAAGTAAGGATTGTCCATCTCTCAGCTGTTATGTAGTGATGGTGTGGCCAGTTCCCTCAGCCCTGGTGTTGGTGCGTGGTCTCCCGTCAAGCTGGACTAAGAACTGTGACCAGCAATTGTAAGAGAAAATATGCCCCTTGTTCTTTTAAGCCGTTTGATGGTCATTTATCAGCAGCCATGAAGGCGGACTGCAACAGATGGAATGGGATCATTCGTAACATCTGAATGAAAACAAGAAATTGGCATCTTGTTTGGAATGCTGAAGGGAGAAGAGGATGTGGGCAGACCCCATGGGCAACTGCTGTGTGTCAGTCACCCTACCAGACATTTTCTAGTCAGTTATTTGACTGAATGTGGACAAGGGTAGCTTCCACGGTCTTGTCCCCATTTTATAGATTAAAACTCCAACACTAAGAAGTGTCACTTCCACTAAAGGTGCTGCAGCTGTTGCTGGGGAGCCTGACACCACCCCAAGCCCAGGGGGCTAGAACACACTTTCTGACAACCCCACCGCCCCTCCTTTATGCTCCGGGCTTTTCTAGAATGTGGTCTGGGTCACTGAAAACTATATAGTGATACCACATCCTTCTTTATTGAGGAGCCACACCGCTGTGGATGATGACAAATGACATATCATAATGACCACAGGAATTCACTGCCCTGTTTCATGATACAACTTAGCAAAGTCAGAGCGAGAGCCATGCAATGGAACAAATTAAAAGGCGTTATTACAGGGCTCCACAGTGTAGTCCACCTCCACCACTAGGAAACCAGCAGAGTTCACACTCATAAACATTTGCAGAAATTTTACCTTTTGGAACAGCTGCAAAATACTTAAGGAGATTATTTGAAACTATAAACTCTTTGTTGAGGGGGGTCCTGGAGAATGGCTCAGAGGTTAAAACTGCTTCTCAATCAGAAGGTCCTGAGTTGTATCCCAGGTCCTACATAAAAACGCCAGGCAGAAACAGTGGAGAACTGCACGTCCGGCCCTGGTGGGTGGAGCCTGGGAAATCTCAGAGCAAAGCAAAAAGGAGGTAGAAAGGATGATTCCCGAAGTCACCTTTGGTCCTAAACACACACACACACACACGCACACGCACACGCACACGCACACGCACACGCACACGCACAAAATAAATAAAGTTAAAAAAAATCTTTGTCAACGGGGACAGTGAAATGGCTCAGCCAGTGAAAAGCACTTGCCCCTCAAGTCTGACCACCTGAGTTTGATCCCCAGAGCCCATGGGTAGAAGAACCAAGTCCAGAGCATTGTCCTCTATCCTTCCTGTGTACACCACATGTATGTCCACAAATGCGTGTCTACACACACACACACACACACACACACACACACACTGAATTTTAAAAAGTCTTGCTTAAGGTCAAAAGTAATGACATGCTTGTCTCCTCTAATAAATATAAATAAATGGTAAATAATATCAGGAAGAGCAAGAGTTTGAGGTCATCCCTGCTACAAAGTCTTCTAGCTACACGGCCAAGCCTTCAAGGCCAGCCTGAGCTGATTGAAACTCTATTAAACACACACACACACACACACACACACACACACACACACACACACACACACACTCACATACACATAGCAACTCTTTTAGCCAAAATGATTTTCTTTTTTAATTTTTTTTATTTCCAAGCTGGAAAATTTGAGATTAGGACAAGCCTGGAGTGTTGGCACATGCCTGCAATTCTAGCTACTCAAAGGAGGAGAACTGGGTTTGAGGCTAACTTGGGCTGTGTAGGGAGACCCTGCCTCCTTGCTCTAGCAAATGCTCAGGACCACATGCCAATACAGTGAACCTGGAGGAAACCCAGTGGGCCACACACACAGAAAGACACGAAAGTAGGCAGGAGACTGGTTGAGGAAAATGTTTTTAATAGGAGAAGCAGAGTATGGATTCAGGTAATATGGGTCAAAAACCACTTAAATTCATTGTCATATTAGGCACAGGTGTCAACTTGAGAGTTGAGGGTTTGAGTTCTGGGCACATTTGGAGAGAATTGTTGAGTTAAGCCCAGAGCAAACCTACAAGAGATTGTCTAGCTGATGGGAAAGGCCCAGCCCATGGTGGATGGGACTAGGCTCTGAAATAAAATACAGAGAGTTGTCGACAAAGTTGGCATCCTTGTGTACACTTGGCCAAACATGTTGGCAAGTCTGGCAAGTAAGGATCATCCCTCTCTCAGTCATTATGTGGTGATGGTGTGGCCAGTTCCCTCAGCCCTGGCGTTAGTGTGAGCTCTCCCATCAAGCTGGACTGAGAATTGTAACCAGTCAATCGTAAAAGAACATAAACCCCTTGTTCCTTTAAGGCGTTTGATAGTGATTTATCAGCAACCATGCAGGCGAACTGCAACACATTGTTTTCATCTATGAAACTATCAAAGAATTAAGAAGAAATAAACAGTAAAAAGGTAAAAAGTCCTGGGGCAGCAGCTCAGTAGCAGAATTCTTGCCTGGGTGGGGTCACAGATACACAACAAAGGAACATGTGAAGACCCCAGGATTGCCCTTCCCACAACTGCAGTCAGCATCCTTGGGGGCTGGACGTTCCTGAGAACCATGACTAGACGCACACTGTGGGGAAGGCAAGAGCCACCCTGTGTGACTTGCCTGGAGAATTTGCCTCATGCAAGCTGTTCAGCATGCCCTCCGGAACCGTTCAGCGTAGGAAAGGAAGAGAAGGGAGGCCCTGCTGTGGGAGAACCCCGCCATCTCACAGCTAACTGCTTCTGGCTCAGCAGCCTCCCCACCCCTGCACGCCACTTATCCCTCATGATTTCAGAGGATTAATATGTAACCAGAGAAGCGAAAGACGTAATTTCACAATCTGTGCTGCTCGGCAATTCTGAAACTCCTTTAGCTCAAAAGCAATCACCAGTAGGGCTTTCTCCACTCTGACATATTTATTCTTCCTCTTCAGATTCCAACCATTCCAAAAGGTGAATGAAAAATACAATATTTACATGCTTTCCATACCCTAAAAATATGTAGCTTATTAATGACTGATTTTCCAGCCTCTTCAATAAGCTTTTTATTAGCGTGACCCTCCTTAACTTACAAGTGTCAAACCATCGCATACCATGTCTCCTCTATGATATTTAATATCAAGATAGAACAGTATTTATATCCCTCACAATAAGAGAACAGATTGTTTTAAGGTTATACAGCCTCGATGTGATAAGGAAAGAAGGAAGCTTACAAAATGATAAATATTTTCATTAAAAACTTTAAAACTAAAAGTTCAAAGATATGTTCTCCGCTCTTATTTCTTGTCAAAACATGACTTAAGACCCAAAACTAATCTACTTTCAATTTTATTCCATATTTCAGTGCTGTCATAGTACTCAGCAGAGAGTATTGGAATACGATCATTTTTTATTTTGTTGATGTTACCGACAGCTTTATTTCACAAAGCAATCTTATACTATGTCTACCAGTGGCAGGGCAGAGAGGTCAAATAGTCTATCCTTACAGGTAGAGAGCTTATTCAATGGCATGTCTATTAAACCCGATGGACAACATAAAGAAACATTTCAGCAAAATACTTTTAACATAGTTCAATGAAGATGCAGCTCAAAAGGGCAGTAAATTATTTAAACGGAGACCAAGAGAGAATTTGTTATATTTTTTACTAGCATCTTCAAAATTATATTTCAACCAAAGTGGTTAGAATGGAGAGATACACAAAGGCTACAGACAACAGCCCAAGTTTTATAATCCTTACCATACAGATATTTTCTCTGGCAAATCTAAGGCACACAGTGATTTGGCCCAAAGCCAGATACTAATAAATCAGCTAGTCTATCACTGAGTTCATTTAAAATAATATATCCAACCAGATGTGGTGGTGTAGACCATAATACTCATGCTCGAAGGCAGGAGGATAGAGTTCAAGGCCAGCTTCAGGTACAAGAGATACTGTCTCAAAAAATTAAGAGATTGGATAGAGAAAAAGAGAGAGAGAGAAAAAATCCAGCCATAAATATTATCTTTTATGAAAGTTGTTGGTAGAGATAAAAATTTTATTATTATTATTATTTATTCAATTGTGTGTGTGTGTGTGTGTGTGTAGACCACGGACGAATTCAGGAACCACCATGGACGCCTCCACCTCCTCCTTGTTTACTCCGCCCTGGGATTCACAGGCTCCGCCCTACCAGGACCAGAAACACAGGCCGCCCCAGCTTCCACCCGGCGTCTATTTGTGGGGTCTAGGATCCTAACTCAGAACCTTCTGCCTGCAAGGCAGAGGCTTAACCTCTGAGCCACCTCTCCACCCCCGAGATAACATTTTTAATAAAGGATCTTCCTGTCTTTTTTTGTTTCAAAGAACACTTAATATTCAAATTCTATTAAAAGATCAAGGCAAAAGTGAACTTCTAAGAAAAATGGTGCCAGAGGAATTAAATAGAGCAGATAGGGAATGTGCATTTTACTTACTTCATCCTATGTGGTGTGAAAATCTAAACGTGGACTTGGGGGTGGCACACTTGTCTATCATTCTCAAGGCCCAAGGTTCTCTCCAGAAGGAAAAAAAATCCAATTATGATTGCAAAGGATTACAAAAAGAGCATGCTAACAAGTCATCAAGACTTTCCATTAATTCCTTAATTATCGAAAGCATCAAATTTATCATTATTTTTAATTACAGTGTTTCCTCCTCTGTGTGCATACCCATATTTCAAAAAAGGAAAGAAAGAAAAGGAAAAAGGAAGCAAAGTGGAATCCATGAAGGAGACCTAGGTGTCTTACCCTCACATGCAAGCTGTGGTTTGTGACCAAAATGATAAATCGAATCTGTAACTTTCAATCAGTTTCTCGTCAATACTAATCTCTTCATCTTGCCATCTCCCCAGTTCCTCCATAAGAAATAGGCTCCCTGGTCTCTTGCGGAGCATACAAACTACTTGATAGAGGATTATCAGTAGACTTATCTGGTAGGACAATTAATAAGATACAGAAACATAAAACGTGAGTTGTTAAAGTTTACAATTACCTTGCCTCACGCTGGCTCTAGCGTACTGTCCTTGCCTCTCAGCGAAGTAAATCATCTACCTAAATGTATTTGCACCCAATCATTTTTTAAAGTCACAATCTTTGTACTGTCAACTTGTCAAGGGTCAAAGGGAAGAACAGGCAAGATTCCCAAATCAATCTGCTTGTAGAAACTGTCTCATTTCATTTCAAATTACCTGCTGTGGTGCAAGCCGGATATGGACAAACTGCCTTTCTCCATAAAGCGTGACAGCACAGGTCGAACTCCTGCGATCATTCATAAGGGGCAAGTCATGTCGGTTCTGTCATTAACTACTTTTAAACGGCTCTGCAGGGTTAAGTGATCTTGCAGGGCAGCCACAGATATAAATACTGTTTGGACAGTTTAATGTCCAGAGACAACTCCTCTGGGATTAAAACTGTGCGACCCAGTAGGACGGCTGGTGATACAAGGATTAAGGTACTTTGGTGTTGTAAGCAAAAGTCATGTCTTTACATAGGTTTTGTCCAGGCGAGCTCCCCAGGAAACCAAATGTGGCCCATCTACATCACATAACTACACAGTGTCCTGGGAATATTAAAAATAACTCTAGCACTCAGAGCCGCAGCCTTCCAGAGTTCTTCTACAGTTTGCATTTGTCCTTGTGAAGCCGGCCAGAAAATGATATGGTATGAGTCTTGGGCTCCAGAACAAAACAGGAATATTAAAAACCTAGAGCTGTCCATGAAACCAGACAGTAACATGTGCACAAAGAGCTTCCATGCCAGAAATAAGATGGAAAGAATTATTCCATCATCTTTCTGGTCTTCATCCTGATGGAGAACACTATAATAGTTGAAGATTATAAGCTGATTACATTACTGAGTGCTTGGTATATGTTAGGCACTGTACAAAGTACTTTGTATATATGACCTTGCTTCAATATACATCCTAATGAGGAATCAAAGTTTAGAACCAGGGTATAGTTAAAAAGCAGTCTATCAGAGCAGGCAATCTTTTGCTTCAATAGAAGAAAACTTGCATTGTATGCAACTGGAGAACAGGAACTTCGAACCATGTTGTTCCCTTGCCCCACCGCCCCACCCCAGCCTTTATCACAGTCTGTGTCCTGAAAGGAATTTCACTGGTTCAACATGTAAAGTATCACGCAGTATACACACCAGCTCGACTTTTTTTCACATGTGCACTACTGTAAAAAAAACCTTCTGAATCACTAAAGAAAAGAGTTGCTTGGTTACTGAAGAGGCGGCGAATTCAATCAAGGCAATATAAGAATACCTCTGTGGGAACAGGAAGACTTTCCAGAGGGTATGTGGGCACGGAGTTTTAAGGAAATCAATTTCAAAAAGCTCAGTGTCCATATGCTTTCTTGCCTAAAATTAATCATCCTGAGAAAATATGCTAATTCACACTTTCTACCCTCATCCACAACAGCTGTTCTCCAATCTCATTCCAAAAAGCAGCCCTTCCCACCCAAGGGTGAGAACCTTTGTTTCTGCCAAATTCCCTCACCAGTCCATCCCAGTAAGAAATGAATTTCAACCAAAATCTTTCTGTGTTTAAAGCCTGACTGTTGAATACAATGTATCTGGGATGTTCTGTTCAGTTTCTGAAGACGCCTCAATGTGGAACAACATGGTTAACCTTTAGAACCTCTTAGTCATAAGATAGATGGAAACAGCTTAGGTTACATCCACTGTTGCGTAGCAGAGAATTAAACAGTAATTGACAAAGCTTTCAAGCATAAGGATGTTTTTCCTCAAGATAAAAGTCTGTGGGGGAAAGAGAATGAAGCTATATATTTTTTAAAGGGAAAATACAGAAGAAAATATAGAAAATAAGAAGAAGGTATTTTTTTAAATGGGTGCTGGTGAATGAATGCGAAATCACCATGAAATTGGTATCTCTCTGGTTACATTCTTACCTTCTCCTCATCCTTAGCACCGTAGAACGTTGTGTTGTGGTTTTCTCTACCCGTAGGATGTTCAGCAGCACCCAAATCTCTTTGTACACAGACACACATACATACACGCGCACACACATAGGCATGTGCGCATGTGCACACACATCCACGTGTGTAGTGTGTCCTTTAAAAATGCCTTCCTGGGCTGAAGAGATGACTCAGAGGTAAAGATTCTGCCTTTCAAGCAGAAGGTCCTGAGTTCCAATTCCAGCTCCCACGTAAAAACCCCAGGAGGAAATGACAGCAGCCTGATGATTCCTGAAGTTACCTTTGGTCCTCCACAGGGACACACAGTGCTCTCTAAAACACTCACACACACAATAAATAGATAGATAGATAGATAGATAGATAGATAGATAGATAGATAGATAGATAGATAGAGTTTAAAAAAGGGTTGGGTTTTTTGTTGTTGTTCTTGCTTTCTTAAAAAAAAAAAAAAAGCCTTCCCATATTGCCCCAGTGTGAGAAGGGGAGAAAGTGCTCTTAACCAAGGAAGTACAATTAGTTTTTCAAATATGTTTTCAATTCTGATACTCAGCTTATTAAAATGCTGGCTATACAATAGAAACTCTTCAAGAGTGCTTAATTTTTTAAATTTATTGTTGGAGGTAGGTGTGGGCAAAACCATCCCAAGGCCACTGAGTGAGAAACAATTGGAGGCAGGCATGGCAGGGGCAGAGGGCAGCTCGGCTGAGACTGGGATTTGTCTCTACTACTCTAGCAGCTCAGACCCTGAACGCAAAGAAAGCTGAAGAACCTTCAGAAAGGACGTACAGGACTCAAATGTATGGACCAGGACTTCGAAGCAGAGACTATGAGCGCTGCTCAGAGCAGAGTCTGACATACACCCAGGCATCCACTGAATTACTCCTCAGCAATTTTAAACCCATGTTGTATGTATGAAGTCAAATTAAGAAAGCCCCGGAGAGGGGCTGGAGAGGTAGCTCAGGGTTAAGCCTCCGCCTTGCAGGCGGAAGGTCCTGAGTTTGGATTCCAGATCCCACGTATAGACGCCGGGCGCTTCTGGTCCTGGTAGGGCGGAGCCTGTGAATCCCGGGGCACAAGGAGGTGGAGGCGTCCATGGTGGTTCGCGAATTCGTCCGTGGTTCTACACATACACAGACACACACACACACACAGACACACACACGTGTGCGCACATACACACGCACATGCGCACAGTTGAATAAATAATAATAATAATAAATTAAAAAAAAAAAAAAGAAAGCCCCAGAGAACTCCTTGGAAGGTGATGTTTATATGGCCATAGGCCGCTTCCTCACGCCACGTAATCTGCTGTAGACCTCTGTGGCAGATTTATCCCTGATTAAAACCGACCTTCCAGGCTTGTTGAATTTTGATTACCTCTTTATACAAAATGAAGAGTGCAGAGAAAGGAAAGACCCTTGGTCCTTCACAAAGCAAGCTATCTGGACCTGCCTGATGTTCTACCAGCTGTCGTGGTGCAGGCTTGGGGACAAACAAGACCTCCTTATCAGACTATGGTAAGAATTCATTGCCTCTTTTGTCAGAGGTAAATCGGGTGTGGAGGACCATACTGTGATTCCCAGCATTTGGGAGGTGGAAGCAGAAGGGTCAAAGCCAGCCTTGGCTACATAGTGAGTTGGAGGCCAGCCTGCATTACTTGATACCCTTCTTTAAAAACAAAAACAAAAACAAAAACAAGGGGCTAGGAGACAGCTCAGTGGTTAAAGGTTTTCCCTCAAAGCAAAGGGACCTGAGTTCATACACACACACACACACACACACACACCCTGCCACATGGAAAACACACGCGCATCCATGCAGCCCACACACACCTACAAAAATGAAGAAAATAAGCAAAAGTAAACAAACAAAATCATCAATAATCATTCTGTTATGTTAATTACAGTATAGCTCAGATATATCAATTGTTCAATGTCAGATATTTGTAATACTGATCTTCAAATGTCAGGGAAATTTTTAAAAAAATTTTTGGCTACATATAATGGTTTGGATTTTGTTGTTTGCTTGGTTTGTTGCTTATTTGGTGTGATTTGGTTGTTTTTCTGCTATCATTCTAGTTTGTTTTATTGGAGTGATTTGCTTTGTTTAGGCTTTTGGGGTTTGGTTTGGTTTGGTTTGTGGTTTTTTTTTAATGAGTATCTTATGTAGCCTAGGTTGGCCTCAAACTCCATATGTTAGCCAAGGCTGGGTTTGAACTCCCCCTTACACACACAAACTCATACCTCTCAATGCTGGAATTAAGAGCTCAAACTTAATAACTCAACCAACTCTCTACAGCCAAACCCAAATGGTAAAATTAGGTGGTGAATATAGACACGACAGAGAAAATAATATTACCCGTAATCTCATCACCTGGAGAAAGCAAAATATTAAGACCTTCCTGTACATATTCTTTTGAAATTCCACATATTAAAATTGGCAGTTCAAAGATGAGTGTGGCACACCCAGCAGACAAAGATCAGGGGTTCAAGGCCAGCCAGAGATGCATAGCAAGACCCCCTCTGAAGAAGATCAACAACAACAACAAAAAGGGCCAGTTGTACCAGCACAACCTATAATGCCAGCGCTTGGGGAAGTGGGAAGCAGGGTTAGAAGAATCAGGAGTTTAAGGCCAACTTGAGCTATGTGAGACCCTGATGCAAAACAAGCATGCGTGCTTCCTGTTTTTCTCTTTTTTCAGTTTTTTTTTTGCTGTACTACCATGTGCACTATGTGTGTGTGTGTGTGTGTGTGTGTGTGTGTGTGTGTCTGTGTGTGTGTCTGTGTGTCTGTGTGTCTATGTATGGGTGTGTGTGTCTGTGTGTGTGTATGTGTGTGTGTCTGTGTGTGTGTGTGTGTGTGTGTGTGTCTGTGTGTCTGTGTGTCTATGTATGGGTGTGTGTGTCTGTGTCTGTGTGTCTCTGGAAGCCCAAGGGTGACTTCAGGAGTCATCCTGGATTGCTCTATCTCACTCCTTTGTTCTGGGGCTTCCCAGACTCTGCCTGCCATTTCTGCCTGGCATTTTTACATAGGATCTGGAATCCAAAGCCAGTTCCTTCTGCTTTTGAGGAAGAAGCTTAACCCCTGAACCAGCTCTCCAGTCCAGATGTTTCCTATTTCAACAGTAATCCATCCACAATAATACCTTTGGGATTAGTTCTAGATCTGCCGATCCATTCAGCTTTGTGAATGAACCCGGGAGCTGTATGGCTGAAACCACAGGTCCAGTGCTCTGCCACAAACCGCACAGCCTCCAGCACACAGGTTGCCATACGGGTTGCAAACATGACAAATAGTGACTTTTGACACGGCCACTGGGGAAGACAGTTTCGTACATTTTATCCTAGCAAGGAAGGATCCACTTACCAAGCACATGCTTGATATTAGAATCTTTAGGAGAAAGTCAAGAGTATCCCAACGTTGGATATTCCAAGCAATTTTTCTGAAAGGGGCTTTCTTGGCTCTGACAGGCCGGGGCTTAGCTCCCGCATCAATGAATACAATGTGATGCTAGCCTTCTGAAAACTCTGTCTGTCTGGGGATTGGCAACACACAATCAAAGGCTGCCAGACGAGAAGCCGTGTGGTAATGAGGGTGGGAAGTACAATGTGAGGCCAGTGTTCAAATGGCCAACAAACCACACAAAAGACCCGTCACGGTGGAGACAGGAGGCGTGCGTGCAGCTATGTCCTGGGGGTCTGCGTCCAAGGCAATGTCTCAGGCTGTGGGGATCCTGGAATGATGGCTCAGACCAGGCAGTAAACCAGGCCCCCCAGGAGCACAAATCCTACTGTGCCCACCACTGCCCAGCCAGATGGATACCCAGAGAGCCTTGCTTTTCTCAGTCCACACAGGAATGTTTAGTTCAGTGGATGCAATAGAACAATATGTTTACGATGCTTGATACACAGAGCAAAAATGTCATCAGTGGAAGCTGATCTTGCCTGGGATTTCTAAAGGCAAGGCGTGGGCCGGCCAGTCACAGCACACAAGTGCTTGGAACTACTAGTGTAGGGAGATGGAGGTGACACAGTAACTCACGCGACACGTGTGACACTGGCGTGCACATGGCTCGTCTTCAGGGCTGGTGACCTCAGTGAACGTCACTACCTTTCTCCCTATCCCTGCACCCCCACCTTCACCTCCACATCCCATCTGTGCCTTTCACTATTTTCTGAAAGCAACTTTCATTTAGTCTAGCAGGTAAAGGAAAGACAAAGAGACATGGCACCTCTACAGACCATCCCCGATTCACCTCATTGTCTTCGCCTGCCGTTTGTCTCCCCGTGTCTGCTACTTCCTAGCAGGGCTCGGTGCTGTCTCACTGTCTCATCTGTCTCCATACCTTGATTCCGTGGGACTGGCTTGAACTCACCGAGGACGCCCTTAAACGTTTTCGTTATTGTTGTTGTCGCGTATGTCCCAGTGCCCCCAGTGCTAGCAGAAGACAAAACTCTGGGGCATCTTCTTTCCATCCATTGTTAGTGTGGGCTCTGGTGATGGAACTCAGATTGTCAGTGTCTTTCGGCAAGTGCCTTTTACCACACCGCTATCTCACCAGTCTCCCATCTTGTATTTTGTTTTGCTTTGTTTACATAAAATCTCATTATATAGTCCAGGCAGGCCTCAGACCCGTGGTGACTGCCTACTGTCACCTCCAGGCGACTTCAGGGGTTCCCCAGGTCAGGACTGATCATTCTAATTTCTCTGGCATATTTTTCAGTAAATTTTAATGCTGGAGAATAAACCCAGACCCCGCCCTCCCCCCAGCATGCTAAACACACATTCTGCCACTGAACTCCACTCTTAATCCTTTGCTTCCAATTATTGTTTGTTTGTTTGTTTTGAACAGGGTTTCACTCTTTAGCCCAAGCTGCCTTGAACTCCTGGCAATCCTCCTGCCTTATCCTCACAAATGCTGGAATTGTAGACCTGTGACATCAAGCCAAATCACTTCCAGTTCTTTTCCTTTGGCTATTTAGTTGATTTGGTTCATCTTAAGTTTCTTTGATTGTTTGCTTGCTTGCTTGCTTGCTTGTTTTGAGACGGGGCTCTCACTAGAAGAGGCTGGACTTGAACTTCTGATGCTCTCGCCTCTACCTCCCAAGCGCAGGGATCACAGGTCCGAGTGCTGCCATAGCAGCTTCACGCCCAGTTCCTAACTAACTGCTCCTAGCTGGAGCACCTGACGGAACCAGCACCATCAGCAATACCTGCAGCAGCCCCGGGGAACTCATGGCACCCCACAAGGAGCACCCCATAATGGCCTATCAGTGCCTGTCAATCTTCTGGTATGAATTTGGGCACATATTCTGTCTAAATCCCTGCATGCGCTAAACATAGTATCTTTCTCTGCCCCCCACGCCTTCCGCTCCCTGTGGTACCCGGGATTGAACCAAGAACTTTGTGCATACCACACAAGCCTTCTATCACCAAGCTATGTTGCCAGCCCTTTTTATATGTTTTATCTTGAGACAAAGTCTGATTTATTAAGTTATCGTGGCTGGCTTCAAGCGCACTCTGTAGCCTAAGCAGGCCTTGAACTTGGGATACTCCTGCTTCAGGCTTGCAAAGGACACAGCTAACAAATGGACACACGGCCACAGGGACTTTGAGTTTCAATCTCAAGGACAGAAGGTAAACCTCCCACACACACCCCACCAAACCTTCCGGTCAATTTCAAAGATACCATCAAGCTTGCCTGATCGTATCATTTATTAGTCAAACTCCAATATTTCAATTTTTCCTTACATTTATATCTTTTGTGAGGGGTGGCAGCACGTGCATGGAGTTCAGAAAACAACTTGTGGGAGTCGGTTCTCTCCTCCCACTACATGGGTTCCAGGGATGGAACTCTGGTGGTCAGACTTGTCAGCAAGTACCTTTATCCACTGTACTCTCCCAACACTCACAGAGTGGAAGAGGAGGCCAGGGCATGATGGCGCACCTGTGATCCTAGTGACCAGGAGGCTGAGACCAGAGGATTGAGGCCAACCTTGGTGAAACCGTGTTTCAAGGAAAGTGGGGGGTAGGGGTTTGGTTAGAGTAAAGAGACTGAGAAAGGGGATGCTAATAACGTCCACTTATTCTTGGCATTTAACTTTTTCTCCTCAGTGAGGCCTGCTTGGAGGATGTATCTGAGAGAGATCAAATCAAAGTGCTGCTCCTATTCTCTCAACAACCAGCACAGAAACCATCAGCACCCAGGCAGGGTGGGGTTCGTCACATACCAAGCAGCCAGTCAGCCTTGCCGTGGGCACGGCTCACTGTAACTCACTTCCGCTCTGACACTGCCTACCTGGAGAACGTGACGGGTCCCATAGGGTGAGGGGTTCCATCACGATGCCAATCGTAAGTCACAGGTGATTTTTTTTTTTTTAACCTGTTCTTGTGACCAAATAAGCCGTGGGTCCCAGACCGTCCATCTTGTGCTCACTTAAATCTGCTGGAGCTGCTCGGAGCATAAGAGAACGCTTAGTCTTGCTGGCTTACTGCAAAGGACAAATAAGGTAGGTTAGATGGAGAGGCAAACAGGCAGGGTGGGGTTTGAGTTCCAACCACCCTCCAAGTGCTATACCATCCAAAACCAAGTCCCTGGGTGTTTGTGGAAGCTTCATTATGCAGGCATAATTGTGTAAGCCATCCCTGGCATCGGATGACAGATTTGCAAGCTTTCTGCCCTTCTCTTGGTTTCCAAGTAGCCAGAGCCTATCCTGGAGCTACTATCAGATCATTAGCATACAAAAAAAAAATCCCCACATCTGTTGCTTTGAAGAGGGCAAGGATTTCTGAAGCGATGTTCCCGGAAATGGAAACAAAGGCCACATATACTCAGTATCACAGGTTTGCCTGTCTGGCACCGCATGCCATGGCTAAGTGCCACCTCCTAGGTACTTGCAGGCTAAGGAGACAGGAGGCAGGAGGCAGGAGGTAGCTCAGGGGTACACACTTGTCTCACAAGTGAAGCCCTTTGTTCCATTCCTAGAATTGTTTAGAAATAAAGTCTAGTCCGGGTGACAAAGCGCACCTGTTCAGTAAACGGCCACAGTGGACAGAATAGAGCAGGTGGCGTCTGAGTGGTGTGACTCACCTGTGGTCATGCAGCTGACCTAGCTGCACCTCTGTCTTTCGGCTCCTTGAGGACAGGATGCTCTGGGACAGCAGTTCCCCCAACAGGTGTGCCCGTGGAAAGTGAACTGGTCCTAAGATGGCTGCCAGAGCGAACAGCCAGCCAGCCTCTGAGTACATTCAATCCCCTCCGTCTCCAGCGGCATGACTGCTGATGATCGCCATGACAACGGCTGCAAAGCTCTATAAAAGGAGCAGAGAGGGAGACACAGGAAGAGAGAGAGAGAGAGAGAGCCCAAAGCTCCCAGAAAAGTCTCTGCCTGTTTCAGAGAAGAGCAGACGCCATGCCTGTCAGCCCTACTGGACTATCTTCCTGGGTGTCTACCTCTCATGCTTCTCTTCTTGGCCAAGGATCGGTCTGCTTCGTGGTTTGTTTGTTTTATTGTTGGTTTCACAATTTGAAGAGGAAAAGAAATCCAGTTTAGGATTAGAAACCAATCATAAGCCAAGTTGAGGTAAAGTTGCCTCAAGTTCATGGACAACCTGGGCTACACGGTGAGATCCTCTCTCAAAAAAAAAAAAAAAAAAAGATAGCAACTGCAGATCACCGGAAACAAACAGACTGAGGACCTGTGTGCTAATTCCAGCACTTGGGAGATGGAGACAGAGAATGATAAGGACTAAGATCAGCCTCAGACACAGAGCAAATTTAATGGCAAACTAGGCGACATAAAGCCCCGTCCCAAGAAGCCGAAGAGTTGGAAATCGGGATGTAGTTAGGCGTAGTACTGGCCTAGCACGAGGAAGCCTTGGGTTTGGTCTTCAGCACCATCTAGGCCTGGCATGGTGGCACTTGCCTGTAATCCAAGCAATTGGGAGGTGGAGGCGGGAGGATCAGAAATTAAAGATCATCTTCAGCTACTCGGCTATATCACTAGTTCAGTCAAATCTACATTATAACGTATGGCAAGTGGAGGTGGGGGGTGGTCAGCAAGAAGATGGCTCAGTGGGTAAAGTGCAGCCAGGTAAAAGCTGAGTGAGGTGGCACTTGTTGGTCAATGTCTCAAAATAAAGTGGAGAGCCAAAGAAGAAGCCAACCAAAGCTGAGCTCTAGCTTGCACACACACACACACACACATACCACATACACGGAGGGCGGGGAGGCAGGGAGTACACCTACACCCACAGGGGCCTCCACACAAAAATAAATAATTTTTTTAAAGAAAGAATTTTTTAGGAAGAAGAGAACAAGAGAAGGTAATTGGGGGGGAGGTGGTGAATATGACCACAGTACATTCAATGCAAGTCCAGAAATGTCTCAGTAAAACCAGGTGTTGTCCCCATACCTATAATCCCCACACTCGGGACGCTGAGGTACATGATGAGTTGGAGGCCAACCTGGGTCATGTAGGGACCCTTACTTTATCACCAAAGATAAAAATACAAATCGTCATGTGAAATTACTTTGTAATCTACAAACTGATAAAATAAAACAACAGCTGCAAGACCTACTTTGCACAGTCTCTGCTATGTGGCCCAGGGAGCCTGGGACCCTAGATCCTGCTGCCTCAGTGTCTCCCAGCACGGGGACTGCCGGCATGAGCTACATACCAGCGCTGTGCCACTGCTCAGTGCTCGGCTCTCCTCCCCTGACCTATGGAACAGTGTGGCTGCCTTACTGACGATTCCATATTCTGTTTACGCAGTACTGAAGTCACCTGGGCCCTCTTGACCTGGCTCATGTCCCCAACCCCTGTGGCTCCAGGCAGGGTGTGCAGTGATTGGTGCAACTCAACTCAAACTACATAAATCAGTCTCCCTTGACTCACAGCAGAAGCAGACGGGTCCTTTCTGGGGCAGGCAGACAAGACAATCACCAGGACTCCACCTGCCAACGGCTGCACCTGTGTGCAATTCTTTCCTAGAGAAGGGACTGCCCTGAGACCTGTTTCCAATCGGCAGAGCGTGACTAATGGGCCGTGGTGTGCGTAGTCTTGTTGCACAAGATGGTGGAGTCTGCCCTTCCAGCTTGACAAGCAGGCGGCCACGTTGAAGACATAGGCGGCAAGGAATCGAGTGTCCCTCGGGACAAGAGCTGGCCTCCAGACCGCAACCAAGAAGAAAACGAAACTTGTAAGTTTCTGCCAACAGCCATATGAGTTTAAACCTAAGACACAGGCAGTGAGCTACAGCGAGTTGGGCCTCCATGACATGTAAATACAAACAATTATGTTGTTATCCAGAGCTGGTGACTAATGCACCCACCAAGGCAAAAACAGTTCTTCTGTGGTCACTGTTGATGTGGAAATGCGGACTCGAGGCTGGAGGGCAAAAACAAGTGTCCAACACTGGCCCTGATCACCATTACATGTTTGGTATCAGCCTTAAGGAGTTCCCTGAACACACATACAAGGAACAGGTTGTGTTACAGATTATGTGACATTCCTTCAGCAGTCACACTTAACCACCCAAAGCATATTTTAAAAAAGCCAAACATGTAACCTTTGGTTTTTGTCTCATCCATACCAATTCTGCTGGCCCCCCAATACTTATATTTATAACAGACTGCAAGGCCTGGGGAGACAGTTCCATCAGCGGTCAGAGTACTTGCTTCACAAGCAAGAAAGCCAGAGTTCAGATCCTTAGAACCCTATAAAATGTGGGGTGGACAGAGATGGGGGATCCCCAGAGCAAGTTGGTTAACCAAACTTGAGCTCAACCCCGGGGAGCTCTGCCTCAAAGAATAGGGTAGAATAATGATCAAAGAATAATGATCAATATTGAAAATGCTACATTAGGGTATATTCTAGAACATCAACCTTAAGCCTCCATATTCCATGCCCACATAAACCCATGCCCACAGCTGCATGCATGCATGCATGCAGACATACATGCATACAGATGCACACACACATATATGAAGATAGTAAAATAAACTTATTTAAGCTTCTGAGATAGGTCAATAGGTAAAGCACCTATTCGAAAACCTGGTAACCTGAGTTTGATTCCAAGAAGCCCACATAGTATGAAGAAGAGAACTAACTTCCTAAAGTTGCCCTCTAGCCTTCACCCATGCCCCTTGCATCATGGCACACACACCCATGCCTTCTCTCACGCATGCACTCCCTCTTTGCCACCTGAACCATCTTGTTAGCCCAGT
Organism: Typhlomys cinereus; assembly: GCA_023101885.1. Classification (NCBI taxonomy): domain Eukaryota; kingdom Metazoa; phylum Chordata; class Mammalia; order Rodentia; family Platacanthomyidae; genus Typhlomys; species Typhlomys cinereus. The sequence continues at coordinate 2,513,005 of JALPQD010000192.1, forward strand.
AAAGTGAATTGAATCAAAGAAATGAAAAGAGAAAGCAATACAGTGATTTTTAAACTGACTACACTATAATATTTGAAATTGTCTGTTTCGCCATGAGCTATGTGCGATAGCACACATCAGCAGTCCCAGCACTGAAGAAGCAGACACAGCAGGATCAAGAGTTCAAGGCCAGCCTGAGCTACAAAGTGAATAAGTGCACAAACACTAAACAAATTTAAAATGCTACGTTAGGGTATATGCTTAAAGGAAATTAAAATACTTAGCAATGCTTTTAATTTTATATAGATAAAAATCATGAATTGTAGATGCATGCAATTTTTTTTTGAGACAGGGTTTTGTAGTGTAACTTAGGCTGGTCCAGAATTTACCATATGAACTTTCTTCTTGGCACAGCCTCCTGAGTGCTAGGATTATAGGTATGAATTTTTAAAAATTTTGATGAGGTTTTAAAAGTGACCATAACCAAACATAATAACACATGCCTGCAATCCCAGCATTCAGAAGCGTGAAGCAGAGGTTTACAGAAGTTCAAGACTAGCCAGGCCTACATGGCAAGGCTTTATCTCAAAAAAGGGGGGGGGATATTCTTATAGCTGCCACCCAAATGAGGACACAGAATACAGCCCAGTTCTACTCAATTGAGGCTCTCCTGCCTCAAGCCCTGTCTCCTGGCCGGGTTGGGGGGGGGTGCTGGCTGTTGGGGTTTCATTCTCTTTTCTGCAGTCAGAGGCTCGGCACCTGGTACCTCAGTGTCTTTGAGAACTTAGCGGTCCTTCCCTTCTGCTTCGGAGTTATTTTTTGATATTATTCGCCATCAAGATGGAACCATGAGAATTACTCACCATAGCAGTGACCTCCAAGACTCCATAGCTGCCTGTGAGGAAAAGATTCGGTGTGCTCACAGTCAGAAAAGTTAGCAAAGGACTGCTGCAATTCGACCCTAAATCCTAATGCCAGGAGATTCTCCAGCAGAAGATCAGCTTGAAGCCAGGGACAAAAGTCTTGAGGGGACTCAGAGGTGGCTTCCCCAAAGGGGGCAAGGGAATCCCTACTTTGTTATCTAAGCAGAGAAGACAGAGGGCACTATTCGGACTTTTTACAGAAATAGTCTGTGCTTCAGAGAAGAAAGCAAAACAACAGTGATCTTGTCGAAGATCAGGGTGAAGCCGGAAATGTGCCATTTAAAAGTCCCTGTAGTTCTGCGTGCATTCTGGGTGGGTCCTTCTGAGAACACGGGGTGATGCTGAGTGATGCAGGAGTCTAACTGCGCCTTCCTGCTGATGTCACGGAGCAGGCAAGAAAGCTACTCAGTGAGCTACTTGCACAGCAGTGATTCTGAACAAGCCATCCCTGTTCATAAAAGCTCTGTCATGGAGTTCTCTTCTTACATTTTTTGGTGTTAGCGTTCTCTTCTGAAATAGTTGCCGGGAAATATAAGAAATCCATGCAATTGGAATGTCTACGAATGACTTTAGCACATATTTGATCTGACCCACTGAATCTCAGATATTCCTATGTGTTTTAGAAGCCTGAAGTCAGATGAAATAGTAAAGCATTTCATCAAGCATTGTAAACAGAATATCAAGTAGTTTGTTAGAGCAAATAAGCAGAATGCTTTGCTTTGTTTTCAGAAATTCAGAATAACCCAAAATTTTACGTTACTTTAATTTTTAGTAGCAAATAAATGCATGGAGGCGCGAACTAGAGAATGCTAAGAATACTATCAGCCACTCAAATTGTGCCCCCCCACCTGTGTTCCCTCGCCCTTTGTTTTGCCTACACTTGAAGTGCAGGTGTAATTACTACTAAGCTACACTGCTTTGCATCTGACTTCCTGTCCCTCAGCATTATGTGTGTGGCATTCATCATGTTCCTCCATGTGGCAAAATCCCTGTTGTTCAAGACTTCAAGGAAGGCAGGCACGGGAGGGCATCAGGCTGACTGGGCAAACAGAGGGCAGTGTGCCAAGGCTAGAACAATCCCCAAGGCTGCCCAGAGATGGGTGAGGCTGCAGAGGTGAAGAGGGGAGGGAGGCCTGTCAGTGAAAGCTCATCATCCCCATGCTGGAGAAGTAGTTCAGGCAGACGGCTGGATTCCCCAAGTCCAAGTCACCTGTCAGGAGGTGGTGAGGGGCCCAACTAGAGCAAACCAGGGAAGGAGGGGGGTTAAAGATTTGACGGACAGCAGTAGATAGACACTAGAGGCCAGCGATGTGTTTCTGATGTTCATCCTCTGCCTGAAAGGAGTTTCCCGTTCCCGTTCCTCTGCACTGTGATCTCCGCCCCACTCTCTCAGGCCTCCTACAAGGTCCTGGGAAAGGGCTCTTTGAGCTGAATCTAAAGAGCAGCTCTAGACTTATCTGCCTTCTTTGAGATAGGGGACCCAGTCAGCAGGCAACATCATCACCTCTGTGCCTTGAAACTCTTTGGGCCTCCTGGACACTGTCAAAATGCAAGCTTTCCTAGATTCCTCTTTGGGCTCCTCATCTGTCTGGATTCATTGCACAACAGGATGCACCAGCCTGGCCCAGGCCCCCAGCTCCTACTGCTGAGCCCCCATATAATCCCTTTAGAACACATCCAGCTCAACATCTAACTACAATCTGCATAGTGATTATCTCCCACACATTCAGTCCAGACTAGAACAGACTCGGCCAAAGCCACACAACAGCATCCTGTCAGAAGCTGACAATTGAATCCAAGTACACTTATTTTGATATATTCCATGAAAGAGAGAAGTTAAGCATTATAAACAGCCCGGGCTACCCCATCAAATGAGCTAGAGTGAGAGGCAGGCTTCCTCTGGCGTTCTGTTTCCTGGATGCCTCTGAGTTGGGGTGAGCACCAGAAGTTAGTGTGGGCTGGGCTTTGCAAAGGGCTTGTTGAGAATGCAGATGCCCTGGGTTCAATCCCCAGCACCACATAAACTGGTCATAGTGACACAGGCTTTCTAACATCAAGCAGGAGGCTCAGGAATTCAAAGTCATCCTACATGAATAGTAAGTCCAAGACCACTAATGTGGGCTACATGAGATCCTGTTTAAAAAAAAAGAAGTCTAGTATCTGAAGATGCTTCAGGCTCCAAGCCCATCCCAGTTCCTTCCTGTCTTGCTCAATTGAAAAGATGCTTTCCACTGCAGGAGCAGACGGATCATTCTCAGACACAGTCCAGTGCTAGATGAGCGCTTCAACCTACATCCAAACTCCACTTTCTCAAGAGATAAAGTCGGCAATCCTGATACTCAACATTATCTCCTGGTAAATCTCTTGAAGCATCTGAAGCATGCAGTGTTTACATAGGTCAGCTATGACCTATAGTCTCGGTACCTGGGAAGCTAAGACAGAGACAGAGAGACCGACAGTATAAATATGGAAACATAAAAAAGGATTTAAAAAAGTAGCTTTGGGGGGACTGGAGAGGTGGCTCAGGGGTTAAGCCTCTGCCTTGCAGGCGGAGGTCCTGAGTTTGGATCCTAGACCCCACGTATAGACGCTGGGCAGAAGGGGGGGGGCTGTGTTTCTGGTCCTGGTAGGGCAGAGCCTGTGAATCCCGGGCAGAGTAAACAAGGAGAAGGGGGAGGCGTCCATGGTGGTTCCCGAATTCATCCGTGGTTCTACACACACATACATACATACACACGCGCACACACACACACACACACACACACACAACCGAATAAATAATCAAAAAAAAAAGTAGCTTTGGGCCTGCACGATGGACTCAGTGGATAAAGGTGCTTGCGGCCAAGCCTGCAAGCTGAGTTCAATCCCCAGAACACACATGATGGAAAGAATGAACTGACTCTTATAAGTTGTTCTCTGGCCTGCATATGTATATACACACGCAAAGCTGTAAAATAATATGTAGGCAAGAAGGTGAGGCCTGCTCAGGAGTTGGGCAGACCTAGAATTTCATTGCAGAATTTCTGGGAAGCGTTGCAGTCCTCAGCTCCTCACAGAGCTTCTGACACAGTGCAGCTGGACAGCTGAGGAGGGCAGCACAGACAAGTGATCCTGGAGGAAGTTGGGGGTAAGGGAGGCACACGGCCCAGATCTTCACAGCGACATAAGGAAAGCAGTCTTAAAACCCTCAAAAGACATTTCCAGGAAACCGACCGTTTGCTGCTTTTGTAGATTAAAACCATAAAGTACACAAGACTTCCATTCCTCTTCATGTTGAAACGTCACCCCAGATTCATGCATTTTGTCTTCCCCAACATGTATCTCAGAATGAACAGTCTGCCTAGCCTAGCCTCTGAATTTTCCTCCTCCTTCTTCCCTAACTCCCCTTTGTTGACTAGCAAGGCTGTTTCCCCATCTCCTCTGGTCTGCTTGCGGATTGGGGCAGTCTTTCCTGAGTGGTACCAGCCTCTTCCTGCCTCATCTTTCAAAAGGGCAGCTCCGGCTCATGCAACCTGTTCTCCACCCTCCAGAGTCCATCCGTCCCAGGCTTTCCTTTGCATGTGGCCCATCGAGGCAGGCTCAGCACACTGCACACAAAGGGGCAGGAGAGGGACTTCGATATAGCTCAGTTGGTAGTTGCCTAGGAAGCCCTGGGTTCAAGTCCCAGCACTGTGCGAACTGGATATGGTGGCACACCCCTGTAATCCCAGCACTTAGAGGGTACAGTCAGGATAATCAGAAGTTCAAGTCATTCTCAACTACATAGGGGCCCGAGGCCAATCTGGGCTACATGAGACCCTACCTCAAATAAATAAAAAAGAAAATAGGGGCTGGCAAGTTGGCTTCAAAGATAAAGATAACTATGCACAAAAGCTGGCAACCTGCGTTCCAACCCCAGAAGGCCACATGGTGAAAGGAGAGAACTGACTTTTGAAAGTTATCCTCTGACCTCCATCCACAAGTCAAAGTATGTCCCCCCTTTCCCCTCCTCTTTCTCATAATTTTTTTTTAAAAAAAGAATGAGCACAAAAGAGTTGTAGAACCGATCTGTGCTTTCCATTTTGAGCAACAGGACACCTCATTTCCACAGCAACAGAGACCAAGTGAAATTAATCAAGAGAAGGAACCTAATTGTTCCTAGCAGAAGAGGAGTTCGGGGAGGGGCCAGGCCTAGCTGATGCCTATCAGGGCGCATTCCTGAAATCCCTTTTCTCATCTCAGAGCTTCTCCTTGATGTTCTGGTTCAATAATAAACAGCTGGGGAAGCCTGTCTTCAGCTCAACACCCCGCCCCCAACCCTTCCCACACCATTCCTCCACAGCTTCTAACCCCCCCCCTCAGAGGACCCTGAAAGAGAAACAGAAGTGAGGCCTGATAGAGCTGCCTGTAGCCCCGGTGCTTATCACACCAAGGCGTAGCATGGTGAGTTGAAAGCTAGCCTGGGCTTCATAATGAGTTCTAGGAGGGCAGGGCTACATGGTGAGACCCTGCCCTTCCCCAGAAAAATAAAATAAGTCTGAAGAGTTAGGAAGTAAACAGCTATATACAGCTACAATACTGGTACTCAGAAGGTTCAAAAGAACCTCTACTCCATAGGAAGTTCGGACTACATGAGACCCTATCTTAAAAAAAAAAAAAGGAAATGGGGGCTGGAAAGGTGGCTCAGGAGTTAAGCCTCTGCCTTGCAGGCAGAAGGTCCTGAGTTCGGATCCTAGACCCCACGTATAGACGCCGGGCGCAAGCCGGGGCGACCTGCGCTTCTGGTCCTGGTAGGGCGGAGCCTGTGAATCCCGGGGCAGAGTAAACAAGGAGAAGGTGGAGGCGGTCCATGGTGGTTCCCAAATTCGTCCGTGGTTCTACATATGCACATCGCACATACACATGCACACAATTGAATAAATAAGAAATAAAAAAGTAGCAAAAAAAAAAAAAAAAAAAAGAAAATGGAGGTAGAAAGTGACACTCTGTACAATCCAGTTCTCTGCACTCAACAGATTGAGGCAGGAGGATCACAAATTAGAAGCCAGCCTGGTATACAATGTATGATCTGATCTCTATAACATTAACTAACATTAATAAGTCGAATGAAATAGGTCTCTGTCAACTAGTAAATACTCACTATTCTAGCATCTCCCAGGGGACTGGTTGCTCACCCCGGCCCTAGGATGTGCAGATTTCCTCCTGCTCCAGCAGCAGCACAGAGCCTGACGCATGGAGGAGGCGGTGCTTTCAGTGCCCTGTTTTCATTGGATGTTCCAGGTGTCCTTCACACACTGGCAGATGCCTGTACCTGTGAATTCTCAGGAAGAAAAATCCCTAAACCGTTTCTCAAAAACTTGGGAAGGGGCTAACGAGATGGTTCGGTGGTTAAAGCATTTGTCATGCAAGCAAGACAACCTGAGTTTGAATCCCCAGATCCCAAGTAAAATCTAACATGTAATAGCTTCATTTATCTGAAGGTGGAGACAGGGACTCACCAAAGCAAGCTGACCACCAGACTAGCCCTACAGCAACCTCTGGTTTGATTTATTCAAAAAGAATAAAATGAAAGAACAACCAAGGATAATTTTCAATATCAAGTACAATATCCACCCACATATCACATACACACATGTACCGTTACCCTCACACAAACATGCACATCAAAATAGAAAAAGGATTTTTAAAAAAGCTTTGGGAAGCACTGCGCTGTTCAGTGCAAAGGAGTTAAGGGGGGAAGCTTCCAGAACAAGCTAGCATCCCTTGGGACAGCATGGTTTATAATAAGGATATTTGGTCCTCTTCCAATTTTCCTAGCACTCTGCCCCTAAAACTCTTGACATCATCACATTTAAAAGTGACTTTGTGGGGCTGGAGAAATGACTCAGGGTTAGTAAAGACTCGGTGTCGAAGGCAGAAGGTCCTGAGTTCGGATCCCAGGTCTCACATAAAAACGCCAGGTGGAAACTGCGGCCGTCCTCATTTCAGGCCCTAGTGGGCAGAACCTGGAAATCCCAGAGTAAAGCAACGAGGTAAAAGCAATCCAGGATGATTCCCGGTCACCCTTGGCCCTCCACAGGGACACACAGTGCATTCTCTCTCTCTCTCTCTCTCTCTCTCTCTCTGTCTCTCTCTCTCTCTCTCTCTCTCTCTCTCACACACACACACACACACACACACACACATACACACACGCAATAAAAATTTTTTTTTTAATTACAATATGAAACGTGTCTTTGTATGCTGAGATGACCGCTGACTGTTGGATTATCTCCTCCAAGCTATAGAAAAAGAACCTGACTGTCAAAGAAACGATCACCCTACCCACCTAGGTCTCCAGGGGGAAGGACTGAAAGCTGAATGCATCTACCGCCAATGATGTAATTCGAGGTTCCATAACGAAACCTCCGTGGAAACCCCGGGGACAGGTAATGAACACAGGAAGTTCCCAGAGGGCCGTCTGGTACCCTCCCGAGCCTGTCTCTATCCATCTCTGTCACAGGCTCCCCATCCACACCCTTCATCCTATCCTTCCTCAAGATGTAAATGCAGTGTTTCTCCAAGCTCCATGAGCCATGGGCACATTAAAGGGCTGAGTTGGAAGGTGAGGCAGGCTGTAGTGCCAACTTCGACTTGCAATCGGCCTCTAAAGGGAGGTCAACCCTTTACTCTGGTGGGATCTGATGCTGTCTCCAGGTGGCTAAGTGTCAAAATTAAATCATGTGACACCCAGTTGATGTCCCCAGGACAGTTGTTTAGTGGGGCAGGGGATCCCACATTTTGATGACAAGACTCTTCAATGCTGTGTTGTCTGAGAGGAGGACAACGATTGGTTGTTGCTGTATTTTTTTTATACTTGGGTGGATCTCACATTGGCGGCTGGCTGTCAGTCTGTCACATTCTGTTCCTGTTTGGCTGGACAAGGATTCACGGATGAGTTTGAGGCTGGGAAACCATCCGTGGTCTCTGTCATCACTTTGACTTTCACCTGCTCTGGGGAGCCATGATGTTTCTGAACAGGTAGTGTTCAGAGACTCGTAACTAATGGGGATTTGGATTATTGTATATTGAGAATGAGATTAGAGAGCTTCTGTCTGACCCAGAAAAAGTGCAAAACCACAGTGGCCAGTCACGGCGTGATCCATTTATAACTGTCCTAAGGGGTCTGGCTTTTGAGAAAGGCTGAACTTTTTTTTGTTTGTTTTGTTTTACTTTTTTGGGGGGGAGGGGAGGAAGCCACAGCAAGAAGCAAATAAATGAGCGGCTTGCGGCTGCTCGCTCTTCTGGCAGAGGATTCAGGCCTCAGGAAGCTCCCTAGCTCGGCCTGCAGTCCAGGGAGAAGCCGCCTCAACAGCTGCTCCTCCGTGACATGAGAATATCAATTGCGTGGTGAATTTTTGTTTTGCTTTAATTTGCATTGGTGTGAAGGACTGAACCCAGGGCCTTTTACATGCTGAGCAAGGACTTTATTGCTGAACTATGCTCCCAGGAATTTATTTTTAATTTTTAAAAGGCCATTTAAAAGAAGAGAGGGGCCTTTGAGACAGCTCAGCAGGTGAAAGCGCTTGTGTGGAAAACTAGGGACCGGGGTTCAATTCCCAGAGCCCACGGGGTAGAAGGAAAGAGCACACAGAGCGAGTTCTAGGCCAGAAGGGGCTACACAGTGAGACTCTGTTCCAAAGTAATTTTTTAAAAAAATTAAGGAGTAGGAAAGTAGAAGTGTCACATAGCTGTAAATTTGGTACTAAGAAGGTTCAGAAGTTCAAGGTCATGGGCCAGAGAGATAGCTCAGGGGTTAAAACTCTGTCTCCCAAGCAGAAGGTCCTAAATAATGATCCCAGATCCTGCATAAAAACTCCAGGCAGAAGCTGCGGCAGCTCTCACTTCTGGCTCTGGTGGACAGAGCCTGGGAAATCCCAAAGCAAAGCAAAAATGAAGTAGAAGCAATCCGGGATGATTCCTGAGGTCACCCTTGGTTCTCTACAGGGACACACAGTGCCCTCTGATACACACACACACACACACACACACACACACTAAATAAAGCTTTAAAAAGCATCTCTCTAAAAAATAAATAAATACATAGAGAATTATCACAACAAGCCAGCAATCTCATCTCTTTTCTAGATATATACTCCCCAAAATCAAAACCGGTCAAGTAAAAACATGCATGTGGGTAATAGCTTTATTGACAATCGACAAAAAAGTTGGGAAAACCTAAATGTGCACCACCAGCTTGATGAAATATTAAACAAAACGTGTTTTACCCTTAGAAGGGAATGCTATTTGTCTATGAAAAAGAACAGAGTGTCCCTGAGCTGCAGCATTATTAAACTTTATAGAACATCACTCTCACAATAAGTGAAAGGAGCCAGACACAAAAGATCGCACTTGCATAAAATCCCAGAATAGGAAAATCTTTATGACAGAAAGCTAGAGGGAAGATAAAATAGAGAGTGAGAGTTCAGTAGGTAAGGTGCTTCCTTTTGGAGTGCTAAAAATAGAGTTTAAATGCTAAAAGAATTATATACTTTCCATTAACTAAACTAGTGAATTTCATGCTATTGGTATTGTATCAAAGTTGTGGGTGTTTGTTTTTCAATTTTTAAAAATATTTTATTTCAGAGAGGAATGAAGAAGAAGAAGAGAAGGAAGAGAGCATGCATGACAGGCATGTGGAGATCACAAGGCAGCTTTCAAGAGTCAGTTCCGTCCTCCCACCACGTGGGCTCTGGGGATCGAACTCAGATCTTTCTCTGTTGACCCATCTCATCAGCCCCCCCTTTTTATGTTTATGTGTGTGTGTGTGTGTGTGTGTGTGTGTGTGTGTGTGTGTGAGAGAGAGCACATGTGTCCCTGTGGAGGGCCAAAAGTGACTTTAAGAATCATCTTGGATTGCTTCTACCTCCTTCTTACTTCACTTTGGGATTTCTCAGGCTCCACCCACCAGGGCCATAAGTGGAGGCAGAGGCCACCACAGTTTCTGCCTGGCCTTTTTAAGTGGGACTGGGGATCCGAACTCAGGACCTTCTGCTTGTGAGGCAGAGTCTTAACCCTTGAGCCATCTCTCAGTTCCCCCCTCCCCTGCTTTTCTCAATTTTCAAAAGGTGAGAGAACACAGTTGGGTCTGGATTGGAATATAGGAAACAGGACTGGCAGCTTGCAGCAAGCACCATCTTTCTAATTTGGGAACCCCATCCTATCCCAAGCCTCTGCCTCCCTCCTCCTTCCCTGAGTAGCTGAACTCCCCAAGCAGGGGCTTCTGCCCTGCTGTGCTTTGTTTCTATTTGTTATTTTTGTACTTTGTTTCTATTTGTTTTATCATGTTTTGTTTTCTTTGGTTTTTTTTTCCTCTCTCTCTCTCTCTCTCTCTCTCGTCTCTCTCTCTCTCTCTCTCTCTGATTGGGGTTTATGGCATCTATTGTTTTCTTTGCCCTGTTTGTGGTTCCGGGAACTGATGTGTGCCAGGCCCACTCTACCTTAGTGCCACACCCCAACCCCGAAAAGATGGCTTCATGTCTCACAACTCATTGCTGAAATTCGACATGTCCCTGTTTGAACCTCCACCCGCCTACACATGTGAACGTGGTAAATGCGGACCACCAGGATGTCTCAGGAAACCAGAGACATCGAACATCTATCTATGCAAAACACAGATAATTCTTGCACCAAATATAAAAGAAGAAAAGAAAACATACAATTTTCGATTTCCTATAGATTTCGGAGTCAAAACAACATTGCAATTTCCAAACCCAATTAAAGAATTTTTTTTTAACGACAGGAAACTGCCCCAACAATGACACCTTATTTCCTGCAAACTACAAATAAATTCCACACATTTTCCTGCTTATTTCCCCAGGGTCCAAGGCCACCGTCCCACACCAGAAATGAGCTCCTTGCAGAGCAAGCACATTTGAATGCTCTAAGGTTTCTCTCCAGGGTTTGAACAACACAGCATACTGGGACTAGACACACTGAAATCCACAGGACACCTACAAGTGAGAAAGGTTTGTACAATACATCTTCCTTTGAAATTAACTGAAATATCATCATCGAATTAACCAAAAAGTTCTTGGAAAACTCCAGTTCTATTCCTGCCGAATTCAACTTAAAGTCTTTTCCTGCCGGAGTCTGCCCGTATGTGAGTATTGGGGGGGAGGGGTGTTTGGGATGCGAAGCCTCAAACAGTACTCACAAGCCCAGTTTCTTACTGTATTCATTCCAAGGGATGGTAGCAGGCACAGGGGTGGGGGTGGGGGCATGGGGGGATTGGCACAGTGAAGTGCCACACCCAGGGGCAAGATACAGCCAGCTTCCCCTCAACAGCCCCAGGCCTCTGTGCCACTCGGTCGTCCCAGCAACATTCCATGGTCCCCTCAGACCTCGCTGATCGGGTCGGTCCTGCTCAGTCGGTAGCCCCGGGTATTTCAGATAATCACTGTGCCTTACGAGTGGTCAGATGTCAGGATGTCTGCCATGTGTTCCGATGCAGGGGACGGGGCCCCAGGCCCAGGCATGTTGAGCCTGGTCCCTTTGTCCCAAGATATTTTAATGGTGTCCCTGTTCATGTTCAGACTTATCAGCGCTTTACATCCTCCTGACAGGAAAAGCTCAGTCTAAGGCAAAGCATCAGTCTCTGTGACCACCAGTTGCCCTTTGGTAGTATCTGTTGGCACTATGAAAATTTCAAGGGGAGGGGGAGAGAGAGAGAGAGAGAGAGAGAGAGAGAGAGAGAGAGAGAGAGATCCCTTAGTACATGCTTAAGGGCATTGTGAAAAATGGCAGGGGGGAGGGGTAAGTCTGTTTTCTGCCCACACTGGCATATGTAGGAAATGCCTTCACGCTTAGTCTGCCACCTGTTACCAAAGCAGTTAAGACTTTGTGCTCTGTCACATACACTACAGTAGAAATTAAAAAAGCTATTTTCTATTAAATTAAAAAGTTTGTGCTCTAGAATCAAATTTCAGTGTCCTCTACTGAATGGATAAGTCGCCTTGGGCAAATTGTTTCACCTCTCTGTGCCTCAATTTCTTTACCTGTAAAGCAGAAAAATAAAAGTGCTTACCTTTGAAAGGAACGATTCTGAAGGTTGGGAAAATGGTTCAGAGGGGAAAAGGGCTTGCTGCACAAGCATGAGGACCTGAGTTCAAATCTAGTGTAAAAACAGAAATCAAAGCACTAGTATCTGTAAGTCCAACACTCTTATTTACAGTGAGATGGGAGTAAAGAAGACTGTCTGGTATCTCAGCTCACGGGCTAGCTAGACAGAAAAGCAACAGGGACCCTGTCTCAAACAAGGTGGAAATTAGGACTGATGTTCAAGGTGGTCTAGTGACCTCCATATACTCCCTAGGGCACATATGCCTACAGCCCAGAGTTTACACACACACACACCACAACATTACGTACAAATGCATGCAAACCCCACTGTGCATATACACACAAAGAAAACATTTAAAGAACAGATTAAAATGGCCCAGCAAGGGATGTCCTGGGGATGCTTGTGCCAAGCACTTAGCAAGTGCTGACTGCTGGCATTCTCACGCCTCTGGCCCCCTCAGCAAATGCAGTTTTAGCAGCTGGGACAAAGGACAGAGGAAATGGAAACCTCGGGTGGAAGAGGAAGAAGGGCGCCTGCGGATGTACTTACAATGTGACGTAAAGTCAGAGACATAAGCCCTAACATCAAAGCCTTGGAGCCCAGCAAAATAAGACTTGGGCACCAGACGGAACCCGATTAGATCTACCCTGCTACCTCCCGCATCCAGAGACAGCGGGTCTCAGCCCTTGGGAGGCTCGTGACTTCTTCCTCCTACACAGTTGCTGAGCCTGCCTGCCCCCAGGGATGCCAAGCCACGGCACTACAGAAGACAAATCCGCAAGGCTCCCAGTACATCTCCTTAACTTTGGTCACTGGGGTTTGGCTTTTGGTGGCCAACAAACTAATGTTTGAGTGAGAGTTAAACGAGCCCAGAAATGATTGAAAATAAAGACACAGTGGGACACAATGTTGAAACAGCTTCCACTCACAGTAGGGCAGTGGAGTCTCTACTACAGCTGCTGGTGCTAGAAGCTTCATGCTGTGCCACCTATGTGGGCTGCAACCAGCAATTGTGCAGTGTAGCTTGAGAACTGCCTGCAATGTGTAAGTGCAAATGAATGACTAGGCTCCAATAAACTGTATATATGTACGGACATACATACATACATAAATACATACAGGAAAATTCAAAGTTTTCATGATTTTCAAATGTGACTTACGCTTATCTAACAGCTTAAAAACATAAAAACCTTGGGCCAGCGAGATGACGCAAAAGGTAAAGGTGACTGTGCACGAATCTGGTGACTTGAGTTTGATTCCCCAGAACCCACATGGTAGAAGGAGAGAACTGACCTCTAAATGTAGTCCTCTAACATCCACATACATATGTGACAAAAATTCTCTCTCCTTTCAAAATGTATAAAAGATAGTTTTAAAAATGCAAAACCAACTATGCCTAGTGGTACATACCGGTATTCCCATGTGCCAGGAGGGTGAAGCAGAAGAATTACTATAAGCTCAAAGGCAGTCTGGGCTCTACACAACGAATTCTAGGCCAACTTGGGTGGCACTGGGAGACCCTCTCCCAAATAAGCAAAAAAGTGTAGCAATCATTCTAAGCTCACCACTTTTATAGTCAGATTTGACTCCCAGTGACTGTCTGCCAGCTCCTGCTGTAAAAAACATTTATTGAGTGTCTACTGTATGTCAGGAACTGCACTAAACATGGTGGAGGCAGGGAAGAAGGCCTGACGGTCTCTACTCTAGGAAGCAGAGTTCTGAACAGGAGCAGTGATCACAGACGAGATAGCTGCAGGCTGGACACTTGCTGGAGAGGCTGAGGGCAGAGCAAAAGAATATGTAGAGAGGCGGTCAGAGGCGGAGCCCTGCTGTCTCCTACGATCGGCCACCACGCTTGACCCACTGGACAAGCTGCAGAGTACGATATCTCCAGAGCCACAGGAGGGAAGCTCATGGCTGGCCATCTGAGGAGCCAAGGCAAGGTCTAGACAGGTCTAGGCAGCCCAGGCTCTGGGGAGGAGCTAGCGAGGAGGCTACGTGAAAGTCTGGGATCCAAACAGTCACTGTGACCTTCACTCCCTGCAGCTGCAAAGATAGCTGCAAAGATAGAGATGGACAGTCACCAGCGAGTGTTGTAAAAATCGGTACTTGGCAGTGGTGCCTGGTGCACAGCCTGAGAGAATTCTCTTTTCTCCTTTTTATTTTATTTTATAGAATTAAGGCAGGGTTTATTAAAGGAGAGAAAGAACAGAACTCACAGACTCCACACATGGAGTATCACGAGGGGTTAGGGCACCCTGGAGAACTCAAGGACTCCAGGCATGGAATCCATGAGGGGCATGGAGTCCAGATGTGTCTCATTAATGGGCCACAGACCAGCTTCAAACTCACAGAGATTTTCTTGCTTCAGCCTCCCAAATCCTGGGATTTTAGACATGTGCGGCAACATCCAGGATTAGTGGATGATTTGAATGGACTTTGTTTTCAAGGTCTTCCTACCTGCCTGCTTCTTTTTTTTTTTTTATTCAACTATGTGTCAGTGTGCTCCTGATCCGCAGTCATCAATACTTACCTTATGTTTAGCAAAGTCTAAAAGCAGATATGATGGGAAACCATTCTGCAATATAGATGATACGAAGGATTTTTAGCTCAAATTTTGAAAGCTGCCCTAGAGGTTGGGGGTGTAATTCAGTGATCAAACACTTGTCTAACATGTACAAAGCTCTAAGCTTCATCCCCAGCACAAATAAGTAAATAAATAAACAAATAAATAAATAAATAAATGCTATATTCATTATATATTAATATTCAGAATTGTGGACTCATGGTCACATAGAGGAAAATCAGAAATGATCAGATTTCCACAGGTGTTCAAAGAACACAGGAGTTATCACAAAGGTGATCCTGTGTAGTACCTCAAATTCTAGGAGGAAAAAATAAATGTCGATAAGGATGAATTTTTTTTTTCAGTGCTGGATATCAAAACCAGGGCCTCACACAAGGCAAGGAAGCTTTTTCCCAACTGAGTTACATCCCTAGCCCTGGACCTCAGTAGAACTTTTAAATTAATTTTGTTAGCTGCATGATCAAGACAGTGCCTTGTGAATAGGAAATAAAAAGAAATTTTGCTAGATTAAAGATATGATAGCTCTTTAACGAATAGTATAAAATGTGAAATTTATAGTGACCTAACAAAAAAACAGTAAGAAAATAAATTATTAATAGCATCCAGAAGAACTTTTACTGGAAAATGACTAAACATCCAAAGGCTATTATCCTAACATACCAGCAATACTGAGTGTTAAATGTCACGGAAATATCCACTGATGTTGTCCTATCAATTCAAAATGTTGTAAGAGTCATGCCAAGAAACAGAAGGCACACTTGGTTCTGTGTATTGGGAAGAAGACTTAATGCAGAAACTAATTACAAAAGTTCTCACAGCTCAGTGTGGTGACACATGCCCAGCCCTCTGGGGGCTTAGGCAGGAGGATTGCTGCAAGTTCTAGATCAACCTAGTCTACATAGAGAGTTCAGGTTAGCTGAGGCTACGTAGCAAGATCCTGTCTTGAGCAAGCTGCAGAGAAGGCTCAAACAGTAAAGCATTTGCTTTGTAAGCACAAAGACCTGGGTTCAATCCACAGAACCCATGAGAAGAGGAAACCGGACTCAGTGGCCTATGATTGTGGTGCTGGGGAAGTGGAGATAAGTGGAGCCCTGGGGCTCACTGACCTGCCTGTGCAGCATACTTGCAAGGCCAGTGAGATACCTTGTCTCAAAAAAAAAAAAAATAACACCTCTGACCTCTGTGCACATGTGCAGCCGGATGCACAACCACACACAGATGCACACACATGTGCACCCTGATGCACAAGCATACGCACGTGCACACACATGTGCACCAGTATTCACAAGCATACACAGATGCACACACATATATATATAAAAAGACAGAGGAAGGAAAAAAATGAGGGAAGGAGGAAGGGAGGAAAGTAAAGGAGGTAAGGAAGGTAGGAAGGAAGGAAAGAAGAAAGAAAGAAATGAAAGAAGAAGGAGAAGGAGGGAGAGAAGGAAGGGAGGGAGGAAGGGAGGAAGGGAGTGAGGCAGGGATGAAGGGAGCCAGGGAGCCAGGAGGCAGGGAGAGAGGAGAGAGAGACTGGGATGTAGCTCAGTTTTCAGAGCACCATTTAGCATTCACGAAGTCCTGGGTTCAGGTCCCAGCACTGCATAAACCAAGGTAGTGTTACAGGTCTGAAATCACAGCACTGGGAAGCAGAAGCAGGAGGATCAGGAATACAAGGTATTTTCCACTGCATAACCAATGTAAAACAAAATTCAAATTGTTAGGGTTGAGAAAGGGATCATTACTAGCAAAAACTGATTCACATAAGGTGTTGGTTGCACAGTTCAAATACTACACTGATAATAATCTCGAAATCAGGGGTGGCAGCTGTGCTACTCAGATATAGAGGCATCAACCTGAAAATGATGGCTAAGCTCTGGGCGTATTTGTGAAGAGTTTGGAGTTAAAGCAAATCCTGAGCGAGCCTGCAAGAGATTGACGAGTGGGAGGCCCAAGCCCATGGGAATAATGAGAGCATTGATGTGGGATCTGATCATTTTTATGAGGGAGTTAAGCATGCTGTAGGTGGGGTGGGTTCCACCACCTTAAAGATAACTGCAGGTGACCAAGAGCAGTGAGCAGGAGGTACCAGGACAGAGGAAAAGGGATGAATAGAGCCAGGACTGTTCTGCATGCAAGTGGAAAGGGCCAGGTAAGGAGGCAGGCATGGGTGGAGCCCAGGCAGAGGGAAGGTGACACTCATTTTGTAACTCGAAAGTCTAGTCTAGAAGCTTCCATGTTATCTTGGAGGTAAAGGTGACCCCATTTGCATAACGAAAAGAAAAACAATGTAGTGGAGGAGATTAACATGTAAAGGACCAATGAGCTAAATAAACACAAAAGGAAATGCCTCTTCAAAAAAAAAATAGTTGGGGGGCTGGAGAGGTAGCTCAGGGGTTAAGCCTCCGCCTTGCAGGCGGAAGGTCCTGAGATCCCAGATCCCACGTATAGACGTATAGACGCTAGGCGAAGCGGGGGCGGCCTGCGTTTCTGGTCCTGGTAGGGCGGAACCTGTGAATCCCGGGGCAGAAGGAGGTGGAGGCGTCCATGGTGGTTCCCGAATTCGTCCATGGTTCTACACATACACAAACGCGCACACACACAGACACACACACACACACACATTCGCGCACACATACATATGCACATGCACACAGTTGAATAAATAATAATAATAAAAAAACTTAAAAAAAAAAGTTGGGGCTGAAGAGATGGCTCAAGGGGTTAAGACTCTGCCATGGCCAAGTCCCACCCCCAGTTCTTATCTCAACAGACTGATCATCAAGTACCTGGAAAGATAGAGTGACTATCATCCCCAGTGTTGGGTGGGAGATAAAAGAAAAAAATGATTGTCAAGGGTGACAGTAGGAGCTGGTCTAGGGTAAAAGCTAATAACTAGGTTCTGAAATATTAAGTTTGGAGCATCCATGGAAGCCGTGAGCAGAATGCACGCTGGATGACGGGATGCTGTATTCGATGGCTCCATAATGAGATGGACACTGAAGATTCATTTGGGCTCATAAACACAGAGTCTTTTCCCAGAAGCATTGATAGTCACATGTTTGGGACAGGAATGGTCTCCCCTGAGTTTACACATCTGTAAGAGGAAGACTTGTCATAATGTAGCTGCAGTAACCCATGTGACCATCCACAAGAGACACATGGGAGCATCTTGGCAGTTGGGGTCAGGAGAGACAGGGTCTTGCTGGAGTCCAAGCTAGTGTTGAACTTGTAATCCTCCTGCCTCAGCCTCCCCAGTACATGCTATCTTATCTTCAGTGAGAAAAGACTGAAAACAGGAGATTTGGGGGTCTTCAGTATACAATAAACAAGTTAAGAAGACCACATAAGCTGACAGAAAAATTTATATGTAACATAAAATGGGGAAAACTATATTGATAGATACCCATTCCATCTTCTAAATTCATATCCACTGACTCAATAACTTCATCTCTCTGTATCTACCTTAAGGAACTAATAAACTGAAAAAAGTGCTAAAGAACAGGCATAGAGAAATTATTTGGTTTAGTTCATAACCGAGCTGGTGGTTAAGATAAGCAAATTCACAAATTAAGAGCACACCGACTGCTTGTAGAGATTGGTACATGAGAATTTGTTTTGTAGCTTTCTTAGTCCGTTACAAAACTATGTGCTATTCATATATACCAACCTGAATGTCTCCATCTGCAAAACAAACAGAATGGCAGGACACTTTCCTAGAAGCACTAAAAAAGGGGTCTCGCTTAGCTTTCAAAATCACTCACAATACCACGCTCCCACCCCTACCTGCCTCTCCAATGGTTGTTTCTGAAGATTCTTCTCCCTGCCTTCTCTTCGCCAGCCCAGCTGCCTCTGGATTCCCCTGTCCTGCTCTGGCTTTTCCCTCTGCCTGCCTCCACCTTCTCCCGAGTTCTGTTCACCAGAACACCACCAGCAGCTGCGAATCTAACCCCCACTCTCCCTTTCTACCAGTGGCTGAGCCTCTGTGCTTTCCTTCAAGGCATGACTGTTCCATTCCATGCCAAAAACACTTGGCCAGTCACTCCTGCAGACAGCCTCGGCCAGGTCCTAAGCACCCTGGAATCTGCAAATGTTATGAATATACACAGATACATTCTTGCGGGAGAGAAGACAAATAACTTGCCAGCCCCTCAAATCTCCCATGAGCCCAGATGGGTTTATCAGCTGTATCCCTCCCTGACTCCACAGTGCAGAGCCTGGCCGACCCAGCCAGGCATTAGACTGGGGGAGGCGGAGGGGTGGACTGAGTCACCAGCACCCTGGGTGATCTTTACCACAGACAGACAATTGTTAGGAACTAAAAGGGAAAGAAAAGCCTTTCCCCTGTAGCTGGGAGTGTAGCTCAGTTAGCAGAGTGCTTGCCTAGTGCGCACAATGACCAGGGTTCAATCCCAGCACTGAGCATGGTGGCAGCACATACCTAAAGCCCCAGGAGGCAGATGGATTGAGGCTCAGGGCCATTCTTCAAAGCTAGCTTGAGAACAGCCCTGGCTGCACGGACCCTACTTCAACCAAACCAAACCAAACCCCCTTTACTTCTCCAAGTTGAGGAGTGTAAGCACCCAGATAAGACCAAAAGTGAAAGTGAAATGACTACATTTTTCTCTCAAACCACAAGGCCTGCATATAGCAACCAGGGGTCAGGGTGAGGGACGAGGACCTTCTGCGGTACACACAGTGCTCTGACTCACTGTAGTCTTGGGTAAGAATTCTCACAAACCCCTACACCTCATTTCCTATTTATGCAACATGGAAAATAAGTCTGCCCCTTATCTACCAAGGGGGGAGGGTGCGGGGCGGCCAGATGACACACCGGATATGCCTTCTGAACACTTCATCCGCCACAGCCTTCCCGGGTCTTTTCATTCAGCCTGAAAGGCCTGCTCGGCTGCGCTGACCCTGTCAATGTCCTGCCTCCTTCCAGGTCCCAGACATTTCCAAATGCGCTGGAACCCCGCATGGCCAGGGGGAGATGCTGGGCTGCAGGCATCCAAGCACGCTCAGCGCAGCATTTCTTGGCGATTGAAACCGCGGCTCCCCTTTGAGAATTATTACAGAACTCGCTCCTTTTATATGTTCTACATTATGAAGCCAAAGATTATCTTTTTTCCTTTTTTGAAGTATAATCTTATAGTAAAGGCTCCTGGGGAGGGGGACACAACGGAATGCACTGCTAAGCTACTCCGGTGCTGTCTCTGATGCATCCTGACGTAGGCAGCTGGAAGGAGCTCTGGCACACAGCACCCCATTTACATGGCAGCCGGGGTTAACTGGGACAGAGGGGCGGAGACGCTCCAGAAGGCCGTGGAAGAGCAATGGTTTCAGTCTATGCTTTGCCACAACTAACCAGAATGTGCAGCTTCTGGTATGTCTTTTATACATCAATGAAGCTTCTTAAAAAGTTCTGCAATGGGGCTGGAGAGGTGGATCAGGGGTTAAGCCTCTGCCTTGCAGGCAGAAGGTCCTGAGTTCGGATCCTAACCCCATGGATAGACGCCGGGCGGAAGCGGGGGCGGCCTGCGTTTCCGGTCCTGGTAGGGCGGAGCCTGAGAATCCCGGGGCAGAGTAAACAAGGAGGAGGTGGAGGGAACGACGGCGGTGGAGGGAACGACGGCGGTTCCCGAAGTCGTCCGTGGTTCTACATACACACATATACATACACACGCTCGCACACACGCATACATACACACGCATATATACACACGCATACACGCGCAATTGAATAAATAATTTTAAAAAAATTTAAGATCGTAAAAAAAAAAAGTTCTGCAACGTCATTGAAGTTTCCTTTTCAGGCTCTCTCCCCCTGGCTGGCATGCGCCCTGCCAGCACTCAGGGCTCAGCGAGTGGGCCTGACGCTCAGGTGTCCCTCTTGCCAAGGCCCAGACCAGCCCGTTCTCCAGAGAGCGTCACCCGGTGTCTCCAGCCACGGTCAGCTCAGGAATCCGCTCCAGAACAACCCAGAGCCGCCACGGCCTCCTGATCATTCCCAGCTGCTACTTGCCTGCATTCACTTCCCTCGTTAGGCACCAGGTTGCTTTGTGAGAAAGGAGACCTATGGGCTCTTGGCGAATGTTTGCTGGGCTCCTCGGTGAGCCTCCTTAGATCCTTTAGAATAAGGCAAAACTTGCAGGCGTATGCCCCAAGCAAACGTTACCAAACTGTTGAAACCCGGCCTTGTGTGACAGCTCAGCAGGAAGGCGCCTGCTCAAAAACCTGTGTGATTCCTAGAAGCCCATGTGGTAGAAGGGGAGACTTCTGAAAGTTGTCCTCTAACCTTTACCCATATACTGTGGTACGCATATGTGAAGGCTCTCTCTCTTCTATCTCTTTTTCAAATAAATAAGAAAATATTTTAAAGATATTAAAATAAACATTATTAACGCTTCTCGGCCTTTTGGCTAAGATCAAGTTAAACATTAAATGTGATGATGTGCTTTTATCGACGTATTGAATGTAATTTAGTGATAAGACAAATATTCTTTCACAGTAGCAATGTATGTAGACAATATTTCAAGAGACATGTAACATCTGTGACAAAGCTCGCAAGCGCACATGATTTTTTTCTTTCTGGTGAGTTGGGGTCGTAATTAACATTCCCATGATTTGTCAACACCATTCATAAGCGAAACTTACACACAGGTATGTGAAAAGAAGGGGAAAAAAAGAAATCAAAGAAGGAAAAGGTCAGTGAAATGGTGACCTTTTCCCTCATAAATGCACATGATCCCCCTCAACCTACCCAAAGACAAGGTCTGCAGATGCCTGCCTGGATAGAGGATCTGTACCCAATTTATCTTGTTTTCACAAAGAGCACCTAATAGCCTGGCTATTAAACAACAAGTACAGCTTCTCCTGTCATCTGGAGGCAAGCCCACAGAAGCTCAAATCTCTTACATAAAATGAGGCAGTGTTTGCCTAAAACCTACACCCATCCTCCTTTGCAGCGTGAGTCACGCCTAGATTACTTACAATGCCTAATGCAAATGCTCTGTGAACACTTCCTACGCCTTTGTTTAGAGACTAAAGACAAGGGAAATATCTGTATATTAAATACTTAAATCTGACTACATTTTCGATCCCTGATTGGCTCCATCTGTGGGTGAGGAACATGCAGGCATGAGGAGTCAACTATAATAACGATGCTAATATAAATTCAGAATCAAAGATAAACAAGTTCTCCTTTGGAGTTATTACACCAAAGTATGTCTACAAAATGGTTCACTGACTGCCAAGGAACTTCAAATACATCTTCCTGGAACCACATCCTTCCACCTGATAACAG
The DNA here is from genome assembly GCA_023101885.1 of Typhlomys cinereus. Taxonomy (NCBI): domain Eukaryota; kingdom Metazoa; phylum Chordata; class Mammalia; order Rodentia; family Platacanthomyidae; genus Typhlomys; species Typhlomys cinereus. The sequence goes on from JALPQD010000192.1 coordinate 2,534,877, forward strand.
TCTTAATTCTTCAAAGCATTAACATAAAAAAGAAACTTACAAAGATTGTACCTGAGTGCTGCGATGGCTCCGTAGGTAAGGTGTCTATGAGCAAATCTGGAGACCTCAGTTTCAAATAAATAAGGAGAGAACCCATTTCTGAAAGTTGTTCTCTGACCTCCACATGCCCATTCTGCCCTCTATCTCTCTCATAAATAATACTTTTTAAAAGAAATATACAAAGTTGGAGGGTTTAAGGAAGAAAATCGGTTTCTTTAACCCCCTTGCCACGTGCAAAGTGGTCTCGAAATGGACCATGTAAATCTCTGAATATGCAAGAAATGTCAGAATTTCCTTGCTCTGTCTCCTGTTTCCACTGGAGCAGCCTACGGTGCAGGAGTTCCTGGTGCAAGCGTGGCTCTCTCTTACTGTTACTAAATACTTCCTTTCTTCATTTTTTTGTTGCTACAGTTATGGTTGACAGCATTTCACAAGAGTGCAAAAGTAAAGAAACGACGCAAAGTAAACCTGAGTTAACAGTGAAACATCTATGGAGAAAAAATCCTGTTCACTGCAGCCTTTCTGGAAGCTTCCTTAGTCTTCACTGCACATTCGACCACATACTACACCTGGGCCCTATGCACATGCTCAGGCCTATGTCCACCAGCCAGAAAGGAGCAACCCTCCCCCCTCCCCCCTTTGTCTGCCCCACTATGGCATCTGAAGCAAACTGGTTTCTTACTTCCAGCATCAGCCTGAAGATTTCAGGTCGATAAAAAATAATTGGTTTACCTTGAAGCTCCTCTTTACTCCTACCCCCAAAAATGCAAGAGCTGCTCTTGCCCTCCACCGGCCAGTCAAATTAAGAGACTATTAAGCAAATGCGTTGGCCCATCACAGCCCCATCCTGTCGAAGTCTTGAACATCTGCAGTGTGAAAAACAAGCTAGGCAGAAAGAAGCAGCTTTGGGAAACATGTGTCATGGAACAGTGGCTCGTTGCCTGAATGAGAAATTCTTAAAGATCCTTACAGAGTCACTGAGTAAAATCCCCAGCTTGCCCAAGCAGAAGGCCCATAATCCTGCCCTAAAGGAGAACATCCCTCGGGTTTCCCAAAGGCCACAACCAAGGCTGCCACGGAGCCTGAGTGCTAACCACCACCTCCGTTGTGTGAAGCTTTGACCTTGGCCCGGTGGTCATTTTGTGAAGACCTCACCTCCATTCCCCAGTCCTTGTAAGAGCCACTCTTCAGCGAGGTCCGAGATGTAAAGGATCGTGACTCTGTCCATCCCCTTCTCTCTCCTCCCACCAAGCCACCGTGATGACTCTCTCCCTGTCAGCTGACCTTCAGCTGTCTCTTCTGTCTCACGCTCTCCCATCTTAAAGCTAAACTATAGCTCTCTTGGGCACCAGGCCCTCAATTCTAAATAAACTCATATTTCTTTTTTTAAATAATTTTTAGTTTTGTACTAGTTTTACAACCATAAGAGTAATTATCTCTGCCCCTTCATCTCTCCCTTCCTTCTTTCCCTCCCTCCTTTTTTTCATCCGTCCATCCCACTCCCTCCCACCCTCCTATCTGTCTGCTTCTATAGGTCCCAGGGTTCCCTCTGGATTGTCTGCTCTGGTAGGGATTCAGTCCTCTGTATCAGACCAAGTGGCCCTTCCTTGGGCAGACCCACTGATGGAAGCACTCCCTGTCACCTGTCTAGCCCTAGCACCTAAGGTTCCCACTGTATGTAGTTATTTCTCCTGAGACCCTTGCTGCTGTATGGGGGCATGTCGGTATGTCGGCCTTTGTGCAGATCTGGTATGGACTGGTCTCATTGCAGTGAGTTCCTGGATGCAGTAGCTCTGCCTCGAGTGTTCTGTCTTGTCCAGCAGTGGACCTTCCCATTGTTAGGCTCTTACCATCTTACCGCCCCCTCTTTTACAACGTTCCCTGAGCCTTAGGATGAGGAGAGAATCGGCCTGATTCCAGGTGAGCAATGCAGGGTCGCTGGCACTCTGCATTGTGGTTGGCTGTAGTTGTCTATTTCACTGCTCTTCCACTAAACTAGGCTGCGTCCTGTCTTGGGGTTGAGACCCTCTCCCAACCAAAGATATAATGAGAGGTGTTTAGATGGAAGTTATTCTTGGGGGCTTGTGGTAGTATTGAGACATCTGATCCTGTCCACTAACAGTTTATTTCCGTCCACTGTTAGTTTCTCTGCTCACGGAACTCCAGGTGGAGTCGCTCCCCATTCCTTTCCCCTCTGACCTAACATCAAGGACCTGAGCTTGGTTCCCAGAACCCACAAAGCAGAAGGAGAGACCCAACTCCTGAAAGTTGTCTTCTGACTTCCATACTTCTTGCACATTGAGACACCTGTGTACCAACACAGACATATACATATACGTGTATACACACGATAAACAAATGCTTTTAAAACGTTCTTTCTTTAAAAAAAAAAAATTCATACTATGTTAACCACAAAACTTTATAGGAGTTATTTTTTATTTGTTCATTGTTTTTTTGGGGGGGGGTTGCTTTCTTGAGTCCAGGTCTCATGCATCTCAAGCTGACTTCAAACTCCTTTCATAGCCAAGGAGGACTCTTGACCTTACTTCCTCTGTCTCCTCCAGGCGGGATGATGGGGGGTGGGGGGACTACCAGGACCAGTTCATGTGCTACCCGGGCCTGAGCCCTGCATTGGGTGCACGCTAGGCAAACACTCCACCAACCGAGCTACCTTCCCAGTACTTCAATAAAAGACTTTTAAAGCATCAAAATAAATTTGGTTTACTATTTATGGACCAGGGTTGAAGATGTATACTCACCTGATGAAGTGCTTGCCTACTAGACACAAAGCCCTGCACTTAATCGCCAGCACTACATAAATTGGGCATTGGTGGCACATGCCTATAAACACTAAACAAAGGACTCCAGAAGTGGAGGCAGGAGGATGAGGAATTCAAGGTCATCCTTGGCTACAGCAGTGAGTTTGAGACCAGCCTGGGCTGTATGAGGCCTTATCTTGAAAGAAAAAATAAACATGCTTTATTGGTCCTCCTTTTCCATATCTCGTCCATGACTACGTGTGTAGTGGAAACCTATACTCTTGGCACTTGGGAGGTAAAAGCAGGGAGTGAGGCACCAACTGGGCTACAGAGCAAAACTCAAAAGCAAAATCAGTAACAAAACCAAAATTATCAACTATGCACATAAACTAAAATCTAAAATAAAAGCCAGGTGTGGTGGGCCATGCCTGTAATCCCAGCACTCAGGAAGCTGAGGCAAGAAGATGGATCTTAGTTTAAGGACAGTCCAGGCCAATCTGGGCTGCAGAATGAGACTCTTTTTAAAACACAGAAACAAAAATAATGATCGGAGAGATGGCTCAGGGATTAAGACTCAAGCAGAAGGTCCTGGTTAGGATAAAAGCGCCAGGCAGAAACCGCTGGGTGCACTTCTGGCCCTGGTGGAAATCCCAGAGAGAAGCAAGAAGGAGGTAAAAGCAATCCAGGATGATTCCCAAAGTCATCCTTGGTCGTCCACAGGGACACACAGTGCCCTCTGATACACACACACACACACATAAAATAAATAAATAAAATATTAAAAAATAAATGAAAATGCTTCTGGTACCATAATCTTAAATATGCAGAACATTTTTTTTTTTACTTATTAGTAGTAAATTCCCATTATGTGCAGCACACAATTAATCAGCAAATCATAAGCAAATTACAAATGTGGATTTGTACAAATTGCTGGAGGTGTGGCTGGGAGGCATCACATTATCCTACCCTGACCACAGCCCTGATCTTCATCCTCAGCTCCAAAGTACAACACAGACCTATATAAATAAGTGTCAAACCTTCTTGGGAAATATATTCTTCAATGGGAGTTCAGAGGAGGCTTTCTAGGCCACTCTGATCCTGTGGTAACTTTCTTCCAGGTGCTCCTCCAAAAATAAGGGAAGAAGTAGGCAGGGTAGCACCAGTCATGTCGTGCAAATCCTTAAACGCTTGTAGCTCGGAGCCCCCACGCCGCCCTTCAATCTGCCACGCCCTCCTCCATGTGACTAAGAAAGCAGCTTGTAGATTGCCATGGGCGCCACTCATTTGCAGCCAGGCTCGCACAGGCATCAGCCCTATCCTAACTTCAGAGCCCAGGAGGGATTTTGCCTTCCACGAACACAGCACAGTTCAGAAGGGCAAGCGACATGCCTTTTCCCTGCCAGTGAACTTGTTCTCCGGGGAGATCCACTTCAGAAAAAGGGTGTGCATACTGACCAGAACCCTGGTCTCACTTATTCCCACTACTTGACCCTCTCTTGACTTCTTTCACCTCAATTCCATGTCCCACCCAAGAACTTTCTCCCTGGTACTGGGGTTGAGTCCTAGCCTGGCCCTAGTCATCTTTTTGTCTGAGTTACTACAACGATTCACCTTGCTGGTTTGGGGGGAGCGGGCAGGAGCTGTTGTTGTTGCTGTTGCTCTGGTTCTTTATATATATATATTTTTTTTTTTTTTAAATTTTTTCCTAGTTTTAAAAACATATTGAGTAATTGTCTCTGCCCCCTTTTCCCCCTCCCTCTTTTCCCCCTTCCTTCCCTTCTTCCCCTTCCTTCATCAATCCATCCCCTCTCTCCTTCCTGTCTGCTTCTCTGTGGGTCTCAAGGTTCTGCTCTAGACTGGCCCTTGTTTGGCAGACTCTGATGGGGTACCCCCCTTCACCTGTCTAGCCCTAGCCTCTGAGGTTCCCATGGGTTAGTTGATTAGTTTTTTAATTTTTTTAACTTTTTATTTATTTAGTGTTTGTGTGTGTGTGTGTGTGTGTGTGTGTGTGTGTGTGTGTGTGTGTGTGTGTGTGTCAGAGGGCACTCTATGTTCCTGTGGAGGACTAAGGGTGACTTTGGGAATCATCCTGGATTGCTTCTACCTCCTTAGAGTTTTGTTCTGGGGTTTCTCAGGCTCTGCCTTCCAGAGCCAGAAGTACAGGCCATGGCCAATTCCATCTGGCATTTTTACATAGGATCTGGGATTTGAACTCAGGTCCTTCTGCTTGTGAGGGGAAGACTTAACTCCTGAATCATCTCTTCACCCCAGAGTGGTCTTTCAAACTCTGCCACTGTGTCTGTTCACTGTTCAAAAACCTGCAACAGCTCCATCCATGTTTCTGTCATGCTTAAAATTCAAAGTCCTGGGCCAGTGAGAGAGCTCGGCAGGGAAGGCGTCTGCTTACAAACCTGGAAATCTAAGTTGGATCTCTCCGGAAGCCCACACGGTGGAAAGAGAAATGACTTCTAAAAGTCATCCTCTGACTTCTACCTGTGAATCATGGCATGCATGCTCCCTTCTTTCCTCCCCTCTCCTCTTCTCCCCTCCCTTCTTCTCCCCTCCCCTCTCTTCCCCTCTCCTCTCTTCCCCTCCTCTTTTTTCCCCTCCCTTCCCTTTCCTTCCTTCTTTCTTCTCTCTCGAAAAATAAATAAAATATATTTTTTAAAAGTCTAAAGTCTTTTTTTTTTAAAACAAATGTTCTTTTTGTGCAATTTTTTTATTAATTATTTATTCAATTGTGTGTGTGTGCACATGTGTGTATGTAGGTGCGTGTGTGTAGAACCACGGACAAATTCAGGAACCACCATGGACTGCCTCCACCTTCTCGTTTTACTCTGCCCCGGGATTCACGGGCTCCACCCTACCAGGACCAGAAACGCAGGCCGCCCCCCAGGCCTCGCCCCCCCCTTCCCCGCGTCTGTACGTGGGGTCTAGGATCCAAACTCAGGACCTTCCACCTGCAAGGCAGAGGCTTAACCCCTGAGCCACCTCTCCAGCCCCTTAAAAGTCTAAAGTCTTACAGTGGTGCTAAACCATTGACAGAGGGATAGAGTTCAATGTAGAGCCCTTGCCCAGCATATGCAAAGATCTGGGTTCGATCCCCAGTACCGCAACAAATGGAGTAACTGGTCTGACTCCTCGCCTCTCTGACCTTCTACTTTCTGCCTCACTCACTCCAGTCAGCCAGGCAGGCAGACTTCCAGATCCTTCTCCGATCTTGCCAGAGGCAAATTCTTTAACTGTTTCCTTAGAAGCCTCTGCCAAGGCCTGCGTGTGGCTACCTCACTTCTCTATTCAGATCTCTGCCGGGCTCCCGTAGCCTCCCTCTGACCTCTCTGGTCTCTCCCAGGCTCAGCCTCTAAACTGCTCCTACTTGGGCCTCTCAGAAAGTGAGAACAGAAAATTCACTGAGCTGGGATATGGTGGTGGGACACTTGCCTAGCATGTATGAGGTCCTAGGTTCAAGGTCTTTATAAAAAAATAATAAAAATAAGCTTCAGACTGGACATGGTTGTACATGTCTATAATCCCAGAATTTTGGGGACAGATGTTGGAAGACTGCTACAAGTTTGAAGCCAACCTGGACTACATAGCAAGCAAGCCCCGATTTCATATAGACAAATAAATTTAAAAAAATCATTCTGCTCAGTATCTTCTCTGGCCCCCTGATAGGACAGAGGAATTTTAGAAAGTTAAAAACAACTGTACCAGATCACAAAGCAAGTAACTGCTGACAACTGCGGCACGTTCCTGGGGGCCCTGGGCTGTGCCACCCTGGGGCAAGTGGGCAGCCGAGTCCTGTTCTGCTCTAGCAATGTCCTGTCTCAGCACCATCAGCCCGACTCCAGTTCTAGCCAGGGTTACAATAATGAAAGGCAGTTAGCGTAAAGATTTTGTTTTTCTCTTTCAGAATGTCAAATCGTTGTCTTATTCTCAGCAACACCACTAGATAAAAACACAATAGATTTGTTAGTGCATTTGACTACCAGCAGAACTAGATATAAAACCAAAATAGACTGCTAATGTATTTCACAATCAAGGTAACTAGATAAAAACACAACAGATTGCGAATACACTTCACTTTTCACCTCTGTTGCTTGCAGAATAGCCTAGAGTGGGAAAGTGCACCCTGGACAGAGGTACTTGTAGCCTTTGCCTCCTTTCTTCCCAGCCCTCCCCATCCATCCCTACCCCATCCTTATTGTTCAGAGAGGAAAAGCCAGACTTCTGCAGCTTGGTGACACTGGGGGGGGGGGTCTTCCTGTACTTACTGCAGCTTGCGGGTGAGTAGTCACCACTTTTGTGAGCCAGAAGGCAGCCTCAGGATGCTTCCATCACCCTCAGATTCCCTCTCTGCTTCAACTGCAAGGCTATGGGAATGCCCAGCTTCACCAAGGCACTGAACACAACATTTCCTCCTTTACGGGGAACTGAAAGGAAGGAGTAAGAACACGGAGCTCAAGCAAGTCTCTGGCACAAAGCAGGCACTCACTGGTATGTTACAGGCGCTGGTCCAAGGACCCTGGTCCTCCGTGTGCCTTGAAGGGAGGGATCAAAGCATTCCACAGGAAGAGCTTGTCCACTGGGTCTTCCATAAACTTCCACCTCATGGAAAACTCATGGGAGGTCAGTTAATATTGGGAAGCATTCTGACTTCCCTGTTGGGGGAACCCCAAATAATTAACCGGAACCATGTCTATGTTATAAAATAAAATAGCAGCTCTAAATACAAACTGCTCAGTCTTGCGCCTTTATCTATAATCTACATTCCTGGCAAGTTCTACAAACTTTCTGATGCTAAGGAAACTGTAGCTTCCTGCCATTTCCCCTATTAACCCAGCAATAAAACATCTCCTGTCTACTCAAACTACAAACCAAAACAGGCACACAGACTTCCTAAAAGATGAACTGAGGTTATATACATCTACTCTCACGATCTGGTTCATTGTTGCACCTTTTTGTTATTAATTCTTCAGGACTAAATCAAGAATCTTAATTATGCAGACTCTTGGAATGGGGCTGAGATGGTCTCTTTTCTAAATGTGGCAAGACAGTGCTGGCCATTTATAACTCTTTTGCACCTTCAAGGAAGAGGAAAGAATAGTTCGAGAAATTCCACAAAGAACAGTTCAAGAAATTCAACAAAACAGAAAGATTTATCAGATTATTATAACTTTCTAAACATAGGCTTACAAGTGTATATAGATTACTGCATATCCCTGTGCCTGCTCTTTTCCAGTCTTCTCATTCTTATTCAAATAACCACATACCAGTCCGCTGCTCAAGTGAGATTTTCCACCACACTTTTCCTAAGTAAAAATATTTGTTCCAGCAAAGACATGACTCAGCATGTTCACGTGGCAAAGCTCAGGGGGGAAGGCTTCTTTTCACAAGTACAGTCAAGAAGACAGAGAGCAAAATTGGACTTTTTTTTTAAGATTTGAAAGGTCAAAGAATTTCAAACTATGCCTCTCTAACCAGAGAAAGGGAAAAAGAATTAAGATTGTCATAAACAACAGTCTATCCGATGGCTTGTGCTTAACTATGTATTAGCATTTAAATTGTCACAGTAAGACCTGGGAAAGGATGCAAACCAGGTGGGATGGCGGGTAAATTTGCATATGTTCTCCTATTGTGTGAGTAGCTCATCCCCTCTGCAGACCACAGCGAAGGTGCTGAGAAAGGTCTCAGCTCTGTTCATGAAAAGGTAAATAAACTAAAGCTGAGAAGTTTCTCAGCATTGTAGGTCAGTGGTGTTCAAACCTTACAGATTACCAAAACCACAGGGAGCTGCTGCAAATGCAGATTGCAGGGTCTTCCGGTCCTAATTCAGATTTGGGAGCTCTGGGACGGGGCCTGGTGATTTGTAAAGCATACACCCGGGAGATTCTGGCTCCAGCAGACCTCACCCAGCAGGGAAGTGCCTGGGCAGAGGATTGCAAATGGCAGCCAATAACTATCAATAATATCCTACCTTGACTTAACTTAATCCCCCCTTCATGAAACCCTAACTCTAAAGCTATCAGGACACCATCTCCCTTCCAGGTCCTGTTTCCAGGCATCAGCCACACACATCTTGCCCATAACGCACACTCCTTTCCAAAATGGGTTTGCTCCCTTCCTTCAGTTCACCCCTACAATCTTCACAGCAATGCCCTGCTAGGCCTCCTGCCTTCCCCATTTTAGAGACGAGGAAGCAAAGGTGATGAGCAGCGTCCCAGCGGTAAACCCAGGACATCTGGGGCTTGGTGCTGATACTGCCCTATCCATGTCCAAAAGCTGCCTTGGGGCTGGGAAGAAAGGGAGCTTCGCGTTCATACTCAGCACTGAATAAAACAGATAATCCCTAGGAGGCAGAAGCAAAAGGCTCAAAGTCACCCTCAACTACATAGCCAGTTCACAGACTAAAACACATAGGCAGAAAGAGAAAGAGAGAGAGAGAGAGGAAGGGAGGGAGGAAGGAAGGAAGGAAGGAAGGAAGGAAGGAAGGAAGGAAAAGAAAGAAAAGAAAGGAAAGAAAGAGAGAAAGAGAGAAAAAGAAATAAAGAAAAAGAAAGAAAGAAAGAAAGAAAAAGAAAGAAAGAAAGAAAGAAAGAAAAAGAAAGAAAGAAAGAAAGAAAGAAAGAAAGAAAGAAAGAAAGAAAGAAAGAAAGAAAGAAAGAAAGAAAGAAAGAAAAAGAAAGAAAGAAAGCGAGAACCCTTATTGTATGTTCAGGAAACGCCCCGCTGCGTGGAGGAGCAGCCAGGTCAGCTCCCTGCAGTGGAAGGCTCTGCCCCTCGCCTCACTGGACAGTAGATGGGCAAAGAGCATGTTCCAGGATTTGCTCAGTAAATTGTCCCTTGTCTTGGAAACACAGTTGGCTAGCTGAACCACCACATCTGCGCTGGGGACAGAAGTGTGGTCACCTGAAGTACAGCCCAGAACTCTCTGAGGGACACAGTCTGGGGCACTCTTAGGACACTGCCACAGAGGATGTGGCTTTGAGCTGAATGTGGAAAGATGAAAAAGATTTCACTAGGCAGAGAAGAGAAACAGCACTGTGAAGAAAAGGCCGGTGGAGCATATGCTGAGCCTGCTGCGAGTGAGGACGCTAGGGATCTGAGCGGCAGAGGGAGGAAGGACCAGGAGACCCAGCCGCCTTTAGAATGCTCCCTGGGGGCTGGAGAGGTGGCTCAGGGGTTAAGCCTCCGCCTTGCAGGCGGAAGGTCCTGAGTTCGGATCCCAGATCCCACGTATAGACGCCAGGCGGAAGCGGGGATGGCCTGCGCTTCTGGTCCTGTGAATCCCGGGCAGAAGGAGGTGGAGGCATCCATGGTGGTTCGCGAGTTCGTCTGTGGTTCTACACATACACAGACACACACACACACACACACACAGACACGCACGCGCACGCACATACACACGCACATGTGCACAGTTGAATAAATGATAATAATAAAAAAAATTTAGAATGCTCCGTGAAGGAAACTCTATATCAACCACATAGAACTAAGCCAGCCTAATCTTCTCCCATCGTGAAGCTCAGGGACATTTGCGGAAGAGGGGGCGGTAAGATTGTAAGAGCAAAAGGATGGGAGGAGCAATGATCTGAAGATTCTCTACACTAGTTAGGGCTGAAGCAATCATAATAGGACTTTGCATGCCCTACACAATGTCCAACACACTATTGACCTCACAAAATCTAGCATCAGCTAAAGGCACCAAGATCCTTGGAGGCAAGGTATTGACAGCCACAGTAGTGTTCCTATGCTTAAGGGGAACACGAGAAAGGGTTCAGGGAAATGCCACTGGGTCCTTGTATGTCATCGGAGAGGAGGACCAAGAGGAGAGTTAGGCATACACAATAAAGGACTCTCTGGGGGAGGCACTGGGAGACGGGGAGGGAGGGAAGGGGAGCAGGGGGTTCAGGGGGAGGGGGGGGAGGGAACTGGTCTACCTATTAAGTTTGTATGAGCGGAAATAATAATAAAAAATGTTTAAAAAAAAAAAAAAAAAGAATGCTCCCTGAAAACTGTCGGTTAAAGTCATGCAAGAGCTAAGAGCCAGGAAGGGCCGAGGATTGACAGAACCAATGCGGGCTATCATCACAGTCCTGGCCAGATCCAGCCTCCTTCCTGGGAGCTTTGGAGTCAGGCGAGTTGACTGGCTGTTGGGCAAATCTTCAGCTTCTTTAAAACCTCACCATGTTTTTTGTTTGCATATTTGTAGGTGCGAGTGCAAGTGTGTGTGTGTGTGTGTGTGTGTGTGTGTCTGTGTACACTGGCACTTGACTGTATGTCTGTAGAGGCCCATGGTTGACTTTGGGGAATCATCCTGAATTGCTATACCTCCTTATTGCTTTGTTGTTTGTTTTCCCGAGCTCTACTTTCCTGAGCCAGAAGTGCGGGCCACCACCATTTCCTCCAGGTTTTTTTTTTTTTTTTTTTTTTTTTAATGAGGGATCTGGGGATCTGAACTCAGATCCTTTTGCTTTCGAGGCAAAGGCTTTTAACCCCTGAGCCATCTTCCCAGTCCTCATCATGTTTATTCTTTATGAAGGGAACTCTACCGCTTGGGTCATTGTGCAAACATGAGATGGATCCAGTGGCGCTAATTATGATGATGATGGTGATGACTATGGTAATGCCAGTGGTGGCTGCCGGGTTGTAGGGGCAGGGTAGAGGAAGGACAGGCTAACTTCTAGGTTTCTAAGCTGGTGGGCGAAGGTCCACATCACCAGTCAACCTGGGGACACAGAAAGAGGACCTGATTTGGAAATCTATTTTGCAAGTTGTTCTTGGGCTGCCCACTGGAATGTACTGATGGTTGGAGACACAGATCGGAAGAGAAGCAGGCACTAGATGTACACATTCATGAGTCCATCTCAGTCATATTTGAAGCCTTGGGAACGGAGGCTTCACAGAGCACATGGGTGAAAGCAGAGAGATGTTGATTTCATCCAGAATGAAAGCTCTAGTTCAGAGTTGTGAACAGAGAACCATTAAACCAACGTGCGTGGAGAGCCAGCCACATGCCAGGCGCGGCCTTGGCGCCTGACACTGGAACAAAAAGCCATCCACAGAGAACTCACATTGTCATTCGGGAAGGGCCAGTCAATACACTTGACAGGCTGAGGATTGGCAAACCTCTATGGGGGGGGCAGGATCAGGCTGAAGGAAGGGATACCCAGGGCCCAGGGGAATGGGTGCCACACCAGCTTTAGGGGGTCAAGTAACCCTTGAGCTGATTCAGGGTTGGAACACGGAGAGCTTCCCCAGTGCGAGGCTTCCCTGAGTCTCACCAGTGTGTATCCTATGGAATCTTTTACCCAGTTGAGGTAACTGTCATCACCACACTTTAGAGATACAACTGGTATCAAACCACAGAGATGCTTGGCAACTTACTACACAGCAAGAAAGCAGGAGAGTCAGGTACAGACAGGATTTGAGCTCGAAGCCCCTGCTGTCTGCAATAAATACTTACAGAACATGAGTTAGCCAAGGAGGAGTCGCTAGAAATACTGGAAAGTGCTGTTTTATTCCTTCAAGGACAACAGCTTCATAAGAATTGAGCAAAAGCCCCACTCAGAAATTTCGTGACCTGGGGACAAGGGACATCCTCTATGAACCTCAGTTTTTTTCATCTGTAAGACAGGTCTACACCCCATGAATATCATCCTGGGGACACAGGGAGATCCCAAGGGAGCCGCTGTCTGGTCTCACCCATCGCTGATCCCCGCTCATGGCTGCCTTACTTGTCACTGTGAAAATGTGCTCAGATGCACCAAGCAAAGCCACAGTTTGCTCAGTGACACTCGCCATGGTGACGCAAGGAACCCAGGACACGGGGCTCCTGGCTGCATCTATCCTCCCTCGGGCTTCCTCATCTACACAATGAGGTGTTGTCTAGGGTGAGCCAGATGAAAACAAGCCAGCTAGGAGGAAGGACAGGATTCCCACATCCCCGAGTGTTGCATTACCAACTAGGCTTGACCTGCGTGTCCCTAGAAGATTGCGAAGAGCTGCTTCAAGGTGTGAGACGATGGTCCCGCGCAGGACTCTGGAGAGACAGGCGAGGCCCTGAGCGGTAGTGCCCGCCTCTGACTCCGGGGGCCTCCACCTCTCTCCCGGCCTGACCACCCAGCCACAAGGGCTGTTCTGTTCTTTCCTACACAGCCATCCTGCAGAGGCATTTGCACTTGCTCCGGCTCAGAAACACTGGTGTGAGTGAGTTTGCAGCTGCTGGTCTCTGGGGACACATAGAACCTCTGCACAGCCTTCCTTAAGCCCACCCCTCTCGATTTCACCTGGACTGGTCCCCTGTCACCACCATGCCCCCCACACAGCCTCACATTAGCACACTTCCTTTGTGGTACTAAAACTACAGAAAATTATCTTGCTTGCTTTTCTTTTTCTGATTTCTTTCCTACCCATCTTGCCTGCTGTTAAAAACTGTAAGTGAAGTGCCTAGATACTGTCTCTCTTGTTCACCGGTATATTCCCAGCACCTGGCAGGAAGCAAAGAGCTTGATAAATATTTATTGAATCAATAAAGTCATACGGATGAGCATGATCAAGTTGCAGAGGCAGAAAAGTAAGAGTTGAGTTTAAGAAATCCGCTCATTCGGGTTCAGCTGGGTTCGGGCATTTTGAGGGGAGACCTGTTGCTTGCAGGGGACCTGGCACAGTCAGAACTGTGAAGCTAATGGGGCGCCCCAACTTTGTGTGGTCAGGATGGCACTGGACAGGGCTGAGCCTGGGGAGGACTATCCCCTAACAAAGCTAGAAAGACATTCGTTATCCTGGAATTGACAAAAATGATCAACTCTACCAAGTGCTGAAAAACATTTGGAAGACCAGCACAATAGCTCGGTGAGTAAGGTGCCAGCTGGTAAACTGACGACCTTAACTTGGTCCCTGGAAGCCCACAAGGTGAAAAGAGAGTACTGTCCTCTAACGTTCACCTGTGTATTGCAGTGCAGTATGCCTGGGCTCTCTAGCTCTCTCTCATAAACACCTAAAACATTTAAAAAGTAAAAATATTTACAGGAAAAGTTTCAGAACAGTTTAAAACTAATTTGAGAATCTCTCAAAAGTTAAATTGTTCATATTCATGATGGAGCAATACTATATATCCAGAAAGAAATCGCTGCCTGAATCCAGCACTAACACAAAGCATTGTTAACGGCAGTGAAACTTTTTAGGTAACACATATCTACTGATGAATGGGCTGATCAATAAAATGCATTATTTAGACTACAAAACATCAATTAATGGCCAACACAATGTGTGTGTGTGTGTGTGTGTGTGTGTGTGTGTGTGTGTGTGTGTACTTTAAAGTAGGACCTAAAAGAAAAAAAAGGCATGTATGAGTCAGGCATACTGAAACACATTGAACAGCACTTGGAAGTGTAGACAGGAGCATCAGGAAGGGTCAGGAGTTCAAAGTTAGTCTGGGCTAAGAAGCAAGATTGAGGCCAACCTTGAGATACATGATATCCTGCTTCAAAAATAAAAATAAATAAATTAAAAGGAATTATGGTAATCATACAGTAACAGGAATGCATGAAACCATTTATAAAGATTTGTCGGTAACCAATATCTTTATTATCATTGTAATATGTAAATATGGAAATCAATGTAATATAACGTAAATATATAAAAAATGTTTAAATGCTCACATCAAATTGTACAGGACTCTGGGAGATGTGGGGACAGGAGGGATTGAAATTGGGATTCTTATCCAAAAGGAACTTGAATGTCACTGGTATTTCCTTTTTGTTTTATTTTGTGAAAAAGTCTTATGTAACCCAAGATGTCCTTGAACCCCAAATCCTCTTGTCTCAGCCAGTTGCTGCGATTACACCATGCCAGACTTCCAAAATTTTCTTTTATTAAATAAATCTAAGATGACACAGAAACAATGTTATTAATTTAGGGAGACGGGAATACGGTGCAGTGCTATTGAGAATCTAAAGGGAGATGTAGCACTGGGAATGTAGCTCAGGGGCAGACCTCTGCTTAGCACTAGTGAGATCCAAAGTTTGATGCCCAGAACTGTAAAAATAGGAAGGGGGAGAAAGGGAGAGAGGAAGGGGGGAGGAGGAGGAAAGGACAGACCAATATCCACGGAAAAACTAATGAGATTTCAGGATTGATTGGATAAGTAGAGAGCACAGATTGTCTGGGGAAGAATGAAGAGATAAAAATCATGAACTAAAACCAAAAAGTAAAGTTCAGTTTTGGAAATATTTTCCATATTAATGACACATCCAAGTTAATATTAATCGAGAAGTTAGAATAAAAAAAAATAAAAATAAAGTTGATATTGAAAGTGTACTCTGGGAAACTAAGGAGAAAAATAGGTGTCTCAACCGATTTCTTTTGAAACTTTATTATTCTTTATTTTTAATTTTTATTTGTGTGTGTGTGTTACTTGTCTGCCACGGCACCAGCGTGGAGGTCAGAGGAAGACCAGTTCATGGAGTTCTCTTCCTTGTCGGGCTTGTGTGGTGGGCTTCTCTACCCACTCACTGAGCCATCTCTCTTGCTTGCCAGTGTTTATTTACTGTCACATGGAGTCCAGGCTGGCCCTACTCAACATGTTCCTGCCTCGGTCTTCTGAACGCTGGGATTACAGGCCACACACCACCCCTTGGTTGAAAGATTTTTGTTGTTGTTGTTAAGTCCTTGAGAGTTCACCGTCTCTTCAGCTTGCTTACAACATCCACAGAAACTAAACACAGTGCCAGCTCAACAAATGTCAGTTCCACTTGGAAGTTCAGGTCACTAAACTTTAATACAGGTTTCTAGAAAGCTTGCAAGTTTGCTCATTGATAATCAATTAACCACCCTGTATAGTAAGGCTTTTAAGCAAAACCCCAGGTTTACCTGGTTCAAATTTAACTTTCAAACAAGCCTCTATTTTGAGACCAACCTCCTCATTCCTACACAAATATTATTGATTTCCATTATCAAAAGAATGTAGTTTATCTTTAGTAAAAGACACCCCCTCTAATATTTCATTATATTTGCGTGTTTGCAGAGTGCTTTCCTAGCCTTTTATAATGTGTTTTGTAACTCTCGGAAAGTCAATACTCAACTCTTCTCTAGAGGGAACACAGGCGCCTTGGTGCCTAGGTCAGGGTGACTCAGGCAGGGTCAACAATGAAGCCAGAACCTGGAGCCCAGCAGTTCAATCCCTAAAGACCACCCAGCACTTGCTCCTTTAAGGAGTCGTCCTGCTTCCAGGCCTTGGGAACCAATGTGGGTTGTGAAGTCTTCTTCTTTAGAAACTAAGAAATAACTGACACGATCTAACAATTTCCACAATTAACAGCTTTGTGGAGTTTTTGTCCTCTTTATTTGTTTTTCTTTGTTTTTTTAGAGCCCTCAATTCAGAATTAGAAATTCAAATCAAAGGTAGAGTTTAAAGCATATACCTCGCTGTGTATTTGTTCGGGTGAGTGCTATCTTGCAACTGCTGAGCACCTAACGGACCAGGACTTGTCTGTCAGCTGGTATTGACCCCATGCAACCAACACATAGTGACCGAGTATATAGATTATTTTGACAGAATAAAGTTGTTGCATACCTATCCAGCATAAATGATGTTTCTTTCCATTGACAAAAGTGCTTCTAAGTACTTAAAACTATAGAACCCAGCAGACTTAAAACACAAACTTAAAATAATAAACTCAAAAGCTTAAAAATGGATTTTTTAGGGGAGGAGGGAGGGAGAGGACAAAGATACCTATTGAGTTTGTATGATTAGGAAAAAAATAAAATGTGGGAGAAAAAAGGATTTATGGGCAAGATCAATTATCTTCAGTTAAACCAGCTCAACGTGGTTTCTGATCATGCCTTGGACATGGGCTTTAATACCCTTTACTATTGTTTTCTTATCATCACACACTATTCATTCTAATTTCTTAAGTTAAAAAATGAAAAAAGCCAAATTTGGCTGCACATGCCTGTAATGGGGCACACAGGAGGTGGAAACAGGAGGAGTAGGAGTTCACACTCAAGCACTGGACTGTGCAGGACACTGGATTAAAATAAATAAACTAGGGCTGGAGAGGTGGCTCAGGGGTTAAGCCTCCGCCTTGCAGGTGGAAGGTCCTGAGTTTGGATCCCAGATCCCACGTATAGACGCCAGACGGAAGTGGGGGGGGGCAACCTGCGCTTCTGGTCCTGGTAGGGCGGAGCCTGTGAATCCCGGGGCAGAAGGAGGTGGAGGCGTCCATGGTGGTTCACGAATTCGTCCGTGGTTCTACACATACACAGACACACATACACACACACACACACACACACACACACACACACACAGACACACACGTGCGCGCACACATACACATGCACATGCGCACAGTTGAATAAATAATAATAATAATAATAAATTAAAATAAATAAACTAACTAAAAAGAGTCAAACAGGGATGGAGAGATGGCTTAGGGGTAAGACTCCGCCTTGCAAGCAGAAGGTCCTGAGTTCAGACTCTAGGTCCTAAGTAAAAACCAGGCAGAAAAGGTAGTGCACTTCTGGCCCTGGTGGGCAGAGGCTGGACCCAAACAAAAATGAGGTAGAAGCAATCCAGGATGATTCCTGAAGTCACCCTTGGTTCTCCACAGAGACATAAAGTACTCTCTTATACACACGCACACACACACACACACACACACACACACACACACACACACACTCAAAATAAATAATAAAGTTTACCAAAAAATAACGAGTCAAACAGCTTACACAAAGCCATGAAGCCATTCCATATTAAAACTCAAGTAAGAGTGCAAACTTAACCTTGCAATTAAAAATCAGACACATTCATGTAGCCCAGGCTGGCCTCGAACTCACTGTGGAGCCAAGGCTGGCCTTAGACTTCTGATCCTCCTGCCCCCATCTCCTCAGTGTTAGGATTACCAGGTAGCTCATCCTGATAGGCCAGCTGGCCAAGTCTCAGAGATCTGCGATGCTTGTTCACTGTGGGTCTGGTAGCACCATGCCCATTGTCTAGTTCTGCAGTGATAGAGTCGCACCCAGGGCTTCATGCATATTAGGTTAGTACTCTGCCGACTGAGCTACACCCCAGCCCAGCAGGTCCTTTTTTGAAACAATCAATCGATCAATCAAACAAACAAACAAAAAAATAGTTGAGTTTGTGCTCAAAAGTAAGTAATGAAAATGTTACATCTTACACATTTATTTCCAAGTTTTCGCCTTCTTGTAGTCATTATATAAAACACCACAAATCTTTCTCTATTACCCAAATGTTTTCACAAAGTACCAACATACAAGTCAACCACAACACACACACACACATATCCATCACCCCATGTCCCACACTTCCTGCCAAGGTCGGTATCGTCTAATTCCTGAAATTTGCACTAGTAGAATGAATAGATGTTTTGTAAGGATTATCTATTCAGGCAGAAAAAATGGGGGAGGGGATGAACACAAGAAACAATCAGCTATTCAAGTGGTGCTGAGCAAACTCCTAGTTTGAGATCCTTCGCTTTTTATTTTGTTTTTGTTTTCCTTACCTACCTTAGGCCTGGAACCCATGTAAAGACACAGGTCTTGAGAGGCTTTCCTAGCGCTCCGGCTCCCAAAGACGGCAGGGAGACTGAGGTCAGCTTCGGCTTTCCTTGGCCGCCCAGGAACACCCTTCTTTGTTTTTCTGTACCTTAAAGAGGCTCAGCCAGTTCAGACAGCAAATAAGGTATGGATCACTCTGAAGACCCTAGAGTAATACTCAGAGGAGAAAACTTGGGCGGACCTTGTGGCTCCTTCAGATCAAATGCTGGCCAACTCTCAGGACGCTCAAGTTAGACCGGCTTGTTAAAAATTTACCTTAGACAGTTCTTCCTCTGCTCTGCACCCTGCCAGGGAAGAGGGATGGGGGAGGGGGCGTTCTCGCTCTGGGAATCTCTCCTGAATAAATACAATTGAAGTGTTGAGATAGTCACAGGAATTTACAGGTCACAATGCAGCATCTGGCATGTGAGCAAACGGTCTTTTCCGCTGACCTAGCTCTGGCCCATGGTGCTCAGGAAACCCAGAGGAAAATGCTTTGCAGGTGGAGGGAATCAGGAAGTGTGGGTAAAGGTCCAGTTGTCAGCCACCTTGGGCAGTTGTAAAATTCCTGTCTCATCCACTCAGATGACCCGGTGGTCAGACTTTACTACATGACTGGGAGGGTGGCTTTCTTAGTGCTGATATTCCAAGAAGCATCAGAAGTTACAAAGTCTGCACAGCTGCACACTTTCCATGGAAAACCCTCAAGTTCTTGGGGAAGGTCAGTGTTCTACTGCAGCGAGGCCAGATGCGCAAACTGGACACCGAGGGAACATTAGGTTCCGCCGCGTGCCTTCAGGTGAGTTGTGACAGCTGGTTTGTGACAGATCTGGAACCACAGCGGTTCTCTGGGCTCCTGATCTTGGGTCCTTGGGCTTTTGGTGACCAAATGTGCTGCTGGGCTCCACAGGGACCATGTATCACAAACCCCCAGACCTGGCCAGTCGGTCTATCTTAATGAGCTGGCTGGAGAGACCATTGCCAATATCCCTGCCTGCAAAATGACTGACTGATGCACTCCAACCTTTGATAGTTCCTCTCTCCAGCCTATGTGATGAACGAGGTCAACTGCTCTTAGAAATAGTGGGGTCACACATTCTCCCAACTCACCTGCCTTTTGTTTGTTTTTCTATTTGCTCAGTTTAGCTGCCTCGTTCTATTTCAGTGACACCCTCTGGCAAGCCCTTAAGCTACGCTGTCTTTTCTGCAAATCTATCTAGAAAAAAAATCTCGGAAACTGGTGGAAACCTGTCATCTCCTCTCCCATTGCTTGCAAGTCTCCATGAAGTGCCTCCTTTGCTCTGTGCTGAGTAACTATTGTTCTGAAACATAAAATTCAGCTTTGCAAATACTTTCTTTCCTGCCAAACCTGCTTGCAGGTCTCTGCATGGTGAGAGAAAGCGGGAGAGAGAGAGAGTCCTTTGCAGCTTGGGTCCGGCAAAATAGTTCCACAAAGAAGGGTGGTGAGAAGAAGGCCCATTCTGCCATCGATGAGGCGGTGACCCAGTTATACACCACGGACATTCACAAGCGCATCCATGGAGTGGCAAGAAACATGTCCCTCCAGGCACTCAAAGAAATCCGGAAATTCACTGTGAAGGAGATGGGAACTCCAAGTGCAACAAAGCCGTCTGGGCCAAAAGAATGAGGACCCATTCCATACTATATCCATGTGCACTTGTTCAGAAAACTCAACAAGAATGAAAACAAGTTCTACACTCTGGTAACCTATGTACCTGTGACTACGTTAAAAAAAATATACAGACAATCAATGTGTATGAGAACTAACTGAAAGTGTACTATGATATTAGAAAGCCGTCAATAAAAAAGGACCCTCTACACCAACAGCTATTTGAAGATTTCTCCCCTATCCTGAAATGTACAACACACCTGTCTCTCTCTTCAACTCCTGCACCCCCTGCATAGATGATGACTCTAGGTGCTCTCTGTCCCCCTTCAGCTCTAGGTGGCAGCCTGGCCCTCCCCACACAAACTCTTACTCTTGGGTTTTGCATTCCTTGTCACCACAGACACACTTTGCCCTTTTCTCTCACATTCCACGAGTCTGCTGTCAAAAATATATTCAAACCTTGGGCTGGAGAGATAGCTCTGCTTTGCAAGCAGAAGGTCCCGAGTTTGGATCCCAGGTCCCAAGTAAAAATGTCAGGCAGAAATGACACCAGCGGCCTGCACTTCTGGGCTAAGCATGGGAAATCCCAGAGCGAAGCGGAAAGGAGGAGGAAGCAACCCAGGATTATTCCCGAAATCACCCTTGGTCCTCCACAGGGATACGCAGCAGTACATTCTCTCTCTCTCTCTCTCTCTCTCTCTCTCTCACACACACACACACACACACACACACACCCCTCTCCACTTCTCTCCTTCCATCGGTGCTCCTTCCATCTATCCTTGGCAGTAAGCTTCCAAAATCCCATCTCAGAGCATGTGTCTCTGCTCACAATCCTAAACCAGCCTTCCATCTAATCAGAGGAAATCCCACTGACTCCCCAGCACTGTCCACCAGAACTTTCCCTGGTGGTGGAAACTGACATGCATTTCCCTGTCTAGTACAACCGTCAGTGACCTGTACAGTTACCAAACACAGGCATCGTGGCTGACCCAGAGGAGGAAATTCATGTTTTTATTTTATGTATGCACCGACAGCGTGAAGCCTAGACTGGCCTGGAGTTCACTATGTAGTGGAAGATGACCTTGAGCTTCTAATCCTCCTGCTTCCATCTCAAGTGCTTTTATGGTGTGCTGTGCCACCGTACCCAGTTTTCTGTGATGCTCGGGATCAAACCCAGGTTGTCATGCATGGTGGCCAAGCACTTTATCACCTGGGCTACATCCCCAGTCTTGGTTCTTATAGTGATGATCTGCTCCATCCAGGTTACCCTTCTTGTTAAGCCTACATCGCCCAGCAGGAGCTCCTTCAAAGTCAGATGTCAACTTCCTCTACAATTTCCTGTTTTACACATGATAAAGTCCAGGGCAGGGACAGAATGTTTACCTACCTAGCAGGCACATGGTCCTAAGATCCTGTCCCTAGCAGTGCAGAATGAATGAATGCTTAGCTATTAAAGTGCTTGCCAAAAAAATAAAATGACTGGAATTCAGATTCCCAGATATGCAAAATGCCATGGCAGTCTGCCTATAATTCCGGTCTCAGGGGGTGAAGACTGGGAATTCCCAGAGCAAGTTGGTCAGCCAGACTAGCCCTATTAGCAAACTCTGGTTTGATTAGAAACCAGGTCCCAAGAAGAATAAGGTAGAAAAATGAAGGAGGATAAGTCTCCGTATCAACCCCAGATCTCCACCTACACACATACGCATGCAAACCCACATACAAATGAATATGTACCCCACACATGTATGCAGTCCACACACATACACAGGAGGAAAAATATAATTCTTCATCTTTCTCATCGAGGTTTAATAGGAATTATAGGCTTCATCCATCTCTGACCTCGAACCCTATCCATTCTCTTCCTATTCACCCCATTCCAGCCACACCACCACCTTACTTAGTAGAACGTACCACTTAGGCTGTTGCCCCAGGTCCCTTGCTTATGCTGCACTCTCTGCTAGTACTGATATGAAGAGCTCAGAGCTCCTTGTCTTCCTTCTGCGCTTTCCTTCTTTCCTGCTCTTTTAATCAGAAAGAAGCTGACTTCACTGCGCCTAGACTGAAACTCCGTCAAAAAGTGCCCACCCCACCCAATCACATGCGATCGACTTTTTTTTTCTTTCTAGCACTCTGGCGTATCATCATGTTTGTTTGTTTTTTGTGTTTCCCCAGCAAGGGCAGGACTTCTGTTTGCTTCAGAGTTCCCGCACTGGATATTAGTAATACTGGGGATGAAACCGATGACTGCACAGGATGGTGTCATGGTGTGATGACTTCTTAGAGTCTGTCCCTCAGGCCGAGATCCGGCTGCTCCCTGGGGACAGGGCAGGAAGTGGATTCACTAAAGATAGTACCTTCACTCGCCTGAGGACAGCCTCCATCAGCTATAACACAACCCTGCTCACCAGACAGGAGGTGGCAGTGCAGAATGAATGGGCCACTGGAGCTCAGTGGGGGTGACCTTTGCTTCTCCCGGCCAGTGAAGACACTGTGGGGCAGCTGCTCGACAGGCATTGAAGTGACCACAGGGCACCACTAAAATATCTCTACTGACTCTTTCCATCAGGAAAACGAGGCTCTCGACTTTTATAACAGACTAGATGAAAAGCAATTTAGTTAACAGAACATGAATTCTATGCCCACCTTCATCTTTTCCTCCTTCCCCTAAGTATCCCAAGTCTTTCTCATAAAAACTGTCCCTAGATTTTCAAAATGCTGCACTAAATGAAATATTGGTGGCCTTCATGTTCCAAGACAATGTTGCTGAGCATGCTATTGCTTATGTTAGAGTCTTACAGTCAGCAAGTAAAGTAATGGTGAGTAAATTTAAGAGCAGCTCAACAGAATGGATCGACTTCCTCTTAACCTGCCTTTCCTTTCCTCTCTTATGTATAACATTATCGGTGAGAAGCAGCAAATTCAAGTCACAGGTAGCCAAAATAATTTTTGTCATTAGACATCGTATATGCCATGCTAGTGGAAATGTCCAAGCATACAGGTCAGTCGGCTTTGGTACCCTGTTCCTTTCTCCACTGTTGCCTGTCAGAAGGACCAGGAAAATCATATTGCTGACCTCAAAATAAAGGCACTGTCAGGCAGAGAACCTAAGGGATTGTAGGGATGCTGGGACTTGTCAGCTACAGGCAACAGGTCCAGTGATGTGCTACAAAGTACAAACACCCTGACATATTAAGCAAAGATAAGGGCTCCCAAGTCCCCTGCAAAGGGTACAGAGCAACCAAGATACAGAGGGGTGTGTGTGTGTGTGTGTGTGTGTGTGTGTGAGAGAGAGAGAGAGAGAGAGAGAGAGAGTGAGAGAGAGAGAGAGAGAGAGAGAGAATTTCCATAGAAAACCAGCATAAGACTCTTGTCTTTATGAATTGCAAATCACTTTTCAAAATTACTTTTCTCAAAATACTCAGACACCTGGCCACAGACTGCCAGTCTAATGCTAAAATAAGCACCTTGGTCAACTCGCTGTGACTTTAACCACTCGGCTGCATTTGAACAAGGCAAAAGATGTCTTTGCCAAAAGAAACAGGAACAATCTGGGAACTGATTACAAAACTGGGATGTGTCCAACTCTGCAGAAGTGATGGTGCTGCTGCCTGGAATGTCTCAGAACGTTCTTCTCACGAGTCAGCTCCATATGGCGAGAGCAATTAGAAGAAAATCAGACGCGCGCACGGCTGCTTTCTCCCTAATATGGAAAAGAGAATTAGTCGTCTGCATTGGTTGGTGATTCACCTTTAAAGTTGTGCAAAGGGAAACCTTTTATAAAACCCTTTACAATGTGTATCAAGAGTCATAACGATTTCTATTCCCTTTGACACAGTAGTCTATTGCCGAAGTCTAATCAAATTATGATGCAAAAGAAAAGAACTTTGCTACAAAATCTGAGTCTACTTAAGTAACCCAAAATAGAAAAAAGTGCCAATTGTGCTATCTCTTCCTAATGAAATATTGCACAACCAATAAAATTAATAATGAAGATTATCTCTATATAAGAAAATGAGGATGTTAAAAAGCAGAATACCAATTATATGCATGCTATAATTGCAATCACGTTAAAATATATTTGCATGATAAAGTAGATTTAATTGTAATGACAGGAGTATGTGTTTTTTTCCTCTTGACTTTTTTATAATGTTTGTCTATAATTTCTAAAAGGAAGAGAAACTGGGTTTGGTGGCATACGCCTGTAATTCCAGCACTCCAGACCTGTGGCTAGTCCGGGTTACACAAACAAACAAACCAAAACCAAAACCAAAAACAAAAACAAAACAAAAACAAAACAAAACATTCATTCAAGAGTTTATGTCATATTTTGTTTCCCTGTATTTGTCCTTTAGAAATTGGGGTCAGAGAGCTTCCCAACCTTAGCCAGGCAGCTAAATATGCACTGTCAGCTCTGATTCAAGTCTGTGACTCCCAGGATGCAGCGGGAAGAGAGAAACCTTGGCTCGTCCCTTGAGAGACTCCTGGCTCAGCCACTTACCTGAGGAAATCAGCCTTGGAGATCTGGGGGGCCTAAGCCCCGGTTCAAGACCTGCTTTAGGAAACCTCGACCCCTGCACCCATTCCTGTTTCTCTAGCAGACACACAATGCTACCTAGACTGGACTTTGGATCCCTTACTGAAGATAGGAGAACACACAGCCATGAGACTTTCCTTTTGATGTTCACTTTCGAAAACTGTCCTTTCCCCACACATACACCAAGTGTACCAGGTGCTCTCTCCACAGTGTGCCTCTCTTGCTTCTGTAGAGCCTAGCAACCTGCAAACAGTGCAGACAGGTGCCCTTAACCTTGTTTCTGGCTCTGTCTCCACACAGTCGCTGGCCGGTGAGTTAAAGGAGACTTCAAGCATTGAGAACGGAGCACAGTACTAACTTCTGCTACTGACTGGCTTCGCTGTCTGGAGACACCTTGATAGAAACTCAGAAAGCTGAGGCAATGCAGCCAAGTTAACGCTTGCCAGTAGTAAGAAATGAAAACAGACTCCGTGTGTATTCTTTACACATGTGAATTACACCGTTTCAAATGAAGATGTTTATTAATAAGTTTTTTTTTAAGGGAAAAAATTTTAACTTACAAGATTTGTTTTATTTTGTTTTGGGTTGGTTTAGAAACCATGCTTGTTGCCTGACTGTTAGAATCCAAACTCAGGTCCTCATGGCTGCAGTAAGCTCTCTTAACCACTGAACCACGGCTCTAGCCTCAGGACTGTTCATGCCTCCGATGTTGTGGAAGTGCATAAGTGAATGAGTGAGTGTATGTGTATGAGTGCATGAGTAGCAGTGTGAGTGTATGAGTGTTTGCATGTGTACATTCACATGTGTGGGTGCATGTGCACATAGGGATACTTGGGTGCGGATGCTTGCAGATGGTCACTGTCTTCCTGGATTTAGCTCCACTTTATTTATTAAAGCAGATCCCAAGCTTCACCAACTAACTAGCGGGCTTGCCCTGGGGAATCCCCTGTCTGTGTCTCCTGAGTTTTGGGATGACAGGCAGTTGCTACGCCTACCTAGTTTTAGGGTGGGTTCTGGGGACCCAAACTTTCCGTCATGCTTGCACCACTGACACACTATCCACTTTGCCACCTTCCCAGTCCTGATTTTTATAGGCCTTTAAAACAAGCAAACAAAAAATATCTACTGAGCCCTTTCCAAACCAGCAAATTTTTGTTGCTTAAAAACCATAGGGGGGGGGGCTGGAGAGGTGGCTCAGGGGTTAAGCCTTTGCCTTGCAGGCGGAAGGTTCTGAGTTCGGATCCTAGACCCCACATATAGACGCCTGGCGGAAGCGGGGGCGGCCTGCGTTTCTGGTCCTAGTAGAGCGGAGCTTGTGAATCCCGGGGCAGAGTAAACAAGGAGGAGGTGGAGGCGTCCATGGTGGTTCCCGAATTCGCCTGTGTCACACACACACATACATACACACACTACACACACGCATACACGCACAATTGAATAAATAATAAAAAAAATTTTAAAAAAACCATAGAGGGGATTGGAGAGATGGCTCAGGGGTTAAGACTCTTGTCTCTCAAGCAGAAGGTCCTGAGTTTGGATCCCAGGTCCCACGTTAAAACGCAAGGCAGAAACATCTGTGGCCTGCACATCTGCCCTGGTGGGTGGAGTTAGAAAATCCCAGAGCGAACCAAGAAGGTAGAAGCAATCCAGGATGATTCCTAGGTCTTCCTCAGAGACATACAGTGCCCTCTGATAGACACTCCCCCCTCTCCCCCGTGCGCGCACACACACACACACACACAATAAAGAGGATCAAGGAGATGGTTGAGCTTACTTTTAACAGAAAATGTGCTTCTCCACACTAAAAGGGCCACAAAGCAAGAACTTGGGGATGGATCTATCTCATGATGTTAAAATCGGATCCTCACTTCTGCTGCGTCACAGCTGTAACATCCACCAGGGGCCTGGAGCCGCGCACTCCTGAGCAAAGGGCAGCACTGGAAGGACCAGAGAACACCTAGCGCACTAACATTCCCTTCACCAAAGTTCAATTACCCACATCCCACTGAACGGAAAGCCACCCACCATAATGATGTGTAAGTATTAGGCGCAGCAGAACATAAAACAGACCTATTTAAGTCACATGAAGGCTGTCTTCCAAAATTGGTGTTAGGTTAGGCAGTGACATTGTTATGCGAGCAGTTAGTATAAAGCAACGGAAAGGGAATGTCGGAGCTGGAGCACGGGCAGTAGCTGCGTGAAAACAGTCTGCTGCTTGTTTGCTTCCCTGTCTCCAGACCAGGGGGCCACTCAGTAAATATTTGTTGGATAAATGAATGAATTCACAAGTGAAGAACAGAGCTCACCAAAACAACAGCACAGTGTTGTGTAAAGTTCAAGAGGCAGCATACTCAAGTCAGAAAAATGAGGATGTTTGCAACACACTGCATTTAAACGTTGGATATTCAAATTTTGGTAAGGACTCTCCTTCATTTCCTCCCCGCCCCCCCTTAGAATGTAACTAAGGTATCTGTAGGATCTGTTGGGACCCTCTGAAGAGACTATCTCTGAAAGGCCAGTCACCTTAGAGTTTCTTTAGTGTGTTTGTTGTTCAAACTGACTGACAGGCTTTTTTTTTTTTTTTAATTCAGTGTGTGTGTGTGTGTGTGTGTGTAGAACCACGGACGAATTCGGGAACCACCATGGACACCTCCACCTCCTCCTTGTTTTACTCCACCCTGGTATTCACAGGCTCCGCCCTACCAGGACCAGAAATGCAGGCCGTCCTGGCTTCTGCCCGGCGTCTGGATCCGAACTCAGGACCTTCGGCCTAACAAGGCAGAGGCTTAACCCCTGAGCCACCTCTCCACCCCGACTGACAGGCTTTGACCACCCCTCTAAACCCCCATTCCAAGTTAATAATCTCTTCCTCACCTGACATCCCTAGTATGTGTGCTAATTACATTCAGAGGCTGCTTCTAGGAGCAGAAGGAAATAAGTCGTGGGCCAAGAGGTGTCTTCCACTGCTGCAAAGGTCCAAAGTGCACCTGTCCCATTCTGTCTCCCTACCTGCTGCGTTGTCCTTGGTAGCATTTATCACAACTCCGTTATCTGGTTTGTTTGCTGTTTTCTGTCTACTCCCACTAGAATGTCTGTCCATGAGAACAAGACCCGAGATTGCCTCAATTGCCACTGACCACCTGACAGAGTCTGCAGCCTAGAAGCTACTCAAATTATACAGAATGAATGAATGAATGAATGAATGAATGAGTGAGTGAGTGAGTGAGTGACTGATAGCTACTGCTGGTGCAGGAAGGTACAACGTGTCTGACTGCTATTGCTAAATTACCATGCGGGATTCTGGGGGGGAGAAGTGGTTGTGCTGGTTTGATTCGGGATTTCATTTGTATCCCAGGCTAGCCTGGAACTCACTATGTAGCCCAGGCTGACTTCAAAAATTTTGTAGCCATTCTCCTGCCTCAGTCTCTCAAGTGCTGGAGTTACAGGCATGAGCCACTACAGGATTCTTTGTTTTTGTTTTTGAGGTACACTAGGCAAGTTGTCCACTGAGCTACTTCCCCAGCCTTACAGAATTCTGTTTTTGAGTAAGAGTTAGTAAAAGACTTTTTAAGTAATTGACAAATTATTCATGGATGAATGATCCAAGGTCTTCCATTCTAGATAGATTCAAAGTAAAAAACTAACAGCTCAAAGTTCAAACTACTACCGAAACTAAGAAGAGGCCAACTTTTCCAAAGTTACACAATACAAATGTTAATGCTAAACAGCTGGTCGTGTTGCTTACACCTGTAACTGCAGCAGTGGAGAGACTGAGGCAGGAGGATGACTATGAGTTCGATGGCAGCCTAAGACACAGAGCGAGATCTGGTCTCAAAAAGGAAACAAGCAAACACAACCTGAAGATGACGGCGAAGCAGACATCCAGCTGCAGCACCGCACATCTGGCCAGGGTGAGGAGGAACTACGTTTCCTGTCAGTCTTCTGAATATTCACTGCTGTACTTATTCAAAAAGTAAATCTGAACAATTCTACCTAAGTCAGTTTAATTGTCTTTTGCCTTAACCTAGCAACTGCAAAATACTATTTTGTTCTTTTTTATTTATTTACATTATCACATCTGGCTTCTCAGGAAGAGATGTTTATTTAACAGGGCCTCTATTTTCAGTAATAGGTCTGTATCCAATACCAGACCTCTCCAGCTTAACTAACCATGGCATATCACTGGATACACCCCATCATACACCCCATCTACAGACCAGTTCGACTTTTGCCTAATCTAAAGGATCCCATATCCTGTTGCTTTTTCTCCGTGGGATTTATTGGCTATGCCAGAAGTATGCATGCTATTTTGACTTCCTCACCCTCTGCTCAGACCAGCTACCACATGTTGAGGGGGGTCATGCTTGATGGATGCTAAGAGAGTGGGAAGTTGACCTCACTATATATGCATGTGAAACTGCTTCCTTTTCATTCAGGGAATTGAACCTCATGAGTTCATTCTATCTGACAAATCAGAACCCACTTCACAGACATAAGCTAACCATGGGACATTAAGAGCTAGTCTTCTTAGAGAAGTTTGAATCCTAACTCTTCTCTGAGGCCTTACCATTTGCTTAAAATATCTATTGTCCTCCCATCTACCTCTAGCCACCAACACACACATGCTATCATTCTTCACACATCCATGATATTGGATTTTAATCCAGAGAGAGAGTATTCATGATACTTAATAATATTCTGTATTTTCTTGTTCCTAAAGAATCAAACTATACTAAGGATTTTAAATGTATTTAATAAACCGAGAGAACGCTGTGTCATCAGTCATGGGTGACTCTTACCCTTAAAAAAATCAAGATGAAAAGACTAAACCAAACAACCCTGAGAAAAAACAATAGCCCTTTGACAGACTTCACTGCCTAGGACCTATGTGCCACATGTGACCGCTGTAGCCAGCCTCAAAGTACCCAGCCTGGCTGTGGAAGCTGATCAGAGGAGAGAAAGCAAAGGAGTCAGTAGACATCACAGGAGGAAAAAAGCTTCGGTCAATGTCTCACAGTTGGTAGTAGTTTCCCCCACTAGGAGGGGGTTAGAAGTGGCTATGGAGTTTCATCTTTATGAAAATAATGTACTTTTCTAGATGTTCCAGAAGGTTCTCTTGAGAAAAGAATGCTTAAAGATTTCAACGAACATTGCCCTTTCCTCAGCTCCACGGAGACCTCTATTTCATTCCAGTTCCATTTCTCTCTCTCTTTCTCTCTCTGGATTAAAATCCAAGGTTCATTGTAAGAAATGCTCTACTACAGAAGCGTATCACAGCCTTCTTTTTCCTTTTTATTCTGAAATTGGATCTTTCTCAATTGCCCTGGCTGGCCTTGAATTCACTTAAATAGGCCAGGCAAGTCTTGAACTTCTAATCTTCCTACCTTGGCCTCTTGGATAGCTGAGACTACAGGCCTTTGTCACCACACCTGACTTCGAGGTACTTGCTTTCAAGAGTCATTTTCTGTGTATGAAGTGTTCAAGTATGCTCTTTTGGTATTAATGTTAAATACTGCATCAAAAATAAATGTGGAGGCCACCCTTGGCTTCATAGTGAATGCTACTGCCTTTTCCCCCTCCCCCCCACAACAATAACAAAAAATAAATACAGAAACATAAATAAAACCAGGCTCGATAGAAACAGGAGGACAGACATTGAAGGCCAACCTGGGCTTCATGAGACTGTGTCAATAAAACAAAACAAACGAGAGAGAGAGAGAGCTGTGACTTCAATGGGGTTTTGCCTCCTTAGAAGGCAACAGGGCAGTTAGAAGAATATATTAAAGATACAGATTATACAGAACTTTAGAACGAATTTGTTTCCCTTAGCATTCAGGTAGCTAAAGACAACCCAATTCATTCTCTTTAAGTTTATTTTCCTGCATCGCTAAGCAAAGCCAGAACATCCTAGAGCCATTCCAAGGTTAGAAAGACTCTGGCCATGGTCTGAGACTGGATGACTGCTCTGGGTTCAGGAGCACTTTTGGTCACTAATGTGTGAGTTGAGCTGATAAGAAATTTTCCTGTGAGCACATGAGAAAAGTCCATCGATAGTCATGTAGCAACCCAAAAGTTCACACTGGACTAATACTGCAATTAAAGCATGAGAGTGTGTCTCAAGACAATAAAGTGTAATTTTAGAAAAACAGAAGAGTGGAATGTCAACCTCCTAGTCCCTCGAGACTGGGCATGTCATTCTGCCCCAGCTGCATGTGGTAGTGGGAAGTGTGGAAGGTTAACTGAAGACAGGACTCCATCTACACAGCTGCGGGGCAGTCCTTATCCATCCTGGGATGAGGCTTTTCACACCGTTTGATGCTTTGGGATCACTCACATTTCTATAAGTAACTTCTTATTTATACTCCTGCAAGTCAGCCCAGCTTGGTTCACCAAGCCAAAAAGAAAAAAGACTAAAGAAAAATATTTTAAAATACCATTCTAATTAAATTAAAAGTACATAATAACTTCACACCAATGGTTTTTGTTTTTCATAAAAATGACACATAATGAAATATATTCTTTGCTACTTCTTTAAACTTTCATTAGAAAGCCACACTTGTTCCACGTGGAGTTCTGGGGATTGAACTCAGGTGACCAATTTTTTGAAGCAGGGACCTTACCTGCTGAGCTGTCTCGCTGACCTTTTTTTGTTTTGTTTTTGAACTAGGTTTTGTCTCTCATGCATCTAGATGTCATTGTGGACTAATTACCATGTACAGATAAGCAAAAATTTATTTAAAAAAAAAAAACCTCAGAATCCCATGGCTACAATATAAAAAAATACGATTAATCCTTTCAGACTTTTTCTTTTTTCTTGGTGAATCCATGAGTTTATTGGGGCTATTTACAGGAGCATGGGTGAGGGTGACTTAAGGGGTTGATGAGCGAGGCAGCTACATTACTGAAAAGCCCTGCACAGCCCGGGGGAGGCAGGAGAAGCAGCAGCTCTGGTCTCTTTGCACGACTTGCTGTCAGTTCAGCTGGTTGGAGACTTTCCTCCCAAAAGCTTGGGCTGCCCTGGGAAGTCCTTTTGTCTAGCTGTTGTTAACTCCTTTTTCTTTACTTTGGGAAGGCCTCACCGCCCCCTGAATCATGTTAGTTTCAGGAACTTCCTGAGACTAAGCGCTACCTTCTGAGTCTCAGCCTTCTTCCAGGATGGAATGTTTCAAATTGCTACACAGCATCCTCTTTAAGGGAGACTGGGGGCAAAGTGCAAGATACCATGTTATGTCAGACTTTTCTGCTATCCACACATTCTTACAGAGTGGAAAATAGAAATTATTCTACACTTCCACAACTTGAGTAATTGCTGAGTATCTTTCCATCACTTTTAATGACTGAGCTCTAAAAAAAATAGATTAGTCAATCTTTCTGGACATTTAGAATGTTTCCATTTTCCCACCACTCTACACAATAGGGAATGGAGATTTTTGTTCATCCTTGCACACATCCCACAATCTCATAGAAAACGTCTCCAGAATTTTAGTACAGACTCGAATATTCAATTATGCATTTTAAGACTTATAATTATTTTTTTAATGTGCAAGATAAATTAAATGTTTCATTAGTGTTCATATTTTAGGACAAATGCTCAAATGTTAATAATTAAGCAAAATGACTCAATTCACAGATTATTAAAAATAAAGAGAAAAGAAAAAAAATTATTACACTGAGAAAAGACTTCCCTAACAAGCAGAAAAATGTAGGCAAAACAAAGAAACTTCATCCAGATTAACTTTTATTCAAGAATGTAACAATTTCTTTAAAAACTTGATTTTAAGCATCTAACCCAATTAAGGGTATTTTTTTAATTCAATTGTGCATGTATGGGTGTGTGTGTGTGTGTGTAGAACCACCGACAAATTCGGGAACAACCATGGACCACCTCCACCTCCTCCTTGTTTACTCTGCCCTGGGATTCACAAGCTCCACCCCCCCAGGACCAAAAATGCAGGCCGCCACCGCTTCTGCCTGGCATCTATACGTGGGGTCTAGGATCCGAACTCAGGACCTTCCACTGCAAGGCAGAGGCTTAACCCCTGAGCCACTTCTCCTAGCACCCGGGGGAAAAGCCAGGCCTGATGATAGGTGCCTGTTAATACCAGCACTGGAGAGGCAGCGACAGGAAGAGCCCCAGGGCTTGCTGGACAGTCAGTGTAGCTGAATCAGTGAGCTTGGGTTACTGGGTTCAGTAAGAGACCTTTTCTCAAACAGAAGGTAAAGAGAGCCACTGAGATGGTTCTGTGGGTTCAGATACTTACTGCCAAGCCAATTCAATCCCTGGAGACCGCATGGTGGGAGGAGAGAACTAACTCCTGAGAGTTGTCCTCTGACCTTCACATGTATGCTGTGGCATGCATGCCCCTCGAACATACATAAATACGTACATACATACATAAAATAAACAGGGTGAGAGAGAGATTAATTTAAAAACAAGGTGAAGAGTGAGGAAGACATGTGATATTAACCTTTGGCCTCCATATGCACAGGCACACAAATGTTCACAATTTATTATTATTTATTTTGCTTTTTTTGTAACACATTCTCACTAAGTAGCCCAAGCTGACCTGAAGGTCACTATATAGCCCAGGCTGGCATCAAACTTGCAGTTATCTTCCCACATTTGCTTCCAAGTGTCCAAGTGTCCATGTGCCACCGTGCCAGGTTCTCATTTCCTAATAAAAAGGAAAGAAACAAAAACGCACTCTATTGTCGAGATTTGTTTTTCTATGTTACAATGCTATTAAGTGCTCATTCAGCACTGGAGTGCTGTCTCCATCATCTTAGCTTGTTCTGTGAATGGAAATTGTTCATCAAAAGGAGTAGGACTTCAAATATTTTTGCATTTAAATGTTCCCCCCTCACTTCTGAAAAGGGCTAAGATCATGAGAAGCTGTTATCTCAGAAAATCAGGATCAAAGACATGTTAGTTAAGAGAATGTCCACTTTGAAACTTAAGGCCTGTCTGTGGCATGTGCAGCCAGGGCCATCCTCATGGAAAGACACTGGAGAGCACTGGAGGATGGTGAGAAGGAAGAGAATCGGCTGTTCAGTCTCCATTTCATTGCCTGTGCAACCACCTGGCCTTGGGAAAACAGAGGAAGGAAAAGGAATTGAGACAGAGGCCCTGAATGATTTGCTTATTCATTAAACAACATTATTACTTGCTTCAAGGACTGATGTTAAAAGTAAGAGTCACAAATAGAAACTCCCCTGTCTCCTAACCCCTCCCTTCTAGAAATGACTAGTAGCTGGGGGGAGGGAGGGCACAGGCTTGTGATCCAGACACTCAGGAGGCAGAGGCAAAAGGATAACACGTGAGACAGCCTGGGCTAAAAAGGGAGTATAAAGCTACACTGGAAACTTAGAAAACGGTCTCAAAATAAAACAAAGAGTGAGCTGGGGGTATAGCTCAGCGGTAGAGAGCTCACTAGCATACACTAAACTCTGGGTTACAAGCTCAACACTGCAAAAGATAAACAGGTGAAGGAATACATGACTGTACCGGCCCTCCTTTAATTCAGAGAAAAGTGCCTCTTCAATTTCTAGTCCAGGTATAAATTATTTTCTAGTAGATCCCAGCCACTGAAAAAGCTAAAATAGATAGATCATATCAGAGATCACAGGTTTTTTTTAAAAAACTAGGAATACATTTTTGACACAATTTGTTAAATTTATGATATGCATGCTAGGTGATATAAATGTATTCTCCTTCTCCCCCCCATGGATTCACAAGGGAAATTTTTTTTGAAAGCTTCAACAAAATTAACACCAGACTATTCTCTCCTACTCCAATTAAAACTAATTCCTAATATTGGACCTGGTGCTGTAAGCCTATAATCCCAGAATTTGGCAGGTATAGGCAGAAGGAACATGAGTTAGCACATTCTAGGCCAGCCTGGGCTACATAATGAGACATTTTCAAGAAAGAAATAAAGGGAGGGAGGAATGGAAGGAGAGATAGAAAGAGAAGAGAGAGAAAGAGAAAGAAGAGAAAGAGAAAAAGAAAGAAAAAAGAAAAAAACAACAAAAGAGCAGAAAAAGTGAAAAGCAACTCAGAGTAGCATTCTTTAATTACAGTCTAACCAAAACAGAAATCTCCAGAAGTCTGGAGTTGCCTAGAATCTTGAGTGTCAGTAGTATGGCGATTATCAAATGCTGGTCCATCTCTTAGTACTTAGTCTACTAGTTGTCCCTGATTAAACAGCCTGTTTCTGGTCCAAACCTCCCATCTTCCCCTATCCTCTGTGCTTCCATCCTGACTACCCTCCTCTTCTTCATTTAAAGTTCCTCAGTGTTTCCAGAACACTTTCTACAACCTAACTCCTACAACCACGGCCTTCTGGCATTCTTTCAACCTCCTCTCCTTCCCATCCCCCCAAAGGAAACTTCTTCCAGTCAATGTACAAGTCCTGAGCTCACGGTGATGAGCAAGAGCGGCTTGCAATGCTTCCGGTGGCACCGGGCTTGCCTTCCTGTGGGGACACAGGAAGCCACGGTCAGAGGGTAGGATGCCCCCTGAGGGCGTGGCTATGCAGGAAGCCTGGATATTATTCCAAGAACAGCGGGAAGCCGCTGAAGTTTAAAGCAGGGGAGTGATGTGAGTGATTTGGTGGGAAGTGGGTTGTGTGGTGTCAAAAATAAAAACAAGGAAGGGAATCAGAAGCTCAGAAGGTCTGAATGTGAGATGAGGGTGATTTGGCCTCGGGCAGTGACAGTGGAAAGAAACAGGACCCGCCAGAGAAGATGCCAGAAGTTAGTTGGTGTGTATTTTACCAACAGGCTGACACAGGGAGGATTTTAAAAGGCCTTTCTGCTGCTTCATGACTTGCCTGGCTTCTCATGCCTTTTGTCTCTTCATGACTGCTAAACTAAGGCAAATTTCTAACCCACTATGTCCACAGCATCCTCGCTTCCTTCTTCTTACACATTTCCTGGCCTTCTTTGTCACAGACTGCAGAGGAGAAACGAGTCTGATTTTTGACTGCCTTTGGCAGCTGACAGTGCCTGGCACCTCATCAATACTATTCTGGAGTGACATCATATTGTAAAAACCGAAACACTGAGTTTCGGAAAAGTAAATCAGATCTTTCACTGTCTTTAGCCGTTGTGCTTTTATATTAAAGGAAACACTGGTGTACTGGGAAGGGAATATTAAATTAGGCTCTGTCTTTCAAACAA
The DNA here is from genome assembly GCA_023101885.1 of Typhlomys cinereus. Classification (NCBI taxonomy): domain Eukaryota; kingdom Metazoa; phylum Chordata; class Mammalia; order Rodentia; family Platacanthomyidae; genus Typhlomys; species Typhlomys cinereus. Next base: position 2,570,584 of record JALPQD010000192.1, read on the forward strand.
GCTCAAGGGTGGAGGTTAGAGGACAACTTTGTGGAGTTGAATCTCTTCCTCCACCTCTGTGTGGGTTCTGGGGGTCAAACTCAGGTCGGCAGGTTTGCAGGAGAAGCACCTTTAACTCCTGACCTATCACACTGCCCCTGACCTCTCTTTTGATCTGTCTTATGACCAATAGTATAAATCTACATCTGTGGCCAAAGCTAACATATCCATGTAGCAAAACAGAATTTTTGAAACATGGACTGTAAGTGGCCCATGCCTGCAGTTTCAGCATCGGGGAAGCAGAGGCAGAAGGATCAAGAGTTTGAGGCCAGTGCGGGCTGCCTAGTGAGAGACCCTGTCTTAAAACAAACAAAAAGTCATGACAATTGTAATGCTCACTTGCTTATTCTTTTAGAAGGAACAAATACTGAAAATCACCTTTACTTTTGTGGTATAAGGGATTGAATTTAGGGCCTTGTACATGCTGAACACTGAGTGACATCTCTAGTTCTTTTTTTATTCTGAGATAGGGTCTCACTAAGTTGTCCAGGTGGGCACTGAACTTGCAGTCTCCTGTCTCAGCTTCCCTAGTAGCTGGGATTAGAGACATGGGCCACCAGGCAAGTCTAGCTACTCTTTTAAAGTTTATTTATGTCGTGTGTGTGTGTGTGTGTGTGTGTGTGTGTGTGTGTGTGTGTGTATCAGAGGGCATCGTGTGTTCCTGTGGAGGACCAAGAGTCACTTTGGGAATCATCCTGGATTCTGGGTACCCTTTTAAAAACCTATGTCCTTAAATCTGCTAGGAAACACTAATTAGTAAATGTTAGCATGTTAAAATGTGAAATATCTACAACAAAACAAATCTGGCATATATAACTATATTAATCTTACACAGAGAGCCTTTAAGATTTTTTAAAAAAATTTCTACCACATTTTTCCCCTAATCATACAAGTTCAATAGGTATCTCTGTCCTCTCCCTTCCCCCAAGATTTTTTAAAAAGATATAAAATCCTTAAAAAAATATGAGACATTAATCTCTCCCCAGCCTGAAGCTCAGGGAAATTTGCAGAATAGGGGGCGGTAAGACTGTAAGAGCACAAGGATGGGAGGAGTAATGATATGCAAGATACTCCATACAAGTTAGGGCCGAAGCAATCATAATAGGACTTTGCATGACCTGCACTATGTCCAACACATTATTGACCCCACAAAGTCTAGCATGGACTAAAGGCACTAGTAGTGTTCTTAAACTTAAGAAGAACACAGGAAAGGGTTCTGGGAAATGCCCCTGGGTCCTTGCACTTCATCGGAGAGGAGGACCCAGAGGAGAGTTTGGCATGCACATTAAAGGATGCTCTGGGGATTGGGGGGGGAGGCACTGCAGGATGGAGAGAGAGGGGAATGGTGTACCTGTTAAGTTTGTATGAGCGGAAATAATAATAATAATAAGAAGAAAAAGAAACTTCAAATAAAAAAAATGGGCATATCTTAATGAGGGAATAACAACAACGCTGGCTTGCATTTCAGTGTCCACACTCACTCAAGTTGCATGCTTTCTGCTAAAACACTCATGTACTCAGAACATTAAAGTCAAATCCATAGTGGTACATGCATATAATCCCAGGAGAGGGGTGGAAGTCTCCCTATGAATTTTCACCAACATGGGCTATGGAAGGGAGGGAGGGAGAGAGGGAGGGAAAGAGGAAAGGAGGGAGGGAGGGAGGAAGGAAGGGAGGGAGGGAGGGAGGAAGGAAGGAAGGAAGGTAGGTCAAAACTGAAATATAACTAACAAATTTGTTTTCCTTTTTACTTAAGTTTTAAAAGAAGTTAAATAGGCTGACTGGACAATTGAGAGTTACAGAAAACCAACCATCAGATTATACAGTAGAAATTCATGTGGTATTGTCATTAAGAAAAATTTCAAAGACTCAATTTTTTTGTTTTAAGAAAGAGTCTCTTATATCCCAGCCTGGTCTCAGACTCACTTGGTAGTTGAGTGTGGTCTTGAATTTTTGAATGTCTTCCTGCCTCTACCTCCCCAGTGCTGGCCTTACAAGATGGGATGGAATTCAAGGCACATCAGGCAAGCAGCATACCAACTGAGCTGCATCCTCTGTCCCTTCCTTTGATCTCTATCTTTCTCTGTGCAAGTGCTGAGGATGGAACCCAGGGCCTCATGCATGCTAGGCAAGTACTCTGCCATGAAACTAAGCCCTTTTATAGTTTCTAATCATCCTAAAGTGACTTATTCAGACAATGCTTAAACCACCCTGACATCATTATTAAACTTCTGTTGCTAAGGAAATTACATTTCCCTCTATTTATTAATATACTATAAATACAAAAAAGTTTTGGAATAAGCATCAAGCGGTTCCATAACTTGTTGCGTTTTGGAGAAACAAAATGAGGAAGATGATGATATTTACGCTAAATTTCCTTGTATTAATTTTTCCAATGGAAATTACAAAAATAACCTGACTACTCCAAAGATAGAAAAAAATATATAAATCTTTTTCTTTTCTTTTTCTTTTTGAGACAAGGGTCTCATACTACAGTCCAGGGTGGTCTGGAACCCACTTTGAACTTTCAGCAATCCTACTGTCTTAGCTTCCCAGATACAAGGGTTTTCAGTATAAACCTAAACAGCTAATGGTTTAAATCTACTTTTTGTATTACAAACTTTGCTTTCTGCAACAAACTGTGTTTTCCAGTATGCAAAGCCCAGACTTAAGCACTGCAAGTCATATACACTGGAAGGTGCCTCTACACTGATGAATCAGAAGTAGGACACACAAGATTCTTCGAAAAAGAAAAAAGTAAAAATAGAAACAGTTAGTCCATGCACTCAGTCAGCCTAGTTCTGCTTGGCAACCTCTTTAATGTAGCAGGCAGTTGGGCTGCTTGGGCACTAGGCCTTAACCTATCACCCTGTTCTCTGCTCAGATAGTCACAGCAGTTCTGAAAGTCACCCAGGCAGGTATTTTTATATCCACTTCTTATTTATGAAGATGGGAACCAAAAAAAAAAAAGACACAAAACGGGTGCAGCAGTTTCCTTCAAATCATGCGACTTAAAAATTCTGGCACTTGAGCAGAGCTTTAACCTGGACTGCTGGGCCGTGCTCTTTCTACGCCGCTTGCTGAAAGTTGGGGCTGGGCTAGACACTGAGCACAGGGCTAAGTGACAGGCGTGTAAAGTCGAGAACGTCTGCAGGCTAGCTCTGTCACTTCTGGTGATTTTCTGGTGGATGTTTCCTGTTACTCTGCCTTTTTGTTTGTCAGGATTCAATGAGACAGCACCAGCAGATTACACTCCCTCCACAAGCAGCCTGTGGAACAACCCCCCTAGCTCTTCAGGCCGCATACCTAGTCTATTAATATTCTCTCTCAGTATTGCAGGATTTCGCAGTCAGGGCTCTTTTGCTTTATGTAGTTGTCAAACTAGACATTCTAATTGATAGGCTAGAGTTTCATATATAAACCACTTCTAACGACGTGGCCTTTCCCTCTGCAGCCTCTATCAGTGGCTCCTACTAACGTGAAGCTGCTAATTGTTACTCAATCCTTTTCTATTGCCACATGCCACAGAGTTATTGTTTAAGTAAGCCTACAAATTAAACATTATTTTTTTCTTCTTTCAAAAAGGAAGCACTTTGGAAGAAAAGATATTAAGCATATCTTGCCTGATTTATTTCAGAATGCTAACTCTAAATATGATTGTTTTTTCCCTGAGTGACTGTTGAGACAGTAGGGTCTCGTATATCCCAGATTGGCTTTGAACTTAATGTGCAGCTGAGAATGACCTCGAACCCCTGATCCTCCTGTCTCTACTTACCAATGCTGGATTGAAAGTATATACTATCACGCCAAATTTATTTGGTGCCAGGACTCAAATGCAGGGGTTCTTTGCTAAGCAAACACTCTACCAACTGAGTTACATCTTCGGCCATTGTGTTTCTTGAAAAGGGGTTTTACTCTGTACTCCAAACCAGCCTGGACTGCACTGTATAGCCCAGCTTATCCTCCAAACCTGCCACTGCTTTCACATACATCCTAAATCTATCATCTATATTCTGGAAACCATCCAAAATGTATTGGTTTGATTTGTGTAAAATCTACAGATGTCTCCAACAGCAGTCAGTGAATCCTAATTTATAATTTAAAAAGGAGTAAGTTCCTTCAACATTTAATTGGGTAGGCCCAGCAAATCTGTGTGTGTGTGCATAGGTGTGATTACTTGTGCAGATACATGAAAAATTAGTTTGACTTTGGCAATCTTTCTCTGTTGCTCTACCTGATCTTTTGAGACAGGGTCTCTCACTGGAGCTCTCTGCCTCAGTTAGGTTGGCTAGAGAGCCTCCAGGAACTGACTTTCCACACCGCCCAGCACTGGGATTACAACTGTGTACCACCATTCCTGGCTTTTACGTGGGTACTGGGGATGTGAACTCAGTCCTTATATTTGTGTAAGAACTTTACCCACTGAACCTTCTTCCTGTTTTTCTAACTTTCTTAATAAAAACTACCCCCGCCCTCATTTTAATCACTCCTGTCTGATCCCTTTTTTTTTATTATTATTTATTCAATTGTGTGTGTGTAGAACCACAGGCGAATTCGGGAACCACCATGGACGCCTCTATCTCCTCCTTGTTTACTCTGCCCCAGGATTCACAGGCTCCGCCCTACCAGGACCAGAAACACAGGCCGCCCCTGCTTTCGCTCGGTGACTATACATGGGGTCTAGGATCCGAACTCAGGACCTTCTGCCTGCAAGGCAGAGGCTTAACCCCTGAGCCACCTCTCCAGCCCCCTGTCCAATCCCCTTTTGAGACAATGTCAGGCTGGCCTTTCCTTATGGTCTTCCTGTCTCAGCTTACTGAATGATAGGATTTCAGGTGGACACTACCACAAGCTAGCCGCCTTTCTCCTTCCCCCAGTGCTGGGCTCACATCTGAGCCTCAGACTTGGTAAGACAAATGCTTTACCGCTGAGCTACACCCTAGGCCTTGAAGTCACTTCTTCAACAGTAATTGACCAGGTTACCTAGTAAGTATTCAAATGCTCTATCTGTTCCCTAACTGTTCTCCAGTTCAGCGGTAGCACCCTTCACACGTGAGTTTCTCTACATTACAGGCTCGGTAATTCTTCAAGTGAAGAGTTATCCTGGCCACTGTGGGGCATACCTCTGGCTTCTCCCCAGTAGACACCAATAGATCAGTTTCAAGTAGAGACAATTGAAAATGTCACCAAGTACTGCACAATGTTCCCTAGTAGACAGATGCCCTCTGCAGAGAACCACTGACCTGGCGTCATCCCCTTGGTGTCTTTACCACGCAAAACACCACGTTAAAGTCCATGTACCTTCAGTCCCTGGAATGGTTAAATACCCAGGGATCAGCAATGGTTAACATCTTGGAGCAGAAATGCACTCTGGCTTCATATGGCCAGTTTATAGATAAGCACATTCTGGTTCAGGAAGATTAAGTGCTTTTACTTCCTTTAGGTGTCAAAACCAAGAATTTTAAAATCTAATTTTAATATTATTTGTCTTGGGTTTTTGAGGCAAGGTTTAGGCCAGGCTGACTACAAACTCATTATCAACCTGCCCCTGCCTCCTGAGTGTTGGCATTACTGTTTCGGGCCACCACGCCCAGTGAGTAGAGATTCTGGACCTAACGCTAAGGTTTTTGCACATGGATCTTCCCACAAGGCCAAGACCTCTCAAGCAAGAAGGTGTGAAGAGATCTGGAATCATAAGCAGTTTCATCAGTCCTCCCAATAGTAAAGGCTCAGGTGCTTCCCTCCTGGGAAGCTCTTCACCAGCAACATGACAATATGCCCAGTACTCAGTGACATTGACCTGGTAAACCTATCATCAGTGATATTTTAAAATACTTATGTTAGATCTCAGCACTATAAAATCTCTTCTCTTAGATTCACTTTCCTACCTGATTTAGGTGTGGCACGCATTACCCTTCTCAGAGCTTCCCATACACCTCACTAACCACCACTTTCTGGTCCCTCTTATTTCCTTCCTGCCACTTAAACCCACTACTCTCTTCAGTCCTAGTCCCTTTTAGAAACACTGCAAACTCACTTTTACCTTTCTTAGATTAAAGAACCAACAGATGCATCTGAACATGCCCACTGTTCCTTTTCCCTGCCATTATGAATTCCAAGGTGATCTAGTCACTTTCTTCTATGGTCCCAGACACTAGCTCCAGCATTTGTTCACCAAAACCTACTATTGGAATTTTTGCTTTTGAAATGACATTTCACTGTGTTGACTAGACATAGTCTAGTTTCAAGTCTCCCACGTTCCAAGAATAACACATATGGGCCATCAAACCTTTCTTTCATCAGAAGTTTTGAATCAAAGTCAGGGCCTCATGTATGTTAGGCAAGCTTCCTAACCAGCTGAGCTGCATCCTTAGCCTCCCACCATTGGAATTAAGATACTTAATTTTGCTCACTTTTCAGTTATTGCCTAGAATGCCTGGCATGTAATGGGAAGCGACGTGATCATGGGTAGGGACTGACTTAAAAAATCTAAACCAAGTAGAAATGGGGGGAGAGTGGGAAATAAGGGATAAGAGAGGGGTAAGTACATGGAAGGATCTGTATACATTTAAAAAAAACACTGAAATTTGAATTTAAAAACCTGTTGGGAACTGGGGTTATAAATCAATAATAGTACTTGCCTAGTATTCCTGAGGACTTAGCACCAACAGGGAGAGAAGGAGGGAGGAGAAAAAGGGGGAGAGGGGCAATTATCTTACAGGTATAGATGGATTTTCTTAGAGATGAAGTGTTGGCACACAGATGAAAGAATTCCAAGACAGTGTTTCCAAACTAAGGTATCTGGATCGCCTTGCTAAATGCAGGTTCTGATCCAGCAGCCTAGGGTGAGCTAGAACTGGATGTTTCTAGCATACTCTGGGGTGCTGCTGCTCAGGCACACTTTCACACCCAGGTTCTCCTAGATCAGAAAGGTATCCAGGTCGGAACAAACAGCTTTACACTGAGAAGGGAGCCAGGGCTGCAGAGGGCTGACTTTAGGAGTTAATGAAAAGAGCAAGCCTCTTTTAGTTTCTAAGGCTACACACAATCTTAGAATCTGAGAATTCCAAAACTAAATAATCATTCTTACACGATGTATTTTTCAGTATATAATGATTTATATACACTTTAGTCTTAAAGGGAGATAATATTCTAAAATGCTTTAAATTAAAAAAAAAATGTAATTTAGGCCAGGAATTGTAATAGCCAAATCCCAGCACTCAAAAGGCAGAGACAAGGACTGCTGCAAGTTCAAGGCCAGCCTACACTACATAGCACAAGTTTCAGGCCAGCATGGGATGAAGAGTGAAACTATCTCAACATCTCCACTCCCAAAATAAGTATGTAGTCTGTTCTGATCACTGTATGAGGAAGAACACAGAAATGATCATCATATCAGATTTCAGCAGATTATCAAAGGCTTTCTTTTCTGTAATCATCTTGCTTCAACATTATTCTATGCAATATATACTCATCCTCTCAATTTGGTAACAGGTAGATTATGAACATGTGGAAATTATGAGACTGAAAATAGTAAAGTAGGAGAAAAAAACACTTCAAGTTCAAAACTGCACAGCTATTTGCTGGTTTCAAAATCAGCTCTATGCTCATTTTTTTTTTTTTAATCTTTGTTTAAGAGTCTCTGGTGACAATAAAATGCTCAATTTATTTTATTCCAAAATACTTCAAATCCAATTGGTAAAGTCAAATTATAAGACCATCCAAAATATCTTCATCATCTACAATTTAAAAGTGATAATGTATTTATGAAAAAGAATACCATTAAAACTTTTTACATACCAACAGCTTCACACAGGTTAATGAATGGCATTACAAAAATGAATAGCTGAAAGGTAACAATTTCCAAAGTGTAAATGAAATATATGACTTTTTCCATTTGACTCATCTCAAGTAACTCACAGAAATGATCTGGTTGTGTTTGTATCTGAGACAGTGCCTCACTATGAAGCCCCCAACTCAGAATCCTCCTGCCTTAGCCTCCTGAATTGAAATGGTATTTTTTTCAGTATTCAAACCATTTACTTACTATCTTACAGTTAGTTAATTTTCATCTTGGGATAGTCATTTCTAGAAAGATATTCTCAGTTTACCAAATGAAACTATTTTCTCAAAAAAAGGAAATTTCTTGATTTACATTTTACTATAAACTATAAATGTTGCTGAGCACGTAAAAGAGTCCTAAAGGCCGTGGTTCTTCTGGAAACTCAAGGAGGAGTTGAGTACTGTTTATATCTATGTGAATAAAGAACTTAAAAAGTAATTTGTTATATTAACCCCATAGTTAGTCTGAGCATAGTCATCAGAAATGATGTTTTTTCAAGACTCCAGAGGTACAGGAAGTAGACTGCGTCCTGACAGACTGAACTTCCTTTCTCCTCACAATCATAAAGGATCTGCACGTTAACCGTATTTACTGCTGACTAGTGGTTCCATCCTGCTCTTATTGGTATGTGACGAGAAAGGGTTTTTTTGTGTGTGTACATGCGTATATATCTGTGTGTGTGTCTGTGTTTATCAGAGGACACTGTATGCTCTGCGGAGGGTGAAGGGTGACTGGATTACTTCTGCCTCCTATTTGCTTTACTCTGGAGTTTCCCAGGCTCCACCTTCCAGGAACGGATGTACAGACCATTGCCATTTCCACCTGGCATTTTATGTGGGATCTGGGATCCGAATTCAGGACTTTCTGCTTGACAGGCAGAGGCTTACTACTCCCAGAGATATCTTTCCAGCCCCCAAAAGGATATTTTATTACAAAGCAAGTATATGAGCAACAGAGGTGGCAAAAAGCATGATCATCTAAATAACCATATATTCATGGTTTACACACAGAATCAATGATTAAAAGCAATTCTCTCCATACTGCATTTCTACGTTCTCATTCAGCTGCCTAAATGCCAAGTGATATTTCAGTACTGAACAATTTTCACAAGCAGTACTTTCAGACTGCTGAAAATATTTTTGCATTTTAGTTTCCAGATGGAGCACTGGTTTTGTTGGGTGAGTGACAATACACTCCAAAGCAATCATTTCCTATTAAAATGTATATTTCTGATGTAGAAATCAGAAAAATTATTTCCATCATTAATGCTATAAGAAATCTTACAACTGTCTTAAAACTTCTAGTTTTACTTGCATGATGCAGAGACTTTCATTACATACACAAATGAGTAACGGGACTTTTAAAAGCAAATGGTATTTTTTGTAATTCTTCACTTTTTTTTTTTTTTTTTTTTTTTTTTTTTTTTGAAACAGGGTCTCACTGTGCAGTCCACTAAACTGACCTCAAACTCATTATCTTTGTGTGTCAGTCTCTTGAGTGCTGGGATTACAGATGGGCAACCTGTGCCAGCTGACTTGGAGATCAGAGATCAGAATGAACAAAATGAAAAGCCTTCATGTTCTATTTTACCTACCAGGCCAGGCTGCTCTAGAAAGCTCAAGTCACCCTTTAGGTATTCTGCCTCACCAACAGTAATCCATAGGAACCATAATTAGTTTTTCAACATACCAATCTTTCATGTAAATCTAATTCAAATCTTGGAACTTTTTAAGTAATCTACAGTGAATATGTTGAAGCTTCTTAAAAAAGCAATCTATAGTGAATATATACATAATATTCATCTCTTTGGGTCCTTTTTAATCATCTTTAATAGTCCATTCTCTTTCAGAGACAAATCTGCCACAACAGTTTACCATGTTCAACAATTATATATTTGCACTTCAAAAAATCCTTATCTATATTAAGTGCAGCTTATGCCCTTTTTATTTACTCAAAAAATTAAGCGATTGAAAAAAACCTTTACCTCTGCAAAGGTTCTAAACCAAACCTTGAAAAGACTAAATTAGCCACATGGATGCCCATTGAGAAACATGCAACTAACTATCCAAATATGGCTAAGTGCAGAAATGGGTACTGCATAGACTAAAAAAAAACAACTTAGAATTGATGTAGTTGTCTTCCAGATCTTGAATAAAATTTCTTACAATCAACTCAATTTTAAGATGCTCACTGAAAGGTTACTTTCTTTTGTTATGTTGAGACAGAATATGACTCTGCAGTCCAGGCTGGCCCAAAACCCATGGCAACCGTCCTGCCTCAGCCCTCCGAGTGCTGCTACAAGCAGCATGAGTTACCATGCCCAGCTGGTAGACTATAATAAAAATGGAAAGCAGTGTGAAGACCAATTAAAAGTATTATGCATTGTTATGAACATTGCTTAGTTTTCACAGTGCAGCTATTAAATGTAAACATTTTCATAATTCTTATTGCTAATAAACTTCAGGCCTCATTCCAAGCCACCTTATTAACCTATCCCAAGCATTTAGTAATTTTGGGCCACAAAGTCCAAAAGGACAACCCCAGAAAAATCTTTTCAACTCCATTAGTAAAACTGTTCAAAGTCATAGGCTGGCTATTCATGGAGACCCACAGTGATACCCATTTGCAGTTTTCATTATCTACAAAAAGGAAGTCTGTCAAATGTTTGGTTCAGACTTCCTTGTGGGAAGAGCCAAGTTGATGCACAAACGCAAAATAGTTATATCACTGATCTTGTCAATTTTGCAATCTACTGTAAAATTTCAATCTGAAAATGTCACTTTTCAAACATTGAAAACTGCATTTATGCCAAAATCAAGATGACAATTTTAGATACCATTGAAACCTTCAGTTTTCCAGGAGATAATTCTTAAGACTTTTTTTTTTTTTTTAAATCTAAAGTAGAACATATCTGGATATAGGTCAGTTTGCTTAGCGTGAGCATGGTCTTGGTTTTAGTCCCCATAACTATAAAAATAAATGAAGTAAAATGTACAGATGAACTAGTCACAAATTCGAATATAAAAACTTATCAAGGCAAAACCTCAAATTAAGGTAATTCCAACTTTTATAATTATTCACAATCTTTGCCACAACATAACATACTTGTAAAACTGCTTTTTTGGTGAATGGAAAATGTAGATTCAAGGTTTCTCATCTTAATTCCTAAATTCTATGCTTATTTACTTGATCATGTGTTAACAGTAATTTTTATTTACTGTTCTGGTTTAAAAAAAAGTCACTTGAAATTCCTATCAATCAATGGAAACTAAAGAAAAAATTTAATAAACACTAAGATTAGCCATCTTTTTCCTAGATTGGGAATGTAAATAGAAGTTCACCACAGTTGTCTGTTAAGAGTTATTTATTAATTGTTCCACAATAGTACTAAAGTTCATAACAAACCAAAGTACCAAAATAACTGAGCTGAATGACAAAACAAGATTTCCAAAGTTTCCCTTTACTTTTTCAGATATTTAAATTCTCCAAGACCACTATTGATAATTGGGTAAATTTTGTATTTCCTTTTTCCTTTCAAAACCGATTCCTTTTAAATTCCTCATTCCCCTTAATGCTCAACCCCTCCCCATTCTTTTAAATTCACTATACAGAGGGTATATCTTCTCCTTTGGAGTATAAGGTCTAAATCTTTTTTCTTCACCTACCTATTTATACTTCCCAAAAGTTACATGCTTTACCAGTCTGGTCTTACACAGTACATTTGAACATTGTCACATTCAGGCTACCCTGAAGTCTTAATGGTAGAGAGAATTCAGTATTACTCCATTTACATATAAAGGTACAGGTTGTGTTTTCTTTCTTTGCCAGTCTGTTATCTAGCAAAGTGCTTCTGTGCAACTGAAGAACTGCAGATGACTACTTTTATGTATCAGCTCATTTCTTTGCTGATGGAGAACACTGAATTGTCAAGTCTACCATCTACGAAGTGCCCTAAGAATTTTTAAGTTTTACTCATTTGACCAGCTTATCCTGAAACATCAAGGCCTTAAATAACCTAAATGTATTCCCCAAATGGTAATGAAATAAGTTGCAGATGAAGAAAAGTAACTTAATATTGGATAAACTTTAGGCATTATTTTATTTGTATAATAAAATTCCAGCATTTAGGCAATCTTCTAAGGAAGGGATATTCTTAACTTGTATCCACAGGTGAGAAATATTTATCAGCATGTGGATTGACTTGCAAATTTTCATGTGCAAGTAGATTTTGTTCATCAAGGGAGACAGCATCAGTGACCCCACAACTATTGTTCTCTGAATAAGCCAAAGTTGTTAAGAACTGAGGCAGAATCTACTTGTTAGTCATAGTGTTTTGTCTTTTTTTTTTTTTTTTTTACAAAGCAAAACAAAGCAGAATTTTAAGTGTATGTCCCCTTAACTATACTAAAACTTAAGTCTCACATTATTTACACATCTTTTCTCTTTTTGGATGAAGGTTAAGACAACAGAATTCCCAAGGTGCTTTTTTTCAACATTAATAAGTATCTTAATAAAGACATAAAAATATAACAGAGAATGCAATTTCACTCAAAATCCACCAAGAATTCTTGCATCTCAGAGAGGATGCAAACAGGTAAGAGATCACATCTCACAGTCCTCTTAAAACCCAGGGGATGGTAGAACATCACTGACATAATCTCATGCAACTCCTATCTTGCGTCACTTTTTAAGAGTGAAATCCTATCATTATGTATCAACAGAAAACATGAAGACTGCTAAACTCAGAAAATGATAGCCTTCAAACATATTTTATTCTAAAAATGTAACTTTGCAGTTCAAAAGCTGATTTTTTAAAAAAATTTTAAAGAAATCTTTCTGCTTAAAAAGAACCTATGGAATCTGGAAGGTAAGGGTACATCTTTATGAAGGGAATTATTCAAGCTGTCACATTTGCAGGCTTAAAGGTTACTAGAGGAACAATAACTACAAAATGCCAAATAGGAATTAAAAAGAAAACATCAGAATGAACAAGTCTGTGTCTGTCTCATCTACTTAGTGATATATAAACAAAACCTGAGGTAGAAATGTTTCTATCATTGTGTGCAATACAAAAATATTCAAATTTTAGTATATTATTCTGTTCTCACTAAATCACAAATTACTGTCCAGCAAATGGTAAGTAAATTAGACACCTGAACTCATGTAGCACCAACAGGAACACAAACCACTGCTATTTCACACCAAACTTTTCAAAACAGGGTCTTATATAACTCAGTCTAACATTGAACTCTATACAGCCAAATGTGACTTTGAATTTTGTGATCCGTCTGCTTCCAACTCCCCAGTGCTGAGATTACATGAGCGCACATATGGTTCATTCAGTGGAACTGAGGGACTCTGTAAATGCTGGCCAAGCACTCTATCTACCAACTGAGCGATACTGCTATTTCAAATCCATACATGTTCCACAAAATGAGAAAAAAGGGCAGGTAAATAGGGGGGAAAAAAAGTGGATTCTTGTTTAATATGTTAGAGTAATTTAAACAGAATAAAAACTGTAGCAAATAAATTGAATTTCAATGAGGAACTAGTGAAGCTTCTATTAATACTTGAGTTCAAGACCAAACCAAATCTGGGAAATGACTGTAAGAAAACTAATCTTCGAAAAATAAAAAAAAACTAATCTGCGTTACCTTCTAATCATATGGACGCATATATCATTTCTTTACCATATACTAAAAAAAGTAAGCATCATTTCTAGCCCTTTAATATATACTTTTTCTTTTACCATTTAAAGTTAACATACTTTCAAGCACCTTTACTACATCCTCAATGTTTAGTCTAGCTCTTTCCTTTTAGTATCTATATTCTCAATTACTTAACATGTCAACTGATTTAACACTACTTTTTTCTTACTAAAATTACCCAACATCATTTTTAACTTCAAAACTGTTGTATTACTTTATGAGGAAAAAGGATATACCAGGAGCTAAAAAAATTGGGATCTGATGAAAAATAACGCCTCAATAAATAACCTACTTTAAGATGGTCAAGTCATTTTTAAACACAGAATGTTCTAACATGTGTTGGATTTCTATTCTTTATATTATTGGACACCTCAAACACAACTCAGTGCATTTTCATAAAAACCTATAAATAAAAATACATTAAAAATACAATAAAAATGCCAAGTTCCTAAATTACATACCACCAACATGAATATTTTATGAACTGTTGTCTACAAAATACTCAAAAATGACTAAGTGGTATCTCCTTTCTTCAATTTTTTGATTAACAGGACTTTTATTGGTAGTAAACTATAGCAAACAATCAGAATAATACATATGTAGTATTCAGTACACACAATAAAAGTTAAAGAAATTCAAAAACTGTATAAAACAAAACAAAACAAAAAAGCTGGAGAAAAATCATACAGCTTAAGAGATACAGTGGTAAAGGTCCTCTCCATCTTTTTGATTACAGCTTGTACTCTGTACTTAATAGAACTTACCGCACTTAATAAGAAATAGACTTTTTAGTACTGAGTGTATTTAAAAGAATTAAACACATTTTCTAGAATCTTTCAATGACAAGTTGGTACCCTTTAGCTACTAAAGCTAAAAGGAAGAACATGGGGAAAGGAAATTAACTAGTATTTTGTAACCATTTTTAATAATTTCTTATTTTCCAAACACTGCTTTTATAACAGAAGTGTTTTACACTTGCACAATATTAATTACTTTATTATACATGGAAGCCTGTGGTAGGCTGATTACACAATAAGACTGCAAACAACCAGTGGTACTTTCCTGACGTCAGAAGAGTACATAAGACTGAAACATCACCAAAAGTACATAAAAAAACTCATCAGCAAAACATCAAAGTACAATAAAAATATAATCAGGAAAAAAATACAATTGCTAAAAAGTGGTTTAGAGCAGAGCTACCACCTATCAGTAGCTTCAAATGGCAATTAGCGTTCATAGCAAGTTCTGATGACTTTACAAGACCCCTGTACAATACTGACTAATACACCCTTTAAAATGTACATCAAAGGCTGCAATTTCACAAAGAGGTTCTGATGTCATTACTAAATACTCTTATCCCTCACATAAGCTATGCCACCAGCTGAAATTACAATTCTATTAATATCTATAGCTCTTTCATGGAATTCTGTCTTGGGCCTTTAAAAAAAATAAAATTGGGAGTGTCTATTCCTATTGTTTGGTATTTGGATGCTGTAAAACATATAAAATGCATAATCAATTACCTACTGGATAATAAATCATTCTAAAACTGGAACCATCAAGATAGGAAGAGGAAACAAGAAGGTCCACAACTTTAAGAGGAAGTTAAGAACAAGTACCAAAAACCAGAAGTGAAGATGATAAATACTAGCATAAATGGACAAACCTTTTAGGCCATGTATAACAAATAATGCATCCTACAAATTTCAATGGCTTATGTGACTCCACCTTATGTTCTAATACTGGAATCAACCAACTACTTTAGTCTCAACACTGTACTAGCCATCAACAGAATCACTAAATGGAATTACAGCCTTGGTACACTAGGGATAAAGAGAGGGTGTTTTTTTCTTCTCTTTCGTTAGTTATTAAAGCTATCATTCCAGGCTTTGATCAAAGATCCAAGAGTATTTGTTCTACCATGCTGGAATGAAAATGTGGTTTGGAAGTTCAGAGTACATTTAAAAGCTGCAACAAAATATAGGTAGCCAACAATCTCAGAATTTTGGATCAGCCCAGATGGAGATAGCATTTGAAATGTTTTCGATCCCTTACTTAAATGATGAAATGTATACTACATCAGCCCAGGAAGAGCAATCTGAAATGTTTAAGATCCCTTAACTTAAACGATGAAATGTATATTATCATACTATTTGTAAATTGGATATTCCATTACGGTGATAACGTACAGAATTCCCATGCGTTATTACACTTTCCTGAGAGTAAAGCAATTAGAATAACCTTAATCCTAGCAACAAAGTTTCTTTTTTTCTTTTCTTTTCTATTTATTTAATTTTTTTGTAGTTTTCCTTTTGTAGGTTTTTTTTTTTGTTTTTTGTTTTTTTGCATTTAAAACTTGTGGGCTATTCCCTGACAATCTATACATGTAAATCTGATTGCTAAACATTGTCACTTTGAATGTCAAACTATTTTTAATCTATTGATTTTGATTAAAAATCATAATACAAACAGAGCTAAAATCACACTAACAAAATAAACTAAATATGAAAAGTTGCATTGAAAGGGCATTACATTATTCTTAATAGGATCGTGTAGAAACATTCCAATGGCAGTGTTGTCAAAATAAAATGAAATTACATTAGAAGACCCCCAGCCTGGTCACTTTTGAGACCTTACCTGTAACTCTGGCTGGTGGGTGTCTTTACTCTTGTACTACATGGCTCACTTACATCAGACATCATATTTGTATACCCTGAGAAATCTGACACTGAAGTCCTTACTCTATGGTCCACTTCTCCATTAGAGTTAGTGATAAAGGTCATTGGCACCCTGCTGCCCGACTTAAACTGAGAACCAAACGCTTGTGCAAAGTTCTCGATCTGGTATGTTGTTCTAGGCTCTATGTCTTTCTGAGGATCTATCTGGCTAGCTAACTCCTGAGACGGAATCTGAAAGCTTGTTGAAGACTCTAAGTTTTTCTGTTGTTCCTTCTGGCTAGTCAATTTCTGAGATGAAGACTGGAATGCCGATGATGTCTCTAAGTTCTTCTGAGAATCTATCAGGTCATCCAGCTCCTGGGAAGGTGTCAACTGCTGATGTGTAGCATCCAAAGCAGATAAATAAAGACCTGGTTGAGATCCAAACAACATCCCAAAAGGAGGCTTTGGCAACGAAGATGGCAACACTGAGGTAACAGATTGGCCAAAACCACACTCCAAAGGAGATGTAGTGTATATCTGTTTCTCTGGAAACAAAGTGTGGTTGTGAAGAGGTGAAGACAGACTGACAAACTGGAAACCATGTCCAAGAGTAAAACCTGCATTAGTGGATTTCTCAAAAGCCTGCTGGAGGTATTTGGAGTATTCTTGCAACATGCTTGTCTTATCGTTTGAAGGTGTTTGGGTGCCTGGACTCAAATTTTCTTCTTGAACCAATTCAGAGTGTTCTCCTGAGGTGTGTAAATCCACTCGTGGTTCTGTTAAGTTAAAAGGATCCTCTTTCTGGGTTTCTGATTTGCTGGAGTATTGGTCCAAAATACTCTGCAAAACCTCATCAGGAATTCCAGACTTGTCATGACAAGACTTGATTTCAGCATTTAGAGCTGAGGAGTCAATAAGTGACAGTGGCGCCTCACTGTCCAAAACGCTGACACCTGCAGACTGAATGACCGACTGTTGGGAGACCATGTGTCCCACGTTTATAGAAAAGGCACTGTTGCTGCTGGCAGTTGGTAAATATCTTCTTTTCTTTGAAAACTGCATGGCATCATCGTAATTGCTGCTTATTTGACCTTGTTTGCCACTTGTACTTTGGAGAAGACTGATGGTCTCCACACTGTTACTTGATACTATGCCAAGTGAGCCACTTGGTTTACCAGACAAGGATTTCTGCCCTACCAGGTCTGGTATCGGGGACACAAAATTCAGGTAGCTTTTATCTGTACTCTTTCTGCTTCCTTTCTTAAAGATCAACTTCGGCACCCTTTTCTGTAGCTCATCTATACCAGTGCCAATTATGCCTCCACTGGTAGATACAGAAGGCATTTCTACGGAGTAACTCTGCATGCTTATGTTATTTGAAATTTGCGATTCATTTGTTTTGCCAGTCTTATGCTCCTTGTTTTCTACCGCCATGCTTTTGGACTTGGACTTTCTCCTTGAAGAACTTGTATTTCCCTGAGACAACACAGCCAGATTACCCATATTATTGTGGTTTGATGACCCAGGTTCTGCACTAGCGGCTCCTTTCGCTATGGCTTCACCACACGTGCGCCTGTGCTTCAACAATCTGTCAGTCCTTGAAAAATACTGTTGGCAAGTGTCACACTTATATGGCTTTTCTCCACTATGTGTCCTCTTGTGTCGCTCCATATGGTACTTCTGGATGAACTTCATGCTGCACTGATCACATCCAAAGGGTTTCTCTCTACTGTGAATTTTCTCATGTCTCTGCAGTAGGTATTTCTGAATGAAACCCATACTACACTGGCTGCACTGGAACGGTCTCTCACCGGTGTGGATGAGGACGTGTCTCCGCAGGTGATAGGAGCTTCGGAAAGCAGCACTGCAATGATCACAGATATGAGGTTTCTGACTTGGGGAGAGGATGGCACCTTCTCCATCTCCAACCGAAGAAGGTTTGGAAGATGCACTTGGCTTCCTCTTGGCTTTGATTCCCTGAGATTCTGGCTTTGGCCTCTTTGCCTTTTTGACATTGGTGTCCTGCTTTGGCTCCTCGGTGCCGTGGTCATCAGTCCTGCCGCCGCTACTGCTGCTGCACAGTAATACATCTCGGTGGTGCTGGGCTGGTTGCTGCTGGACATGCTGGTGGAGAATACTGAGGTCTTGGATGACGCCGTGGCTCCCCCCTTCCCCGCTTCCTAGGCCTGGAGATCTCTCTTCGGCCCCGGCGAACAGCCCCCCGTAGTGGTGGTGGTGGTGGTGGTGGTGGGACGGCTGTTCCTCGGGATCCGCGGGTTTCTCCTGTTTGATGCTGACCAAAGACTGCAAGAATCCCCAGGAGGTCCTCTGCGCAGGGAAGGCCGCGGCGGACGCCGCCGGCTCCTTCTTGAAAGTCATGTCCGGGGCTGGCGGAGGGGGGGGCTCGGCGGCCGGGGCTGCGGAGGTAGAGGAGGATAACACGCACTGCGGGGGAGGGGCGGCCGTCCCCGCCGGCCGGGTGAAGCTGGTGACCGGGGGGAGCCGATGGTTGAACATAACCATACCCTGGGGAAAGGAGGGCTCCATCTCCGCTCGCCGGCCGCCGCCGCCGCCGGGACCGCCGCCGCCGGAGCCGCTAGCGCCGCTGCTGCCGGGACCGCCGCCGCCGCTCAGGTACCCGCTGCCGATTTTCATGCCCCGAAGGAGGCCTGGCTGGGGAGAGGTGGGGAGAGGGAGGAGAGGAGGTGGGACCGGGCCCCGGGCCGGGACCACCGCAGCGCTCCGGACCCCGCCGCGCCGCCGCCCAGACCGCAACGCGCCCAGCTCTCGCTCCCAGCCCGGCGGCCGCCGGCCGCGGCACGCACGGCCCTGCGGCCCTTCCCCGGGCCTCGCCCTCGCCCTCGCCGGCCCGCCGGCCACACTTACGGGTTCCGCCGCCGCCGCAGCCGCCGTCGCCTCCAGTTAATAAAAATAACGCCGTCCTCTCCACAATGGAATTAAAAGCCTCCCCGGTACTGCGCAGCCGCGCCGCGGTGCCTGCTGGGAACTTCTCGACCGGGCCTAAGCGGAGCTCTGCCGGCCCAGTGCGCCTGCGCCGCAGTTTCCGCCCGGCCGGCCTGTCAATCACTAGGGCGGTTGGGCGGAGCTGAGGCGGGTCAGGGTCGGCGGGGCGGGGAGTTGTAGTCTACTGAAAGGGCGCTGCGGGGGGGAGGGGGGGAACAGCGGACGTGATTGGTGGACTGCGCCGGAGGAGCTGAAAGTGGCTGAAGATTTCTGGGGGAAACACGCTCCGGAGGTGGAACCCGAGGGGCGGGAAGTTGGTGGACGCCGGGAGAGGTTATTTCAGCGTGGCGTGGGAGCTTAAGGGAGGGGTCCGAAGGAGAAGGTGGGTGGGAAATTGAGGATTGAACAATCGAGGTTTCTTCCCTGAAGGATTTGCAATCCAGGTACTGAGTTAAAATCGAACCTAGACATGGGGCCCTTAAGGCACTTGGGATTCCAGCTAAAAGCATTAAACTTCTAATGCCTAATGTGTAATACATTAGAGTAGGAACCCTAATAATGCATAACTTTTGCAAAGGAGGACGGGACCGCCATTTGAAACCGCAATAGAGGTACCGCTGCAAAAAGTTGTCTCACTGCCAACATACCTGAAGGCTACTGGAAAAGGAAACCACGTGTAAACCAGGTGCAACAGTCATGTAAAACACGCCCACACACGTGCTTCAGCAGCAGCAGATGTTATTTAAATGCCCGCGTACCTTCTCACTCTTTGCCTGAGAATGCCTACATCCATGGATTACTTGTCTGGCCTCATTTGTGAAATATCAACCGCAAGGCCCCTCTGAGGTCTCTGCAAGGACACCCCCACATACCCACTCCCCAGTAAGAATACCTAGAAGCTCATGCAAAATTGCACATTTTTTTCTACTAGAAGATCAAAATCTTAAGATCAGGTTTCCACCAATAAAACCAAATAAGCATAAACTTAGTGCCTAATGTTTATAAGACACTAGTTTTCCTATTAAACATGCATAAATCTAAGTCAGAGGTTTCCTAAGGGTATTTATACAATCAAAAAGATTAATGAAAGTACTAGGACCCCCACTGTTTCTTTACATAGGATGATTTCTTAAGCAGAAGACAAGTTCATTTTCTCAATTGTCTAAATGGCTTCTTAAAATTAAATAATAGCTTCTCTGAGAGTTCAAAATTTAAACAGACAAAATCATCTATTACTACTCATAGTCATCTGTGAGTGTGCCTGACTTATTTAGTCTTTTAGTAAATAATTTGAGACAAGATACTGTATTTTTTAGGTCCATGCAATTACATGCAGTATCCCGCCACTTAAACACAAGCTCTAATACTGTCAAGTATAGCTAAGTGTTAAAGACAGAAAATTAAAAAACTTCAGGCTGTCGTAAAATATTACTCAAAGCCTATGAGAAATGAGGCTGTCCCTTTCTTCAGGGTGTCAGTGTTTAATAGTAAGCCGGGATGCATATAAGCTAGTCCAAGCATGAAGGGCAGGAGGACACTCATATGAAAGCCAACTTTGTTCTTCAGTTATCAAGATAAGAAACCTGTCATTTCTCTCATTCACTCTGTCAGCCTTGAGATACTCTAAGCCTACTTCCTTCTGTGGTACACCCCATATATCAGGAAGATGAAGAGACCCTGTAAAAGAAAATGGAGGGGAAAAACTGTTAACGCTAATCATTTCAGCAGTAGAAACACCTGAAATAAACTTTCTAGGGAACAGACAAAAGAAGACACACTTCATCAAGGTCAATTTGCTTTCCTATTTTTCAGCATTAGAAACTGTACCTTGAGCACCTGTATGATACCATGCCGGCGTATCACTTACAGAATTCATGCTATTCAGTTCTTCAGAGATGAAAAATAAAATTGCCATCCCAAGCACCTAAAATAATAATTAGGAAAAGTCAATATACCAACCTCTGAGAGGTAGATGGGTAATGATAACAATTCAACTCAAAAAAAAGATCATTAAAATAATCCTGGAAACAGCACTAAAACATACGTATTTCTAAGCCTTGCTTAAGACTGCCGAAACTATGATACATTTGTTAAGATCCTTGGTGGGGTAAAAATTAGAAAATAACTGAAAGATTGAACAGTAGGAGGTCAGAGACATAGTTCAGGCTCTGGGTTTGAGCCCCAGCACACACACACACACACACACACACACACACACACACACACCCTCTTAAACCAGAGCAGTAAAGGGATAAACTTAAGGTAATAAATATCTTGTGCTTGTTTGAAACAGTCTTTCTGTATAGCCCAGGCTAGTTTTGAACTCAGAATCTTCCTTGTCCATACCTCATGAGTAGTGGGATTACAGTCTTACATTACTACATGTAGCAGTGGAAATAATTTTTCAAATGACACTTTAAAAGGGCTAAAGATGATGACCAGTGATAAGAGTGCTTATCCAGCATATGGATGGATTTGATTCTTAGCATCACAAAAAACAAAACAAATTGCATGCATAATCAGTACAGAGCATAAAATACCAATTCGAAATAAAATTTCACATTATTAACTTTATATTATGTATATCTTATTTTATGTGCACTTATTAGTCTTTACTTTTAGGAAAAGCCCACTAATTGTCAAATACAAATTATCCAGGCCTGGTGATCCCAGCTACTTGGAAGGCTAAGACAAGAGAATTTAGGTTCAAGGCCAGCTGGATTAAGTTAGAGAAACTGCTGCAAAATAAAAAAATTAAAAAGGCCTGGACATATGTATGAAGCAGCAGGCTCAATCCCAGCACTAAGGAAAATGTAAAGATTATAAAATGCAAATTAAACCTCACTCCTAAATTAAAAAATCTTAATATCTGGAAGTAAATGAAGCAGATGTTGTGAACTTCATAGGTAAGACAGAAAAACTATATTATGTAGTTCTTGTTAGGCACTAAGCAGTTAAATATGGACCTGGTGTGGTACCATGCTTAGGAAGCTGAGGCCAGCCTGGGCTACATAGTAAGATTCAGGTAAGACCTTGACTGAAAAGATGAAGGAAGAGAGAGGGAACAGTCCTGGAATGGATATGATCCAAATAGTTAAGTAATGTGATTTCTCTCTCTCTCTCTCTCTCTCTCTCTCTCTCTCTTTCTCTTTCTCTCTCATTTTGATTATTTTTTGGTTTTGAATCAGGGACTCCACATAGCCCAGCCCAAATCATAACCCAGCCTAAATGGTCTCAAGTCTCCGTGTAGCCTGGAGGATGACCTTTGAACTCCCACTCCTCTTGTTTCTACCTCTCGAGTGTAAGATACAGTATTTTGGAGCAAACATAAGAATTTCTTACAAAATACTTACTTTTTGAGAGAAAGAGAAGGAGGGCATGTGTATATCAGAGGACAATTTTCAGGAGTGGGTTCTCTCCTTTCACCATATGATTCTCAAAACTGAACCCAGGTCTCCAGGTTTGCACAAAGGCAGCACCTTTACCAGCTCAGCCATCTCACCACCCCCAGCGTATATGAGTGGATTTTTTCTTGTCTAACAATTTTGTACATAAATATAATAAATTTTGATCCAGGAATATTTTCATTTGTTTTTTAATATTTTGTTTTACTTCTGAATATTTAACATCTCATAGAGATCTCAATGCAAAGCAATTATATTAAAAAAACAGAAAAGGTTTGGTTCTGTTATTCTCTCTTTTAATAGACTATTTTTTATAATGATTTTTGATTTATAGAGATAGCACTGAGAGCTGGACATTATAGCGCACACTTGTAAACTCAGCACTCAGAACATCAGCTGGAGTCCAGGCCACTGTGACCTGCCTCCACGGAGATACACTGAGTTTACATATATTCCCCCTTCAGTCTCCTCTTTCGCTAGCACTCTTCATTACTATAATTGTATTACTTATACTGATTTTACAATGATACTGTCTGCATAATTTCAGAAACAAACTTTTACAGTAGATGCATTTGTATTATTAATAAGAATGATTAAAAAGTGAGTGAGAGGGCTGGAAAGATGACTCAGGGGTTAAAACTCTCCCTTGTAAGCAGAAGGTCCTGAGTTCGGATCCCAGGTCCTGCATAAAAATGCCAGGTGGAGCAGCAAAACTGAAAAAAAAAATTAACAAACCATAATTCAGAAAATCAGAGATTCTACATCAACCACCTGGAACCAGGCCAGCCTAATCTCTCCCCATCCTAAAGCTCAGGGAAATTTTCGGAAAAGGGAGCAGTAAGATTGTGAGAGCCTAACGATGGGGAGGAGCAACGATATGCAAGATACTCCATACAAGTTTGGGCCAAAGTAATCAAAATAGGACTTTGCATGACCTGCGCAATGACCAACATATCATTGAACCCCCAAAGTCTAGCATGGATCACAGGCATTAGAATCCTTAGAGGCAAGGGATTAACAGCCCCAATAGTGTTCCTATACTAAAGGAGAACACAAGAAAGAGCTCTAGGCAATGCTACTGAGTCCTTACACCTCATTAGAGTGGAGGAGACACAGAGGAAAGTTTGCCTAGCATGCATGAAGCCCTGAGTTCAGTCCCCCAGCACCTCATAGAAGCAGGTGTGATGAAGATGCCTGCAATCTCAGCTTTCAAGAGGCAGAGGCAGAGGTTCCAGGCCAGCAAGACCCTGTCTCCAATATAATTTTTTCTTGTATTTTGTGGCATTGGGGATGGTACAGGACCTCACATGTGCTAGACAAGTGCTTACTATTACTTCAAACTCTTTGCTTTTTGAGATAGATTCTTACTGTGTAACCCAGGCTGGTCAGGAATCTGCAGTCTCCCTGCATCCACTTGCCACATGCTGGGATTACTCTACCAGCACACCCAGCTTGGTTTTGATTTTTTAAAAATATTTATGTATTTAATGCGTGCATGTGTGCATGCGTGTGCATGTGCATGTGTGTGTGCGTGTGTGTGTGTGTGTGTGTGTGTGTGTGTGTGTGTGTGTGTGTGTTGTGTCAAAGGGCATTATATGTCCCTGTAGAGAACCAAGGGTGACTTCAGGAGTCATTCTGAATTGCTTCTACCTCCTTTTGGCTTCGCTCTGGGACTTCCCAGGCTTTGCCCACCAGGACCTGAAGTGTAGGCCACTGCAGTTCCTGCCTGGCATTTTTATGTTAAGACTTTAGAGTCTTAACCCCTGAGCCCTATCTCCAGCCCAGTTTTGATCTTTTGAAATACATTCTCATCCTGTAGCTCATCTTGCCCTTGAACGCTTCCCATAGCTTGAGCTGGACTAATTCCTCTGCCTTAGCCTCCTGCAGCAATGTTCCTGGTCATGCTGTGTTTCACTAATTCAGGGGTCAGGTAATAGGACCAGAATCCTGTTCTTATACCATCTAAGGTGACTAGCAAGCAGAATAGGAAGTGTGCTTCGTTCGAATGAGTCTCAGTAACTCTGGGCTGTTCGTTTTTATTCTTTGCTTACGAATTCTCATTCACTGATGTATTTTCCAGTTGCCAGGAAACGTCTTTTCCCATCAAAAGGCTGCTAGGTAACCACATAGTCAGATATCATCATCATAATCACTTTCTAAATGTCTTTCTTTTCCCTTTTCTTTGCTTTTTTTCTTTTCTTTTTCTAATTTGAGACAAAGTCTCACTCTATATATAGCCCAGGCTGGCCCCAATCTCCTAAGCACATGTTTCAACCCCCCCCCTCATTTACTGAATTGTTTTGTGTGGCACTACGCTGTGCACTTTGCTTATGAATCATTCTCCAATCCACTTTCTATAAACAATTCCTGTGAAGGGGGGCTGTATCCACAGAACAAAAGCAGTAGCAAACAAATTTGTATACTCAGGACTATTCCTTGTAGCAGTGCTTGCAGAGACAAAGAACTGGATGTACCCGAATGTCATTCACTACAGGAATGGCTGAAGACATGGTGGTGTCGTCATCTCTTGGAATATTAGGCAATGAAAAGAATGAATCAGAGCTGTTATTGGCCTGGAGAGAAGTCCATGCATTAAGCAGAAAAGATATGTGTCATGTGTTCTCATTTTTATAAAGCAGAAACAAATGCTCCCTTTCAATACTCCATATATAACTGACTGAGCAGGAGGAAGGTTAACAAGATGTGCACCAAACTGCCACTGGTTTCCTAGCGGTAAGTATGAGGGGAGAAGGCAAGTGAAACAGAAAGTAGAAAAACATACGGATATTGTTGGTCAGGATGGAATACATCTCATGGATTGTATCATATCACTATTCCTGTAAATCCAAAAGACAGATCTAAATCCTGTGATCCCTTAATATTTATAGCAGTGCCATTTCCAAAATATCTGTCCTTGGATATTGAAATCCAAAGATGCTTAAGTCCCTTCTAGAAAATGATTTGAAGTATTTGCACTCAGTCTGCACATGTTTCCCACCATGTTTCTTCTCCAGGGTAATTAAAATACCAAATAAATGAAAATGTTATTTAATCATGCTATGTTATCTATCAGATGATGCCAAGAAAAAATGTCCATAGATGAATAGTACAAATACAATCTAAAAAAATATTTTCAACCTCAAGTCAATTACCTCTACAAATAACAAAGCATATGACATACACAGAATTGGCAGGCACAGAAGGTCTACTGTGTGATTTGTTCAGGTGATAGGATCATTGAAATTGTAGATCTTGATTATTATTTTAATATAATGACTGAAATACATTTGCACAAGCAAGGGGCCTATTTAAAGTAGACTTGTTTTCTAATGGATATGTTGTATATAAAACTTACCTACAGAGATAAATAATGATGAAATTCCTAATAGTGGGCTACAAAGATAGCTCAATTTGTAAAGTACTTGCTATGCATCCCTTATTTTGAACTTTCAGTTTTAACTCCAGAAACCATATTTAAAAAAAAAAACAAAAAAACCCCGGATTCAGTGGCTCCCTTCTGTAACCCCAGGGCTTCTGTTTGAGGAGATAGGAGGTGAACACAGGAGCATCAGCTGGAAGCTTGTGCAGTACAGCAGCAGAACTAAGAGAGACCCTGCCTCAAAAACAAGCCAGGAGAAAGCTAACTCCTGGGCAACCATCAGTTGTCCTCTGAAAAACTGTGGCAAGAGTACATGCGCACACTAAGTAAATAAAATCTTTTATAAAAATGTTGAAGGGTGGGGCTGGAGAGGTGGCTGAGGGGTTAAGCTTCTGACTTGCAGGCGGAAGGTCCTGAGTTCGGATCCTAGACCCCACATACAGACGCCGGGCAGAAGCGGGGGTGGCCTCCATTTCTGGTCCTGGTAGGGCAGAGTCTGTGAATCCCGGGGCGGAGTAAACGAGGAGGTGGAGATGGTCCATGGTGGTTCCCAAATTCATCCGTGGTTCTACACACACACACATACATACAGACACATACATACATACACGCGCACACACACACAATTGAATAAATAATAAAAATAAAACAAAAAATGCTGAAGGGTGATAAAGACTTGTACATGTATACACACATACATGTGCCGTAGATGCATATATCATACACAAAAAGAAAAAGAGAAAGAAGGAAAGGAAGAAAGAAAAGTAAAAAGAAAAATTCCTAACAGTTATCAGTTATTTTGTGCATTTCTCTGGACTTCTGATTTCTTTCAGATTTTACTTCTATCCTCTCATACGTGTGCACACCCCCTCCCCTAAACGTGGTTTCACTTCCCAGTTTCAATTACTCATAGTTAGCCATGGTCCAAAAATATTAAATGGAGCTGGAGAGATGGCTCAGGGTTAAGACTCTGCCTCCCAAGCAGAAGGTCCTGAGTTCCTTCTACAGCAGCCTGCACTTCTAGCCCTGGTGGGCGAAAGGAGGTAGAAGCAACCCAGGATGATTCCGGAAGTCATCCTTGGTGTTCCACAGGGACACACAATGCCCTTTCTCTCTCTCTCTCTCTCTCTCTCTCTCTCTCTCTCTCTCTCTCTCTCACACACACACACACACACACACATAAAAAAATAATAAATGGAAAATTCCAGAAATAAACAACTCATAAGTTTTAAATTGTGTGCTATTCTGAGAAGTGTGATGAAATCTTGAGTCATTCTGCCCTGGACATGAAGCTTTCCTTTGTCCAGCATGTTCACACTGCCCTGCCCCCCTTGCCTAGTCAATAAGTAGTCATCTCGGTTATCAGACCCTCTGTCATACCATCAAAGCACTTGTGTTCAAAGAAACCGGTATGATGGCCTCTTGCAAAAAAGCAGCAGTGCTGTGATTCAGACATGCCAACTAGAAACTGCAGAGCGCTTCCTTGAGGTGAAAAGCTGAATGTTCTGGATTTAATAAAGGAGGGGGAAAAATCCTATCTTGAGGTTACTAAAATGCATGGTATTTGCATTTGAAATGTCCCGTAAGGGCTCAGACGTCTGTCCCAGGCTTGGTCCCACTGAGCAGGGTTCAGAGGTGGAGCTTTGGGTCATGAAGGATATGACTTCACCCATGGGACAGTCCATTGATAGAATCATGGCTTCTTGCAAGGAGGGGTGGAGACAGGGATTTCCTGCCTCAGTCATGTTTGCCTAGATTAATAACGTACGTGTGTGTGTGTGTGTGTGTGTGTGTGTGTGTAGATATGTGCATGTGTACATTTTGTTTGTGTGTGTGGAGACTAGAGATCAATACTGGGCATTGCTCCTCAGGAGTCATCCACATTGTTTTTGAGACAGATTCTTTTACTGGGCTCAGGGACTTGCTTGCCAGTTAACTAGGCTGGTTGGCTAGTGAGCCCCAAATTTCTTGTTTCTGCCTCCCCAGCAGTGGGATCAAAAGCATCCCACCTGGATTTTTCCTTGTGTGCCGGGGGTCAAACAGTTTTGACCTCAGCTTTACCAGTTGAAACATCTCCCACAACCCTGAATTAATAATTTTGCGAGCTCTTGGGAAGTGATGGGAACCTAGAAGGTGAAAGCTAGCTGTAAGGACTGGATCCTTGGGGCATGGCTCTGGTAGCCCCCTCTCCTCTCTGCCCCCAGGTGGGCAACCACTCTCAATGGAGACACACAATCAGGAACTGAAATTTCTAAAACCGTGAACCGGAATAAAGCTTTCGTCCTTTCGAGTGACTTTCTCAGGTAATGTGTCACAGTGACACAAAGCTAACCATCACAGTAACAAGTAATCTTTGATCTGAATCTGTGCAGAACGAAAAGGATATTTATTCTAGTTTTATTATCACATCTTAAGCAACTAAAAATTATACCACGCAGAACTTCATTCATACTAAATATTTCATAAATTTAAATGAGCAGTTTAGGAATATTTTATGTAATGTATTAAATTTTTGTTGGGAGTGGATAGAAGACACATTTTTGAAAAATATGGTAGAGCCCTTGCCTAGCTTACATGAGACCTTGGTTTTCTTTTTTTTTTTAATTTTATTATTTATTCAATTGTGTGTGTGTGTGTGTGTGTGTGTGTGTGTGTGTGTGTGTAGTACCACGGAGGAATTCGGGAACCACCATTGACCACCTCACCTCCACCTCCTCCTTGTTTACTCTACCCTAGGATTCACAGACTCTGCCCTACCAGGACCAGAAACGGAGGCCGCCCCCGCTTCCGCCCGGCATCTATACGTGGGGTCTAGGATCCGAACTCAGGACCTTCTGCCTGCAAGGCAGAGGCTTAACCCCTGAGCCACCTCTCCAGCCCCAAGACCTTGGTTTTCATTGCTAACACTGAAAAACAAAATATAAAGTAAGTAGTGTGTACTATCTTCATGTGCTAGGTATAACTCTGTTACCTGCTATTACTATTTTATGTTACATATATGTATATGCTGATATACACATACACACAGAAAGTAAAACTCGCCAATATAGATATATCTCATGAGTAATATATATTTATACATAATACATGTGTGTATGTGTATATAAACACACGTACATTTATTATATAGGTTAAATTTCTCAACAAAAACAATACATTACACAAAATATTCTTAAACTGCTTATTTAAATTTATGACATATTTAGTATGAATCAAGTTCTATGTGATAAAAGTGGTATTTTGGTTTTCTTCTTTAAACTGTGTGTGGGTGGGTGGGTGTGTGTGTGTGTGCATAGGGAACCAAGAGTAATTTTGGGAATCATCCTGGGTTGCTATCTCCTTTTTTGCTTTGCTCTGGGATTTCCCAGGCTCCACCCACTAGGGCGGGAAGTACAGGCCACCGATGTTTCTGTCTGGCATTTTTACATAGGACTGGGATCTCAACTTTGGACCTTCTGGTTGTGTAACAGATTCTTAACGCCTGAGCCATCTCTCCAGCCCTGGCTTTGCTTCAACCAGAGCCTCATGTAGTCTTGCTGGTCTGGAGTTTGCTGCATAGCTGAGGATGGCTTTGAATTTCTTACCCTTCAGCTTTCACCTCCCGAGTGCTGCTGGACTGTGCCACCGAAGTTGGCTACAAAAGTTTAAGAATTGAATCTTACCATCAGAAAGTCTAATTGTGTGTGTGTGTGTGTGTGTGTGTGTGTGTGTGTGTGTGTGTACCCCAGGTTGGCCTTGAACACAGGATCTAGCCTTAATCTGTTGAGTTGTTAGGGTTACAGTTTTAGGAGGTGCTAGGGATTGAAGCCAGGCTTCATGTATACTAGATGAGTAGGCAAGTGTTCTGCCAACTAAGTTACATCCCTGGCCTCTTCCTATGTTTAAAGTAAAGATATATTATGTTCATTGTTGACTAGCAGACTAAAAGAAGCTTATGCAGTTAGTAACATACACACTAGGGCACATATCAGTTTACAGGAGAAGAGAGTGAGTGCATTGTGGAAAGAAAGCTAAAATCTAGTACAAAAACTTCCTCTTTGATGTGATACTTTTTCTGAAGATCTGATTGCTAAGGGAAGAGGTGGAGTGATGGGAGAAGCGTCTGGCAAAGAGCATTTCAGAGAATCTGCGAGAGCGGGTTGGCGCGGGGAGAGCACCGAGGGCACTGCTGGGGGCCTGCAACTGCGAGAGCAATCTCAAGTGAGAGAAGGGAAAAGCAGTAAAAATGGAAAGGACAAAAGATTGGTTATGGGGCTGGAGAAGTGGCTCAGGGGTTAAGCCTCCACCTTGCAGGCAGAAGGTCCCGAGTTCGGATCTTAGACCCCACGTATAGACGCCACGTATGGACGCCAGGCAGAAGCGGGGGCAGCCTGCGTTTCTGGTCCTGGTAGGGCGGAGCCTGTGAATCCCGGGGCAGAGTAAACGAGGAGGTGGAGGCGTCCATGGCGGTTCCCGAATTCGTCCGTGGTTCTACACACACACATACATACACACAGACACACACACACACACACACACACACGCATACATGTACAATTGAATAATAAAAAAATTAAAAAAAAAAGATTGGGTTATGAGGTTTTGCATGTTCAGCTATTACTCTTTAGGAAAAAGCGGCAATTAAAGGATTTTAGGATATAATTTTGAGGCAGAGCATGTACTTTGCAGAGGTATGGCAGTGAGTTCCAAGTGAATTCAATTGTGAGTTCTCTAGTGATGCTTAAAGTGTGTGAGTGTGAGTGTGTGAGTGTGTGTGTATGTGTGTGGTGTTAGCTACTGAAGCAAGATAAATATAACTTAAACGCAGGTGCACATATGGCAGACCTTATTCTGTTACAGTCAAAGAGAATGTACTACATTTTCCTCCAAAGTTAAGATTACTAAAGGCTGATCAGAGAGATCATTCCGAGAGATCAGAATGTTTTGGGAAACGGGGAGAAGTTCTGAAGTATCCTAAACCTTTCCTAGATTTAGTTCTGAATTAGGAGACCCCGGGAATCAGCATATTTTGTTTGTTTGTTTGTTTCCTTATGACCTGTGGCTGGATCTTAGGACTTTAGGCTTGGTAGGCAAGCACTCTACCAATCACCCAGATTATTTTTTGTTTCGAGACAGGGTTTCATGGTGTAGACCAAGCTGAACTCAAACTTGAAATCCTGCTGTCTTTACCTCCTAGTGCTGGGAGTTGCTCTCCTCAGGCATAACTTTTAAAGTGTTTGTTCAGATAGGATAGAGGTCACACCAAAGAAACCCCACCTCAGACCATATAAAACAGAACGGGAGGAGACTTGGGGAAGAGACGCTGAGCCAGCTATGAGAACTGAATACATCATCACATAATTCATTCTCAGAACGGCAGAAGGGGACAGACAACAGGACTCTGGCTGCGTATCTCCCATTCTCTGGCAGTTGTTCTCTGGGGCTACATGTGTTGCCCCATGGTTCTGGGCACAGACTCTCTCTCTTCCAGCTCCCATCTGGAAAAGGAAATAGTTTCTCAGCTCCTGAAGAGGATTCTGCTCTGCTCTGGTCACTCGTTCAGCAGCAGACCTATCCTTGAGGTTGTGAGATATTGTGATTAGATCAGTGGTTTACCAGCCTATCAGTCAAATCTGTGGTTGAAAAGGCAAGGTCATGTAAGATGGCCGCTTCCATTCCCTGTTTAGCCATAGTCAGGGGTGTGCACAGGTTGGAAACAGTCCTGAACATTCAGTTTACTACGTGGGAGAACAAAATAAGTAAATTTGTGCGTAAGAAATGAAGAAAGCTAGGCTGGGAAGATGGCTCAGGAGTTAAAGCCTTTGCCTTACAAACAAAAGGACCTGAGTTTGGACCCCCAGATCCCACATAAAAATGCCAGGTGGAAAAGGCTGTAACCTCCTGTTCCAGTCCTGAAAGCCGGTTCCTGGGAAACACCAGAGCAAAGCAATAAGGAGATAGAACCATCTAGAATGATTCCTAAAGTCACCCTTGAGCCTTCACAGGCACACACACTCAAGAACTCTACCCTCCCCCACACACAAACACACATGAAAGGAAAGAATGAAGGAAAGGAGGGAGGGAAGGAGGGAGCGAAGGAAGGAAACCATGCTAGTATGGTATTAAGAAAATAAGAGCCTTGCAAACTTGGGAAGCTCACATTGCTGGAGAGAAACACTTATGACAGAAATATAAAGACAACACAAGAAGTGAGAGGTTGTGAAAGAAAACTGTTTAAATGGAAAAACCTTGATCAAAGTCTTTATAGTTTTCCAGTGTCCACATTTAGTCTTTTACTATGAAAAAATGGCTGTGTTCTCAGAAAAGTCTAAGGATGAAGAAGGGGAGGTGGGGTATAGGGAACAAAAGCAGAGAATCACATACAGAAGTTATTAGAGTGCTCTAAATGAAGTTTACCAAAATGGAGGCAAGAAATTGTCAGGAGAACAATAGTGAATGAAAAATCTGAACTTGCTCATCAGAAAAAAAAAAAAGAAAGAAAAGAAATTGTCAAGTTTGATGAACGAGGATTCAAAAAACCAAAGAAATATAAAAGTCAAAGAACTGAATACTTAATCCTTGGGTAAAAACAGTAATGAGGTATTTGCAATGATAATGTAGAGGATAGGGGCACTGTGGTGAAGATTCTGGAAGGAGGCAAAGACTGAATGCAGGAGTGAAATAAATCAAGAAAGCTGACTTCAACAAGATAGCCAACCAAAAAGGACTTTGAAGGGCCAGATTTTTCTACAGTTCACTTTTTATTTTATTTTATTTTACTTTTTATTTTCAGACAAGATCTCATGCAGGCCAGGATAGCCTTGAACTTGCTGTATAGCCGAGGCTGAACCTCGACTTCTGATCCTCCGGCCTTCCCCTGGGAAGTGCTGGTGTGTGCCACCCTTTCCAGTTTTATGCAATGTCGAGATTGATCCCAGGACTTTGTGCACACAAGATAAACACTCTCCCAAGAGAGCTCTATCCCTGACCCCCTTTGTGGGGTTAACATTGAATTAATCTACCTTTCTGAGGCTCCATTGTAAATTGTGAATATTAACATTTCATTTGTTTTGCCTGCCAATTATTCAGAATCAAATTTATAGTTTTCCATTACACCCTTCTATTTAATCTTGATTTCTAAGGATTTCTAGGATCTATTTCAAATGTTCTTTGGAACAGGGAAGAAATAAGTTGTATATACAGTATGTAGTATTTACAGTTTAATATCATACTGTGGTCATGAGTGACTATATCTTGACTTTATATGTGTAATGACCCATTTTCTTACATAGTTTATTGATGTAAATTTCTCAAACTTTCATTAAAATTTAAAAGTCAAACCTGGGTTATTTTAGGAACAAATTTATACTGCTGTTTAAAACAACCATGAGTAAACGAAAAGTTAAGCAAAGTAGAGTACACTGGTATGATGTAACACTATGCAGACATTAAAATAATTTAATGAAAAGTTTTAGTCATGTGGAAAATTACTTAACATGAATAAACAAAGAAAGCAGATCCAAAAGGTCTTTCAGCTATGGACGGTATGGTGATATACTTCTGTAATTCCATTACTTGGGAGGTGGAGTGTCAGAGTTAGGCACAGGTATCAACTTGATAGTTGAAGGTTTGAACTCTGGGCGCATTTATGGAGAATTAATGGTTGGGTTAAGCCCAGAGCAAACCTGTAGGAGACTTGCCTGGCTGATGGGGAAGGCCCAGGTGGGTGGGAATAAAATACAGAGAGATGAATGAGAGAGTCAGCATCCTTGTGTACACTTGGCCAGACATGCTGGTCTGGGAAGTAAGGATCGTCCCTCTCTCAGCCATTACGTAGAGATGGTGTGGCCAGTTCCCTCAGCCTGGTGTTGGTGCCTGCTCCCCGGTCAAGCTGGACTATGAACTGCAACCGGACTGTCGTAAGGAAATAAACCCTTTGTTCCCTTAAGCCGTTTGATGGTCATTTATCAACAACCATGCATCGAACTGTAACATGGAGGCAGGAAGAACAGGGGTCATCCTTGGCCCACAGCAAATTCAAAGCCAGCTTGAGCCATGAGAGACTGCCATAAAACACCAAAGGAGGGGAAAAAAAAAGAAGAAAATGCAGTTATGACTAAAGCATTAATAGCTATTATCTGTAAGTTGTAGAGTTACAGATATATTGTAGTTGAAACTATATAAAACCACACATAGGGCAGGGGAGAAGCTCGGGAATTAAAGCCTTTGCAAAAGGATCTGAGTTCAGATTCCAAGATCCCATATAAAAATGCTAGGTGCATATAATGGTCAGTCTACAATTCTGACCCTGGAAGACAGAACCTCAGAGACCCCAGAGCAAAGCAATAAGGAAGGAGAGCAATCCAGGACGATTCTAAATTTTACCCTTGGGCTTCCATAGGCATGTATACTCAGATGCCTTCTTGTACACACGCCCCCACAGCACAATCGAACCCATGATAAGTTGATAAGTTAAATACTTTAAAACAGATAAAACACTAAAACAGAATTGAATACACACAATAAATATTGGGCATTGTCATATTTTACACGCTATTAAAAGCCCCACATATATTAAAAAAATGGATAAAATGTTTAAATGTTATCCCTACATGATACATTTTAAGAAGGAACCTTTCTTATGTATTTTATTTCTTACTCCTCTTTCTCCAGTGAGTTTGTATTTCCTTTTGGAAAACAAAACTATTTATTTATTTATTCATTCATTCATTCATTCATTCATTTATTGGAGAAAGAGAGGAAGCACAGCATGCCACAGCACATATACGGAGATCAGAGGACAACTTCATAAATCAATTCTCTCCTGCCATGTGAGCTCTGGGATCAGCCTCTGGTCACCAGGTTTGCCCATGGGCTCCTTTACCTGTTGAGACATGCCACCAGCCCCTAGTTTCAAAACTTCTAATGAGAATCTATTCAAATAATTAAAAAAAAAAGTGCCCAAATATCAAAACCTGAGAGAGCTTTACTATCCTGCCTTGGCTGCTCTATTCATTCTTGCTATGACACTAAATTTGCACTTGCATTTGTAAAAGACGTTACTCCACAATTACAAGAGAGACTTGAAACATACCTTCACATTCGAGCAGAAGCTCACAACCAGTTGTATCAGTGAGAACGTTCCAGAAGACCAGACTCATCAACTAACCCTCATGTATATAGGCTGCCTGAGGAGCGTGGCTGCGTGCTAATTTGTCTCTAGTGACAGGACACGGGTCATTTCCAGGAACTGAGAGGAAGCAGCTCAAGACGACTGTTCACAATGTTGAGCAGGATGATTTGACTCTGAATTCTAAGTCTCTAGACTTTCATTAAACGCAGGGCTCCTCCGTACATACAACACCAAACCTTCTTGAGCGTCAGATACGTGTGGAACATTCAGAGCCAGCCAGAGCTCAGTCTTCCCCATGGCACTCATGAAAGCGAGACCGAGATCAACCCAACGGGAGACCCGGTTTCCAGTTCCTGACATTTTAACGTCCTCTTTTGCAAACAGCTGCAGGGCGCTTGTACCTCCCTTCATCCTAGTTTAAAAAGGGAATTTAAGACTTTACTTAAGATTATTAAGCAAAGTAATGGTAGAATAGAGTCTAGATTGAGTTTGGCTTTTGCTCGGCTGTAGCACAGTTCAGTTGAACAAATAAAACAGCATATTCATATTTGCTTCTCTTTCATATTTGTAGTCTTTACTTACTTTGTGTGGTAGGTCAAAAATTACACCACTGCTTACAGCCCAAGGGTGACATCAGGAATACATACATAAATACAAATTCCCAAGGTGGATTTAGTCTTATTTGAGCCAAAAAAAGTAACTAAATGTGGTGTGTCTGTCAAGTAACTTAACTCTTCATTCAACGAAATGCTAAGTGCAAGTTGAAATCTGAAAAGTAAGCAGTTTAGAAAGCACTAGGTACCCTCTACCTTGTAACCCACTTTATTTCACAGTGGGCAGATGAGGATAACTTCGGGGTTTTTTTGTTTGTTTCATTTTTCTTCTGGTGTAAAGCTTTCAATTCCCTACCCCATAAATAGTATAACTCAATTGTCTCTAAATCCCAAACTATTAGTCACTCTCTTCCTGAAATTGTAGTAGAATATTGTTGCTTAAATCAGGGGAAAAGAACTTCTGAGTCCTAAAAAACATAAACAGCTTTATTGCATTCTCCTTATTTTAACTTGTAGCTAAGTGACATGTCCATTCTGTGAGCTGCCAAAGTAGCAGCAGCCTTTCACTGTTGACCGCAGCTTCTCCAGCTCTGGTGAAGCCTTCAGGAGCAGCTGATTTTATCAGCTTCATAGAGCAAGATGCATGGACAGTGCTGTGTTCGCAGAACTTCATTATCATTTAAACGGACATGAAATCAGGTGCACCTGGTTAATATTCAGATTCTTGGGAATGCCCTTGTAACTAGCACATTGAGAATGTGTTCTTCAAGTCAAGAGTTCTTTTTCTTTGTGTGTGTGTGTGTGTGTGTGTGTGTGTGTGTGTGTGTGTTAATGTGTAGTTGAGGGTACTTATGTGTGTATGTACATGTTGATGTGTACTTGAGGGCAAGTGTGTACATACACACTGCTTGTGTGTGTGTGTGTCCCCACACGAGCGCCTATGGAGACCCAAGAATGATTTTGGGAATGATCCTGGATTGCTTCACTTCCTTATTGCTTTGCTGTGGAGTTTCCCAGGCTCCTCCTTCCAGGGCTATTTACCTGTTAGTTTCTACTGTCAGTTTGACTCTTGAAAACTGTACCTTTAAGGCATACCAATGAGAAGTTACGGAGCTATAGCAAGCCTGTGGAAGACTGCCTTACTTATGTGATCGATGTGTGGAGACTTAGTCAACAGTGGATAAAACCATTTTCTGGGCAGGAGGGTAAGATGGAGAGAGAACTAGTTGGCTTTGGCAAGCTGGCAAACTAGAAAGCGCCATTGATCCTTGCCTGATTCTTGCCCATCTCTACTTTTGCTTTGGGTGTGATGTGGCTAGTTTTCTTACTTTTCTTCATCATCAACTGTAACCTGAAATCATATGCCAGAATAAAAACTCCCTTATTTCCCTAAATTGTTTGGGTCAGGTATTAATTCACAGTGCTGGAATATGAAACTAAGATTCCATCGTGCACACTCTGCATTTTACTTGAGGTCTGGGGATATGAATTCTGCCTCCTTTCTGTTTGCATAGAAAGTGTTTTAACTACTGAGCCATCTCCTTAGCCTTGCTTCTGACTATTTTAGAGCTAGCTAGATTCCTAAAACTCTCATGGCAGTCATATTAGTAGAAATCATTTTGACTTGCATGTAGGCCTGTAAGCAGATATGGTCTGTAATTCTGGCCTTAAAAGGTGAACACTGGGAACCCTAGGGAAAACTGTTAAGACAGACTTGCTCTGTGTCTGAGTTTTAGATCTTCTTAGAGATCTTGTCTCAAAAGAATAAGGCAGAAGAGTAACGGGGATGATTTCTGATATCGCCATCAGGCCTCCACGTGAATGTATACACACATGTGAACATATGTCCATGATCACACAGGGATTCATACATGTGAGCACATAAATACATGTACACACACGAAAATGGAGAAAGAAAAAGAATTCAGATGTAACATTGCATAGATTCCTTCTCCCAGGTCATGTGAGTTATTTTGACCCTGTAATCAAAATACATAAGGGAGGAAATATTTATTGAGACTCATACCATGGTGTCCAACTTGGTGGAACAGAACAGTTCACATCATGGCAGACTGGAAGCTGAGACCCTGTATTACCTTCGAGAGTATGTCCCCAGTGATCTGCTTTCTTTAGTTTGACTCCCAAAGCCTTCATAACCTTCCAGACTAGTACAAGTATCTAGGGACTAAATTAAAAGCACGAGCCTTGTATACAATAACATATATACAAGGATAAATGTGTACCCTGTGGCATTTTTCCTCTGAGCAGCCATCTTAGACTTTGCCGTGGTCTGAGCTAAGGAGGAAGTGAAACATCCCACCCTGGAGGAGGTCTCAGTAAGTAAACAGCTCATTAGGCTCAGGAAGCTCCTGAAACTAACAAGCTAGTGGGAGGTCCAGGATGTGGAAAAATAGTAAACAACAGCTGAGGGAGAAGACTGTAGCCTACCAGCCAAGCCAGCCAGTTCAGTCCAAAGGATGAATAATCCCCACCTGATGGGGAAGGGGTGTGATACATGCTATGTCATGAAGACAGAGGTCAGAGGACCACCTTCGGGTGTCTGTTTTCTCTTTACACCATAAGGGGATATAGGACTTGAACTCATGTGACCAGGTTACAAGCAGGCACTTTACCTGCTGAGCTATCTTGCTAGTCCCTTTCTTTTTTATTTAGCTGATAGTTTTCATCCCTACCTCAATATATCTAGATAATAGTTACATTAGTACACCCTGATTTTCAGTATTTGTTCTAGCTATGGACTTTCTGCAATGGCAGACAGAAATCTGTCTTTAGCCTTCCTTTCTTTCTTGCTTTCCTTGCTTTCCTTTCTCTGGGTTTGCTCCTGCTTTTTGGTGGACTCATCCATCAATAATAGGACATGGCGTTGCTGCCCACAGGTGGAAAATGTTACTCTTTCCTCACCTACAAACAACAGTACTTAATTCTAGTGTAGAAATAATTTTCCCCACAGAGCCGTCAAGGTGCTTGAAAGGTGTCTGCTGTCTTCTCAAACTACCACTGAAGAATTCTATACCATTCCTCTACTTCATTCTTCTCATGAAACGTCATCTGAAGCTGCTTGTCATTATTCTTGAGGCTAATGAAGTCATTATGTCACCACTTTCATTCATTGGACTGATCTCTTAAGAGTCCTTTCAATCTAAAAACCCTTGTGTGTAGGAAATTTTCTTAAATTATTTCCTTAACGATTTCTCCTTCCCCTAAGATCTATAATAGAAAACAATGATCAGACTGGGGGTGTCGCCCAGCTGGTAGAGTGCGTGCCTGGTATGTACAAAACTCTGCCTTGACTGCCAACACCTTGTAAATTGGGCCCCATTGTTGGGGAACACCTGGAACCCCGGCACTCTGGAAGCAGAAGCGTGAGGTCACAAATTTAAGTTCACTGCTTCACTTGTGAAATACCGTGTTATTCAAAGGTGGGATCTCCTAGAAAGATTCTCTAATATTTATCTTACATTCTATCTTTTTATCTTTTTATTCTATTTCCTGGGGGAGACCTTCTTTAATTTTACCTTATAATTTTTTTTTCTCTGAGATAAAAGTCTTATGTATCCTAGGCTAGTCTCAAACTCATGTAGTCAAGGATGACCTTTAACATTTACAAAGCTCATTGGATCACAAGAGAAAATAAAAATAGAAGACAAAGAGGTAGAAGGAAGACTAGCTAGGAGGAGGAAGAGGGTCAGCAGGAGTGGGAGGGGACAAGAAAGGATAATAGATGGGAAGATGATCAAAATACATAATACACATGCGCGTGTGTTGCAGTGAAGCCCATTTGCATGTATAATTAACATTGCTAATAGAACGTTTAAAAAGACGACGTCTAGCTCTTTATACCTGTATCAGAAACTGAACGAGGCTCTTGTTTATTTACTTACTTGTTTAAAGGGAGGGTCTTGCTATGTAGCCCCAGCTGATCTTGATTCATAATTCTCCTGTCTTGGCCTCCAAAGTGCTGAAATTACGTAGTTGGCACTTGGGAGTTTTACTGAGTTGTAAGAGCCCTTTACATATTGTCCATGCCAGCTTGTCATTTTAAAAGTCACACTTTATGAATAAAATCCTTTGGGGGACCTTTCTCTGTCATTAGGTAAGTGGCACATGCCTATTTTAGGTCATCGGTTTATCCATGAATTAGATGGTCTGTTGCTGGTGTTTCTTCAGTGCTGGGAGTAGAACCCATGACCTACTACGTGTTAGGTTGAGCTTCCCCCCGCCCCCCCAGTTAGGAACTGTTTAAAATTTTATTTGCAGCCCAGGCATCGCTACATACCTTCTCTTTGAGTCAGCTTCGGTTGCTATGACAAAATACCTAAGCGTAGTTAATGGGCAAGGAGGAGTCAGTTCCAGAGGCTTCAGTTAACGGCCAGTTAGCTTGTTGCTTCTGGGACTCTGGAAAGGCAGCATCCTGGGGCAGAGCAAAGTCACTCATCTGGGAGTCAGGGAGCAGGAGTCAGGGTGGGACTGAGGTCAGAATAGCCTCTCCAAGGGACTTGCCAAGTAGCCTCAGGTGGCCTTGATTCATAATTCTCCTGTCTCCGCTTCCAGAATGTTAGAATTATGTAGTTTGGCACTGGGAATTTTGTTGATTTGTAAAAACCCTTTACATAATGAAGGACCCTCCTCCCACTAGGTTTTACCAAACCACACTTCTGCACCTCCTAACAGCACAACATGCCTTTAAAAGGTGGGGCTTTCAAGAAGGGTCCCCAAGGGATGCCACAGAGGCCTGAACCCTCACTAGTACGGATGACTCAGAGGGAAATTCAGCACTCATATAAGCAAATATTCTAGAGGGAGGGAGGAAAGGAGGGGATAGAAAGAGGGATGGGGAGGAAGAGTGGGATGAGAAAAGAGCAGGAGAGAAGGCAGGGGGAGGGGAAAGCAGGGAGGTGAGGTTACTTATCCAATGAGTTCATATAACTAGGTAAAAAAATAAAAAAACCAAAATAGAAGGCAATAAAAAAAAAGTGGGGCTTTGGAGGGTACTATCTAACCTTTTTTGCCTTTTATTCATACTTAAGTATATGTATGTATTCGTTTTACATGGAGATGAGACTTAATCTGCTCTTTATACTTTGCAGCTTGTTTTTTTATTCACATAAATGTATATTAGAAACATACTTTCATTGTTGTGAAATTTGGTGTAATCTTTTCTCTTCACAGTTAAATTTGTCTACAGTTTATAGAACACATTAATTGACCTCATTTCAACCCCTTGGAAATGTTTAGGGAAAAGTCAAAAATATGATTATTTCTGAGTAAATACACTAAGTGATTTTTGAAACAGGGTCCCTTGTGGATTCTCCACATTGACCTGGGTCAGGGTCCTCATCTTTCTCCCCTGGCTGATACCCCCCCAGGCCATAATTTGTCTCTACCTGCTGTAAGCAGATTTCAAACTAATTCCACATATGATTTTATAAGCTCACAGTCTAAAAGGCAGTGTGTTATAATTCTGTTACCGTAGTCTAAGATTGTATTTGATTTTTACCAACTAAATCATGCCAGATGATTATGTGCAGTGAATAGGTCATTGGATGAATTAAACCCCATGTTTTGTCCAAATAAGCTACCAAGGTGCTCCTCCATTATCCTGTGTGCTTTGCTTCAAGGCTTCGAGGTCACAGCATCACATTTCTCTCTCTTTTGCTTCATGTCGTTTATTGAGACATAACTTTTCTTAAGAATAAAAGAGCTAGGACTGTAGAAATGGATCAGGGGTTAAGACTGTCTTGCAAGTAGAGTGTCCTGAGTTTGGATCACAGGTCCCATGTAAAAATACCAGGCAGAAAGGGTGGAAGCCGGCACTTCTGGCCCTGGTGGGCAGAGCCTGGGAAATCCCAGAGTAAAGCAAGAAGGAGGTAGAAGCAATCCAGGGATGATTCCCAAAATCACTCTTGGTCCTCCACAGAGACACCCAGTGCCCTCTGATACACACACATACCACACACACACACACACACTAAAAACAAAATATTAAAAAAAAAAAAAAAAAAGAATAAAAGAGCTGGGCTGGCAAGCTGGCTCAACAGGTAAAGGTTCGATCCCCAAAGCCTGCAGGTGAAAGAACAGAAACTACTCCTGGAAGTTGTCTTCTGGCTTCCAAATGGACCCATGGTATGTGCATACTTGTACACACACACGCTCACAAGTATTCATTCCTGTCAAAGATACATTCTATTGCAGGACTGAGGCATGAGGAGATAGCTCTGTGGGTAAGAGCACTTGCTAAGCAAGCATGTGTACCCGAGTTCAAATCTCTAGAACTCATTTAAAGAGCCAGTCATGCCCCCACATACTGTGTTTGGGGCAGGGTGAGGGAGGGAGAAGGATCACTGGGATTTGCTAGCCATCAGCCTTGCTCCAGTGTCCTTGAGAGACCATGACTCGAGGGAATAAGGCCGAGAATGGTGGAATGGAGTCCTGACATCTCCCTCTGGCTTCTGCGTGTGTATGTGGTCGTGGACACCCACACACGTGCACATACACCACATACATGTTCACCCCCTCCACACACGCACACTAAAGAACGTTATCTGGACAGGTGTTTCTGTTGTGTAACATACAATCCCCACTCTAGATTTACTGTATGTTGTTATTGTCTGGGAAGATTTGTAAAGCCCTTGCCCACCTGGCCACATCAAAGGACATCCCAGGGGTCATAAATGTCCTGAAGAGTTTGCAAACCACTGGTAAGCAAGTACTCAAAGCATTTCTTTAAAAAAAAAAAGGAAACAGGATTTGCACAACTACCTTCCACATATACCACAAAAAGACAGCAATTGGAACAGTGCAGCTAACTCCATAAATGAATACAGTAAAGCCCAGGAGCAGATCCATATAGATGAGAAATTTAGAGTTTAAATTAAAATGGGACAAGGGAAGGCAAGCTGATTAATACGATGCAGCCAGCAGCCATTTGAGGGAAAAGAATCTCATTTCCCTCCTTGAGATTAACTTCAAATGATCCTCCTCTCTGTCCATCTCTTCTTACCCCACGAACTGTTTTGCCACACACCAGTCAGAATCTTCAGGAAACCTGCCTTGCTCTCAGTGTCTTTTCCTCCCTGGCCTGTCCGGGTGAGATCAGTGCCTGTTCCGAAAGGAGGAGGCTCAAGGACTCTCTTCGGCTCCTTTACCTCCTCCTTTCTCACTCCAAGAACATTCCAGACCCTCTCAATACATAGATTCTAGGTGGGCTGTCCCTCTTTCCAATGTTCCCAAGACTGGGTTCCTGCTTTTTTCAATCTCAGATTCCCCACCTGCTCACCAACAGGCTTTTCCTGATCTGTTTAGGACATACCCCATCCTATAGTTTTAACTCCCACCACCACCACCTTCATCTAGACACCTAACCCTCCCTTGTCAGCTTTACCATAATTGAAATCACCAGAATTTGTTGACTTCTTTTCCCTATCTGTCCTAAGCTCTAGGGAAGACTTTGTCTATCTTTCCACTGCCATGGTTTCAGAATCTAGTAAAAAGTAGATGCTCAGTAAATATTTGTCCATGGGGGAAAAAAACCCAAAAACCTTGTGGGAGGCTAAAGCTGAGTCGCAGGCCCAAAAACCAGTTGTTCTTGTTCCGCCAGCAACACCTTGCAGCAGTTTCATGGTGCTGTCAGTGCTGTGAGCTTCTGAGAGGACTGCAAAGCTCTAAGCTGCTGCAAGTGGTTTCCCTTTCCTCGCTCCAAACTGCATCTAAGGACAGGAGTTGGGGCTTAAAGCCGAACTTCCTACTGGAGCTATGATACCCCAGAGGCACAAAATCCTTTTTCCAAGCACCTTTCTCAGTAGTAAGACAACATCTTAAAGGAGAAATAAAATAGAAACAAATACTCATTTGTCTTGTGATTTGTCTCTACAGCTATTTGGATAAGATTAGTTAAAACATTATAAAAAATTAATGGTAGAAAAATAACCGAAGGACTGGGGAGATGGCTCAGGGTCAATCTTTTCTTTTAAAGCAAAAGGACCTGAGTTTGAGTTTCCAGATCTCATGCAAAAATCCCGGGAAGCAGCCTGCAATTCTGGCCCTGGAAGGCCGAGCCTGGGAAACCCCAGTGCAAAGCGCAGGAGGTAGAGGAGTAATCCTGGATGATTCCCAATGCCACCCTTGGGCCTCCACAGGCCCACTCACTTAGGTGCCCCTCTTGTTCACACGCTGGCACACATGTGTACACGCATATATGCACACACACAAAAAGAATGACAAATACCTGAAACGCCATCTCCTGCTGACTGTGAAATAATCCTGCCCTTTCACTGGACAGGCTGGAGAGGTCCAGCGGCTGGCCAGCGTGGACAGTGGGGGCAGGGATGGCCTCTCAGCACATCTTGAGCACCTTTGTTATTCTCATACATGCAAGCACCACATTTTTAGGAAAATCACTGCTCATTCTAGAACCTCCATCATTATAATCCATAATCTTTTTTTATTTTTTTATTGTTATTATTTATTCAACTGTGTGCATGTGTGTGTGTATGTGCGCGCGTGCGCGTGTGTGTGTCTATGTATGTGTAGAACCACGGACGAATTCGCGAACCACCATGGACTCCTCCACATCCTTCTGCCCCGGGATTCACAGGCTCCGCCCTACCAGGACCAGAAACGCAGGCCGCCCCCGCTTCCGCCTGGCGTCTATACGTGGGATCTGGGATCCGAACTCAGGACCTTCTGCCTGCAAGGCGGAGGCTTAACCCCTGAGCCACCTCTCCAGCCCCCATAATGTTTTTAACACTGTGCATGCGTGTGTGCGTGTACACATGCATGCTCCACTCCAGAGACCAAACTCGGAGCCTTGTGTAGGGAGGCGCTCTACCACTGACCTACACCTTCAGTCCTGATTTTTGAAAAGGCTGGATTTGAACTAGCAATCCTCCCGGGAATACCTGAAAGCACAGGGCCAGCAAACCTGAGCTTTTGGAACGGAGTGAACAGGTTTACCTGTCTTCTAGATGCTGTTCCCTCCCCCGGGCTCCTTCCCAAGCAGCTACTAGTGTAGTACCAGAGCAAGATGATCCCTGACTGCCTTTGCTAGGTTGTAGCTATTTTTGATGGAGGGCATGTAAGAATTGCAAACGCCACAGGTATGAGTGGTAGTGCCCTTGAACTTTCACTGATAAGCAAGCA
This sequence comes from Typhlomys cinereus, assembly GCA_023101885.1. Taxonomy (NCBI): domain Eukaryota; kingdom Metazoa; phylum Chordata; class Mammalia; order Rodentia; family Platacanthomyidae; genus Typhlomys; species Typhlomys cinereus. Next base: position 2,615,406 of record JALPQD010000192.1, read on the forward strand.
ACCTTATATCAGAACTTTCTATTAGATGTTTGCCTTTAATTTTTTTTGGGGGGGGCAGAGGGAGTTACTATGCTTCTTTCAAATTAAGAGCCTTAAGAAAGCCAAAAGTGACCTGACCGTTGCTTTCCACGGGTCCATTTCAGTTAGGTGGGCTTAGGACATCTGTAAGCTTAATCGGTAAAGCCTACTCTGCATTATGAGTAATTATTCTGATTGTTGACTAAAACCAGTGTGACCGTCTTATCTCTGTCCTTAGTACTGAGCAGTGTTTTAATCAAAAGACTATGAAGCACTTTGATCAGAATATATTCAAACTTTTATCCAGTCCCATGAAAGAATACCACTTGCACTTGCCAAAATACATGAATTCAACCTTAATTATCATATAATTACATTGCAGAAACTCGCCAGAAAATATAACGTTGAACTTTTGAACTCTCGGCTACCCCATCCTTATCAAAGTCTTACAAGACATTGTATCTGTGGATGATTTCCAGAAAGATATGCATCCTGTCTTTTTCCACAGATTCTCCATTTTATCTGGGACTGAGCCAGGTCATCAGAGGATCATTTGCTCGATTGTGATTTTTTTTAACTTTCTAAAAATTATATTTTTTGTAACACCTTCATTGTGATGTAAATGCTTCACTCACATAAATTGCAAATTCAGTTATATTTAGAATATTCATGGTTGTATGACCATCACCACAGTCGATCTTAGAAAATTATTCTCACTTCTGTTCCCTCTGGCTGTCACCTCCTACCCTCATCCTCTCATCCTCATTCCCACCATTCTGGGGTCCAGTCCTAAGCAACCAAAAATCTGCTTTCTGTCTTTGCAGCTTTCCATTTCTGGTCATTTGATATGAACAGAATCCTGAATGGTCCTTTGGGACTGACTTCCTTCATACTTCGATGGTTAATCTTGACTCCAGACTTGATGAGATTTAGGAGGCAAGCCCCTGTGCAGAGGTGTGTGAGGGTACTTCTAGAGACTGTTAACCAGATGAGAAGATCTATTTTGAATGTGGTTGGAACCATTTCATGCTTTGACTAAATAAAAGGGGAAAATAAATGAAACTCAGCCATCCCATTTCCTGAGAGGCCGGTGCCTCATGCTCCTGCTACCATGCTTGCCCCACCATGACAGACAAACCACATGCCAATATAAATTCTTCCTTCCTCGAGTTGCTTTTGTCAGGTATTTTGTCTTAGGATTAAGAAAAGTAACCAGTCCAATTACTTTAAAATTTTCCATGTTCTTTCATATACCATGGATCAGTAATTCTTCCTTCATATTCTCTTGTCTGACTGTATATTTTGTTTGAAGACATCATTTCCTGGACATATAAGTGTCTCCTGCTTTTGAATGGTCTGGCCATAGCCATTGATTATGTAGCTGTAAGCTGTTTAGTTGTTGTCATTTTCTTATTGACTTGCAGGTGTTTTTTTCTGTGTTCTGAAAAGGTGTGTGTGTATGTGTGTGTATGTGTGTGTGTGTGTGTATGTGTGTGTGTGTGTGTATGTGTGTGTGTGTGTGTATGCGTATGCTGAGTGTTGATCCTTGTGAATTGTCTTTTTACTTTCTTAATACATTCTTCCTTTTTTTTCTTAAGAGTGTCTTTCGAGGTTCAAAAGTTTTTAATGTTGATGAAATTTTCTGTTTTTATTGTTTATTTTCAGTGGCATGTCTAAGAATCCATGTCATAAAAATGTATCTCTATACTTTGTTTCCTCAGTTTACCATTAACTCACAATTTTAAGGTAATTTTTTTGTTCATTTGAAACAGAATGTCATACACACACACACACACACACACACACACACACACACACACAGAATATAAGCATGGATGGAGGTTCGAGGACAACTTTTGGAAGTCAGTTCTCTCCTTCCACCATAATGGCTTCCAGGGATCAAACTCAGGTCTCCAGGTTTATGAGAAGGTACCTTACCTGTTGCACTATCTCATCTTACCTGTTGCACTATCTCATTGGCCCCTTGAAGTAATTTTTATATGTGGTTGAGTAAAATTATAGCTTTACATTCTGCATGTGGCTTTTCTAGGATTGTTTTCACCAAATGCTCTTTGGACATTATGAAGAATCTCATGGAGCACAAGTCTTAGCGCTTTGAAGAGGCGTGGCTGCCAACAGTGTCCCTGACATCGCAACACTGGCCTTTTATGAAGAAGCCCCACAGAAGTTTTTCTCAGGCCTGGGTTCCTGGAAACTTTACCTTCTATCTGTGAATTTGTCCCTTGGCAGCTGAGAAGCTTAGACTCAGCCGTGCTGCCCTCCTCGAGGCTGGCTGTGCTTTGCAAGGAGGCTTTGGGCTCAGTTCTGACTCCGAATTCCTGTTCCCACTTCTGCTCTCCATTATCTTCTCGGCTCTCTTGATTGTGCTATATCGCAAACTACTCCACAGCTTCTCCACATCATTTCTCATAAACAAAGGGAGGGCTAATGAGATAGCTCAGCAGGTAAGGAGCCTGCTCCAAAACCCTGTAACCCGAGTTCAATCCCTGGAATTCTCTCTTTCTCCCCGCCCCCCTTTCTTTCTCTCCTTCTTTCCTACCTCTCAAATAGATGAATAAAATACTTTAAAAGGGGAAGTAAAAATAAATAAATAAAAACTTGCAAAGCTCTTTGATAGTTTAATAGATAGCTCTTGAATTTGTCTCATACAGTGACTCTTTAAAACATCTAAATGCCACCCTGGAATGTACAGGCTAATAAATTATAGTCACCTAAGGGATGTGCCTTTCCAGGTGAGTTCCTTCAGGGTTGTTTAAAATATTCGTTAAATGACTGAGCAAGCGAGTTGAGCAAGTAGTTGGAAGAAGAAATTCAGCCTATTTGAATGCAGATTGAGTTCTTTTCACTTAACCAGTCATAGTAACTCAGATCGTAATCCCAGCACCAGGAAGCACAGAGTGCTCAGGAATTGAGGTCAGCTGGCGCTGCAGAGTGAGACCCTGTTTGAAAAGCAAAACAAGCAAGCTAACTAACCAGCTAAAGCAGGGCTGGGAAGATGGCTCAGTGAAGGACGTTGCCTGTGCACAAACCGGTGGCCTAAATTCAGTCCCTGAAGCCTGCGTGGTGGAAAGTAAAACAACTTCTGAAACTGTCCTTTGACCTCCGTGCATGTTACATAGCATGTGTTCTCTCTCTCCACCCCAGCTTAAGTAAGACAAGGATATGAATATAATTCAGTGTAAGCTTGCTTTAGGATATACAATGCCCTGGGTTCAAGTCCCAACACTTGGGAAAAGGAGGAATCTCATCTGATTCATTTTAGGAGCAACAGGCTCAATGTTTATTGAATACGAGAATTCTCCTGTCCATGGGTAGAGTTTAGAGTCTTACCCACCTGAACCTCTTCCCATTGTATGTGCTGCCTCAGTGAGCCTCTCTATTACCTGTATCAGAATAGCATGCTAGGGCTTGGTGGGCCAGGCGCCTGCCTGCAAACCTGGTGACCTGAGTTCCATCCCGGCAACCCACATGGTAAAGGAGAGAACTGACTTCTGAAAGTCCTCTTGACCTTCATCCGTGGGCACTGGCATTAAGGCACGCACCATCTCTCTTCCTCCTTCTCAAATAAACAAAATATTTAAGAACAACAACACACCAGGGTAACCTAGAGATTGTTTATTAATAATGTGGATTCTCAGTCTTTGCCCCAAAGGATAGGGACAGGAAATGAATTTTAACAAGGATTCCAGAATATTCTTTTGCGTCTTGAAGTTGGAGCAATGTTTTTTGAAGGGATAATATTTGAGAAAAGGGACATATTATGTGATTTATGGTGCTTTTCCACTTGGTATGTGTCAGGACTCCCAAAATTTCAATGCAAAAACAGCCAAAGATACATTGTATTTCTGGTTGGTTTCTTCCCTCCTAAAAATATAGCTAGCATAAGCTTTGTGGGAAAAATGCACACAATGTAGTTAAAATTTTATAAGCTTGAGGATTCAGGTGAGATGGCTTATATTATAAATTCCATGAGTTTTGTTGGTTTATGATAAGGGATAACTATACTGTAGGAAATATGACACAAAACCAATAACCTGCAGAGCAAGCAGAAGTTAATTTTAGCAACCTAGATCTAGATTTAAGATGCCTGGTGTGCTTTGAAAAGTGGAGGAAAGGGTTGTGTTAGCAGCTTTTTACTTTGGTACTGATCCTGAACTGTGTTTGCCTGGAAGTCATTGCAAAGTGTGAAATTGAAGCAAAATACCAGGCAGGTGGCCAAGTTTTTAGAGACTGCACGGAATGAAGTGCTTTGCTTTGAACTGGGACAGTGAAACCTAATGATCTCTTCTGCATTTGAAGACATATTTTTGGCATGCCTGTGCAGTATGAGTAAATAACACTTTTTAACTGGAAAACCCCCAAAACTCTCATACAGAAACCAAACCTTGTCATCTTTATTCTTTCCTTATGTCAGCATGGGTCATTCATGTTTTGAAAGCAGTTTCAGCAAAATCCCCCGGTTTCAATTTTATTAAGATAACTCTTCCATTCATTCTTCCTGATAAACTTCTGAGCTAAACTCACTACCCCAAGTCTTGCTGCATGTCCAGAGAAATCCATTCCCTCGGGCCCAGCTGCACAGTGCACCTCAGAGAACAAAGTACTAGGAAATATCTGACATACTTAATGTTCAGATCCTCTGCTGTGAAACTTACTTGAACTTTCCAAGAGGCAATTGATTAATTTAGTATGGCCAAATGTTAACTAATGATACAATCAAGGCTCTATATGATATGATGGGTATAAAGGGAAAGGAATGGAAACAACTTAAATGCTGACTGGGGGAAAATGGTCAAATAACTTGCCTCATCAAAACGATAAAATATTATGAAGTATTATGAAATATTATTTTTCAAAGATTTTTTTAGCAACTCGAAAAACTTTTTATGATGAGTACACTTCCAAAAACTGAGTACAGAGTATAACCTTCACGAGACAGCCATGATAGAGTATGTCCTTCATGACATTCACGTGTTGGGATCTGTAGCTATGAAAAACTGAAAAGAAAAATTCTATTTTTATTTATCAAAAATAATACCTATAGGGGCTGGAGAAGTGGCTCAGGGGTTAAGCCTCTGCTTTCCAGGCAGAAGGTCCGGAGTTTGGATCCTAGACCCCACTATAGACGCCGGGCGGGGGCGGGGCCGGCCTGGGTTTCAGGTCCTGGTAGGGCAGAGCCTGTGAATCCCTGGGCCGAGTAAACAAGGAGGAGGTGGAGGTGTCCATGGTGGTTCCCGAATTCGCCCGTGGTTCTACACACACACACACACACACACACACACACACACACACACACATACGCACACATACACACGCACACACATACATACACGCACAATTGAATAAATAATAAATAAATAATACGTATAAATTATCAGTGATTTTGCTGCATTTATTAATTGTCTTTAGTCCATGAGAGTCACGACAAGTGAAGTTTGAAGGCTGAATCAGGATGATGACAGTGTTCCCTTGGTTTCCTGCCCCAGCACCCACCTCAGCATTCTGGTGTCGCCCTAAACTAGTCTCCCTTCTTGAGGATGCGCATTGCTAGCTTCAGAGATACGACTTAAGGCAATGCAAGGGAAATGATCTAAGTTACAGCTTAATGCTATGTCTGGAGCCTACATTAAAAATACAGATGTACATATAAAAGTTATTTATTTTTAAGTTAATGATCTGCAGCTAACTATTGCTTCCTTGGGTTGTGCTTTTGATGTTGCTTCTAAAAAGTCATCATTTAAACTTCAGGTCATCTAGACTTTCTTCTAAGGTATCTTCTAGGGGTCTTGAAGCTTTACATTTAAACTTATGATTTATCTCAGGTTAACTTTTTTAACAAAAGTAATCATACATCATTTATTGTCACTTGGTAATAAGGATTATCAAAGCACTATGAATAAATGTTTCAGAAGTGTACTACCATCAGAAGACACTTCTTTATGGTAAAGTTTCTTCTCTTTTTTTAAAAAAAATATTTTTATTTGTTTTATGTGTGTGTGTATCAGAGGGCACTGTGTACCCTGTGGGGGCCCAAAGGTGACTTTGAGAATCATCTTGGATTATTTCTACCTCCTTGCTTCACTCTGAAATTCCTAGGCTGCGCCCACTAGGGCCGGAAGTGCAGGCTGCAGCAGTTTCCGCCTGGCGTTTTTATGTGGGACCTGGGATCTAAATGCAGGACCTTTTGATTGTTAGACAGTCTTAACCCCTGAGCCATCTCTCCAGCAACCCCCCCATCAGAAGACATTTTTAAGAAAAAATCTTCGTTATTGTCTCAACTTCTCACACTCTCTTGATCATTTCTAATTGGAAACACTTTGCAGAAGAGAAATATTATCTTCTTTTAGCATGATGCAACTGAGTTAGTTTCTTGGCTTTATTTTGGAATGAATCTCTTCTGCATCATCCACTAGGAGGTTCACACACTCATCAAAACCAATACTACAACCCTCTGTCACACACTCACTTGCTCATGAGTCATACCCACAGCCGACATCTGTTCAGCAAGTGTCTGAAGATGAGGCTCTGCACCACAGTGACTGAGGAAAAACACAAATAACATAGACCCTGCTCCCCGAATCCCAGGACGGAGGACCGATCCAACATTCATCTTTGATCTCCCTCAATAACAGACAGGTCTGGCCGGCTGCGCACCGACCATAGACTGTAGGGCATTCTCCAGGGAGCCCCGGACACTCTGAAGGAACTCCTTCCCCACTGCCTTAGTTTTCAAAATCTGCTAGTAGCTGACATCCTCCAGAGACTGTTAACTCCCACTTCTACCGGGACCTTTCTGAAGCTGTCTTCTCTCTGCACACCCAACATTCCCCTTTTAGGTTATTATTTGCTGATGTTTGTAAAGTTTGCTTGGATTTTTAAAAAAATTTATTTCTTTTTGCGCACGCGTGCATGCGTGTGTGTGTGTGTGTGTGTGTGTGTGTGTGTGTGTGTGTCAGAAGGCACTGTGTGTGCCTGTGGAGGCCTAAAGGGACTTGCAGGAATCACCCTGGATTGCGTCTACCTCCTTTTTGTTTTACTCTGGGATTTCCCAGACTTCCCAGTTGGAAGTGCAGGTCTCAGCCATTTCTGCCTGGTGTTTTTAGGTGGGATCTGGGATCCAAACTTTCAAGGAAGAGTCTTAACCCATGAACCATCTCTCCAGCCTTTTAGATTTATTTTTGATGTCTAGTACCATCTATTAAAAAGGCTTTCTTTACCCTTTTTTTATTACCTTTGCTTTTTTTTTTTTTTTTTTTTTTGGCGTGTGTGTCAATGTATGTCTGCATGTATTTTTAAAGTATTGTGCCTGTGGAGGCCCAAAGGTGACTTCAGGAACCATCCTGGATTGCTCACCTACTCTTTGCTTTGCCCTAGAGTTTCCCAGGCTCAGCCTTCCAGGACCATAAGTACAGTCTGCCACCATTTCCGCCTGGCGTTTTTATGTGGTATCTGGGATCTTAACTCAGGACCTTCTGCTTACAAGGCAGAATCTTAACCCCTGAGTCATCTCTCCAGCCCACTTTGCTTCTTTTTTTTTTTTTTTTTACTAACTTATTCTTTGGATGTTACATACATGCATAAAACATTCTACTCATAAGCTAAAAATTTAAAAAGTCACCGAGTATGATATTTACCATATTTTTCAATAAGCTTATCATACTTTCTACTTTGATCTTCAAAAGGAAATCAACTGTGGAGTTGAATCTAAATATACAGAAGAATATGTTGGAGTATAAATGCATAAGGAAAAGCTTTGAGGATGAGTGGGCAACCAAGTGTAGGCAAGGCAACCAGCAGAGACTGGGCAGCCTCCAGTGCCAAAGCATTAGCATTAACACACAGCAGGAGAATTCAAAAAGCCCTGACAGCAGAAAGGGAGAAAAACCCTCTATGACCATGGGGATAGAGGTCGTCAGGAGAAAACACACACACACACACACACACATACACGCACACACATACACGCACACGTACACACACACATACACAGTGACCTCACTTCAGATGACAAATTCTAAAGGATGCCCAAGTGTTTCAGCACTGTGCCAGTCATTGTTGTCACTGATACTGTGAGTCAGAAGAGGCTGAGGCGCCATCCCTCATCCCTCCTGCTCAGACAAGGAGTGTGAAAGGAACAACACCCGCAGACTTTTTAAAGAAAGAGACAGGAAGTGACAGGGTGGAGGGGGAGAGAAGCACCCATGCACCTCGTAGACTTCCGGGATTGAACTCAGGTCTCCAAGCTTGCAGTCGGCGCTTTACTCCCTGAGCTATCTCGCCGGCCCACCAGCATATACTTGAAAAGGCATTCATGAAAGGATTCACACCAAAAATGTGCATCAAAAGGCAGGGTAGAAACAAGCAACGCTAAAGAAAGAAAAGGAGTGATGGGAGGAAAATGGTTCTAACACTGCTCAGAGCCATGATGTCATCATTCTGTCAGCACTCGTCAGCAGAGCTTCTGCTGCCTGGCCGGCAGGGTAAGGTTCAGAGAAGGACCAGCTCACACTGATGGCTAGAGAGGGAGACACGGCTCCCAGCTCCTCTCTGGCAGCTTGTCTTCCCTCCCCTTCTGCTCCTTACGGCCAGCACTCTGCTTCCTTCCATACAAACACAGGGTGTCACCCATGTTAGCCATCCAGGGGCTCTGCCACTGAGTCACACCCCAACCCTCACCATGCCCTCAGAATACTCACTTCATTCTCACCTGGACCCTTCCCAGAGACAACTACACAGTCTCAACCCTCTCGTCTCAGTAAAGCACAATCCCTTTAGACTTCACATGGACTTCAGCCTTATCTCTCTTCCTCTTTCTAAACACTTATCTTTGCTTCCTGTCTGTTTCTTAACCTCCTACTAGCTCCTCCACTCACTCCAGTAACCCAGCTCCACCCCTTTGGCCCATCACTACAAATGGTCTTCTAATTTTCACAGTATTTGAGGCCATATTCTTTTGACTTTTTCCTTGAAACAGCTTCCTTGGCTTCCAGGGCACCAAGGTGTCTTCATTGTCCTCCCACCAGTGATCCTTACAGGGGTGGTCACCGACCCGTCCTCTCTGTCTTCAGATGACCTTCCATTCTAAAAGCCTTGATGCCAGCCAGTCTTTGAAGTTCGACAGTCTCTCCCGTAGTGAGGAAAACAAGAGGAGATAGAGAGACGTAGGAGGGAGGGAGAGACCAGAGAGAGAAGGGAGAAACAGGAAACAGGATGCAGGGGAGGAGAGAGAGCTAGAAAGAGATAGTTCTACATTTCAGTGGAGGCTGTGTTCTGTCTTCCTTTCCACCCATACCTGAATCTTGCCTCTCCGATCTACCTAGTAACATAGAGAAAGGGGAAACAAAAGCAATGGTATGGTATAACTTGTACCTTTCAGCAGGGGAGGGAGGGATGTGGGCTGAAGTTGCACAGTCAACCCATCCTTGAGGCTTCAAAGTAGTTTGTACGTCTAGCTCTGTCTTAAGGCACACATGACTCAAATGGAAGGTTCTAAGGCTGTGAAATCAGATCGGGTTGGTTTGCTTGTTTTTTTTTTTTTTTGTTTTTGTTTTTTTTCCCATAAAAGTTATCCCAGACTTTGGAAAGCCAGAGTTGCAATTGGCTGCTCATCACTCTCCCTTCCGCTAACTCCAAAGGCCGGAATTCCTCGAGACCATCTGGAACACTGCACTCTCCTCACGCTGTGACTGCTCAGCTATAAGCAAAGCCCGGAGACACTTACGGTTTTATCTGTAGCCCTGACTGATTTGAGTTCCAGACACAAACATTCAGTCACCACTGACAGCTCTACATGTTCGTTTCAAAGTTGTACCTTGTCTCCTCCAGGCCCCCTCTGTAGGAACAGGATACCTCCAGCCACCAGGCACAGGAACCAGACCTGTCCTCCAGCTCCCCACACTTTGCACCCCCCACACCATGTGCTTTGTTGATCTACTTCTCTTCGTCTTACCCCAGTTAGCACCCCAAAGGTTGTTGCGGATCCACGCAGGCCTCCTATAGAAGGTTCTCACCCAACAGAGTTGGAGCACACGCCTTGTGGAATACAGCCCCATAAGCAGATCCTCGTTGCTCTGAAGACACACACATCCTGAACGTGGGCTACTCAGCTCTGTTCAGCAAACCCCTGCGAACTTTCCAGTCTCACCTATGATACCTCTGGCCTTCAACTCTAGCTAGGCCGAGTAGCTTTCAAATTCTCTGTATGTGGTGGTCCTCTCAGCCACATTACCTCTGCACCCTAATCACCTAGTCCCCACATGTAAACCCTCATACTTTGCACGTTTCCACCAAATATTTCTCCTTAATGACTTAGATAAAAGATCCACGAGTGTGTGTGTGCGTGTGTGTGTGCGCGCGCATGCATTCACAAGAGGACACTTCAGTGTGTGTACCTGTGGCAGTATCACCTTCTAGCACTGTGAAAGCTAGCCAGCCGGGAGAAGATTACGGCTCAATTCCAGACTTGATTTCTCTATGTCCTACAACAAAAATGTATAGTGTCTTTAGTAACAGGGTCTTACTATGTAGTTTTGTGGGCAACTAAAAGTAATGGCAGCAATCTATATTGTTTTGGGGGGCTTCTGGAGTCTCCCTGGCCAACAATTCATAAGGAGGAATCCCACTATTGGCATGAGATTTTCATTTAATAATTTCTAACTTCTGGGAGCAGCAGCATCTATCCAAGCAAGGTACCTCCATTTAAACTTGTCTCATCATCATCATCATCATCATTATATTTTTATAAGCTTACAAAGCAGGAGTGGGTCTTCTGTGTTTTTTCTTTTTCTTCATATGTGTGGCGTGTCTGTATCAGAGGGGCACTGTGTGTGCCTATGATCCATGGTGAAGACCCAAGGATGACTTCAGGAATCATTCTGAATTGCTCTAACCTCCTTATTGCTTCACTCTGGGATTTCCCCAGCTCGACTTCCCAGGCTGGAAGTGCAGGCTGCCACACTTGATTACACAGCATGTTTGAGGTCAGCCTGGTCTACAGAGACTCCATTTCAAAAACAAAGACAAAGACAACTCACAAAAGCAGTAGTGAGACTTGGCTTGGCTCCTCCTGTCCCATTCCCTAGCAGATTTCAGGCACTCCATTCAGTATTAGCCACAAAAGGACACCATCACACATTAATCTGAATAACTATGTCCCACAATAATAGGTCTTATTTTTAGTTTCTTCCCAAATTTCTTCCCCCTACTACCACTTGCTCTTGTAACATCCTTTAAATCTCCTCTAAGCTCCTTTGTCTCTGCTGTGTTCTTTGAGACCTTATCTGACAGCATGGAAAGAAGCTCCTCCCCCTTTCAAGGACTCCCTGAGGATTCCTGCCTGTGGAGAAAGGGAAGTTGTGCTTTCCTCTTGCTCCAACCCAGACAGCCATCAACAGCAGCATGATAACATTGAACCGATAGGGCCACCACACTGGAAGGTTCTTTCCTCTCGGCATTGTTATATCCCTAGAGGATGAGCTTGACTCTGGTGGATAGTGGTATTTCCGTCATGATCTTGTGTTCAAAGTATCCCATCGGTATAGCTCAGTGAATAGAGTTCTGCCTAACATGCAGGAAACTTATATGGTTCAATTCCCACCATGACAGAAATCCCAGTCCTCAGGGGATGGAGGCAGGAGGTTCAGGAGTTTAAGATCGTGCACAGCTACATAGCAGGTCCAGGTCCACCTGGGCTAAGGAGACCCAGCCCAGACAAAAACAAGCAAGCAAAGAAACAAGCAAACAAATCAGAATAAACAAAAACGTCTTATCAGTCAGCTTTCCAACTGGTATACCTTAAACACATGCCCTTTGACCTCCCACCCATCTTATTTAGTTAAATACTTACTCTGTAGTTAGCTGCTTGATAACCATCTTTTCCAGAACTCAGCTCTGGAAATGGCTATATCCATGATACCTGGCACAAAGAAGATACTCAATGAATGATACGTGCCAAGTACATGTAATTAACCAAGGAAAAGGTCTGGCAGATTTTCCCACTCTTTCAGGCCTTTCCGTAGCAGCGAATTCATGAAATATGGCCATTGTTACACACTAACTATTGTCAGTAAGCAATACTTGGGGATTATACTGAAGGTGCATAGCAACCTTTAGAGAAATGGAAAGTTCAGATACAATTGCTTTTTCCTATGCATGTCTGCCAATTCGTCCAACTCCTGCACTTCCTTAAGATTCTCTTCTGTACTGTAAGAAATGTCTCCTGCTCCCTTATTCTCTGAGCACAGGCCTCACGGACTATCCACCTAAAATGTCTTCCCTGAGACTTGAATGCATCAGAGTCTGCATGCTGCCTGTGTCCTATATGCCATATTAAATAGTCCCCTGTGCAAGTTCTTTTCTCCTTGTGATGCCTCCCTAGAGAGCATTATCCACACTCAACTTGGGTGTCTTAGGTGTGGACAGGAGTCCTCTACTGAACAAGGTGTTGGGAAGATCCCAACTTTCCTTTAGCAAGATCTTGTAGTGGTTTGTTTTACCCTCCTAAGATTTTTTTTTTTCACATTTGTGTGTGTGTGTGTGTGTGTGTGTGTGTGTGTGTGTGCCACAGCGTACATGTAGTCAAGGGAAAACTTTCAGGAGTTGGTTCTCTCCCACCACCATGTGAGCTCTAGGGACTGAAATCAGATCGTCAGACTTAAGGGAGGCGCCTGCTCGCAAACCTGGCAACCAGAGTTGGATTCCTGAAGTCCACATGATGGCAGGAAAGAAATGGCTTCCAAAAGACGTCTCCTGATCTCCACCTAATATGCCATGGCATGTATGCGTGCCTTCTCTCTCTTTTTTTCTCCTAAGTAAGTAAAACATCAAAAAAAATTGTTGCACTAAATTATTTTAGTATCTAACTTCTAAAGATGCAGTCATTTCACATGAAACTAGCTATTAAAAATTGGAACTTTTCAGTTTTCATTTGTAGAGCTGCCATGACTTGGGTGTGGTTCAATGTGACCCCTTTCCCCAAGGGTCCACAGCAAGATGGTAACACCTTCAAGAGGTGGTGTCTAAAAGGAAGATCACGGGGGATGTGCTCTCCAGAGGGACTTCTGTGTCTCACATGGGATCCCAGCTCGTATCTGGCTTCGTGTCTTAGCCCTGATCTTCCCTCTTGTCTACAGTCTAGCCATGCCGCACCTGCCAGGAGGCCTCCCCTCAGCCAAGAAACACCAGAGCCCTCGAACTGCCATGAGCCTCATTCCTCCCATCTCAGAGCATCCAGTGTTTAGTTACGGTGGCATCCAGAAATGTGCTCTGGTTCATACCTAGCTGCTTACAGAGCCGATGTAATAATAGCAGTTAATACACAGAGCTCAAATACTTTCTATTTTTTTCACTAATTGTCATGTTAATTGCCCTTTTTTTATCTTGACATCTTATTAGAAAAAAAAATGAATAAATGACCTCAAATAGGAAGACTTAGGGCATAGTTGATCAATTGTATTTTGCTGTAGTTCTATTTTCTCTATTCCTCAAATGAAATGTTTGATATTCTAGAACATAGAAAGTGAGCCAGGTCTGCGGGAGGCTGGGAAGGCTGATCTAGACAGGTCCTCCTGTACCAGCCTGTCCTTCCAGGCTGAGCAGATGGCTGTGTCGGCTCCTCCTCCTCCTGGAGTGTGTCTCCCTCGCTCATATTCCATCAGGGAGAAGTCACACAGTTTCCAACCTACCCGGGATCTTCCCAACACCTTGCTCAGTAGAGGGCTCCTGTTCACACCTAAGACAACCGAGCCCTTCCACCTTCCTGAATCTGTCTCTGTATCCAGCACAATGCTGCAAACACAGGGTGACCACCCGGGCTACAACTGCTGTTGCTTCACACCTAAGTGTATCTATTAAGATGTATGAGATAAAGGGAAACTTAGAATTCACTTAAAATTATCTACTGGAGCCCGCTGGCAAGACAGTTCAATAGGTAAGGCTCCTGCTGGCAAAACTGATGACCCGAGTTCCATTCCCCAGAAGCTCACGTGCTGGAGGAGAGAACTGACTTCTGAGACTTGTCCTCTGACCTATGCACCACGGCATGTGTGTGTATTCCCTTTCCCTCTAAAATAAGTAAATAAAAATTTAAAAGAATCTACAAGACCAGAGTGTAGCTCAACAGTATAGTGCTTATCTAGCAGACATGAGAATCTGAATTCCATCCCTAGCATGGAAAAGAAAAGGCAAGAAGTAGAGGGAAGAAGAGTAAAAATAATTAATATAACTAGAAAAAAAACTGAATAAAACTAGGTTGCATTGGATTATAAAATTGGGTGGTTTTATTTTTCTTGTTTTATCAATAATTTTTTATGTACAAACAAAATGAGTTAATGTCCCATGCCCTTCCTCCCACCCCATCTTTTCCCACTCTCCCTCCCTTAACCAATCCAGCCATGTTCTTCCTATCTTCCTGTCCCTCTGCATATGTGTGGGATGCTGTACTAGTAAAGTACTGGGTTTCTGTGGTAGTGTAAGTGACCCGTAAGTTGCAAACTCACAGGTGAGGAAGTTCCCCTTCTCTTGTTCAGCACAGTCTTTCTGAATGCAGTTGCTTCTCCTGAGGCTCTCGTTGGTCCATAAGTTTGGTGGTTTTAACGGGAAGGGAAGAAGTGAGAAAAGAGCCGAGATGGGAGAATGTAACCAATATACAATATAAGGAAGAAATGGTTAAAACTATTTTAAAACTTAAAATCTAAAAGAAAAAATATATACGCATGTGTGTTTTAGTATTGTATACATGGATATAATGAATTTATGATATTTTCATCTTTTAATTCCCAATCCCATTCCTCTTCCCTTTCTCCTTACAACCCTTCGCCTCGCCTCTCCTGCCAGGCTCCCTCTTCTGTTTTTGAGTCTTTTCATCTGAGTGGCCCACTGTGTTTCATCTGGTTTGCTTTTGATGACATGCGTCTGACATGATTCAAAGCTCCAGCAAATATCATAGATCAATGGATACACCATTGAGGAAGGCGTCCTTCTTTTCTTCCCCATCAGCATTAGTTCTCATCAGTCTCTCAGGGAGACGTAGAACTTCTTGAGATCTTTCCTCTTCCATGGTGAGATAGTGATAGGACAGTTCCCATGCAGTTCTTGTAAAAGTATACATAACTGCCATGAACTCATGGATGCCGTAGCCTTGCTATGTCCAGAGGACAATGTCTAGCCCACCACTGTCCCACTTTGGGCTCTTACAATCCTTACTACCTTCAGTTCTGTAGTGTTCCCTGACAGTTCTTGAATTTTTGAGACAGGGTCTTATTTTGTAACTTAATTCAGTTTCTGCCTCCTGAACCCTGGGCTGTACAGTCATCTTGGATAAATTGGATGGTTAAAAATTAATTTTGAGGGGCTGGAGAGGTGGCTCAGGGGTTAAGCCTCTGCCTTGCAAGCAGAAGGTCCTGAGTTCGGATCCTAGACCCCACGTATAGACGCCAGGTGAGGGTGGCCTGCGTTTCCGGTCCTGGTAGGGCACAGCCTGTGAACCCCCGGGCAGAGTAAACAAGGAGGATGTGGAGGCGTCCATGGTAGTTCCCGAATTCGTCTGTGGATCTACACGTACATACATACACACACGCACATACATGCATACACACGCACAATTGAATAAATAATAAATTAAAAAATTAAAAAAAAATAAATCCTAAGATTGTGAGAAGTAATCCCAAAGGAACATACTATGTTAGTAGTATGTGAAAAAAAAAAAAAAAAAAAACCCAAAACATTTCTTTTAAAGAAAGGAATAAGAATGGGCGTCCCCAATTAAAAAATGGGCCCTGGAACTTAAAAGAAACTTTACCAGGGATGACATTAAAATGTCTAACAAATATCTTTAAAAATGCTCCACTTCCTTAGCCATCAGGGAAATGCAAATCAACACTTCCCTGAGATATCATCTCACCCCAGTCAGGATGGCAAAAATCCACAAATCAAACAACAACAAATGCTGGAGAGGATGTGGGGAGAGGGGAACTCTCCTACATTGCTGGTGGGAATGCAGGCTCATACAGCCACTTTGGCGAGCCGTCTGGAGATTCTTAAAGAAATTAAAGATTGAAATGCCATATGACCCTGCTATTCCACTTTTGGGAATAACCCCCCATACAGCAGAGGTTCACCTCGATAGCACAAGCACGACCATGTTCATAGCAGCACTGTTTACAATAGCAAAGTCATGGAATCAACCCAAATGTCCAACAGTTGACGAGTGGATAAGGAAACTGTGGTACATCTATACAATGGAGTACTACTCAGCCATCAAAAATGATGAATTACTGGAATTTGCCAGGAAATGGATGTCATTAGAAACAATTATATTAAGTGAAGTATCCCAAACCCAGAAAATTAAGCTCTGTATGTACTCCCTAATAGGTGGCTCCTAGTACCAAACTCACCCAGCCCACATTGAGACACTCAAAGGTAAACCTATGTAATACAGTAATTGCAAGGATTATGAACAGGAGGGATGGGGTTGGAAGGCCACACCAGAAACAAGGAGAGAAGGGACCATGTTACAGCAGAGAAAATAGCCCTCCATCAAGGAATGCAAGTAAGTAATGTGACACCTGGTTAAGTTCACAGACGTTTGTTCCTAATCATTTACAACTGAGGGGGTATGATCTCACCAGAAGGGGAGGCCATATAGTCTGGCAGATAAAAAGTAATCATTTTGCAAATGGGTGATTGACCCCTTCCTCACTGAGATTTCCTACTTTTATTACATCTACCCTTGAATGTGCTATTATAACAAGACTCCAGTTTAACAGCTTTTTGTCTCTGACCAGGGGGTGACATACAGTGCCCATCAGGATGGAGTGAAGGGCATTGCAGGAGCAGCAAAACTACAAAAGAAAATCAACAAACCACAATCCAGAACTTCAGAGACTCTATATCAACCACATAGAACTAGGCCAGCCTAATCTCTCCCCATCCTGAAGCTCAGGGACATTTGTGGAAGAGGGGGCGGTAAGAGTGCAAGAGCAAAAGGATGGGAGGAGCAATGATTTGCAAGAGTCTCCACACTAGTTAGGGCCGAAGCAATCATAATAGGACTTTGCATGCCCTGCGCAATGTCCAACACACTATTGACCTCACAAAGTCTAGCATCAGCTAAAGGCACCAAGATCCTTGGAGACAAGGGATTGACAGCCACAGTAGTGTTCCTATGCTTGAGGGGAACAGGAGAAAGGATTCAGGGAAATGCCAGTGGGTCCTTGTACGTCATCGGAGAGGAGGGCCCAGAGGAGAGTCAGGCATGCACAATAAAGGACTCTCTGGGAATTGGGGGGGAGGCACTGGGGGATGGGGAGGGAGAGGAGGGGGAGCAGGGGGTTCGGGGGGGAGGAGGAGGGAGGGAGGGAACTGGTCTACCTATTAAGTTTGTATGAAATAATAAAAAATGTATATAAAAAAAAAGAATGGGCGTCCCTGTGCAGAGGAGCACAGAGTGAGGAAAACAGAAAAAAAAAAAAAATCATTGAGCTGATCCACTTAGAACCCAGTGACAAAATTTTACTAGAAGTAGCAGCAATGTGGCACTTCTTGATAAAATGTTGGTCAGAGAGGTCTTAAAGGCTCTTGCCTTTTCTCTTGGTTGTTCTGCAAAATCCATCAGTAAGACTCTGTTACTGAAGATGCAACACATATGGATCACAGAACATGGGCAGAATACATCAACTGGAACTGGTCTGAGGACTTCCTCCTTTCTGGATAGCTTACACAGAACCAAGGAAGCTGCTGGGGAAGAGAAATAATCACAGGCCCCATCAACACAGAGATCTGTAAGTTGCAATAAAAATTACCATGGCAACAGGTGACCATCAATGTAATAGTGGCATGAGTATCAAGGAGACAACCAATAGCTTTCTGATCGGATTCAAGACTTGCTTGTCAGAATGGTACACATCTTTGTTACTGTAAACTAGAGCAAGAACCTAAAAAAGGGAAGGAACTACATATGAATACATCAATAGAGAAAAGCAGCCAATGAACCTATAGGTAGGAAGATAGTGCATCAAACTGTTCTGTTAGTAGCTTTTATTATACCCATAGATTGGAAGAATATTTAACATTCAGCCTAGAAGTTTTCTTCTACAACAGATGTAGAGGATTTCAATACCTTAACAGGATGCAGCCTAGGGCAACAGAAGAGCAGCGAAGTGGATAGCAATGGCCAACCATAATGCAGAGTACTAGCAACTCAGCAAGGTTCACCCAGAATCAGGCCAACCAAATCTTTCCTCATTCTAAGGCTCTGGGAACCTCGAAGAAGAGGGGGCAGTGAGATTGTAAGAACCTAAAGATGGGAAGGTTCACCATTGGAGAAGACATTCCACTCAAGGCAGGACTGTTGCATCTAGGAACTCACTGCAGTGAGACTTGTTTTTATAAGACCTGCATAATGACTGACATACAAACATGACCCATAGATTACTAAAGAACACAAGAGAGATAAGAACATATAGTGGAAATCTTGGTGTCTAAAGCTGAATGGGTGGAGGGAAATGCCCTTCACTTCACCTCAGTGAGATGGCCTGAAGAGAGGCAACTTGGTATGCCACAGAGGCCTGCACTACCACAAGAGTAGACAGGCCAGAGGGAACCCTGGGGTCCATAGAAGTGGCCAGGTAGGAGGCCAGGAGGGAGTGGAAGGGACTGATGAAAGAAGGGAAGGGAGGGTGATGGAGTGAAGCAGGGATGAGTACTCGATATGCTTATAAAAGTAGATACATGAATAAGTGAATGAATAAATAGTTGAACAGGGGATTGCTTAGCATCTTCAGTGCTTGCCTAGCACACACAAAGCTCTGGGTTTCACATCTGGAAAATTTTTAAAAAATCCAACAACTTAAAAACCTAAAGCGTAATAAATAATGATATGGAAATAAGTGAAACAAAACAACACTGTAGACTTATAAATGAGACAGAATATGATGAAAGCAGAAGACAAGCAGGAAGATGTTGGGGGAGGGAACTTTCCCCCCCCCCAGACACAGCATTCACGAAGAGATCACATGACCTGTTCTTGGTTACATCTCCATTACTGTACGGTGCCTCAGCTACCCAAGGATGGTTTCTCTTTCTTTGTCATATAGGGTTGGACTTTAGACGGGGCCATTTTTGTTGCCAGAAGCATTACCTCACAAACTAGAAATCCATTACTTTCTCTGAATTATAGCCTAACAACTTCACCTCAGACTAGTTCTCAGAGAGATGAAGGACTATGGAGAATTTAAAGGTGTATGAATTTCTAGGAATTAAAAAAAATAGGAAATCAAATCGATCATGTCAAAAGGCAGAGTGACAGGTGGCAGCAAGTACAGTACTTCACTGCATTTGGATGGAATGACAGGGACTTGGTTACACACTCACACAGGACTCTGCTTAAAGTCATGTGCTCCAAATTAACTGTTTTTGCTGTTCCGAGGCTGAGTCAGGGCCTGACACACAGTAGTTGCTCAGTAAACATTGTGTGAATGATAGAAGTTTGGTTGTTTGTTTTGCTTTGCTTTGTTTTTACATGGTGTTTGTACCTTCTCTGTAATAAAAATCACTCAAAGGTCTGGCAAGATGACTCATCAGGGAAATGTACTTGCTACCATAACTGATGACTTGTGTTTACTTCTAAAACCCACATGGTAGATCAGGAACCAACTCCTGACTTCCACATATGTGTTGTAACACATGGTTTCCCACACTGTGTACCTGTAAGCAAGATAAATAAATACAAAGACATAATCTACTGAATGATTATGGTAAGCACCTTCTGTGAGGCCTACCTTCCCATGCGTCCCTGCTTTCATGTCCAAAAAACCCCAGTACCTTGTGTCCTTCCTCACTTCAAGAAATGCTTTTCACACAGTGTGTTATTGTCACTTACTACAACCTCATGGGATTAATAGGACAAATGACTGTTCCTGTTTTACAGGTGGAAACACTGAGGTTTAC
The DNA here is from genome assembly GCA_023101885.1 of Typhlomys cinereus. Lineage (NCBI taxonomy): Eukaryota > Metazoa > Chordata > Mammalia > Rodentia > Platacanthomyidae > Typhlomys > Typhlomys cinereus. Next base: position 2,635,389 of record JALPQD010000192.1, read on the forward strand.
TGAGGCAGAGGGGATGCCCGCAGTCAGAGGACTAAAGTACACTGAGACTGGCCATTGCTTCCCTCAACACTGTCTCTGCACAAAGGCACCGTTCCTCTGCTGGTCTTGCTTAATGCCCCCGTTACCACATTTATGTGACTTGATTTACCTACTGATTATCACCATCTGTCTCTATCAATCATCTATCTTCTGTCTATTGACAGGGGAATATAAATAGAAAACATAAAGGCTGGTGTATTTGACTTTCAAGAATAAAAACACTTTGTATAGAAAATTCTTCAGAGAAAGCATTGCTTTAACCTCAATTTATTAATACATTCCCAAAAGGAACCTGCAACTAAATAAATACCTTCTCTTTTTTTTTCAGCAGTCACCTGCAGTCATTGCTAGAACTGGATCGATGGCATCTCACACACATACGACATGTGGTGCTAATTGTATTCATGAAATAAACCGTTCTTAAGTTTTCTTTGGCCAATGGACTGAAAACAAGGAGCCTAATTTACATTTCACAGATCTAAATAATCATTTGACAGTGAGCTCATTATAGGAAATGTAGCCCTGTGAAATGGCCACCGTCCATCTCCCCAGGATTTGAGTTTCTGTAGACTCCTTCCATGATTTGTTTATGATGTAGAGATGATCGACTCTGTCAGTTCCTAATAAATGGTAAATAAAAAAGTAACCTGTGATATTAAAGTACTACATTAGCTACATTGTGATTAAATTACAGTAACACCACCAGCTATAAACCTTTATAGAATCTCCTCAACCATGCAGTAATTCTCCTAACTATACTATTATGTAGAGCACAAATATTTCTTTGTAAGTCCAAAGCAATACATCAGGGAAGCGTTTACTGCTGAAGCTAGATTGAGAGTAAATGCATCTTGGGATGCTATGAATAAAAGCTCTAGCTTCTCATTACTTTATGACAAGACACAGAAATTCACTTTACTTTTCATTTAGGCTCTCCGGCTTCCGTTTATAGATGTGTGCCTTCACGCTTTTACTCCCCTCTTGCTTCAGCTGTACGTAATAAATGATTATAAATTTTCACATTTGACCACCTCTCTGCTGGTCTCATGCTTAATGCACAAAGTTAGGAAGCTGCAGGTAAAATTTCACAAACACTTTTATTTATGATGTTGTCCTTGGCAACGGAAATTTCAATGTACTGAAATGAAAAGTATGATTAAAGGGATACGACGTCCTGACAAGGATAGCAGAGGGCAGCCTTCTATTTCCTACTGAAAATATATAATACTTTTTTGACATCAATTTCATAGAGAATAGACATGGGTTAGTCATGAAAAAAAAGAGAGAGACACAAACATGTTTTTAACTTCAGCATTCTGAGATTTTTGCTCTTTTAACTTACATTAGAAATTGATGAGCTCCTGAATTGGAAAATATTTTATCACAATTAAAATGTGATCTCAAGGACTGAACAGAACAGAAACTGGCAGGGGCGGGGGGAGTAACTTGGAAAGAGTTTTTTTTTTTTTTGGTGTTGTTTTCTAGGAAACAGCATAAGGAATAAGGTATTGGTCTTTCTCTATTTGATTTATCTCAATAACAGACTTGATTATTTTAAATCTTTAAGTGGTGAGAAAGAAACAAGGAGAACTGAAAAACTTAGAAACCTTACAAAAGGAGAATTATTTATTTAATCTTCCCAAGATTATCATTAAAAAAAAGCAAAATGCAGCTCCAACATCGTCTGCTGTTTATAAGGTCAAATGTCCTTGAGTGGCTGATCCCACTAGAGTTCCTCTTATATGATGGGGAAAAGAGGGAGGGAAATATAATGGTTGACTGGACAGTCCCCCACAAAAATCACTCAGATAAAATTCTGCTACTTCCAAACCAGCATTGTCTGAAGGTTAAACTTGTTGGACACATTCTGGTTTCACTCACCTGTTTTCTTCTGGCCTCTGACCAGTTAACAAAAAGTGTCCCAAGGAGACTCAAGGTCAAGGGCCACTTCAACTCCTTTGGCCTAGCACTGCCACTGTGGAGCAGAACTGTTTCCTGCTTATGGAAAAATAAGCCTTGGGTTGGGAGATGGCTCAAAGGATTAAAGTCTTTGCTTTGCAAGCAAAGGGACTTGAGTTCAGATCCCCACCTCCACTGTAGAAGTGCTGGTGGATACGGCAGTGATCTGCACTTCCAGTCCTGGAAGGCAGAACCTGGAAAACCACAGAGCAAAGCAATGAGAAGGGAGAGCAATCTGGGATGCCTCCCGATGTCACCCTTGTACCTTCATAGGCATGCACACTCAAGTGCCCTCTTGTACACACATCTTCCCACACATGTATACCCACATGCAAAACATGCATGAAAAAAAAAAGAGATATAGCATCTTAATTTCAAATCTGTAGTGCTAAGAGATTGTGGGAAAATTAAAATACATATTCCCTTGATTTCATATCTGTGGAAACAGGAAACTTGGGGCAGGCTTAGCCAGAGGTGGGGCCGATCTCCCGAACTAGTGACTGGGTTATCTGGAAGCTGTGCTGGGAGTCTGGCTCAGCATTACTAACTCACCTGGGCTGGATCTAACCGGATTCCCTCATCTTGCCCCTGTGGCGCCACAGGGGCAGGAAGGAAGCGCCAGGCAAGCGGCAAGCATGGTGCCCGGACACCGGGCAAGCGCTTACAGTCTGGCAAAGGAGATAAGGCTTTCGGACAAATGACTGAAATTACCAGTCAGTAAATAATCAGAGCCAGATGAGGAAAGAGGTAAATTCCACAAAATTATGCCACATGGGAAGTGCCGAATGCAACTGCCATCTGGTACTTGCAGGGAGTTTGGGTGGTCTGCTTGTCCCGGTTCACAGCTCGGGCAGGGGTCAGTGTGTTGGGTTGATTTGATCTCTGCCAGTGAAGGACCAAAAGCTAAAGCCCTGTCTTGTCCTTGATGCCACAGAGATTCCAACACAGAACAGAAGGGAGAAAGAGAGAGAGGAAAGAGAGAGACAGAGAGATCTAAGAAAGGGCAGTGATGGTATCACCACTTCCAGCATTTCCAGGAAGGTACAGAGTAGGCGGCAAAGATCCATGAACGACCGCTTCCCATTTGCACATTCGTGAAAATAAGAGGAGTTTAAAGTCCAGGGCTTGCTATATGCCACATGTCTATGGCTATTACATTTTTAGAAAATATCCTACTGATGCATGAGCTAAAAAAAAATTTTTTTTAAAGTCTATACAACATTTCAACAGCCTCTCGGCTTTCTTTAACTGTTCCTGCAAATACTTCCTGACAGATTCCATTTGTTGCTCGGCTATTGCAGGACCCTGAAAAATATATTATGTCTCATGTCAGTTATAAAAATAACACCGCAAATTATAACCAAAACAAAATTACCCGGTAATTATCATTTAGATGTCCATTTTAATCCTTTTCAGAGTTACTGTTACTTTAGTCTGCCGTTAGGAGCCAGACAATTTAATGCAAGGCACACTGGAGGGGTTTATTTTAATCTCTCTTTTACCACGTGCTTCAGCAAAATCTGGAACCTTCCTTTTGGAGCGCTCTACAAGTGCCTTCATCTCCAGAGCGCGGCTACATATATTAGCACAACAGCCTTAAATTTGCCCCCAAACAGGCATAGTAAACATGTGGTGTCAATTACTGGAAAAAGTGGACAAAGGTTAGAGCAATAGGAGCAGGGCTCACACTTTCTTTTAACTTGTTAATGTCTCTGACCCTTCTGTACAAAAATCACTTTAATCAACGCTATATACATTTCATTGTGGCCTGACCATTTAACAGTCTGTAAAAAATGTTTGACTATCAATTATACTTATCAAGTTGATATGCTGCAGGCCTGGGGGTGGGGATCGTTTTGGCTGGCAATTGATTCTGAAAGGGCTTGAGGAAACCCACATGGTTAGAAAGCCTTCCCTCCTCCACACGCCTCCCACTTTTTTTGAAGTACATCTTCCCTTTCACTCTGGGAAGGGAAAAGTCACTATTAGACAGGTATGGCGAGGTCAGATCTGGGATCTTCCTCCTGGCTTTAGACACTTACACTATCCGCTCCCTCTCCTTCACAGATCTAAACACGTGCACACATGCATACATGTGTCCACTCAGATTTTAGTCCAATGTGTGTTAATGATCAATTCTTTCAGTGAGCACAATAGTGAAAGAAGTGGATCTAGTTAGCCTGTGCATCCCAGGCTAACCAGTAGAGAGGGTCCCATGTATTCACTACGAAGAAATGATAAAGCATAAGATGGCACTAAATGACCTCGTTTGACTGTTAGGCAATGCATGTACAACTACAAACAGTATGCCTCCATAAATATGTACAATGTTTGCATGTCGATCAAAAAATAAATTCTGGGCATTGTGATGCATATCTCCAATTGTCAGCAGGTTGACACAGGAGGATCATGGATATAAGACTAGCCCAGTCTACATAGTCAGACCCTGTTTAAAAAAAAAAAAGAAAAAGAAAAAGCTTTATATAAAATTAAAGCAAAACAATGCTTCGCGGATTCAGGCACCAAAATAGTCACGCAAGCAGGGCTGCTAGTGAGGGATGTTGACATACGAGATGTGCCTTGTGAGATGGCTCAGCAGGTGAAGGCGCTTGCCTCCAAGTCTAATGCCCTGAGTTTGAGTCCTAGAGCACACATGGTTAAAGAAGAGAGCCAATTCTCTCTCTCTCTCTGTCTCTCTGTCTCTGTCTCTCTGTCTCTGTCTCTCTCTCTCACATACACACACACACACACACACACACACACACACACACACACACACACGACATGAAAAAAGTGTTCCTCTGTAGCCAAATGCCAGTGGATGAGACCATGTCTTTAACATTCATTCACCCTCAAGAGAGAAAAGAACATACAGTAGAAACCTTGGGGACTAACGCAGGATGAGTGAAGGGAAATGCTCCTATCAGTGGGGTGTCCAAAGAGAGGCAAGTTTGTATGCCACAAGAGGCCTGAACCCCCACAAGAGTAGACAAGCCAGAGGGAACCCTAGGGACCATAAAAGCCAACAGGCAGGAGGGCGGGAGGGAATGGAATGGATTGATAAGGGGAAGGGAAGGAAATGAAAAAAGGGAGGGATAGAGGGAAGCAGGGATAAGTACTCAATATGCTTGAAAAACTAGAAAAATAATAATTAAAAAAACATTCATTCACTCAACAAGTATTAAGTATCGAATGAATTTCTACCATGTTCCAGATATTATGTGTTAGATGTCGTTTTTAGCTTATTACTTTGTATAGTGCGTTAGAGTCTAATTCATCTTTATCTTATATAATACCAAATGCTCCTAAATCTCTCTCAGGTCGGGAAATCTTAAGAATTAGGAGGAAAATGTCCCCAAAATGCCAGCCATGGTAATTATCCAAGCTCTAACTTTATAATCTCCAATTTTTACACTGTTTTATATTTATTTATTTGGTTTTTTGTGTGTGTATATATGTATGTCTGTGTGTGTGTATGTCTGTGTGTGTGCGTGTGCAAGCATGTGTACAAGAAATCACTTGAGTGTATATATGTGAGTTGAGTATATGTGCCTGTGGAGGGCCAAGGGTGACATCAGGAATCATCCAGGATTGTTCTACCTCTTTATGGTTTTTGCTGTGGGGATTCCCAGGATCTGCCTGCAAGAGCCAAAATTATAGGCCACTGCTATATGGCATTATATGTGGAATAGGGGGTTCCAAACTCAGGTCCTTTTGTTTGCGAGGCAAGGACTTTAACCACTGAGCCGTCTCCTCGACCCTTTACACTGTTTTAAAAGGAGTCTAAGATTCCCCCTCATCACCCCCCACCCGTGCCCTGCGCCCCTCGATAGGCCGTTGCTACATAGCCTTGTGTCCACCTGCTGATTCTCTTGCTTGAGCATCAGATTTAATCATTGTGTCTTGATAGTAATAATGCTGTACTGCGTGGCCCCAGTGTGCTCACTTGTGATAATAAATAGTGGTGTGTGTGGCCAGGGAAGAACATAAAGCAGTATCTTTCTTAATAACATACTAGCTTATTTTCTCTTTTTACTCCTAAAAGCAGATTTTCTTCTTGTGCGTGCATGTGTGTGTGTGTGTATGTGTGTGTGTGTGTGTGTGTGTGTGTGTGTGTTTTCTGTTTGTGATCTGGGAAGCTCTTTTCAACATGTTAAACTAATGAAAACTATGTTAGCTGTAAGCTTTAGTATAGATGACTTGAAAATATTACTATAAAAGTTTGTGTATGTCTTGTAAAGCTAAGTGCCTACATAAACTAACTTTTCTTTTCACACTAGACATCTTGCTTAAAGATGCTTTTAAAAATAATTTCTTAATAAAGACAACTCTTTTAAAGTATTTTTTTTACCTCAAATAGGATTAAAATTAGTCTGTGAGGCCCCAAAGTACCGAAGTGACCAAGAGTCAAATAAATCAGCATGTCTACTTTCCAGCTGAACATAGATTATTTTTTGTTATTCAGTAAGCTTAAAATTCCATGAGTTTAACCTCCACACAAAATATAGTAATTACATCTTTATCGATTAAAATTTGATTGCAAAACACCCTGTGTTTTGTGCAAAAAGTATTTTAAATTGCTGTCCAATGAACTTGAAGTGTTTTGTTGGTTTTAAAAGAGACAAAAGGAAGACAGACTGGAGTAGCTTTAAAAAGCAGAGGAGCAAGAAGGAAAGAGACGTGTTTTGTTTCTTTTCTGTGCTCTCCGAGGGATAAGGCATCTGTCTGGTTTATCACAATGCATCGATCTGACTCCAACTTGAAGTTACCAAGGTTTTCCAAAGCTGCAATAAAGCTTTCTTTGCATTAGCCAGCCAAGCACATAAACATTTTAATGAACTGTTTTTACATGGTTCATTGGGCAGCTACCAGGCTACTATAATACAAATCACCACTCCACAGCACCGGCATCGGCTTTCTCATGATGGCCCAGGCTCTTTCCGTTTACCAAATGCAAATTGAATATCGCAGCTAAGGGGCTTCATCAAATGCGTGGCTATTGGTGCATGTGAAATTCTTCACCTGGAATTTACTGTATTCTGGAGGAATCTACTCAAAGTACTGACTCTTAGGCTTCCACACCTAAAAAAAGTGATGCTTATGGCAATACTCAGAGATCACTGAAATATAAGTCCTGCAAAGTCCTTCTGTGCTGAAGTGGGTCTAAGTAGTGAGTGACAAGGTCATCAAGGGGCTTCTTAGCTGAACAACCTTTAACAAGGAAGAGCTGGCGCCCCAAACAGCTACCTCTCTCAGTGATCTGAAGATGTGAATGATCATTGGAGCCAAACCAATGCAGATCAGGTCTCCTTGGCATAATCATTACCAACGCAACGTCTGTGTGTACTGTAGTCAACACTTATAGAGCACTGCATTGTACAGTATGGATTATGTATTCTGTGAGCCTTATGACACTGTGTGGTTAAGATGAACGCTTAGCTCAACATGCCATTTAATAATGAATTCAAATTGCGGATGAGTGCTCAACAAACTGCACCACATTTTACGTGTGAACATCTCTTCTGTTACCGATATGACAAGATGAGAAATGGCCCCCTGATGTACAGTCCTACTGCAGATACCCCGGTGACAACAAGGTGTTTTCACCTTGATGCAGTCTTTAAAATAATTAATTTGTTAACACTTAAAAATGCATCGCAACAGATGACGTGAAACATTTGTAAGAGTTTATGATCCAACCAGCCATACTCTGGCCTGATCATATTTATCAAAACATTTCGTTCATTTCATGGCTAAGATTTGGAAATGTTTGTTTTTCATGTTGAGTCAAGGATTTAAATGGACTAATGGTACCATAAAGATGTTATATGGTGTTAATATAATCTGACTATTAAAAATATAATGAATTTTCTAGTTATGAACCATTAAGTTTTAGCTCACCCCCAGAATAAATTTTATATCATTACGGACCTGTTAATATACCTTCTCTGTTTTCCCATCCTCCTAATTCTCTCCACCTTCCCTGAGGTATGTTCAGCAGCTGGATTTATAGACTCATGACGAGCAGACTTTTGCTTGTTTCCCCTGTTCTGGAAGCTCTGTGTGCGGAAGACAGGCTTTGAAGCAGTGCTTTGTATTTTAAGTTCTCTTCATGGTTATCACCTTAGTATTTGTGAGGAAACCGGGACACTCTCCTTATCTTCATTAAACATAGTTGGATAAATGGGTTCGTTCCATTAGAGGTTTTAGCCCTTCGGAAAGACTCAGAGAGAGGGAGAGGTAGCTTTGCTTCTATCATTGAAAAGGAATACCTTAGGGACCATGGAAATGACCTTTGCCTCCCAAACAAAAGGACCTGAGTGCAAATCTCCTGATCCCAGGTAAAAAATGCTGGGTGAGTGTGGTGGTCTTTCTGTAAGTCTAGTTCTGGAGGGCAGAACCTGAGAATCCCCACAGGTGTGCTCCGGGTTTAATTAAAGATCCAGGTTCACAACAAGAAAGTGGAAGCGTCACAAAGGATGATTACCGATCTCACCCTTACCCCTCCCCCACAGGCACACACACAGACACACACACACACACACACCCCATACACACCTTAGACTTCTCTAATTATACATATTCAATGATTCTGGGCCACAACGTAGACAAAATTCAAGCTACTATAATGTTTGAATCTTTCGAGAAACGTGTTTGTGAAATAGTGGGAACCTTCTTAAATCCAGGTCCGAGTGCACTAGGTGGAATATTACACAGCTATTAGTGAGCTTGTCTTGACTTGGGGTTATGGCATCAGGTAAAGTGCTTCCCTAGCCCGGGTTCAATCCTTAGCACTGCAAAAGCAAAACAAAAAATTGCTCTCTAATCCTACTTAGGATGCAGCAAATGCCTTGCTTAAGATACAATGATGAAAGAAAAGTTGAACCAGAAATGGAATCTGATACTTAAGGACAACTGTGTCAAAAAGAATCCTAAAACAGGAGATGTCACCAATCAGAAAATATGAGTGCTTGCTTGTATATTATCAGTGAATTCCATGTATTGTATCACATCATTGAAAACAGAACCTCCTAAAGGTGAGGGGACGCTTGCCAACTTATAACATGCAATATCTTCACCCTGCCTCCTCTTCTCTATAGTGTTTGGCAACAGCTTAGAGTTACTCCTGGTGTTTCCACGTAACAGGTCTTAGAAATCTCCTTCATTGTAATTACCTATCACTGCATCCGTCCAGAGAACCAGAGCTCAGTTAGCGTGGATTCATCAGCCATCACAAGAAAGATGACTTACTCATTCCTTCAAGATCACCTTTGACTGCCCATCCTGTTGGTTTGTTCTGGGGTCACTATCAAGGCCCCTTTTTCCCTCTGTCCCAGATCCTTTTTTGCTTCTGTAGAGTTGAGGGTTGAAACTAATGTTTTAGGGGAGTTTCACCCCATGCTGTTTCTTCAAGCTTTTTTTCAGATTCGCGCTATAATTGCAGGCAATACAGTTCCCTCAGCATGTAAGAGGATTTAGGAAATGGAGGCTGAAGGGAAAGAAGGAGTCAGGTCTGTCTCGGATTTTTCAGACGTTTGCTGTGTTGATGAGCTTCCACAGCTGCCACCTCTGGCTTGACCAGGACTTCTGCATAATCTCAAGTACTCACAGTGGCTGCTTTCCACGTTCCTTGCCTGCAGAAGTCAATCTCACCTCGAATGCTAGGGTTTTTCCTTCATTCTGTCATCTTTGAGCAAACTTCTTTAACAACGGAGTCTGTTCTTAAAAAAAAAAAAAAAAACAAAAAAACCTCAACTATGGCAGATTTGTAGTGACAATCGGATTCCCTTTCAGAAGTGCTTACAGACCTGGCAAGTGCAGGAGACAGATAAAAATCAGAACAAAAGATCTGTCCTGAACATCCTTAGTAAGATCCAGTGCCAGTTTTAGCCAGGCCTGAAGCAATAGAGATCTTAATCATGTGTTTCTTTCCTACTATGCTCTCTTCTCCAAAAGAGGAACCCCAACATGCATCAGAACATCCCTGACAGTGTTTCCCACATGGTCACTCGGGATTCCTGTGGTTACTAGTCCCACACCGTTCCTTCATCTTTTGAAACATCCATGAGTACTTCCATTAACATCTGCCCGGGGAAAGGAATTTTTTTCAAGTTTGGCAGATAGAATCTGTTTCCATCAAAGTGCGTCAGCTGTAAGACTCACAAAGATGAGCATAGACAGGTTGCAAAGGCCTGGACTGAAACCAGCTGACTTTGCTATCTCAGAAGTCACCCAGAAAGCAGAAATGAAAACCAAATTTGCCATATCCTCCTCGCCTGTGAGCAAACTTTCCAAGTACCATTTGTCTACTCTTGAACTTAGATAGTCCCCTTATGTACAGTTAGCCTGGAACAACACTTTAAAAGTGGAAGCCATTGAATTGTGTAAAGATATTTTTAAGCACCGTTACCATCACCCAGCTCTTTCCAATGCCACCTCTTGGACATGGCCTATACACTGCCATGCCATGAACAGCAAGGGTTTTTGCACCTGTGATTTTTATATCAACTTATAACCACCATTTGAACCACTAAGTTACTCTGTTTCATCCTGAAAGTCGCTTGGTGTCTATAAGCTCCATGCACTGATCATTCCTTTCATGTTTTGTTTTTTTTTTCTGACTGAACGAAGGCAAGGGAGAGAGAATCATTACAGATTTTATGCAGAGTTCTTGTAAAAAGGATGCGGCAGGTTTGAGGCGCTGTTCGAGGAGGCCGTGGCAAAGCGACACACTGCACAGAAGTGACAGTGAGCTCTGCCTTTCTGCATGTCACTCGGGGAATGAGGGAAGCAGAACCAATTCCACCCCGAGGTGCAGACAAAGAGGAGCACCGTCCCAGAGGAGCCCGCATGATAAGTGGCCCGGGAAGAGCAGTGCTGTGATCAGTCAGAGAGGCAGGCAAGTTATTAGCTTAGCCCTGAACCTCCCACTTAATGTAGAACCAGTGGTGATGCTTAGCAGACCCTGGCTGCGGTGACAAGCCTGGGACCTGCTCGAGGAAATCCAATTGAAAAGCAGCCAAGAGGAACAACAAGCCAGAAACAGATGTTCCGGCTACCAAGATGTGCACACATTTAACCTGAATATGTAGTTGGAATAGACCGGGAGCATTGGTTTCTAAATATAGTGATTTCACCTCTTCGCCCAAACAGATATCGTCACGTTCAATTTCAGCCATCCACATTTGTTTCGTCAAATTTCCAGCAATTCCTTTTGAAACAAGAAGATGTCAAAATGATAACAGCAGCTATTAAAGGAACTCGAGGAATTTGATTTATCTACCGAATTTTACAGAAACCTTTCAGTTAAATCGTGTGCTCGTAAACTCCAGTTTCACGGTTATTGAAAATTATCTTTAAAAAATTGCTCAAATGAAATCTAAATAGCTCATGTAACTAGTCAATGTCATATCACCACCACTGGGGTAGAATATTGTTAGTTGCATTTGCATGAGTCCTTTCTTGATCCCTTCTGTCACTGAATGGGTTGAGTGTATGCCAGTGGAGGTGCCAGCAGGGACCCGTTCACAGCTTGACAAAGTCACCTAATGAGATTGGCACACAACTGGGGACTTATGAACCCCAACAATATGTCATGAGCTGGGAAACACTCCTCCACTTCCACAGGACTCTGCTTTTCTCTGATGGGGGTTATGAGAGGAGGCAGACCACCACTGTGTTGATCTTTCTCCAGGAAAAAAAAATCAATACTTTCAATGGATTCTAAGTAGATCTGATGTAGACTGGCCAAGGTGCTCCTAAGATGATGAGCACATGAGGAAGGTTGAACAGGACAAATCAACACAAGCCACACAGAGGCCAGGGACCACTCTGCTCTCATGGTGGGAGTGTGTAGCCAGCTAGCAAAAGAGGGCTGGGGCAGGGCCGCATCTTGGTAGCTGCAATCCAGTGCTAGGCTGGAATCAGAGTCCTCATCTGCTTTGGAATGTCTATCATTCTGCAAAGAAGAAAAGGAACCTGCTGGAGCCTGGATTCCATGCTGAAAATGTATTAGAGGAATTTATGAACAGGGTAATTTTGAGCGATGTGAGCTTTTAAAAATCCAAGAAGAGCAGCAAATATAAATGAATGGGGATCCATCATTAATTTATACATGAATCACTTACGAGCTAGGTGAAACGGTTCAGCAAATTATAGATTTACAAATAAACAGGATTCTAAGGCCTTGGAAAGCACGTTGATTAGAATATAGATCCATTTTTTTTTCTCTAAACAATTTCCACTCCAACCTCAGACAGAAAGGATGTAAAAACAAGCCCCCAGTATGAAAACTCAGAGGACTCTTTTCTGGAGAAGAGACTGATGGATGATACGAGGAAGTTAAAGAGGCCACAAACTCAGAGCTGGAACCCCGCCACCCAGATGGCCAGCACCAAAGGCTCATAACACCTGTGTTTTTGCTGTCGTGAATAGTTAGGGAGGTTTAGCAAGAGATAAGTCATCCTTTCCCACCAGGTTCTATGATTATTCTTGGCAAACAAAGGATGTGGCTTATTTCTATGTAAATTTCACATATTCTTAGAATTAAATAGGTTTGTTATTTCTTTTCTGTTGCAATGAAATTTGTACATAGCACATTGCTTTCTTGATTTGAAATTTCTTGTTCTTCAAAAGTTTACAGAGAAATAGTTTCTATAAAAGATGGACCAAGTTAATCTCTGAACACACGCTCATCTTTAAGGACAACATAGAAAGGATAAGCATTGTTGAATAACCAGTGCCATGATCTGAAGCATGTTCTACTACAATACAGTGATCACTCAGTAAATACGCATTGACAATGTAGGCATAAAGACAGAATGAAAACATCATTGAGTAATTGAAAAGTTCATTTTGCAGCAACTATATATAATAAGCGGTCATGCAAAAGAGTCTTTCAACAAAAATAAAACTACTTTTTTCTTGAGTTCAAGTCATCCTGGGACACCTTGTGTGCTCAAAGCTATCCTGGACTATATAGTGAGACTGTCTCTCAAAATACAAAGTGTGCTCAGTGGTAAAGCACTTGCCTAGTATAAGCAAGATACTGGGTTTATCCCCAGTACCTAAAAACAAAACTTCCATGTCCTAAATAATAGTCTTTTCTGAAAATATAACATATTTAAGTCCAACAACCACATTAATAATTTTAGAATGGATGGTTACTAATGCAGCCATATTATGTATGAATATTTGCCATTAAATTATTTTAATACAATACCCCTAAGAGCACATTAGACACAATGTCTATATAATTGTTAGATAGATGTATTAGGTTCCTGATAGATTCATTTAAAGTGATCTAAAGCCAGTAGCTTAAACACGACCTCATGGAATATGCTTAGGAGTCATTTTACAGTTTTAATAGAGCACATGTACCTGAAATGGGAACAGTTGGAAAATGATGAGAGATGGGCTCAACACTAGTCAACTGCATTTTGCATCAAAGTGCACATTAATTTCCCAAAGCAGCAACTGAGAGTGTGCGAGTAACTTTCCCCCACCTGCCCCCAGGCAGCTCCGTGTTCCACTGCCCTCCGCACATATGTATTTTCAGAAGTCCATTTTTGAGACAATGGAAGTGTGGGCCAACTCTAAGAGCTGTTGTGTGGCTCTTCCCTTTGCTTTAGCCCTCTATTCACAAACACTATACACATTCAGCCATGCACAAATTGTACCATTTTACACTTTTCAATGTATTTGTTTTTGCCAGATTCTGTGACCAAAGAGTTATTTGTCACCTCGCCTGAACACCTCTGAGTCTCAATTGCTGTTTGCATGTATTTAAGGTAAATAAAAACGAAAGATACCAGAGTCAGTCTCAACTCTTATAGGCAGGTGGGCAGAGCTCTGCAGCCATAACCTCTGCCAGGGAGCCAGTTGGTGCTTTACTGGCTGGAGTCAGGACTTAGCAGATTCCCTGCCCTATTAACTCTGGCCTTGTGCAACTGGAAGGAGTAGAGTGACTTTTAATAGATTTTCTCCATGGCTCCAAATCCATACCCAGATGAACAGTGAGAGCTGCGATTCTGAAGTGGAAGTTGGGAGGACTTTCAAGCCACTGATCTGAGTTTTACTTCTTCTGCTGTGTATCTTTCCATTTTTGCAATATTAAAAAATCAAACCAGTGACTAATGCGTTATTTTCTGCAATGACTCAACAATGGCATCCACCAAAATGTATTGAGCCGCTAGCAGTGCAGAAACTATGTCCAGTGCTGGGATAGAATTCAGAGGCCAGAGCTGACAAAATGGCTCAGGTCCCCCAAATCTCAGTAAATTGTCCTCTGGCCTACATAAACACACACAGAAACACAAATAAATAATAAGTAAATGTGAAAGCGGAAAAAAGAATGCAGGAACCAACCAGCCAGCTCCACTACCAGCTTTGTCCAAGAAGTAAGCAAATCCCAAATTCCATCTGCCAAGAACTGCTCACAGTGGGGATGCCTAGTTCCACTGGGGGTCTAGAAAGACTCTTGGAGGTCTTGTTATGGTAGCAGATCTGTAGAGTATGTGGAACCAATCATGCGTGTAACAGTATCTTTTTCCCTGTTTACTATTTCATTTTATTTTCATGATAATTCTCTCAAGAGGTGAGATGGATAAACATTGATTTCACTTTTTCTTTCTTTTTTCTTTCCTTCCTTCCTTCCTTCCTTCCTTCCTTCCTTCCTTCCTTCCTTCCTTCCTTCCTTCCTTCCTTCCTTCCTTCCTTTTTTTTTTAACAGGATAAACAAAGCAACCATGCCCCATAACAACAGGGATAAGTTGTAAGAATTGTGTTGCTAGGTGATTTCATCATTGTGCAAATGTCATAGAATGTACTTATGCAAACTAGACGGCTACAGTGCCATGTAGCACAGTAATCTTTTGGGACCACCTTCTTACATGAGGTCTTTGTTGACCAAAAATGGCTTAAGCAGTGCATGACTGTAACAAGCTTAAGGCGGCTGGTATTCCAGCTGGGAGAGAGTCCCACCCTGTGGACTCCCAGTAGAGAGATCTTTTACTAGAGCATTCTTAGCAGTTCTCTTCACACACCTGGATCCCAGGCATTGTTTTTCAGTGCAATGATAACCGCCTCTTCAGCCCATCCCACCTACCAGCAGGAGTGCTCTCTCTCTCTCTCTCTCTCTGTCTCTTTCTCTCCCTTCATCTGCTTGGTTAAGTAGAGTCCTAGCTGCTGCTAAGCAATTGTGATTGACAGCCAAGATAGTCTTGTCCAGTCACAGAGGAAGGCCTGTCTGCATCACAGACTCCCCAAGATAGATGTAGGACCTTAGACCCCAACAAGCACCCAGGAAAGCACTGCCTACAAAAACAGCCTCTGAAGCTCGTCGGCCTTCTCCATGTGGATGTCTGCCTGTCGCTCAAGCGGCCCTGCGCCTCAGCAAACTTACACATCCTCTCGGCTGCCGTCCTGCACCTCTGCCCGCCTCTTGTGGCGGGTTCTGAATCACAGCGTGGGTCTTCCCTCTAGAGCTGCCTCAATTTCTCTAAAAGTACTGAGAGGTCATGAATGTCTCTCCTTCCAGGTTTTGGGGAAGGTTTTTGTTTTGTGTTATTTTTTACGTGGATTTCTTAAGCAGTCAGCCTGATTCATTTTAAAAAATAAATTTCTTTATTAAATTTATTATTATTATTATTATTATTATTATTATGCAAGGGGAAGGGATGCTTTCAGGGATCAGATTCAGTTCAAATTTTGTATGAATATTGAGCCCCATCCATTGAGCTATACTTTTGACTTCCCTGTGTTTGATTACAAAAAAACCCCCCAAAACAAAAACTCTCTAAATTGAGTGTGGAATCCCACTATTAGTGCAGCTGAGGCAAGAGGATCTTGAGTTTGGGACCGGCTGGGCTACATAGCAAGTCTCTCAAACAAAACAAAAGGAGTGTATGCCATCACACCTGTACAACCTGAGGACACGTGTAAATGTGGAAGGGTGGAACAACTCTGCAAAGTTGTATTCTGACAGGCACACGGATCTTAGAAAAACACATTAATAAATAAACAAATAAACAAATGACAGGATTAAAGAGATGACTCAGTGGGTAAAGTGTTTACTTTACTTGTAATTCCAGCTCTCAGAAGGCAGGACCCGGGGATTTCCCCACACAAGATGGTTAGCCCGCCTAGTTGATCAGCAAATGATTGAAGAAGGCACCAATGCCAGACCTACACACACACACACATTCACACGTGCGTGTCCACACACCCTCAAATACATTTATGCATGCACACACAATGAAAACAATAATGAAACAAAACATAAAGTCATTGTGTATTATGAGCTGCTTATACTTCTGTTTCTTTTAGTTTCCATTGTCTAAAACTTCTGCAGTGAAGAAGCACTCTTTCCTAATGATGAAAAAAAAAAAAAAAGTAAAATGTTAAAAGTTTCCCAGGCTAGGAAAATAGAAATTAAGTCTTTTCTCTTGAAGGTGTTGGAACCAGGAGTGACTGTGCCTTCCTTATTTTATGTATTTCCAAATTATCTGGAAATAACATATATTGTTATTAGACTCAAGTATAAGGATTTACTTTTAAAGAAAAAAAAATCACCGAGGACAAACACAAGCAAGGTTGGAGCGCTGAGGAGAACCTACAAAACACCAAACACAATGAATTTGGAAAATAAAGCCAAGTTGGAGGAGGAAAACAGACTGAAGCTTAGTGACTCACCCAGCCTGTTTTCAAGGTCCTTCCCATTGTCAGTGCCAGATGCAAACCCTCCTATCATGTAAATGGTGGAAGGAATATACAAGACAAAGGCTGCATGCTATCAGACTCTGTCCTTACAACTGCTGCTTCACCAGGCTTTACAGACCTGACACTGAGCATTTCCCATAGCAGAGAGAGATAAAGAAAGAGAGTGAGTGAGAGAGATTGAGAGATTCTTGGTGCCATCTCTCTGTCCTCCTGCACACAGGAGAGGGAGCTGCCATGGTGCAATTGCTATTTTCATATGATTTTCACTTTTATCATCTTGTAAAAAAAATCCTGGGGATTTATTGCTGAGCCTGCGTACAGTCACTCTCCTAAAGAGAAAATTACTTCTCTTAGAGGATCTGCTTGCGCAAGCGTAAAATCTTCGTGGCTCTCTGAGCAGCAAGAGAACCAAAGCAGTGCTGATCTGGCTTTTTGAGCTACCTGAACTCGCAGAACTCTGGGGAGGGATTTTCCCACATTCCTTATAAGTGTGTCTATTCATGTTATTCATGTGGCTTACTGGGTGGCCTCTAGATGCAAAAGGTCCCACTAGATGATTTACAGGACACAGGGATTATTGATACAGGGTCTCCTTTTTTTCTTGAGAGGGTTACATTCTCACAGGGGAAAAAAACTCTCACAGGAAGAAAAACATCGAGTGGTTATTTGGGGGAAGACCATTCTACGTAGAGAAGACAGCAAGTGCAAAGGTCCTGCGAGAAAATAAGCAGAAGGTCTATTAGCCTGGAAACAGAGCAGAAGGGCCAGAGTGGAGGAGCAGGTGGAACAAAGGCCATAAGATTTGATGAGCTTTGGTTGTGGTCTCAGTGTGATAAGAAGCCTCCCAGTCTGTGGGAAAATGACGGATTTTTTAAAAAGTATATATAATTGAATATATTATATGCATATATATGGTATACTTACATTATATATGCATATATATGATATAAAGTGTGTATATATAGACATATATATGAGATAGATAGAGAGAGAGACAGAGAGAACATGAATAAGAAAGAAAGAAAGAAGGCAGGTGAATGCATGCCGAGCTGGGTGATGGTCTGAGAACAGTTTTCAAAGTCCTTCTATCCTGTAAGCTTCCAAGTATCAAACACAGTTGGCCAGGTTTGTAAGTAGGTCTCTTACCCACTAAACAATTTCAATGGCCTTTAAAAAAAAAACTATGTCCATTTTCAGTATACCTATTGGTACTTTTTTTCCAACTATTATTTACTTATTTAAGAGAGAGAGAGAGAGAGGGCAAGCTCATGTGTGCCAAGGTACACAGTTGCGGATTGGTCTTTCTTGCCTTCTACTTTGTGGATTTCTGGGTATTGAACTTAGGTCACCAGATTTGTGAGTAGGTGCTATCTCGCTGCCTGGATTTTTTTTTTTTTTCTCGCAAGAATACACTGACTGCCAGAGCTAAGAGACCCACTACCAAGCAGCTGCAGATGTCCACGCCGAGGACAGTGACTTAGACTTGTTGGACCTGGTCTCTGAGGCGCACGTGGATAGGAAGTCACAGTCCCGCAGACGCGTCTTCCAGCCCCACATTCTGGTCCAGATCATTAGCAAGCACCAGGAAAGTGATCAACAGATGGCGCTGCTGAGCTCACCTTTAGCGTTGCCTCCAAGTCCGAGACCTAGTTGCTCACTGAGGTTCAAGGTCCCTTAATTCAGCTTTGCCTAACAGCCTGCATCTCACTCTGCACAGAGCCCACTAGCTAGGCTCCGTGGCCCCATATCTAGTGCCTTCTGGCCTGAGGACATTTAAGGGCCACATTTAAATCTCTTATTCATTAGCACAGGTTTGGTTTGGGCTTGAGTTTGGAGACAGGGTCTCTCTTCATAGCCCAGAGTGGCTTCAGTTAGCCATCTCCTGCCTCTGCCTCCTGGGGCTGCGCGGGCAAGTGCTCACCTCCATCGTGGACTCGACATTCTCTTCAGGAGCAGCAGTCACCGATTCTCAACTGCTTCTCCAAAAGCCTCTCCAGGATACATCCAAACATCAACAGCTTGCTTGTCTCAGCAGGGTGGGTCCCTGATCACCTTCAGTCCCCAGAAGCCCACATGGTGGAAAGACAGAACTGACTTTTGTTGTTTGTTTGTTTGTTTTCTTCTGCTGCTCCTCCAGGAGCGTTGCACCGCTTGGGACCTCTTGGGAAGGGTCCGCCGGCTCCTTCTGAGGAAGCAGGTCTGGGAAGGACAAGGTTTGCCAGATGCATGCAGTTCTACACCCAACTCTCAAAGAAATAAATTTAAATGAGAGAGAGAAAGGGAAAGAGAAGGGTGCACTCATGCTCACCATGGCCCGTAAGAGGAAGTCAGAGAACAACTTTTAAAAGCCGGTTCTCTCCTTCCACCATGTGGGCTTCTGGGATCAAACTCAGATCTTCAAGTGTGCAAGCAGACATCTTTACCCAGTGAGCTCTCTCACCACCCTTACAATATTGTTCTTTTAAAAAATGTCATAAAACTCTCACATCTATACGAAGAAGCTTGAAGTTGGCCATGGATTGCACACTCCCTGGGGAGACTGTAGTCTGTCACTGAACAGATCCTACCAAACTCTCTGAGCTCCTGTGTGTCAGACCTGAGAAACTCCACGAAGTGAGTTTTCCCAGCTGCTTTGCCCATGGGGCGAACTCCAGCCTAGGATGTAGCTAATGGCAGAATGTCCCGTGGAGATCTGACATTTCGCCCCCTTGTTTTCATGAGAAACACTGGGAAAACTTCTACTGTAAACATATTCTTGCCGTTGAGGTGCAGGAGTGAACAGGCCCCAAAATGCGGCTTTCTCTTGGTCCTGCTGAGTCACCATTTCTTCAATCTCTCTCTTCTGCTCCTTCTTGTCTCCCCGTCTGTCCACCTCCCTCCATCAGGGCTCCCTGACCCTGAACTTGGAGCCATGGCAGGCTGTTCATTCTTAAAAATCCCAGAGAAGGTCCAGGAAAGCATTTATAATTTTTTTTTCTTGGACTGGAGAGATGGCTCAAACAGAAGGTCATTAGTTCGGATCCTAGGTACCAAGTAAAAAAAGCCAGGCAGAAACAGTGGTGACTTGTACTTCTGGCTCTGGTGGGTGAAGCCTGGGAAATCCCAGAGTCAAGCAAAAAGGAGAAATTCTTTACTGCAAAAATGTGCACTTCAGTTCTGTGGATAAAATCATCATAATAAAAGAAATGTCAATTCTCAAAAAGTGAAGTATGGTATTATGAAGACACCCATTTCACTTCCAAAAATATACCCCCCAAAAAGAAATATGTATTTACACACAAACATGGAAGCAAAATGCACAATAGCATTATTCATAATAGCCAAGGGCAAGAATGATACAAATGTGTGTCAACTGACTGATAAATAAAATGAGGTAATGCCATTGGATGGAATATTATTCACCCATAAACAGGAAGGAAGTGCTCATACATGCTATGACTTGGGGGGAGGCTCATAACATTGTACCTATTGAAAGAAGCTAAACATATTGTATGATTCCATTTGTAGCGACTGTCTAGAGTAGACAGAGACAGACTTAACTGAGAAAGTGCAGCAACGGCTGGGGTCAGGGGAGGGAGGAACATGGAAGGACTGCTAATGAAGAGGATTCTTTCAGAGTGAGTGATAAAAAATTTTCTAAATTCAATTTCAAGATAGCTGTGAAATTAAAATATGTTAGAAATCAGGAAACGTGCCACAGATGCCTGAACAGATGATCCAGAGGGAAACCCCCGGGCCCATTGAAGCTGATGGACAGGAGGGTGAGAGGGAACAGGTTGGATCCACAGGAGGGGGGAAGAAGAGAGTAGGGCTCACTACTCTTTGTGTTTGCTAATTTTATTTAATAATTAAATTAAAAAGAAATCAGGAAGCAGAAGGATCACGAGTTCAAGACTCGCCTGGGCTACATAGCAAGACTCTGATTCAAAAAATTAATTAAAATCCACTAGATACCATTGGGTTGTACAATTTAAATGATGGATAAATGTTATGTGTGCCATATCTCAATAAAGCCATTAAAAAGAAAACGTGTATATTTCCGTTTCATTACATGCTGCTGTAACAAAGCACCAGAATCAAGCAAGTCAGGGGATGAAGGGGTTTGTTCAGCTCATAATTCTAGGCTATGTAGTCTGTCATCCCAGGGAATGACAGCAACATGAGCCTGAAGCAGCACATCCACTGGCAGGAAATGGACGGAATGGATGCATGCACCCTTGCTAGGGCTTCAGTTCCTCTCTGTCTTGGTGGCATCTTTCCGTTGCTGTGATGAATACATGACCCAGACAACTTACAAGACCAAGGGGTTTATTGTCCCTCATGGTTTCAGGTCATAATCCATTCTGACAGGGGAGCTACACTAACATCGGGAGTCCAGGGAACTAGTCGCACCATACCACAGGAAGAGCCGAAAGGGGGTCATGCTTTGTAAGCGATCTGCTGACCTGCCAACCAGTTCTCTCTCTATCTGTCCATCTGCCCAGGGGAGAGGCTCCATCCTCTGTGGGAGGCGCCTTCCCACATCAATTGCATAATCTCTCACAGGTTTATTGTATCAGCCGATGTATTCCCAGTCTAAAAGAATAATATGGAAGAACGATAGATGATTCTTTTTTTTTAATTTTTTTTATTTATTCAATTGTGCCTGCGTGCGTATGTATGTGTGTGTGCGGGTGTCTGTGTGTATGTAGAACCACGGACGAATTCGGGAACCACCATGGACGCCTCCACGTCCTCCACCCTGGGATTCACAGGCTCCGCTCTACCAGGACCAGAAACGCAGGCCGCCCCCGCTTTCCGCCTGGCGTCTATACGTGGGATCTGGGATCTGAACCCAGGACCCTCTGCCTGCAAGGCAGAGGCTCAACCCCTGAGCCACCTCTCCAGCCCCAATAGATGATTCTTAATATCAACCTCGGGCCTCCACATGTGCATGCATGCGCACACACAGATACACACACAAGTTCATATACAAACACGCATTCATGCATCCCCACACACATATGCATGAAAACGGAAATTGAAAAACACAGTGGGCATTCTTCTCAAACTAGCCCTCTTGTGCGAGGTCTCAGGAATCCATGAATATTTTGAATCAATACTCATGCATTCCAAGCAATGCCATTTACTGTACTCTACACATTGCCTTAGGAACTGGGAATACATCAGACAATATAACAACCATTCTTGTTCTCACGAAACTCCTTGTGAGGTAAGAATGACAGACAATACAGAACTTTAATTTTACAGGATCTCAAAAAATCTTAAATTCTATTTGCAAAGTGGGGAGGGCATGTGGAGGAGACTTTAAGGTTTGAAAATACAAAGTGGGTTTTGTGGGGCAGGTGTCACAGACTCTACAGAGGGTCCTTGCGAAAACATCTGGAGAAATTGCTCAGAACTGAGGGACCAGTGAGTCTTTGCTTGTGAGATGGGGAGGTCTGAGAAAGGAGCTGAGGAGGAGGCATGGGAGGGGGGCAAAAGGAGGGAAGGTGGGAGAAAGTCCGGCCCTGGGAAGAGCAGCTGTGCAGAGAGAGATTTTGCCTGTGGCACCTTCTTTCCTTTCTAGCCCTGCACACCCCCTGGTGGAGGTCGCAGGCCTTGAGGAAACAGAGAAGGACTTCACCCAAAGCCGGGGCCAGGACTCCAAAGTCTGACTAACTCTGCAGCTTTCTCTTTTTCCTGTTCCTGTTCCTGTTCTGTGTGTGTGTGTGTGTGTGTGTGTGTGTGTGTGTGTGTGTGTGTGCGGACTATGTGTCCCTATGAAGGACCAAGGGTGATTTCTGAAATCATCCTGGATTGCTTCTATCTCCTTCTTGCTTCGTTCTGTGATTTTCCAGGCTCCACCCACTAGGGCGGGAAGTGCAGGCCACAGCGTTTTCTTTTTTTTTTTAACGTGGACCTGGGATCCGATGGCAGGATCTTCTGCTTGCGAGGCAGAGTCTTAACCCCTGATCATCTCTCCACCCTGGGGTCGATTTTTAAAAATCTCTCATGATGCTGAGCTCACTACAATTTTTGCCGCAAGTGTGAGGTTGGTTAAATGGAGAAAAAAATGCACGGGGTATCCATTAACACCAGGGCAGAGAAGGGC
The DNA here is from genome assembly GCA_023101885.1 of Typhlomys cinereus. Classification (NCBI taxonomy): domain Eukaryota; kingdom Metazoa; phylum Chordata; class Mammalia; order Rodentia; family Platacanthomyidae; genus Typhlomys; species Typhlomys cinereus. Next base: position 2,658,199 of record JALPQD010000192.1, read on the forward strand.
ACCACTTTACCACTTTGCTTGCTGGTTTAGTGTGTGTGTGTGTGTGTGTGTGTGTGTAGCCCCAACTGTCTTCAAACCTGTAATCCTCCTGGCTCAACCTCCGACGGGCAGGGATTATAGGTGTGCACTACCACTCCTAACTTGAGACACAAGTTTATGTTGTTCAGTGAAGGATACAATGAGCAAGAAACACTTTTTTTAAATTCAGGAAACTTTGGAGGAATGTTCTATACTCAAACTGCAGAACTTTAGCCAGAGCCAGGGCTGATCAAATCCATGAAGTTTTAACATCACAGTTGATACATATTGCATAAATTGGCTGTTTATTAAACTTACTCTGACTATATCCTTCTCTGCAGTTATTCACTTTACATTAAAGGTTATCAGATGTGGACTGAGGGCACGACTCAGTGGCAGACTTGAGTGTGCGAGGTCAGGGTGTGATCTTTAGCACTAGAAATAAAAAGAGGCAGCCAGTGCAGACCAGGCTAAGTGATGTGTTCAGAAAAACGCTAAAGCCTATTTCTAATACAATGTGCATACCTGCCTTCATGCACACACTTGTCTTTTTTAAGCACACATGTGCTTGTAGGAAATAGAAATGCATTTTCTTGCAAATTACCTATGCATTTAAAGTTCAAAGTTGATTGACACATGCTTTCACTTAATGAAGGTAATTACAAAGAATAACAACTCCAAACAGATCTGCTCAGTGTAACAATCTCCTCCTGCCACGTAGATTACATCGAGAGCTGTCAGAGGTGCAGTTTTGCCACTAATCATGTGTGAGCACATTTGTAAGACAAGAAACAGATTAAAAAGCATTAACACTTGTCTCCGAAGGATGGTTGAAAAGAATAAGCGCTGCCAGCACCCAGGGAAATGACGCTTTCTCTGTCCAGTCTCCAGAAAACAACCCGGAGCCTCTCAGGAAGGACAAGAGTGCACCCCAGAGGCTAGCTGACGGGCTCCCTCTGCGAGGTGGACGTGGGACAGGTGGGACGGGTCTATTCTGACAGACGGAGCTGCTTAAAGCAAAAACTTATGCAATGTCCTTCGGGGAACAGACCAGAAAGGTTAAGGCTTCTCCTCTGCGGAGTTAGATCTTGTGTCCTCGCTCTGGCAAAGACCAGTGTAGCTGAAAATCATGTGTCCTGGTGGTGACTGCTCACCTTGACACAAATTGCTACTTAGGCCTCACTGGGGGAACGTGGGGACATCTGGAAAAAGTCTGTGATTACAACTACAGGTGGATTTAGTCCTAACTTCAAACACCAGGATTACGAGAGGGTTCCAGGATGTTTAGTTAGATCCTTCCGAGCATGTGGCTCTGTATGACATTGTGTGTAAAACACCCAGAAGTGGATTTCTCACTTGACTGCCTACGAGCACACGGATAAACAGCAGGTAAGATGAGACTGGCCGGGTAAAGCGGACCGGAACAATCAGATTGTATATAGCATGTGCTTTGTTGCTGGATCATAATTGTGGGGCCTTTGCCTCCAAAGCCGGTTGGGTTTAGGGTCATGTTTTTTATAGCAAGGGGGCATCGAATTAGAGCCAGTCAGTCATCTGATCTCAGCCCAGTCATTATCGTAACGTGGCCGTGCTTGCTTTTGTGTGACACAGGCATTAAGACACACTGCTGACATGTCAGATAATGGCAAAATAAATAAATACTAGGAGGCGAAGACCAAAGCTCTTTGGTCATGTGGTCTTCGGAAATATGCATTTTATGTTTAAAAATTGAGGGATGTTTTCAGACCATGTTTAGAAGTAGAAAAACAAAGTATACTTACAAAGGAACTTTCTCCCAGGCAAACATACATTTGTGAAATCTTGTTTTCATGAGGGAGTAAGTTTGTGGGTCTCCCAATGCCACCCGAAAAAAAAATTACCTCTAGCTTTGTGAAAAACAGCCTGGGGAACAATGTGGAAGTCTGAGGGACTAAGCAGGAGGAGGTCTCATTTTAATAACTGAAACTAACAAGTTTCTGTAAAAAGTTGTTGGTTTTCCTTTTTAATTTCTTAGCTTCATCCATCTCTCTGAAGCTACTGTTAAGTCCAGTCCCTCTAAAACATGTTCTAACTCTATCTTTCTAATGCATTATTTACTTAGAAACTACTTATTAGAGTCTGGAGATGCATGCATAAGGCCCTGGGCTTGATTCTCAGGGCGAAAGGAAGGAAGGAAGGAAGGAAGGAAAAGAAAAAGAAAGAAAAACGGAAAAAAGAAAATGAAAGAAGCAAAGAAAGAAAGAAAGGAAAAAAAAGAAAGAGGAAGGAAGGAAGGAGGGAAGGAAGGAGGGAAGGAAGGAGGGAAGGAAGGAAGGAAGGAAGGAAGGAGGGAAGGAGGGAAGGAGGGAAGGAGGGAGGAAAGGAGGGAGAGAAGAAAGGAAGGAGGGCGAGAGGAAAGGAGAAAGAGGGAAGAAGGGGAAGAGGAGGGAAGAAGAGGGAGGGAAAAAGGGAGGGAAGGAAGGAAAGGGGGAAAGCAGGAAAGGATGGAGGGAAGGGAAGGAAGGAAGGAGGGAGGAAAAGAATAGAAAGAAAAAGAGAGGGAACTCCTCATTAAGCATATTTAGAGGGCAGGGGAGATGGTTCAGCGGTAAAGTGTGAAGCTTTGAGAGGCTCAGAACCCATGTGAACACCACAAAGGCAGTGTCCTCAGGCGTGCGTGATCCTGTGTCCCACTGGAAGATGGGAGACCTTGGAATTTCCAGAATTTCAGAGGTTATCCAGCTTGGCTTACACAGTGAAGAGACCCAGTCTCAAAACAAGGTGGAAAGACAGGAAGGTAGAGGGCGGGTCTTCACATTCGCATCACACATGCCCTTCCCCTACGCACAGCCTACATTCACATACCACACCATATGATGGCGCACACCTGCCCAGCCCCACAGAAGCTGAGGTAAGAGACTCATGATTTCCATGTCAACCTGGGCTGCAGTGACATCTTGTCTCATAAACAAACAACACATCCAGATGCAGCAAAGCAAGGTTAAGTGAGCCCATTTTGTTTGACTTAACAGCCTCAGTTAGATTCTGAGAATGACTTCCTTCTTTCTTTCTTCTTTTCTTCCTTTCTTTCTTTCTAGGGCAATATATTGAACCATACAGAAGAAGACAGCAGAGGACTGAGAAGAATTTGCTCCTCTACTATGTCTGTGGTCTCCATTTGCTCTCGTCAAACAGGAAAAGCAGAAGCAGCTCGGCCAGCAGGACGAGCAGGCTGTGGGTCGCTGGTGATGTCCCTGGCCTTGTGGTCCCACAGGCATCGCACACTTACACAGAGGGCGACATGCAGCTCTGCCGCACAACTCCTTCAGCTAATCAAAATCCTGCTCAGACGGTGGTCTCTGAAACTATAGAGGAAGAACGTGTGCCACCAACGCATCAAGTGGTCCAGAGTGGAAGGTTCCAGAGTGGAATGCCTGTGGCTGCCTAATAATCCCACCTTATGACACATGGAACGGTGGCATGGGACTGCAGGCACCAAGTCACGCTTAGCAATTCCCTCTGAGCAGCACCCCGAAAGCACAGGCGGTTCACCTGTCAGTCATCTCCAAGCATTTGATGGAAAGATACCATGGGCAGCATTCCCCTGCGAAGGATGCACTTGGCTTTGCCCCCCAGCTCTGTTTGTATGGGGTACACTGTGCCCTTCACTCTCAAAGAAAACAGGAGAGGGGCACTGCCAGGGTAACACCTGAACCACAGCCAGCATGTGCTCAGCCAAGATTCTCAGAGCAGGCTGCTCTTCTGTCCTGGCGACTTCAAAGCAAATACTTGACAGAAATTCCACACAAAGAAGCGTGATGGGGCTGCGAGAGACAAGGGGCAACTGTGACATCCGTTTCTAGCTTATCACAGGACATCAATCAATCCTGTCCTAGCAGGGCCCAGGCAACCCCACTCCACTGCCAGCTTGGTCTCTCCCTGAAACCATGCCGCTGGGGAAGGGCACCTCCTAGGTGTCCAGATTTGCCTTTTTAAAGACATTCAAATGCTGATTGAAGAAGTTAAGGAAATCCCCAGGCCTCCCCAGTCCCTGGTACTCATAAATTCCCATGTTTCACTAGGTGTTTGAATGCTACTGATTGATTGGTAACTTTTGGTAAGCTGAACTGGCTCACAGTGGGGAATTGCGTGCATTTTCCAAATTTGAAAAATAAAAGATTCATCAGAAAGAGATTATAAAGTCTGTAGCTATGGAAGCTCATCCCCTACACATTAAACCATCTCATCTTCTGCAGCTGGGCAGGGGAATGCGCTAACCCTGCAGCCGCCACAGACAGCGTCTGATGCAAGATTCATCAGGCAACGTGGGAACAGACACACTTACCGAAGGTGCACTATGGGTGGGGTGCAGGGGGAGAATCAGCCAATGTGACTCTCACAGCCACCCCATGGAGCATTATTGTTTGTCTTTTAAAAAAAAAAAAAAAAAAACTTTATTTATTTATTTAGTGTGTGTGTTCATGTGTGTGTGTATCAGAGGGCACATGTGTCCCTGTGGAGGACCAAGGATGACATCAGGAGTCATCCTAGATTGTTTCTACCTCCTTTTTGCTTTGCTCTGAGATTTCCCAGGCTCTGCCTACCAGGGCTGGAAGTATAGGCCACCACCATTTCCGCCTGGCGTTTTTATGTGGGACCTGGGATCGAAACTCAGGACCTTCTGCTTGCGAGGCAGAGTCTTAATCCCTGAGCCATCTCTCCAGCCCTGTTATCTGTCTTAAAATGATCATTTTTATTGTTATTATTTCTGTGCAGACATGACATTTTGTAGTATTTTAAAGCAGGAGTTCAAGTTTCCAAACTTACACATTTGGCTAACAGCTGGAGTTCATGATTATGAGGATGAAAGTCTCTCAGGTGGTGGGCATTTTATCTGATTTTTTAAAATTTACATGTAAATAACTGATCTTACACTTTGCCTACTAGAGCAATAGGCAACTGAGATGGAGATGAGTAGAAAGAAAGAAGTGCACGTAGGTCTTGAAGTCACCAAGGAAGGGTGCAGCTGCGGAAGCTCTGTACATTTTGTCTAGCGCCTACCCTTCCATCCCAGCGCTGTGCGTCTACCGCACAGACTGACTCAAGAATGGCGGTGGAGGGCTGGAGAGGTGGCTCAGGGGTTAAGCCTCCGCCTTGCAGGTGGAAGGTCCTGAGTTCGGATCCCAGATCCCACGTATAGACGCCAGGCGGAAGTGGGGGCGGCCTGCGCTTCTGGTCCTGGTAGGGCGGAGCCTGTGAATCCCGGGGCAGAAGGAGGTGGAGGCGTCCATGGTGGTTCGCGAATTCGTCCGTGGTTCTACACATACACAGACACACACACACACACACACACACACACACACACACGCACGCGCACATACACACGCATATGCACACAGTTGAATAAAATAATAATAATAATAAAAATTAAAAAAAAAAAAGAATGGCGGTAGAGTTCACACTTGCCGGCTCATCTCCCCATGGAAGGACACCTTCCAAAAGTGCTAATGTATACCGTAAAATAATTTCCATAAATAAATGGGCGGGTTGTCCAAAGGAAATATGGGGCTAAAGAGAGATGGTTCAGGCATTCAGCCTCTGCCTCCCAAGCAGAGGAGCCTGAGTTCAGATCCAGACTCCCACATAAAAACGACAGGCAGAGGGGCTGGAGAGGTGGCTCAGGGGTTAAGCCACTGCCTTGCAGGCAGAAGGTCCTGAGTTCGGATCCTAGACCCCATGTATAGTTGCCAAGGGGGGGCGGCCTGTGTTTCTGGTCCTAGTAGGGCAGAGCCTGTGAATCCTGGGGCAGAGTAAACAAGGAGGAGGTGGAGGTGGTCCATGGTGGTTCCCGCGCCCATGGTTCTACACACACACATACACACACGCATACACGCACAATTGAATAAATAAAAAAAAAATTTTAAAAACCCGCCAAGCAGAAATGGTGGCGGCCCTATGTCTCCAGTCCTGGAAGGCAGAGCCTGGGAAATTCCAGAGCAAAACAAAGAGGTAGCACAATCCAGGGTGATTCCTGAAGTCACCCTTGTATACCTACCTCCACAGGCACACCGTGCCCTATGATACACACACACACACACACTTACATACACACAGGCACACACAAGAAACCACAGAAACATACGTGCAAAAAATTTAAAAAAAGGAAATCTGTACATATTTTGACAAAATCAACATCTTCTTAAAGAGCAGAGAGGATGTCACTTAATTTATGCATTGTTCTGAGCAGGTACAAGAAGAAAAGGGACATTCTTCAAGAGATCTCAGGCTGCTTCCTCCACATTTTGATGGGAAAAGAAAACCATCCTTTGTTTTTTAAACATATACATTTTATTTTATTAGTGTTGCATACACGAATATAATGAATTTATAATATTTTCACCCCTAATACCCAATCCCAGCTCCCCTCCTTTTCTGTTATAACCCATCATCTTCCCTGCCAGACTCCTTTCTATTTTCAAGTCTTTTCACCTGTGTGGCCCACTGTGTTTCATCTGGTTTGCCTTTGATGACATGGCCTGACATGACTCATGCTCTGGCAAGTGTCATAGATCAGTGGGTATATTGATGAGGAAATCAACTTCCCTCTCTCCCCTGTGAGCTTTAGTTCTCATCAGTCTCTCACGGAGTGTGCCATCTTTTGTTTTCTCAAGTATAGGAACAAAAATCCCCGTCATGGACTCAAGCCTTCTGATCTCATCTCGCAACTAAGGGTAGCTTTTATTCATATTGATGGTCCTGGAGAGACGAGGGGCGGGGGAAGAACTTGACCATAAGTAGGCTATAACTAAAACCTTACAGCACACTTAATAACTCAATAACTCTAAGATGCCATTGTGGGCTATCCTGTAATTGTATGTGCCACAAAGAAAAACTAAAGCTGATGGGAGAAGTAATGATATGCAAGATACTCCACACAAGTTAGGGACGAAACAATCACAATAGGACTTTGCATGACCTGCACATGCAGGTCCAACACATTATTGACCCACAAAGTCTAGGATAGACTAAAGGCACTAGGACCCTTGGAGGCTAGGGATTGACAGCCACAGTAGTGTTCCTATGCTTAAGGGGAACACAAGAAAGGATTCTGGGAAATGCCGCTGGGTCCCTGCACCTCATTGGAGAGGAGGACCCAGAGGAGAGTTTGGCATGCACATTAAAGTATGCTCCGGGGATGGGGGGGCACTGGGGGATGGGGAGGGAGGGGGGAGCAGAGGGGGAGCAAGGGGGTGGGGGGAGGGAGGAAGGGGACCGGTGCATCTGTTAAGTTTGTATGAGCGGAAATAAAATAAATAAATCAATAAATATAAAACTAAGGCGCCATGATGTACACCTGAGATTACAACCATTGGAAGGCTAAAACAAGAGCCTGGGCTATGCAGGGAGACCTGAGAAAAAGAAGAAAGGATAGAAGGAAGGGAGGAAGCAAGGAAGGGAGGGAGGGAGAGGGGTAAGTGGACAGGTAGATTGTATTACTCATTATTTGTTACATTCTGTCAGATACATTAAAATATTATGACAGATGGCTCTGAGAATCAATAAAATATGGTATCTATAAACCTACAAGACCAAGAATGGTGAACTTTCTTCTATCCTCATCAGGAGTTTGAGGTTATGACACCTATATACCTTACTTGCTCAATGCTTACTTTTTGAATATATTCATCTTTTGTCTTTTAAGGCGTTATTTATTATTCTATTAATGTGTTCCTGCACATGCACACATGTGTCACAATGCACACGTGAAGGTCAGAGGCTAATTATGAGTTTTAGAGCTTGAACTCAGGTCATCAGCTTGCACCGCAAGCCCTTTTCCCCACTGGGTCATCTTGAATGCACATTCTTTTCCTGCCAAGCGGTCTTCAGTTATTTCCCCCAGTTACCCAGCTTTGCTGTGTTGCTCATGACAGTCATCTGAGTCCAACACTGTTCCTTCTCTCTGCTGCACAGGCCTTCAATACCGATTAGCTCCAACACACCCTCAGTTCTGCCTGCTGGCTAGCGGATCTGGCTTTCTTCTTTTCCAAATGCATGAATTGGCTCTGCAGAGACCAGCAGACTGTAGTCTGGGAAGGATTCTGCTGGTAGCCAATGCAGTGAATAGCCTCAATGGAGACCGGTGGCCTGCAGAGAATGCCATATTTACTCTCTATACCTTACAGAAAATACTTGCAAATATGTCCTTTAAGGGGAACAAGAGAAAGGGCTTATGGAAATGCCACTGGGTCCTTATATGTCATCGGAGAGGAGGACCCAGTGGAGAGTTAGGCGTACACAATAAAGGACTCTGTGGGAATTGGGGGGGAGGCACTGGGGGATGAGGAGGGGGAGGAGGGGGTTCGGGGGGAGGAGGGGGGAGGGAGGGAACTGGTAAAAAATTTTTAAAATGTATAATTAAATTTTTAATAAAAAAAAAGAAGTAAAAAAAAATATGTCCTTTAAATCCTTATTGTATTTTCGGCACTAAGACTCCATTATCTTTTTATACATTGCCTTGTTAATTAACTTTTTATATATTGCATTTCCCAAACGAAACAAGCTCTTTGCAGGCAGGCTCATCTGACCTCTTCCAGAATGGTCAGGCCAATCTGACGCTTGACTGATGTGCTCTGTGGTTTCATCTGGTAGAATACCAAATGACGTATCTTTCAGACTCAACTTTAATAAAATGATAAATAAACATGCCTTCCTACTGATAATGTCCCTAGCTGGCATGCAATATACCTGTCACTCAATCAATTGTCAGTTCTTATATAACATCTATACTGCACTAGATCTTTGGCTATGGAAGAACAATAACAAAAGAAAAACATAAGCTCTCCCTGCCTCACAGACTTGACCATGTTATTGAGACCAAACCCACCCACAGGAAAGAGAAGTCATGAGAAAGTACATGTGAGCCTATGGCGTGAGCCTAATGTTCCAGAGAAGCAGGAACTGGTGTTAGCGAGAACATAGATCCAAAAAAGGGAGACCAGAAGGTTTGTAGAGATTAGAACAAGTGGCTCCCAGGTTGCCAGAGACCTCCAATCCACTGCTAAAAACTCTTGGCTGGAGAGATGGCGGGGTTAAGACTCTGCCTGCCTTGCAAACAGAAAGACCTGAGTTCGGATCCTGGGTCCCATGTAAAAATGCCAGGTAGAAATGATGGCGGCCTGAACTTCTGATCCTGGTTGGCAGAACCTGTGAAATCCCAGAACAAAGCAAAAAAGACGATAAAAGCAATCCAGGATGACTCCCAAAGTCACCCTTGGCCCTCCACAGGGACATACAATGACCTCTGAAGACAAAAAAAAAAAAACCCCTCGGCTGTGTATTCCCAGGTGAATAGGAGGAAACTGCCTCCAGTTCATGATTGTGTTTAATGTTTGTACTGAGTCTCACATCTACAACTTGTCTTTCTGTAAAGCCAAAAAGAATTTAAGATAATCTAATATTAAGCATTAGAAAAATATTTGCTCAGTTCCTGTGCTATAGTCTGAATCTTAGTAGACCCAAAAATATCTGTGTTGACATCTTTTTTTTAAATTTTTTTATTATTTATTCAATTGTGTGTGTATACGTGTGTGTGTGCTTGTGTGTATGTAGAACCACGAGACGAATTCTCGAACCACCATGGACCGCCTCCACCTCCTCCTCGTTTACTCTGCCCCGGGATTCCCAGGCTCCGCCCTACCAGGACCGGAAACGCAGGCTGCCCCTGCTTCCGCCCGGCGTCTATACGTGGGGTCTAGGATCCGAACTCAGGACCTTCCGCCTGCAAGGCAGAGGCTTAACCCCTGAGCCACCTCTCCAGCCCCTGTATTGACATCTCAATCTCCAAGATGATGCTACTAGCAAGAAGGGGCCATGGGGAGATGATTCATGGGGTGGAGCCTTCATGAATGGGATTAGTACCCTTATGAAGGAGATCCCCTCACCCTTCCCCCAATGGCACATCAGAAAGGTATCATCTACGAACTAGGTCTCTCCAGACCCCAAACCTCCAGTTCCTTTATCTCGGACTTTACCAGTCTTGAGAATCTGTGAGAAATGAACGTCTGCTGTCCAGGTCACCTGGCGTGATGTTCTATTTTCTAGAAAGCTACTTCCCACAACCCAGAACTGCTTTTACGTGAAAATATGCGTATGAAGTCGCCATACTTCGTTCGGTGCCTCAGCAGCTGGAGTGCAGGTGGATGAAGTCCAGACTCCTTTACTGGTGGCTGTTCCAGGCTTCATCACTCCAATAGGATGTGGAAATGACAGCAGCTGTATCTTTTTTTTTTAATTTTTTTTTATTATTTATTCAACTGTGCGCATGTGCGTGTGTATGTGCGCACGTGTGTGTGTCTCTGTGTGTGTGTATCTGTGTATGTGTAGAACCACGGACGAATTAGCGAACCACCATGGACGCCTCCACCTCCTTCTGCCCCGGGATTCACAGGTTCCGCCCTACCAGGACAGAAGCGCAGGCCGCCCCCGCTTCCACCTGGCATCTATACGTGGGATCTGGGATCCGAACTCAGGACCTTCCACCTGCAAGGCGGAGGCTTAACCCCTGAGCCACCTCTCCAGCCCAGCAGCCGTATCTTACTCAAGGAACTGCACAGAGACTGGTTCTAGGAAAGATGTGGGAGAGTTAACATTTTTCCCTTTTGACCCCAGCATTGCTCCAGAGTGACAGAGCACAGGATAGGGTCTTCGTTCCTTACCGCGTGCAATCCCCAGCACCCTCTCTCCTCAGGGCCACCCGTCAGCAACTAGAGGAACAGGTCTATAACATGCCTCGGCGTGACTAATTACTACCTTCTAAAAGAGTCATTTCCTCATCTAGCAAGATTAAATAGCACAATGCATGTTACGTTCCAGCACGGAGCAGACGCCCTCTGTATCCAACGCTTGCGACAGCCATGAAATGATTGCTAATGAGGAACAGGACAATTCACACAGGAGAAATGCACCTGTTTGTAAATGGCCTTTAAAAACAAAACAAATGTTTAAAAAGCCAGTTATTTTCGATTATTTTAAAATGTACCCAAGTGGTATATGATCATTCAAAATATTTAAATCAATATTAAAATATTTAAAATGAACGTCTCCTCCTAACTTCTTGATCTTTCATTCTACAGTGTACAGAGATTATAACTAAATGTTCTCTTCTGTTAATAGAAGATTCATTCAAGTCTGCTCAGCAGCCCTCCAGATTTTTATAACATGTGTGTGCTTTATACTGCCTATATTAATTTTACTCTCCAATGCACTTTTTCTAGAATTTTACATTTTAATGTTTTTATTAGCATATATTAACTATACAGAATAATGAGTTTCATTATGACATTTTTGTACATGTGCATCACGTATTTTGATCATGTTCTCACACAGGTTACCCTCTCCAATTCCCTCCCACCCCTGTTACTCTCCCTTTCTCTGCCCAGCTGGCTCCCTTTCTACTCTCTTTGTACATGAATGATCCAGTGCATTTCAAGTGAATTCTGTACAAGGGTGTGAGTGGGAGTTTGCTTACAGGAGTATGTGCACCTTACCAGTGGCTATACCACTGGAGAAAAATATGTCTTTTTCTTACCAAGGGTTGTCTGTGTATAAATCTTCAGGGGGAGGTGGGGCTTCACAAATTCCTCCCACTTCTGTGACAGGGTCCAATGCACTTTTTGCTAATATAACCATCCTTTTCTGCTTGTGTATATAGATTCCCTTATTATAAGATTCCATGTATTCCTTTATTCAGTTAACAAATATTTTTTGTTGCCTATGATATATGTTTAGATTGTGCTTTTGTACTATTTTAATGATAAACAAATTTATATAGTGCTCTTGTGTAGGGCATATTTTCTAGAAAAAAGTTTCTTCAAATAAAAAAGAAAGAATTTGACAGGTACTGACAAACCTCTTAAAGCCTTTGACTTGCAAGCAAAAGGACCTGAGTTTGGATCCTGGATCCCATGTAAAATGCCAAGCAAATATGGCAGCATCCTGTAATTCTGGTTCTGGAAGGCAGAGCCCAAAGCAATAAGGAGGTAGAGCAATCCAGGATGATTCTGAAGTCACCCTTGGGTCTCCACAGGCACATATATTCAAGTGGCCTATTGTGTACATGCACACACACACACACACGAAGAACCCCCTTGTTACACATACACATGAAAGAAGAGAAGGAGGAGGAAGGTTCTGCTCATCTTCCCAGCAGCTTGTAACAGTGCTGGTTCCCCAAATCCAAATCATGGAGGAAAAAACCATTACCTTATTCTAACTTGCTTTTCCTGATTGTTAGGACAGGTAGATTTTTTTTACTGTTCATTTACCAAGACTATGGATTCCATAAGATTCCATATATTTGACCCATTTTCTATGAGTGTTTAAAGGGTTGTTAACTTACTCAACTGCAAGTTAGCTCAGAGACATTTAAGCTCCTAATGACACATCCAGGCAACTGCCTCTGTATAAGTCACCCGCAAAGCTTCTGAAAGGTGGTGAGTCATTTCTTTCCATCTCCAGTACTCTGAGATAATGAATGATTTGCAGAGATTTTAAATTCTCCCCCAATCCAAATCAGGGACTCCATGATTTTGAAGTCAAATCTCAGTTATTGGATCTCCTTGGTAAGTCTTCTCTGACACCCAAACTGAGATAGCATCTTGAGCCCCACTCCCCCAGAACCCTCTTTTATTTTCTTTATGGCATTTTCTACCAGCGGCATTTAGTAGTTCACTTGTTTCCTGTCTGGTCATCTTGCTCATGTGTATGTGAGACATCAATGAGTACAACTACAGCTATAAGAGTATCTTTTTATACCAACTTTTCCAGTCTTTCAAAAAACTTAATGGTGTAGGGTATTATAATTTACTTCATTCTATGGAAGTGGGAAAGAATCTAAAAAAGCAAAGAGACTGCACAGCTGGTGCATGGGAGGGTCTGAGCTTGTATCTTACAATGATGCATACACACATATTTATACAATTTATTATATAAATAAATAAAGGCACGTACATGCATACTATAGTGCACAGGTGGAGGTCAGAGGACAACTTTCAAAAGTCACTTCTCTCCTTCCACTATTCATGCCTTCAGGTTTGCAAGCAGACATCTTACCTTCTGAACTATCTTTCTGGCCTCAGATGTATTTTATTTGTTTGTTTGCCTTTTTGCATTTTTCTGCTCAGGCAGCTGTGAGGTTTGAATTGATAACCTTATCACTCCACACTAACACTAGAGCCAATGATGCTTTTAATGATAAGTTTGATGGCTCCCTCCAATCCAAATTTTAGTCTATACAAATGCAGACACTTCCAACCTAGCTAACACTATTTTATTGATCCTTTTTTGGGTTCCATGTATCTACATACCAAATTCTGCATATTGAATAGGTTCTCCAAAGTGAGGATTTAATAAATGCTCCTCTATCCAGAAAATGAAGGATACTCAGCCCAATGCTGATGAGCTGCCTTGCTGAATTACAGAGGCTAGCAAGGTGGTCCTTTCTCTCTGACACATAGCTTCCAGAGCAATTAGTATTTTGTAGGCGTTCAACAAACATTTATGGAAAGGAATTGAATTTCCAGTGGAACTGGCTACAGCAATTAAAATCTTAATTTCTGAACACCAGAAGGTCCCTCTTGCATACCCTGAAATTTCACAGTGGTAGTCAACCTTGACTGCACATTACAGCCATCTGGGGAACATGGAGAAATACCATGTCTGGACTCCACAACCAGAAACTCTGATTTAGTAGATTGGGGGGTGGGGGAGTCTTTAAGAGTTTTAAGAATGCCACTGGTGATTCAAAAACCAGGTTTGATGTATAATTTTAAAAATATTTATTTAAGGGATGGAGAGATGGCTCAGGGATTAAGACTCTGCCTCCCAAGCAGAAGGACCTGAGTTTGGATCTCGGGCCTCAGGCAAAAATGCCAGGTAGAAATGGCAGCAGCCTGCACTTCTAGCTCTGGTGGGTGGAGGCTGAGAAATCCCAGAGAGAAGCAAGAAGGAGGTTGAAGCAATCCAGGATGATTCCTGAAGTCACCTTTGGTCCCTCTGATTCTCTCTCTCTCTCTGTCTCTCTCTCTGTCTCTCTCTCTCTGTCTCTCTCTGTCTCTCTCTGTCTCTCTCTCTCTCTCTCTCTCTCTCTCTCTCTCTCACACACACACACACACACACACACACACACTAAAGTAAAAAGTCAACTTAGAAGTAAAGCTCTGTTGCTAGATGTAGTGAAAGGACCTTGCTTTTAGAGATGGAGATGGCTTCCTTCTTAGCTCTGCTCCTAGTAGACAAATTACAAGCTACAGGAGATGTACAGTCTAACAGGATGGACCTAACAAGGACTTAATAATTCAATCACAAAGCTTGCAGTTTCCTATGTCCAGGTTGCTTTTTACTGTCCTTTTAGTCATAAAAAGACCAGCTCCCTCTTCTCAAGTGAACAGTTTATGGGCATTGATTTACACAAACACATGTCTATTAAATATGAGCCTCCAGAGATTTGGGAGATTCAGACATGGAAAGCAAAAGAAGGAGATGAAGGGAATCTCACAGCAAGAGGCACAAGAGATTTAGAGACAGGTAATGCTGAAGGTATTGGCAACCGAAAGCACAGTCAGTAAAGAACAAGGGTGTGGAGGCTGGGGAGCACTTGCCATGCAAGCTAAAGGTCCTGAATTCAGATTCCGGGTCCCACATAAAATGCCCAGTGAGTATGGCAGCCTTCCTGTAATTCCAACCTCAGAAGGTGGAGCCGGGGAATCCCCAGAGCAAGCTGGCTTGCCCTGTAGGTGAGTTATGCTTTTAATAAGAATAAGAATTTAGTAATAGAATAAAGTTGAGGAGAACTGAAGATGATTCCAATATCAACTTTAGACCTCCACGCTCACACACAAGTCTTCCCTTGGGCTCCGTAAACTCACATACATGCATGCACTCCATACACACATAAAAAATAATAGGCATATGAAAACAGGAACAGTGATGGTGTAAGTTAAGACCATTCCTTGCTTCGCATGCCAAACTTTCCCCCATTATATAAGTGTGCTTGATCATACTGATCCATCATGCATAACATTTGATTATAGGAATGTTAAAATAAGAAATAGAAATCTTCCTCTGGGGCCGGGGAGATGGCTCAGAGGTTAAAACCTTTTCTTCGAAAGTAAAAGGACCTGAGTTTAGATCTCCAGATTCCAACATAAAAATGTCCAGAGGTATGGGAGCAGCCTGCAATCCAGCCCTCGAAGGCAGAAACCCCAGAGCAAAGTGATAAGATGAAAGAATAATCCAGGATGGTTTGAGATGTCATCAGTGGACCTCCACAGATGCACACACTCAAGTACAGACTTACACACGTACGCACACTCACATGGAAAACACACACACCAAAAAATCTTCTCCTGCATTTTCCCACTAAATAGTGATCGACAATCACAGAGATAAGAGGTGTGTGTGTGTGAGAGAGAGAGAGAGCGAGAGAGAGAGAGAATGCAAATACATTTGAGTATGATCCGAATATCATTTTTCTCAGAGGGAGATAAGAAATGTGAAATGTAGAAGGAGGAAGGTGGGCTTTGGACAGGCGGAGTTTCCTAGAGCAATTCCAACAGCCTTTTTGGAACGTGCAGTGATGGTCCTCAGGTATAGCAAACCCCCTTGCGTCCCTGGGCCTCATAAGCAGCCAACAGGCTCTGCCACCATAGGCGTCGTAAACGTGTTTTATGTGCCAAGGTGCTCGCTGCAGCCTCATTGGGACCAGGCAGTTACCCTCTCCTAATAGTACAGAACAAAGACCAAGTTCCCCAGAATGACGCTCGAAATTACCCAGCTGACCCTCACCTCTTTGATGGGCTTTGCTTTCGGGAGCTTGCCCAATCCCA
Source organism: Typhlomys cinereus (assembly GCA_023101885.1). Lineage (NCBI taxonomy): Eukaryota > Metazoa > Chordata > Mammalia > Rodentia > Platacanthomyidae > Typhlomys > Typhlomys cinereus. Next base: position 2,674,080 of record JALPQD010000192.1, read on the forward strand.
TAGGTTGGACCGCGGGTCCATTTTTGTAGCGACATTAATGTTCCTCCCCAGTCTCACAGGGGAATTTTCCAATTACACACACCAAAATAAAAGCCACAAACCTGACAGCGGGCGGAGAAGGCTCCAGAACGATAGCCGAACACCAGAAGCCGCTACTCATCAAAGAGGAGATTTAGTACGGAAGTTGCAAGTGAAAACTTTCAGAAGGAAGGTGCTAAAAGCCAGCTAGTGATTCCACCTGGGGCAAAGCAGAGGGCTGAGCCTGGGGGGTCCCAGCTGACCAAGCAAACAGCACCCATCCATCACCACCCACACCCACCCACACCTCCTGCTGTCACCCTCTGTCTCTGACACCTGCTTCTCCCTCAAGGCCTCGCTGCATGCTTAGAGCAGTGTTTGTATTTCGCTCTGCACAGCGTTGGCCGCACATCTTTGTGCCACTCTGTGCTAAGTTCCCAAGGGAGCGCCCTCTCCAGGCGGCAGTCCTGTCTCCCCTACCGTCCTGATTTCAAACTCAACATTACAGGATAATGTTAATTACTTATGAGGAATAAAACATGAGGGAATATCTTTTCTTGCCATCATCGCCTATAAATCCATGAACAAAGAAGAAAGAATATTTTTATATTGTCTTTATTTTTATCTTGAAAATATGACCACTTGGATTTCTTTCTTTGATCATCTGTCTTTATTTTTATTTTGGAATCATGATCTCTTGGATTCTTCAGGAACTGATGAACGGGCCTGGATAGAGTTCACAATCTAGGCAGTAAGATGGTCACCCAATCATGTAAACACATCATTACAAACAGTCACACACAGGAAGCTCAGAGAAACAGTGTGCTGGAGAAACTGTGAGGCCCACAGAGCGGAGGACTGGGCAGGGGTGCCGGATCACTGGGCAGGGGTGCCAGATCACCCAGAGCATCCCCATCCTTGGCAGATCTTGAGCATCTTGGGACCAACAGGAAGTGTTAGTTCCTGGTGTCCAAGAACTGTGGTCAGGAGAAGTGACTCCCAGACCCGCCCCTCTCCACCCTTCTCTCTAGCAGGGCATCCCACACACAGCAGCAGTGCTCCACCATGCAATGCTGGGAAGATGTCTTCACTTTCACTGTTCATTTCTAACTTGCAGCTGTGTATCAAGGGTTTTAAAATATCAGCTAGATTTTTGAGGGGAAACAGAAATAAATTCTGTGTGAGGTAGGGAAGTAGAGGATTAGGTAAAGAAATAATGAGATCACCCTCTACCAGTGAGCACCTGATAAAGAAAATGTGATTGTGTCAACAAATCCCAGAATTTAAAGAGAAGCATCATTTAACATATTTAAACATTTTTTCCCATTATTTTGTTTTGAGACAAAGTCTCACTCTATAATCTGAAATACTCTAGATAGAACTAAAGGAATCCTATTGCTTCAACCTCCAGAATTATAGGCATGAGCCCCCCACTGCTGGCTTATGACATGTTTTAAGAAACAATTTTGGAAAGTTGACTCTACCTGAAGTGGGAAGTGGTGGCACTCGCCCATGACCTCGGCACTCAAGAGGCTGAAGTGGAAGCAGCACCAATTGAAGGCCACTGAGAGACACAACAAGTTAAAGGCCTTTGAGACACTGGAAAAAATAAACAAACAAAAAGCAAACCCCGAAGTGTCAGGGAACCTTTGCAGAAAGGGGAAAAAGAAACACTGTAAGAGGCAGAAGACAGGGACATGGGTCCGTGCATAGGTGGCTACTGACACCGAGTCTGCAGTGGACTAACTCGGGCAGTGGTCCACTATGAATGGAGGAGAAACTCACTTGACTACAAAGTACTGATGAACAATGGGCACGTAATAGATTCCAGGGCAGTATATCAGTTGTGTAGGGTGGGGACCCCTGCTGATTTTAAAAGACAGCACCATGCCCAGAATCACACAAAAGAACCCTCCGAAGAGTACCTATAACCCCAGAAGGCTGGGGCTGAGGCAGGAGGATTGCCTTGAGTTCTAGGACAGTTCAAGTTACAGTGAGAAATGAAAGAAACGGGTTTAACGCAAACAGGACACAGAACAAAAGGGCATAAATATGGGAGGAAGACTTGTAGGGAAGGGGGCTGTGAGGGGAGATGAAAGGTAAAGAGGAAAGTAATCGGAATGGAATGTATACATGGATGAAATTGTTAAAGAGCAAAAAGTAGACAAAAATTCTAAATATGCAAACCTACCTTAAAAATCCTAAATCTACTATGTCATAGCTCTAAGATGTTATGAAGTCACTGAACCTTTTTGCCTCCATTTTCTCACCTACAAATTAACAATAAACTCATGAAAATCTTCCAGACCTGGCTAGACGATGGGATGTAGTAACACAGGGAGTACCCCTAGAACCACATCTGGTGCACCCTGGCATCTCAGGACACCAGGGTTTCTGTGACCATATTACTATTAAGGATTCTCCTTCAAGACATGGTGATTGTCCACATCTATTGACTTGTCACTCAGCATCTGGTTCTCTGGGAGCCGAAAAAGGTATGAAGTAAAAAATCAAACAACCAGCAGAACAGTGACTGGCCTCCACCCCCAGCTGCAATTCTGATGAGTCCTGTGGATGGCTGCCAGAAAAGCCTGGGCTTTCAGTGTCTCAGAATGAATGTCCCATTCAACCCCCCAACCCCAGCGCCAACACACACAGGAAAAAAATGAGACCTTCTCCAGCAGCCTCCATGAAACCCAGCTCCCGGGTGTTGGTTGCATACCCAGCGAGGACAGAAGCCAATTTCAAAGACACGCAGAACATGACTCAGAAAACCCTGCTAATCTCATCTGTGTACCCTCTGCGTCCACCAAATACAATGACTGCATTATTCTCATAGACCTCTAAGGATAAAGAAAATTGATAGACAATGCCACCAGAGAACATTTCTAGATTGTTCAGAGACACTTCTCTTCACAGTATTTAGAGCAAAAAATGTTATTTCTTTATCCTGTCTTCCTTTCAAGTCCAGGAGCAGAGACGCATCAGGGCTGCCGAGTGGGTCTCCATACGCCTGTGAGACACTGCCATCTAGTGTCCAATATGAACATTACAGGAAGCAAAGATTCCCTTTGTTTCTCAATTCTAGATTTCATTTAGCGCCCCAGTGAACTTCCTTTGAACTGTATTCAACCTGATTGTCCTGGCAGTATCTTCCAAATCTACAAACGAATGTTTTTCTTCCATTATGTGGAAATTTAGACAGGCCACTGTAAGAACCATAAAATATCTGACTGGTAAAAATATATTATTTAGATAAGCCATATTCAAGTGGAGAGAAACTACAGGCATTTAATGTAGCAAGACCACAGAAGCACTGTTTTGAGATCTGAGCGGAAAGTACACATTGTGTGGTATCAGTCTCAACAGTGACAGGAAGCAGCCAAGTACTACGATGTGGTCTCTACACATGGATATCTACCATTGGCTTCTGAAACTGTTGAACGTGGGGGTCATGAAAGATTTGTCCACAATCCAATATTTCTGAAGGCTCGGCGACCAAAAACTAATTCAAAATAAAACTCACCGTGAGCCTGAGATATTTCCAGCAGTGCTTGTATGGCGTAATTCAATGCTGCCTTGACTCGAGTCACGTGCTCTGTGGTGCGTATGCTGTCATGCCAAGAAATGCCAACCAGCCCTGCCCGGAGCACCTTAGCTCAGACACTGAGACTATGGTGTTACGAGTATTGCTGATCTTACTGTGTATTCAAATTTTTCTGCCCTTATAGACACATAATGGTTTAACTATGGAAAATGAATACTTAAAATACTTCCCACAATTAGTCTCAATAGGTGTCAAATTAGTATATTTTTGGATTGTATTGTGTTGGAATTGTGTGTACATGTGTGTTCAATACCTGTGTGTGCTCATATGTGTGTGTATACAGAGGCCACAGGTGGCTGTCAGCTGTCTTCGTCTGTGGCACTTTACTTTTTGGGCATCTCACCAAACTTGCAGCAAGCTCTGTGTCCCCCACCCCAGGTCTAAGGCTACGAGTATGTGTCCCCATGCTTGGGTTTTACATGCGTGCTGGAGATCTGAAGTTGTTTGGTAGACATTTTACCAAATGAGACATCTCCCCATTACCTAGGATCTGTTATTGTTGTCTTTATGTTCTAAAAGTTGCTGAAACTACCAAAAATGCACTGTATTCATGTATAAAGCAATAAAAGAATAATTCAGAAAAAGAAAAGTGTGTTAGAGAAATGGCTCAGGGGTTAAGCTTCTGCCTAGCAAGCAAGAAGGTCCTGAGTTCAGATCCCAGATCCCATATAAAAAATGCCAGGTGGAAGCGGGGGCGGCCTGCGCTTCTGGTCCTGGTAGGACGGAGCCTGTGAATCCCGGGGCAGAAGGAGGTGGAGGCGTCCATGGTGGTTCCCGAATTTGTCCGTGGTTCTACACACACACACACACAAACGCACATACATACGTACACATGCACAACTGAATAAATAATAATAAAAAATTAAAAAATATATTAAAAAAAATGCCAGGTGGAAATGGCAGCAACCTGTACTTCTAGCCCTGGAAGGTGGAGCTTGAGAAACTCCAGAGCAAAGCAAAGAGCAGGTAGCACAATCCAGGGTGATTCCGGAAGTCACCCTTGGGCCATCACAGGCATAACAGTGCCCTTTGATACACACAGACATATACATACAAACACACACACACACACACACACACACACATACACAAGAAAAATGTAAAAAATTCACCCAAAAAAGGGCAGGCAGAGCTTGTTACAAAAATAAGCAAATAAATTTATGATGTTATCAGTAAACATTTAATTTATATACCTATATGTCTAGCATTGTATAAAAATTTCTCAGTCAAAAAGGGGTTTTTGAGTGGAAAGAAGCACCAGCCTGCCTGGAGAGCGTGAAGGGTGAGTCATGTGGTTTCGGCTGTGCTATGGTCCCAAGCTGTCTTCCCCGGGCACTCAAGCCCCGCCCCTCCACCCAACAGTTCCAAACAGAAACTCACTGAGGATTACAACCAAGGCTGCCTTCCACCAAAGGCAGACGCCTGGCAGCCTGCGGACAGGGTCGGCCACAGTCTAGAAGCTGCCCAGTAAAACTTCAGTGAGTTCTGAAGCAAAGGTTGGGAAAAGTGCTCGCTACATCTGCCCCCTCCCTTCGTCCTGGGCAAGCATGTTCCTGTTCTCCTTTGTAGTTGGATTCAGCATCAGGACTAAACTATCCTAGGTCCAGTGTATTAAAAATCCTATGTGATTCCCTTTCCTTTTCCCATGGGATGAACTTCAAGACCCTGCAGGAAGATAGGGTCACAATAGGGACAGAGTTCGGATACCCATGGGGAACAGAGCCGCTCTGTATGCTTGACCCCATTAATTTTCGATGCTTGTAAGAAATGAAGTTTTATGGTATCCAGTTGCTCAATGTGAGGGTTGTCAACCAGGATTGTCAGTCTGCACAGTCTAATAAAGCTCAGAAGTGGTCCTTTCAAGATAATACATGCTTCTTCTCTGTATCGAAAAGACGCCCTTGCAACGCCTGCATAACTGGATGGAGAGCTGCAGATTCGTGTCTATGGCCAATGCATACTGGGAACCTAGGAGGAGTTTAGGTTCTTTCCTTCTCTAGCTCCTGCAGAAGCCTGGAAGGGCGTGTTTCCCAAAACCAGAGCATCTATTTTTAAGATCCCCAGCTTCTGTTCCTGACTCAGCTAGCTCAACATGTGGGGTCCATGGGTGACCGAGATGAGGACAGAGCCCAAAACGGGTGTCTGCTGAGCCTGCACTGTTGTGTGTGGTCAGGTTTCTAAATGGGTATGTGGCTGGCACTTATGATCAGAGTAGCTGTCATACTTCATGTACATGGGCATGAACTTCTATTTCTGGAACCACTCACTTAACTCACCAATAGACTTTTTAAGGCATCCACTGACTTCCCGCCTTCTAATTGTCCTGATAAGGAAATGCATAATACCTAGAACTAATCACCCAAGAGAGCTATTACCTGCTTCTAATTTTCCTCTGTCACCTGGCAGGGACTTTTAGGGTCCTCCTCATGTTGGATTAAAATAAGAAACACTCTTGACAGGCAGAGAAACTCATGGAGAGTGCTTTATCTCCATTAGCACGCAGACTTGTGAAATTCAAACGCAGTGCCATTTCTAAAAATTCAGCAAAAACTCACTGTGAAGTGATTCAGTGGATAAATGTACTTACATGTAAACCTAGAGTCCTGACTTACACACACACGCATGTATACACACACACATAAAAAATAAATAAATGGGGCTGGACAGGTGGCTCAGGGGTTAAGCCTCTGCCTTGCAGGCGGAAGGTCCTGAGTTCGGATCCCAGATCCCACGTATAGATGCCAGGCGGAAGCAGGGGCGGCCTGCGCTTCTGGTCCTGGTAAGGCAGAGCCTATGAATCCCGGGGCAGAAGGAGGTGGAGATGGCCATGGTGGTTCCTGAATTCGTCCGTGGTTCTACACACACACACACACACACACACACACACACACACACGCACAGTTGAATAAATAATTTAAAAAATTTTAAATAAATGAAGTGTGTATGTGGGGTGTGATCTGAGTATATATGTATGTGGTGTGTGTGTGTGTATGTGTGATGGCTGAGTGTATATATGTATATGTATGTGTATATAATATGTAAGTAACCATGTGTGCCATGGTTTTGTGTATATATATATTATATATGATGTGTGCATACACGTGTGTGTATATATGTGTTATGGGTGAGTATATATATATATATATATATATATATATATATATATGTGATGTGTGTGTGTGTATCTGGAAGCTCAAAGAATCAGCAGCGCTACAAATTTCAGCATTTAGAATACTTATTACCTGCTGTAGCAGTTAGTTCTAGATACCAACTTGACAGTTAGGATTGTGCCTCTGGACACACCTGTGAAAAGTTGTCTAATGTGGAAAGACTCAGCCCATAGTGGGTGGGATCATTCCCAAGACAGGTGATAAGATGGAGAAAGCCAAGTTAGTATTGGTTCAGCTAGGAAGTATGCTCCTCTCTCAGCAACTCCCAAGGCCAGTTCCCTTCGCTCCTGATGTTGACATGAGCTCTCCTGCCATGCCGCTGAACTGTAAATGAGAATCATAAGTAAAAATAACCCCCTTGCTCCCCTAAGTTGTTTTGGCCCTGCATTTGTTCAGCCATAGGACGATGAAGCTAACTCGTGTTCTTATTCCTGGTTATTTAAAGACACAGGAGATGGGACTGAGAACTGTGAAAGATGAGACAGTCCTAGCAGGTGCTTGAACCTGGAGCCAACTGCCTTCTGCCTCGAGGACAGCTAGGCTTTGAAGTTTATGGCTCTTAGAAGCAGAAAGAGAGCTAACCATGCAGGCCTACTCGCTTGAGCATGAAGTGACATTTGCCTCGATGCATCTTTTTGGAGTTTTCAGATCTGGCTTGTGAGATGCAGAAGTATTTGCCCTTCATGACTAAAGAACAATGCAGGGCAACATGGCCCGCTGCTTGTGACAGGAAGAGCAACAGGGGGTAGAAGATTGATCCTCTACAACGGTGTGACACAATCTTGTGAGCTTTGGGGATTCATGTGTGTGGGCTGCACGTGTATGTACCTGTGTGTGTGTGTGTGTGTGTGTACATGCGTGCATGTGCATGGAGAGTCCAGAGATCAATCATGAGTGATGCTCCTCTGTCCATCCTGATCTGGTGTTGCTTTGAGGCTGGATCTCTCTCTCTCTCTCTCTCTCTCTCTCTCTCTCTCTCTCTCTCTCTCTCTCTCTCTCTCTCTTTCTTTCTCTCTCTCTCTCTGGGACCTGAGTTCACCAATTAGATTAGGCTGCCTGGCCAGTGAGCTCCAGGGACCTGCCTGGATCTTCCGCCCAAGTGCTGAGATTACAAGCTAGAGCCATCATTTGGCTTTTATCATGCTTGTGTGGCAAGCCCTTTACCAACTGAACTGTGTTTGAATTAGTTCCAAAGATTCTGCTATTTGAACACAACAAGGTAGACAATACTGTATACAGAATGCACGAAACCTGCATCTGTTTATAGACACGTGTGTCTCTAGCAGGAAACCTAAGAAACCAACAAAACCAGGTTATTGCTATGGGAAAACTTTTCATATTTTGTTCCTTTTAAAAAATTTTATTCAATTTTATCTTTGTGTCTATATGTGGCATGGGTACATGTGTGTGTGCAGGTGCACATACATGTGTGCACAGAAGTGTGGAAGCTGATAGTTGATATCAGCTGTCTTCCTCTGTCACTCTTCATTCTATTTACTGAGGCAGGGTCTCTCGCGGAACCTTGAACTCTCCAGCTATGGCTGGTGTAGCTAGCCAGGTCACTCCCAGGCTTCCCCAGTCTACCAAGGACTAGAATTCTGGGTGTCCCCTTTTGATATGAGCTCTGGGGATACAAACTCTGGGCCGCATGTTTGCACAGCACATGCTTTATCCACTGAGCCATCTCCCCAGCCCTCTTATCCTTTCTTTAAGTGTGCGCGCATATTCATGTATGTAAAGGTGCATGTGCACATGCACAGCCTGTGGAGGTCAGAGGACAACCTTGGTGTCATCCTCAGGAATGACATCCACCTCCCTTGAGCCAGGTTCTCTTATGAGCCTGGAGCTCCCCAATTTGGCTAGAATGGTTGACCAATAAGCCCCAGGACTCTCCTGTTTTTGTCTCTCCTATGCTAGGAATGCAAGCAACACAAGCACATTCCACCATTAGACATTTTTAAGTGGTTTCTGGGGACTGAGTTCAGTCCTTTGGCAAACACTTACCAACTAAATCTGTTATAGTTAGGCACAGGTGTCAATTTGACAGTTGAGGATTTGAGCTCTGGTTACATTTGTAGAGAATTAATTGTTGAGTTAAGCCCGGAGCAAACCTGCAGGAGATTGTCTGGCTGATGGGGAAGGTCCAGGTGGGTGAGATTAGGCCCTGGAATAAAATATAAAATGCTGGTTGAGAGAATCAGCATCCTTGTGTATTCTTGGCCAGTTGTTATATGGTAATGGTGTGGCTAGTTCCCTCAGCCCTGGCATTTGTGTGAGCTCTCCCATCAAGCTGGACTATGAATTGTAACTGTACTATTGTAAGAAAATAAACTCATTCCCTTAAGCCATTTGATGGTGATTTATCAGCAACCATGCGGGCGAACCACAACAAAGTCCTTGTTTATTTGTTTGTTTGCTTGAGACAGAATCTCATGTAGTCCAGGCTGGCTTTGAACCCCTGATCCTCCTGCCTCCACCTCCTAGATGCATGCATTACTGTTGAGGTGTCAGCACACTCAGCATGACACCTCTTACTGGATGACACTTAGTAAGCGGGTTTCGGCTAGGCCCTGTGTGAGTGACTCTTAGATGTGGTCGTGATGTTAGTAACACAGAGTAGAATCAAGTCGTAACGAGAGAGAAGCCCAACCAGAGTTCCACTAAGGACAGTTCATACTGGACCACGAGAGAAGCTCAGAATGATGGTGTCTTCAGACATGTGGTCTTTGCTACCCAGAAAGAACAACTCAGCTTCTTTTTCCCTGTGGTTTCCTGGCTGCTTGTATGTAATGAATTATTTTCTCTTACAGGCTGGCCTATACTAATTCGTGCTTCTATTTTTGTATTATCATTGTTAGTGTGTGTGTGTGTGTATGTGTGTGTGTGCATATGTGTATAATGCATATGCATGTGTGTAGGCAGGCATGTACTACAACATGTAAGTGGCAGTCAGAGGAATTGCCAGGGTGTGAAATTCTTGCCTTCCACTTTTTTTGAGGCAGGATCTCTTAGTGTTTGTAAATGCATAAACAGACTAGCTGGTCTGTAAACTTCCAGGGGTTCTGTCTCAAAGTAGAAGTACTGAGTTTACAGACTTGCGCTCTTGTGCCCAACTCTACATGGGTTTTAAGGGCTCAACCTCAGGTCCTCACAAGGCAAGTACTTTATATATCTCACTGAATCATGTCAGCCCCTCTAATTAGTACTTTTAAATTTGTGTTCATGTGCGTATATACATGTAAGTGGGTACATGTGGTGGGTTCGAGAATGTATACAAGAGGACACTTGAGTGGGTGTGCCTCTGAAGACCAAAGTGTGATATTGAGAATATTCCTGAATTGTTCTACCTCCTTATTATAGTACTCTGGGGTTTCCCAGACTCTGCCTTCCACGACCAGAATTGCAGGCTGCTGCCATATATGCCTGGCAGTTTTTATGCAGGATCCGAGGATCCAAACTTAGGTCCTTTTGCTTTCAAGGCAAATGTTTTAATTCCTGAGTTATCTACCCAGCCCTTAATTGCTATGTCTAAAAAGAAGATAGTATATTGGTTTATTAAGTATGGACCTGGCGAGTCTCTACAGAAATAACAGAAGTGTGGAAGAGATCTCAGAGCAGATCTGCAACAATACCTGAGGTCACTAGAGTGGAGAGGCCACCTGTCCAGAAAACAAGGCTGGGAAGTTCTGTGAGGGCAGGATGGCATTGTTAGTGCCTCCTGCTCTTGCATACAGCTGCACTAAGAAAAACCAGAAGCTGAGCACAGTGGCTCACACCTGTACTCTGGCGTGGAAGAGGGGGGGACTGTGAGCTCCATGCCAACCCAGGCTACACAGGAACACGGGGAGACCCTGCCTCAGGACAGAAGGGAAGAAGGAAGGAAAAAAAGAAGAGAAAAATAAAATATTTCAGGGTAGCAAAAAAAGAGAAAAATATTTGAAATAACTTGGATTTTTAATTCTCTTCTAGTAGCAGGGGACAAATGATTAGTGTGAAAAATGATTTGCTGAACAAGTGCGTTAAAATATTCTCACCTTCAAGTCTAAGTTCTGCCGAGGCTTCGTTTCAGCCAGGTCACCTGCCCCTTTTACATGAGCCATGAAAAGGAATATTCTGGATGCCGACTCTAGAACACTGCAAGACCCAAACTTCCCAAGAAAGACCTGCGGGGCTCATTGACCTGTGTCTACCCGGAGACACTTAAAGCATGAAGAGACCACTTGGCGAAGTGTTCACGAAATGTAAAATGTTACATGAGGAAACGTAAATGTAAAATGCTGGTGAGAAAAGCCAGATGTATCCTGATGCCAAATACTGTTCTGTGCAATGAGAATGGAACGATTTGGGGAAAACCCAAAGCAGGGAGGCAGCTGCAACTTCTGTGCTGTAAGAGCTGTTAGCGTTATTTATTTCCTTCTTTAAGTTTTCTGTTTTCTTAAATATACTTTTTTACAAATGAGCTTTCTAAGTTTGCTTCATTTTGAGACAGCATCTCATGTAGCCCAGACTGGCCTTGAATTGCTATGTGGCCAAAAATGACCTCGGACTGATTCTCCAGCCTGCACCTCACAGTTGCTGGGATTCAAACCCAGAACTGGTGCCTACCAGGCAAGTGCTGGGCCAACGCGACGTCGCCAGCCCAATTTCTAATATTTTTAGAATCAGATACATAGTCTAATTTTAGAAAGATGCATCTGCATTGAGTAAGGCAAGAAGCTGGAGTGGCACATTTTAGCCAACTTCAGTTTGCATCAACTCCACAGGACTGAAGGAGAATACTCTGTGCCGTGCTGCTCAGAGTCCCATGCAGACACACGTGGAACACAACTTGTCCCACACAAGTGCGAGCAGGCCTCTCTCGGGAAAGGTTTGTCTGCCTCTTGCAGCCTGATGCCTTGCCATTGATTCTGATCTGTGGGTGCACCATTAAGAGGAGAGAGCTGATGAATAATAAATAGCATATTTACACAGGCCCCCAAGACCTCAAAGTGCTTTATCAACTAGTAAATAAATTACATGTTGGGGGCACATCCTCCACCACTGAAATGTAGCCTCCTCTGAGGGGGAAGTTGACAGTTGCTAAATGGTGCAAAGTTCAAGGGGCCTTTAAGCTCATCTTCCCAGAGGAAAGTAGGTGGAAAGCAACTGGCCATTGGGCAATGAAGAAGAAAAGAGAGGCATCAACCTTGAGGCAGGAGGAGGGGAAAGAAGCAGCCAAATTCTTCCAGAAGGAACCAGATTTCCATTCCACCTGTTCTGCATCTCTGTGGTCAAAGATGGGATCTGGGATGGAGACAAAGCTCAGTAGTGGAGTGTTTGTCTTGCATCCATAGGACCCTGGGTTTGATCCCTCTAGACAAGAAAAGGAGAAGGAGAAGGAGGAAGAGGAGGAGGAAGAAGAGAAGGAGAAGGAAGAAGAGGAGGAGGAGGAGGAGGAGAAGGAGGAGGAGGAGGAAGAGGAGGAGAAGGAGGAGGAGGAAGAAGAGAAGGAGAAGGAGGAGGAGGAGGAAGAGGAGGAGAAGGAGGAAGCATTTTCCTGCTCAACTTTTAAGCACTAACTACTGTAAAACTGCCAGACCTGCATAGGCCTCAGTTTCCTTGTTTGGAAAATGAGGACCATCATTAAAAACAAAAACAACAACAAAAAAATCTTTGAGTGCAGGCACGCTGTAAGGATTAAATGGGTTGAGTTAAGACCAATGCCCGGCTGAGGGCAGTAGCCAAGGACCATGGTTTCTATCCTTCTTCCCATGGCAAGTTGTTGCATGTTGTCTTAGTTTGGTACAAATGAGGAATTTTCTTTTTTTTTTTCCTAAGAAATTTTCTTAAAAAATCAAAACAAAAACACCTTAAAGATGGAAAAAGAAGGACCTAGAAATTTCTTTGGGTTCCTTGACATTACTGAATTCTGCGTATATTTTTAATTCTATGTCACACTGGAAGAAGCCACATCTTTCATAACAGTTTTGGCTGCGGTGTGAAAAACTGGGAGGATATAATAGATAATGAACATTTTCTTCTGTTACAAACCCCTAGTTACACACATGCATATGTGAGCATGAATACACACCACACACACACACACAGAGAGACTGACAGACACACACACAAAACCTGGCATGATACTGTGTACTCATTTGCCTTCTCTGACGTACAAGCTCTTAGGTCTTAAGGAAGACTAGGTATGACACAACTCAATTTATTCAAACAGAAGAAATAAAGGCAAGAGATGCAGAAAAACCTTTCTGAAAGGTTAGCCTGGATGTTCTGGCTTGTGAGAGCTGTCCCGAGGGAGAGCTTCAAGGGAACAAAGCTCGGACTGTACATTTTCCCGAGGACTATCAAAATACATGTCTATCCAGGTTAGTAGTGAAGGTGGGAAGTTAATCTGCAAGCAATTCCCCAGACTGAAGCTGCAAGGCTCTTCTAGACATCACCATGACGGGGACTGCCTCTGGAAGCCTTGCTGCTGCCTGGCCTCTGGTAGAATCCTGACATAACCTTGGCTTCACCTGTGTGATCCGCCCATCAGCAGCATTGGCAGGCCATGCCTCGGACCAACCAATCAGAATCCAAATTTATTTCTTTCCGAGGGGTCTGCACATACACTACAGTGTACAGAATGTAGGAAGATGGATCTCACAAAGTGGTCCCAGAGCACTTTGCTGCTACGTCTCCGGTGAACCTGCATGATGGAGTCCTGTCAGAGGCAAACAATATGGAGAGCAGACAGGGAGAGGATAGGATGGAGGGTCCGCAGAAGCATGTCTGTAAGATGCAGCTTCTGCTTCCCTTGCTAATGTCATAAGCAGAGCCAGGATACGCCTACCCTTAGGCTACCCATTCTTACTCAACTCTGAGTCTCTGCTCTCTGGATGGAAGCACTGCATGTGAGTAGACAGAAGTGTCCAGGCTGCTTCTAACTACTCCTCCATCTCTGCTGACAGCCAACCCATCCCATGAACCAGGACTCCAGAGCTTTGGGCTGTGTGGCAGGCACTATATGGGGTTCTGAGGGCAGGGGAGTTGCCTTTAGGAAGCACAAGTCTGAGAAGAGTGGAGGATGGGGAAGGCCAGGGTGGCTTTGCTTCAAACCTTGGCCTTTACTTACATACTCTTTGATATTGTGCAAAAACCATGTTTACAGTCTGGAGAGATGGCTCAGGGATTAAGACTCTCTTTGCAAGCAGAAGATCCTGAGTTCAGATCCCAGGTCCCACGTAAAAGTGCCAGGCGGAAACAGCAGCAGCCTGCACTTCCAGCATTGGTGAGTGGAGCCTGGAAATCCCAGAGTGAAGCAAGAAGGAGGTAGAAGCAAGCAGGATGATTCCCCAAGTCACCCTTGGGCCTCCACAGAGACACGCAGTGCCCTGATACACACACACACACACACACACACACACACACACACACACACACACGAGTAAATAAATAAGTAAATAAAAAATATAAAAAAAAACATTTACAAAAATCTTTGATCCCTTAAAATAACATAAAACTCTATCCTAGATGCTGGAGTCTTTATCTTTAGTACCCCATCTGGCTGTAGCCTCAAGCAGGGACTTAAATTTTAACCATAAGTCACAGTCAATGGTATAAATTCTAGCGCCAGGGGAGGCCATTTAGAAAGATATTTGGGGAGCAGGGTCACCTCACTCAGGGGAACCAGAAGCAACTGTGTTTGAAGAACACCTTCAGAGGTGGGGAACTAACTGCAAAGAGAAAGCGAAGGGGAGAGAGAGAATGTTCCAGGCCTCACCGAGACCACTGGCGGTCCCTCTGACGGGTGCCCCCTCGCCAGGGCCCTGCCTTTTCTCTTACAAATCTACTCTGAAGTTAGCTTCATGGACACAAAGGAAAAGAAAGTCTTGGGCCAGCTCCAGTCCCCGCCACATGTGCTTTTAAGAAAAGCCCTTTTCTACCTTGCCAAAAAAAGCTCTGCGTGATGACTTCCCCAGACTTCTCCCCTAATGCCTTTTTAATGCCGTGATTAGTGCTCAAGGAATGCTGGGGATGGGGTCTCTCTGCAGAAATCACCCTGCTGTCCTCAGCTGAGGATTTCAAAACTACCCGGGGAGGAAAAAAAGTCCATGACGTCATGTTTATGCCTCTTCCAACAGTTATGACCAGGATTAGGTTTGAGAGCTGGTAGATTTAAAAAGTGTCTCCTTCAATACTTCAACTTCTCCTGAAGAATAAAGCAAGGAAACCCGAGGCTGCAAAGTCTCTTCCCCACTGCTGGGTCGGCTGCTGCACCAGCGGCAGCCACTCTGTGCTAAATCCTTCTGTGACTCAGAGCAAAGCACAGACCAGAACAAAAGGCAGAAACACGACTCCAGGAATCTGTGAACGTTCTGAAATTGCATGGCTACCTCAGAGGCGAGGTGGGTAAACCGGAAGATCCAAAGTATGTTTAAAATAGGCCATGAACCCTTGGGAACATTTATGTACTTATGACGGTCCCTGTAGACTGATCATGTGACCACAAAAGGCATTGTCTATCAAGGTATGGCCAGCAACATGGTGGCTTCGCTTACTGATGGTGCTTCTTGGAAATCTCAACATGGGTTTTAATTACATTTAGCACCTTGTATGAATTTTCCAGCAGCGTTTTTTGAGTATGGGGCCGTGGGCGTGAAGGCCATGAAACCCCAATGGTTTTCCAGTTACACAAAGCAACATGGTCAACAGTCATTTGACCAAGTTTTAGACGAGTATGGAATTTCATGTCTCTAAAGATCTGAACACCCCGCAGTGACCTCAGGCCTGCTGCCTGGGTTACAAAATACCCACAGCCCCACTGATGAGGCCCCGTAACATGTGTGGGGCATGTGCGTACTTGCCGCAGACGCGAGGGGTGGAGCCACAAAACACTGCTTATTGATCACACTGACCGATGTAAACGTTTCTCTCTTTCACAAGAGCCTGGCCGGCTGGCCGCTCTTTGGTCAACTGGCTGGCTACAGTCCCTTGGCTGGCAAAACCGTACCCTGAACGGGCCTGAGAGTGTAGGGCTAATCTGGGAGTCTCTGGGTGTCTGAACTTGCACCCTCACAGTGAAGACACTTACCTCCATTCTAACCTGGAAGCAAAGCTAGAGAAATCAAGGTTCCTGCCCGCTCGCTGGCCTCCACTGGACGAGCCAAGGAACCCTGCCCTGGATGGAGAAATTGCTCCCATAAGAGCTTCCCAGCCTGCCCACTTGCCGCAGTGGGACTCTGGGGCCTGGCTGTGGGCAGCGGCGTCCTGCCACTTGGGACTGAGGTCGGGTGGACTCTGTTCTGTTTCGGAACTGCTTATCTGCTGGCCATATACCAGCGAGGCTGAGGGCCTTCAGTAACCTACCCCAGCCTGGCCCAATTATTTCGTGTCACAAAGGGCCCAGAACAGGAAACCCCGTCTTCAGACACCACTGGATCCAGAAACACACATGAAGCCACTTGGCCTCTGGCGTCTCTCTTCTTGGGTCAGGTCTAGGTCATGTGACCATCCTCTGGCTGCAATGGGCAGTACCAGCAGAGTCACATAATTTAGAATAAGGAAGAAGCACATCAGAAATGATGCACAGAACAAAATAAAGGAAAGAATAAAGGAAGGAAGGGAGAGAGAAAGAAAAAGAAAGAAAGCTGGGGAGATGTCTCAGGGGTTAAAGCTTTTGCCTTGTAAACAGAAGGATCTGAGTTAGGATCCCAGATCCCATATAAAAATGCCAGGCAGAAATAGCTGCAACCTGCACTGCCAGTCCTGGAAGGCAGAGCCTGGGAAACCCCAAAGCAAAGCAAGGAAGTAGGTAGAGCAATCTAGGATGATTCCCAGAATCACCCTTGGGCCTCTACAGACACACATATTCAAGTGCCCCCCCCCCCGCACGTGCACACACACGAAGGAAGGAAGGAAGGAAGGAAGGAACGAACGAAGGAACGAACGAAGGAACGAAGGAAGGAAGGAAAAGTGAAAGGGATAGAGGGAAGGTGAAAAAAGAAAACTACTGGAAATGTTTTATTTTGTTTTATTTAAGGAAAAATTAGGATAAAGGATCTGAGACAGAGGATTCTACTCTCTCAGCTACCCTATCCACCTGTTACCAGTTTTGAGGGAAAATGTGTAGAATTAGGCTCCTTGGATAGTTATTAATCACCTCCTTTAGGACTCCAAAGACATGAGTAGCTGCCACCCTCCTGCAGATCAACCATTAAGTATGACATCCACTGTGCCTCCTGAAGGCAATTCTGTGGTTTCACCTGCGGCTCCTTGGAGACATAGTTGTAGCCAGTCACAAGAGATTTTACCATGTCAGGCCAGACCACTGTCAGTGAAGATGTGAGGCACATGCCCAAGGTCTTTACAGCTGTGTGGTCTGTCCAGCCAGTCCTGCTGGGCAGTGGTCTTTACCATCAGGCCTAGGAAGGTGCTGTCACTCAACTAATAACTCTGTCCAAATTGCGTGTACACTTTAGGAAGATATGAAGCTAATGCCAACAGTACTTGTAGTGTGGCGTCAGTTAGCTTAGCCTTTGGCTATCTCCACAAGAGCCTGTGCTCAGCTGGTCCATGCAATGAGCAGCCCAGCCGTGGAGAGCCCGGCTGCAGAGATGGTAGTAAGCATGTGGCCACGTGGCCGTGTCTCCACACAGGACTGACCCCTCCGTGTCCTCGTCCATGAAAAAGCAGAAGCCCCAGGAAGAAAAGTGAGAAGCTACTTAAGTAACTGTCAACAGAAGTC
The DNA here is from genome assembly GCA_023101885.1 of Typhlomys cinereus. NCBI lineage: Eukaryota > Metazoa > Chordata > Mammalia > Rodentia > Platacanthomyidae > Typhlomys > Typhlomys cinereus. Next base: position 2,691,598 of record JALPQD010000192.1, read on the forward strand.
AGGTTTTAAAAAGAAAGCAAGAAAGAACACCCAGAGGCTAAGAAATAGCAGTTAAAGTGATTGCAGACAAAGCAAAAGGGAGTTCATATTCCCAAACCTCAGTTTAAATTCTGGGCAAAGTGTGATGGCTTTCCAGTCCCAGATGGCTGAGCCTAGAAATCCCCAGAGTAAGTTGCTAGTCAAACTAGCCCTACAGGTGAGCTCTGAATTCAGTTAAAGACCCAGGCTCACAGCAGTAAGGTAGAAAAGAAATAGAAGATGATTCTGGATTATCACCCTCAGGTCTTCACACGAATGTGCACACATATGTGTGCATGCACATGTGCTCATACACATGCAAACACTTGTATGCACAAATACTCCCCACAGAAAAAGAAAAAAAGCAATACTTGCTAATTTTTTATTTATTTTTGCATGCGCGTGCATGCATGTCAGAGGGCACTGTGTGTCCCTGTGGAGGTCCAAGGGTGACTTTGGGAATCATCCTGGATTGCTTCTACTTCCTTTTTGCTTTGCTCTGGGATCTCCCAGACTCTGCCCATCAAAACCAGTGCAGGCCACCATTTTTGCCTGGCATTTTTACGTGGGACCCGGGATCCAAACTTAGGATCTTCTGCTTATGAAGCACAGTCTTAACCCCTGAGCCATCTCTCCAGCCCCAAACCTTGTTAATTTGAAACACCAAAAATTGATGTTTTCTGTTAGCATAAGGCCTCACTGAGGCAGTGAGAAGGGCTGGGCCACATGACTAATTTCAACAGTAGTCAGGGACAAGTCAAATGGAAGGAGTTTTCATGGTTTGCTCTGAAAGATCCAAAAGGCAAGGTGATTTCTTCTTGGGAAGAAATCTAAAGGTCATAAAACTGTTCAGAACTGCCTGTGTGCTTTTATAGTAAACCTGTTAAATGTGAAAATGGTTTTCATTATTTAGTGTGTGTGTGTGTGTGTGTGTGTGTGTGTGTGTGTGTGTGTGAAGACAGCTTTTAGGAATCAGTTCTTGACTTCTGCCATGGGATCCAAGGACTGAACTTAGGTTATCAGGCTTGTGCAACCAATGCCTTCACCTGCTGAAATGCCTCTCTGGTTCTAGAGTTACCATTTTATTCAGGGATGAAAACATGCAACTTTCTTACAAATCTTGCTAAATGGCCATCTGCAGAATTGGAGTAGGATTGCACAGTGATGGAGGGTGATCCCTTACTAGGGTACTCTGGGTTCAAAGTTCAATCCCAATAAATTGTATTTACTGACTGTGTGACCTTGGGTAGGCCATTTAACTTCTTGGTGCATAAAAAGATGAGATTAGGAGCTGGGGAGATGGCTCTCGGACTAAGAATCTGCCTCACAAACAGAAGGTCTAAGACATGGTCTGCCGCAGACCAGATCACGGCCTCAAGACCAGGGCTCCCCAGAACCAGGTGGAGAACAGAACACACACAACTGTTTTGGCCAAGTGAATTCTGAACCCGTTTATTGAAACTTTTGTGACAGCTTTTATACAGAAAATTTTGGGGTAAAGAATGTTGCACCTACAATAGATGTATAATTTTCTAATCAGCCAACTCACCTTTAGGGTGGACCTTTTTTTTCAAGAACCTAACCCATTGCTTGAGGGTAAAGGCACTTAATGGAATCATTCTCTTATCTAATCTATAATGCTTCACTGGATAGCTATGGGGCTGAGCCCACATTTTAACAGAGACTGCCTTTTTTAAAATACACAGCGGCAGAATGATCTCCTTTTGATTTCAGCAAGGAACATATTTTACAATTAACTATAGGAGTCCCCAATACCCCATAAGTCCCAGTGTGAGCTTTTGCTGTTGTCCTCTCCAGATTGATACTCTCAGTCAGGCAGGTCGACATGGGCACCAGGCATGGCAGCAGGTACTAACTTGGGAAGTTGCATGCAGCCCATGCAGTCTCTACTATCCAAGTTTGAACCACATCTCTAAGAGGGGCCTTGACTTGGATACTCAAAGCCCATAAGCTATAGCTGGTTCTGTCGATGGAGCACTACTGAGGTATGCACTGAAGAAAACACTTAAGCAATATAATTATTAAAAGAATAACTTCTCCTATAATAGCATCCTTCTATTCCTTTAATAGTAAGGTTGCTTATGTCTTCCTTTGAGGAATTCCAGAAGTGTATTGCCATCAGTTAGATGACCCATCTGTGAACCATGCATTCTCCAAACCTGGAGTCCAATCTGTCAGGCCCCATATGCCTGCCATGGGTGTCTCTTTCGGGGCGGAGGCGATCATTGGTGGGAGTGCACTCGAATGGTCCATCTCTCTGATTTCTCATAAGAGTGCTGTTTGGGATAGGAAAGACACAGCCCCCTTTGCTTCTGACATGGATTCTCCCAGTTTGGATTGCAAATACCATCTCCAGGGGCAGTCTTGGCATCTAGACTTTCTGGCATGATGGTCTTTTCTTTGGCCTTCAGCCAGGGTAAGAGGGTATCACAGTTTCTTTTAAGGTTCTAGTGGACTGATAGCATAGTCTTATGCTTCTGGAATTTCTGAGTTAGTACATAGGTGGGAATTTTACCCACCTATGTTTTAAGACTCCAGAAGTTATTTTCTAATTTCCTTAAAATCAGTGCACACATTCTGGCTAATAAGTCTACTTATTGTAAGTGACTAGACATGAAATCTCTATTTAGAATTTGACTAAAAGTTAAAAAGCAGGCTTCTTCTCTAGAACAGAGAGCAGGAAGCTAGTCCAAAAAACCCCAAGAGCAGGTAAAGGGCACTCCTAATTCCCAGAAGAATTCTTCCTGCCAGAGGCAAAACTTGAATTATCTCTATTCCCAAAAAAACAAAACCTAGATAAAGGGCATTCCTAATTCCCAGAATTCTTCCTGCTCCAGGCAAAACTTGAATTATCTAGGAGAGAGTATCCAGCCCCTGTTCATGGGTGTTACTGTGACCTTCCCAGGGAACAGGCTTTAGGTCTGAGCTGGGAAGAAACACCAAGGCCTGACAATTCCCATATTTTTCCTTATTTCTCTTAAAGAAAGCCAGGTCCTTATCCCAAAAGATGTTTCTTTGAATCCATCTTTTCCAAACTGAGACATATTCTACCAGATTAGTTGGATAAGGGCACGGCGATGGTCCTAAATTCAGATCCCAGGTCCCATGTAAAAACGCTGGGCAGAAATGGGTCTGTACTTCCAACCTTGCTGGGTGGAGCCTGGGAAAATACCAGAGCAAAGCAAAAGGGAGGTAGAAACAATCCAGTCTTAGTCGCCCTTGGGCTTCCACAGGGACACACACACACACACACACACACACAAATAAATAAATAATAAAGTTTAAAAGAGATAAGATTAAATGTGATCCTGCAAAGATTCATGAAGAGGCAGTATGGATGATGTATGATTTTGCATGCTAGCCAAATGCTCTACCACTAAGTCATGCCCTGACCCATGCTTAACATGCTGAGCCTAGTCCGTTGAAGGTTAACATAGAATTCACTTGGACTGCACTGGCTGGCTGCACCTCTATGATCCTCACCATTTCTCCGAGACCCAGGAAATCCAGTCTCTGGTGTTAGTAACCTGAGTTTCAGGCTTTGTGACTCCATAGGGGAAAAGGCAGGGATGAAGGCTGCCCCGTGAACCTAGTGCCTTCAGGTGACTGCAGATCTTCTAGAAACAAATTAATGTGTCAGTGCTGGTTTATGTGAAAAGTGTGGTGTGTGCTCTCACCTGTCAGCAAGTCATATTTTACTTGGATAAAGACCCTGAAATCCAGACTCTACTGGCAGAGGCAGCCGCTCCCCCTATGCTCAGAAGAGCGGCTGCCCCCCTTAGGCCCACAGTAAACTGGCATCTTCCCTGGGACCCTTCACTCTCTCAGGCCAGCTGGAAGCGCCCAGGTCACATCAGGAGTGTGGTGGAAATGAGCCCACAGAAAGCATTGGTGACCACAGGAGTGCAAGGCACACTTGGCACTGCGTGGCTGCCTCACAGTGCCCTGCCCTAGGAGCACTTCAAGAAGGCAGAGTCCACACCTGCTCATCCAGTACGAGGATCAATGTCACTTGCAGGGAGGCAGGCCCTTCCGCCCTCAATGCAGACAAGGGCAGCCAACGCCAGAGAACCAAGAGGCAAGAGCAGGAACGCCCTGAGAGCCACGGAGCTTACAGGGCAGGCGGAAGACACAAAGAAGAGAAGGCTCTGCTTGCTTTTCCTTCCTCTAAGTCAGACAAAGCCCAGAGAGAGAGAGAGATAAATTCCAGATGGCTGGTCACGCGGAGAGAGTCTGTGAAGTCAGAGCTCCCCTAAGCAGCCTGGAACCCTGCCCAGAGCCCTAGTTAAGAGGTCTGGAACCAAAATCAGAAATCTACAAATGGCAAAGTGTTTGCCTGATGGGGGACCTGAGTTTTAGTCTCGGAACCCTTATTAAAGCCAGAGCATGGTGACGTGAGCTTCTGACTCAGCCCCGAGGAGGCAAAGACAGGCTGATTCCTGGGGCTCATTGGTCAGTCAACCAGCTGTGGGAGGTGCAGGCTGGTGAGAGACCCTGTCTTAAAAACTATGGCCATCCAGCACCTCTGGCCTCCTCATGCACACATGAGAAGAAGGGAGGGGCGGCTAGAGGGAGAGAGAGGACCAAGGAGAAGTTGAGAGACAAGATGAAAACAGAAAAATGAAAAGAGAAAGGAAGAGAAAAAAGGAAAGGAAAGAAAAGAAAAGAAAAAACAAAAGGAAAGGTAAAAGGGAAAGGGAGGGGAAGAAAAAGGAAAGGTAAAAGAAAATCTGCTCTTCCAAGGATTGCAGCCCTTGATCTGGTGTGGTGGCCCTTGCTTGCCCGCAGCCTCACTATTTGGGTGTCTGAGGCCTGAGGATCCAGAGTTCTCGGCCGGCACAGGCTACCTTGCAAGACCTTGTTTCCAACCAAACCAAACGAGCACTTTCAAGGTGAAGAAGTCTTGGAAGCTTGAACCCTGTCCTTTACTAGAGGGCAACTTGCCTAGCACAGCACAGGCTGCCTGGCAGAACACAGGGTTCCTCCCACAAACAAAAGGGAACTCAGATCCTGCCGCTAAGTCCGGCATCCCAGGTAGAACCTGCTAGCACTTGCACAATGCTGTGTAAAAAGAAAACAGTAGGCACCATCACTCTTGCTTGGTGCTAACTTTATGCTATGTGTGAAGTCCTTCCGCATGGCCCGTCCTCTCTGTAAACAGCTGCTAAGGGTCTTTGCTTTATAGCTGCTCTTTCTCCTCCCCATTCCCTTCCTGCTCATCAGATGCCCCTTCCCCAGGCTGCTCTGCCTGGTCCCTCCATTAAGCAGAGGATGCAGCATTAGGGAGGGGGAGTCTGGCAGGGTTTTGAATGCTTCCTCTTCAAAGCATTTGTTTCTTTTTCTTTGATTATCCTTTAGGGTAAATAAGGTCTTGGTTTTACTAACAATCCCAGCAAGTCTGGATTCATAGTCATGTCCCTCTGCTAACCTGGCTATGCTTATATCAATGCCCCCTTTTGCCTTGGGCTCTCTACAAAACTTCATTCCATCAATTTAAACACTGAAAGGCACCATGCCCAGTGTTCTTACTTCCCCACTGTTGTGTGAACACTTTCCTGGGGAGACACCACACAATTGTCTATCCACCCCAGATAGAATTTTCACAAAAGACCAAAGTGATTGGTCTTGGTGAGTGAATACACCAAGGCCCAACCTGATGAGCCAATGACTTCACTGAGGCTGCTTACGGGAGTAGCAAGGGTTGCTCACAGAAGCAAGCTACATCACCAGGAAGCCTCCCCTCAGCATGGGTGAGACTCAGAGATTGTAACTTGAAGCTCTTGGCTGTAGGACTTGCTACGATGAGTCTACTCCAGGCTTCCAGGATGCTCTGGGAGTCTCTCTCTCTCTCTCTCCCCTAGATTGTTGTTCTCTCTCTCTCTCTTTCTCCCTCCTGACTTAGCTGGCCTGTTGGTATTCCAGTCTTCTTCATGTCTTGAACTGCCCTAGAATCTCCTTCAAAATCACCTGCCAGTTGGCCTCTTTCAGGCTCTTTACTTGGGGGGGGGAGGTCTCTTTCAGGCTGCAGTAGCTGACTTGGCTGATAGGCAAGTCTCCTCCAGAGCTATTTCTTCTTTTTTCACATCCTGGAGGGAGCCTCACCCCCTAGCTTGTTAGTCTCAGGAACTTCCTGAAATAAGTAATGTTTACTTGCTGAGACTGGTGGTTGCCAAGAGGGAAAATGCCACACAACGCCCGCCTGCTAAGGAAAGGAGACTCAAAGGAGGAGGAGGATGGAAAGGGTCTTCTGCAGCCGCGAGGCTGTTTGCCTTTGAGTCTCGCCTAAACCTTTTCCAGCTGGGGCAGCCGTCCACACAGGTCTTTCACCAAGAGGCTCTTTGCTTTGGCCGATGGGAGCCCCAATGAATTACAGAGAGGCAGGAGAGACTGGCACTTAGGTCCCGAGCGACCTCGCTGTGGGATCCCTTAGGCCAAAGCTAAGGTAGTCTCCTCCACAGACTTATTACCCCACAAAAAGAGTGTAAGGCAGAATCGAATCTTTCTGTATGGGTCTAACATACTTCAGGCTTCTTTTTTTATGAGAAATTGTAGTAAGCTTTAGGCTTCTGGGTGTAAAAGTGGCGGTCACAACATGCACTTTTACCTGTTTTACAAGCTGAAGCAAATCGTCTCTTACTTTGTGGATACTGAGCTGCTCCCTCACTGGTCTCTCTGGGTCCTGGTACTGCTTGTCTATTACAGCTGAACAAAACAGACCCTCCTCAAGGGAAGATTTCCTGACTCCCAAGAGACAAATGCTGAGCTTGCCAAGGGTTTTCAACTCTGAACTCTTCAGTTTGATCCTACCTGATTGGGGTCGTCTAGTAAAGTCTAACTCAAAAGAACCACTATCATCTCTCCCTTTGCTTACGGCAGTGGCCGGATAATTGCTCTTTTTAGTCTTTTAGTACTTGTCATAATTTAGCACAGGTGTCAACTTGACTGTTGAGGGTTTTGAGCTCTGGTCACATTTGTGGAGAATTAGTAATTGAGTTAAGCCCAGCGCGAACCTGAAGGAGATTGTCTAGCTGATGGGAAGGGCCAGCCCATGGTGGGTGGAACTAGATTCTGAACAGATGAATAAAATACTGAGAGCTGTTGAGGAAGTTGGCATCCTTTGGTACACTTGGCCAGACATGCTGGTCTGGCAAGTAAGAATCGTTCCTCTTTCAGCCATTATGTAGAGATGGTGTGACCAGTTCCCTTGGCACTGGTGTTGGTGTGAGCTCTTCTGTCAAGTTGGACTGAGAACTATAACTAGATAATCGTAAGAGAAAATAAACCCTTTGTTCCCTTAAGCCATTAATGGTCATTTATCAGCAACCATACAGGCAATCAGCAACAGTACTTTAATTAGCAAGTGTCTCTAATGAAACTGATTGTTCTCTGGCAGAATCACAGAGCTGTCATTACACACAAGAAGTCTAACATTAACCCAGTGCTGACACTTAACATACACCTTGTATTCACAGTTCCTCTTTTGTCTCAATAATGTCCCTTATTTTAATATTTCTCTTGTTGGTCAAGGATTTGACCCAAGTATCATGCACAGCAATTAGACCTCAAAGTTCTTATCTACACTCTTTGAAAATTTCACATTTTAATTGACACATAATAATTATACATATCTTTGGAGTGCAGTGTGACAATCTAATACATCTGCACAGTGCATGATGGTCAAATTGGGGTAATTGGCAGCTCCAACTCCTCACTCCTTTATTTCTTTTTTTTTAATTTTTAATTTTTTCCACTCATACATAGTTAATAAGTAGCCCATTCCCCTTCCTCTCTCCCCACTCCCTGAACCCCCCAGTCCCTCCCCCCCTTTCCCCTTCCTTTTCTCCATCCCTCCCCTTCTCCCAGTGGCCCCCCCCATTCCTGAAGCATCCTTTCGTGTGCATGTCAAACTTCCCTCTGGGTCCTCCTCTCTGATGAGGTGTAAGGACTCAGTGTTTTTTGTGTTTCCCTTTAGTATAGTGTAACAGTTACTCTTAACTATTGTGAAAGAACATTCAAAGTCAATCAACTTAAGGGAGAAAGGGAGGGTTATTCAGCTTACGGTTCCAGAAGGAAGGTACAGTCTTTTAAAGCAGAGGCGGCATGGCTGGCTGGCCAAAGCTGGAGGAGGCTAAGTCACCGCAGATATTTTGGAAGCTGAGAGCTGCAGACTGCTTGCTGCAAAGGCTGACTTCTTCTAAAGGTAGGGTGGGACTAATCCACCTCAAGGCCCACCCTTGTGACTGCCTTTCTCCAGCAAGGCTCCACCTCTCAAGGTACCATGACCTTGCTCAACACATGAGACTGTGGGGGACACATTTCAAACCATGACATATAGGAACACTATTGTGGCTGTTAATCCCTTGCCTCTAAGGATCCTAGTGCCTGTGATCCATACTAGACTTTGGGGGTTCAATGATATGTTGGTCATTGCGCAGGTCATGCAAAGTCCTATTTTGATTTCTTCGGCCCTAACTTGTATGGAGTACCTTGCATATCATTACTTCTCCCCATCTTTAGGCTCTCACATTCTTACCACCCCCTCTTCCACAAATTTCCCTGAGCTTTAGGATGGGGAGAGATTAGGCTGGCCTGGTTCCAGATGGTTGATGTAGAGTTTCTGATTTTCTGAATTATGGTTTGTTGATTTTTTTTTTTTTCTTCAGTTTTGCTTCCTCTGCACCTCCCTTGGCTCCATCCTGATGTGTATTGGATGTCACCCCCTGGCCAGAGATAAAAGGCTGTTAAAATAGAGTCTTATTATAAGAGTAGATTCAAAGGTAGATTGAATAAGAGTAGGAGACTGCAGGGGGGGTGTCAGTCTCCCATTTGCAGGATGGTTACCTTTTATCTGCCAGACTTTATGCCCTTCCTGTCTGGTGAGATCATACCCCATCTGATGCAAGTGACCAGGAAGGAAAGTCTCTTACTCTTTTATTTCTACTGGCTACTCTCTGACCACAGGTGTTGTGTTTGTTTGGTTTGGTTTGGCTGGCTGATTGTTTTTGTCGGTTGTGCTGGGGATCAAACTCAGGGCCTCACACATGCTAGGCAAGCACTCTGAGTTCAGCCCTGCCCTACTCCTTCTTGCACTTAATACATTTTAATCTACATTATTTTCTCGATAGCTTTTATCACTATCTGATATGCATCATATAAAACACGAAACCATTACATTAAAATTCTATGGAGAGTTTAAAGTTATTCAATTACATTTTGAAGTCTTACCAGCTTCTGTATGCAGGTATTTTATAATCCTGTTCTACAGTCAGTTGTTAACAAGGTCAAAAGCTTTGGGCTAAAATCCAGATCTGCTGAGAAAGACCTGTATTCTGCATGAGCACTGTAAAGTTTGATGGTCAGTTTTGGGTGATTTCATGTGCTTATTTGACAAAAGAAGCAGTCATGCCATATACAGTCCAAAAGGGACTGTGGTGTTAAAACAGTCATTAAGATAAACCTGCTTTCATGAAACAATTACCTCGAGAGCACGGCTGTGTTTCTTGATTCTTGCTGCATATGCCAAGTGGACGTGTCAATGACTTGATCTGGGACCATTTTTTTGTGTGGTCTGCAGTGCAGATTTGAGCACTAGGGAGCAAGTACCAGAGGCAGCAGAGGTTTCCTGCAAAGGGGCAGTTCTGGGTCGAGCAGGCATTCACACGCACCAGTTCTGGCTCTGTTCAGCTTCCTGGACCACCGGACTCAGCCCCAATTGTCATGACTTCACAGCCTACGAAAGGCATCTCAGTTGGAACAAAATACTCACTGCATTAGTGATAAAACACATACATACATTAGTCTAATACTAACTATATATATGTCTAATGCTAATACATACACATATTAGTCTAAGAATAACATATATATCTAATGCTAATACACACGTGTTACAACAACCCTGAATTGTTGCTGATGAATTCATGATCAAATACTTTATGGGAACAAGAGGTCTTGTTCTTATTGTGTGTGATTCTAAGTTTCAGTTCCTTTTCAGCATGGCAGAACTCCCAAGATTGGAACCAAGGGAATTGACCACATCAAACCCACAGGACTGCTGACAGAGATGATCTTCACTTGCCAGACAAGCACATCTGGCCAAGCATGCAGAAGAATGCCAACTTTCTCAACCATCTCCCTCCACCTTACCTATCCAGCGACTAGCTCCACCCACTACAGACTGGGCTTCCCCATCAAGCAAACAATCTCCTGCAGACTTGCTTGAGGGCCTAACTCAACAATTAATTCTTTATAAATGTGTCCAGAGCTCGAACCCTCAGACATCAAGCTGATACCTGTATCTAACCAGGACACCATGTATATATAAGCTAGTATTAGACTTAAACACTTTTACCACTTGCTGAACGTTGGGAACCGAGGTAGGAGGTTATTATAGTGAAATCCTGTCTCAAACATATATATTTTTTTAAAGAAACAAAACACTTTATCCTTTGAAAAGGGTTCTGGAGTTTTTTGGGTCTCATGCGACAGTGGCCCCTAGAGGCTGTAAACAAAGCCGCTGCAATTGTCTTTTGTTGCCTGAAGGTGTCGCCATTGAAATAACCAGTGACCCAGCACTGTGGTGGCTTCACTCCAGCCCAGGGCTTTCTCAATTCTTGCTCCTCTATTTCTAATTTAAAAGACATATCTCTTCATCTTAGGTACATTTGCATTAAACATTAAGTAAGTCCTGCTTAGCTTTTGAACTAATATTTAAGTTAGCATACAAACTGATCTATGCCATATACTGTTCTTAGACATCACGTTCCCAGTGTGCTCCCCATGTCCTGCCTGACTGCCTCGCCTCTCCTTCCTCCCTCAGTGACCCCCCCCCTGCCGTGTCCTGTCAGACTCCCTCTCCCACTAGTGCTCTCTTCTGCTTCCATGTCACATGCAACCCATTACTCTCTGCTTTCCTGCTCTATGTTCTCTTACCCTTCTCTCCTGGTCTCCTATTTTCATGTGTACACACACATACACACACACACACACACACACACACACACACACACACACACTCCACATTTAAATCTAGATCCCTAGATTCCACATATGAGAGAAAAATAGCATAGAATTTCTTTTTCTGAGTCTGGCCTATTTTACTAATATAATGATCTCTGGTTCCATCTATTTCCTTAAAAATGTCATGAAATCATGAACTCTTTCTCTCTCTCTCAAGCACACACATTCTAAGCTGGCCTTGAGTTCACCGTATATGCAAAGATGATCTTGAACTCCTAATTCTCCTGCTGGGATTACAACAGTCTGTGGCACTACCCCAGTGATTTCATTTTCTTTATAGTTGAATAAAACTCTTATATATGTGTATGTGTGTGAGAGACACACGGACACAGAGACAGAGACAGACAGAGACAGAGAGAGATGACATTTTCTTTATCCATTCACCTACCGACTGACATCTAGGTTGGTTTTACTGACATACTGACATACTGGTTTTACTGACATACTAAGTAAATCCTTGACCTTGTCTATAAAATAGAACGTACCTAGGAAGCTGTAAAAAGCCATTAGGAACCATGCCCATCCCAGACCAATCAAACCAAAATCTCTGGGAATCAGGACTCAGACATTGGTGGCTTTAAAGTTCCACACAGGTGATAGTGATATGTAGCCAGGTTTTGGATTCTCTTGGTGAGGGTGAAGATAGAATGTCCTATCTAGGTCCACTGGGATCCTCATTCACCAGCTGAGTAACACTTGGAAAGTCACCAAATCCTCCTGAGTTTCATTTTCCCGAAACCTTAAAAGTGCCTATCATGTAACTGCTATATTAACTTACAGTGACTGATTTTTAAGAGATTGCAATCATTATTCATGTGTGTGTGTTATGTATTTTGTGTGTGTGTGTGGTTCTGGGAATTGAACTTAGGGCCTTATGCATGCTAGGCAAACTCTCTACCACTGAGCCATGATCACAGCCTAGATCATGTTATATATTTTCTTACACATGTATACGGTGTGCTAAAGTGTCATTTAGATACATTGAGTCGAACAGCCAGAACTAATAACAACATAGGACAATGGGAAGAATATATTGTAATAAGTTACATGGATGTGGCCTCTCATGGGAAAGTCAAGACAAGTACTAACACTGTCATGGTGGGGTCAACTGCGGTAGCAGGAGCTGCAGAAGTGGACTTCTGTGAATGAAGTTGTGAAATATTCTGGAGAGTCCCAAAAAATACTTCCCCTGCCTAGTTAGAAGCCGTTGATGAGTTCTGACACAGAATAGAACCTTTTCTCTTCTGAGCAATGGAGGTCATCATGTTCCCCTGATTTGGGTCCCCATGGAGCAGTGATTGGGGTCTGCCTTTGCACCTTGTGCCCACCATCCTGTTCTCCTGGAGCTGTGCAGAAGCCCTGGACAAGCCAGGCACTGTGACTACTGCTGTTACATAAACACCAGGTCAAGTTCAGGATGCAGAATACACAAAACTGTGATGCACCCAGGAACTAATGCAAGTTCCTGAAAAGCAGCTCTGCTGCACCTGCAGGGCTGATGGACTTGACTGGAGCTTCAGTGAAGTGGAGCGACCTGCAAGGCCACAGGTCCAGAGCCAGGTGATCTTGGGCTCATCTTAGCCCCCTTAATTGCCATTTATTTCCCTTCTCTGTATGTGACCCAACATCCTGGTGATTATTAGTTACATTCTTTAGAATATACAATCAGACCTCTAGTTTCCACCAACCAGAAAGCTAAGAATGTCATTTGACAAACTAAACCAGGTAAATTAACCACCAGCTCAATGTAGCCTCTTTCTTCTTACCTGTAGCAGTTTCTCTTTCTGCTGTGAGACACCATTCAGAATTCAAGCAACTTAAAGGCAAAAAGGGAGATTTATTTGGTTTATGGTTCCAGAGGGGAAATAAAATCTGTTAGGGTGGGGGAGGTGGCAGAAGCTGGAGGAGGCAGAAGCTGGAGGAGGCTTAGGTCACTGCAGACGTCATGGAGGCTGGGAGAGTGAGCTGCATACTACAAGAACACACTTCTCAAGGAAGCAAGGCTGGACTAACCAACCTCAAGATTCATCCCCTGTGACATGCTTTCCTCCAGCAAGACTCCACCTCCTAAAGTAGCCACAACCTTTCCAGTCATCTACTATGGATTCAAACAAATGAGCCTGTGGGGGCAAATCACATTCAAACCATGACACCACCTCCCTGAGTACATTGGTTTATGCCTCTGTTAGGCCCTGGGTACAATACTTTTTTTGTCCTTATATTTGGACCTTGCTTATTTAACCTTCTAATTCACTTTGTCTTTTCTAGAATAAGTTCAATACAAGTGATGGTTCAACAGAATCCCATCTGTCATGGACCCCTGAGCCATCTGGACACTTGGAATGAGGAGATGTGACAGTTCTTTTTTCTTTATGTGACCATTCAAGCACAAAGTAGCCAGACTGATCCTTGCCCCTTCTCCCTGGAGCATCAAATATCCTCATCAGAGAGAACAGGGTAATGATGGTAATACTGGATAGCTAGTAGTTAGAAATGTCCCGTCCTGTGGGAACCATGCCCACCACCCATTCAGTCTTTACCTTACTTCTAGTAAGGCCAGATTACAGAAGATTGTGGCTTTCCCATCACTTTTCTTCCTGCTCTCCCGCCGGGCAGTCATCCCATGGCGGCTGCCTTCTCCTAGCCATGAGCTTATGGCGGTTCTCCCTGTTCTCTCTGACCTTAAGCTGTCTCCTCTGCTCTAATGCTCTCCCACCTTTCTCCTTGCCTCCCTTGCGCATCCAAGAATTTCTTCTTTTTCCTTTCATTTTCAATAAAATCCAAAAAAAAAAAAGAAAAGAAAGAAAAGAAAAAAGAAAAGAAATGGAATGGAGCTCCCTCCAGCAGAAGCCCATGGCCGAAGGCTTCCAAAGGCCACAGGCTTGCAGAGGTCACAGGACCACATATTTATTTACCTGGCAGGCAGCAGAATGAGCCTGTTTTGCTTTATGTGCAAAACCTTACTCCCAGGCCAATTTTCTGGTGCCCCCAATGACATATTGCAAAATGAAATAAAGTATCAAGAACAGTAATTTATTCCCCAAATCCATCTTCCAAGAGCTCCGGATATCTGCCACATTGACCTCTCTCAGCCTGAACTCCACCTGTCACCCACATTAAATTACTTTCTAAATCAGAAGAAAACTTTACATCATAAAATACCATTCAGAGTGGCATCAATCCCGCCCGAAATCTGCATTACTCTCTTGACCCGAAGTCCTAGATACTCACAACTCACACATCGACCAGTTTTGCTCTATCAATACGCCTCACCCTGATGGGATATTCACTAATAGGTTCCTGGTGCCGCTGCTCACTGCGTTGATGTATAAGAGCAATATGTTAGGAAAACCCCGCTCACTTGGATGATGTATCGTTACAACGGTCATCAGGTGGACGTGTGCTGCTGATGTACGGCCCTGACAAGGGCACCAAGTGGGAAGGAGCAAGTTCAAGTGGGGTTGGCTTAGCTTGTAGAGACAAAGAGAAGCAGCCAGGGCACGCTGCCCCGGGCCTCCAGGGCCCCATGTTTGCAGGCAAGAAAGCAGCCGTCTACACCAAGGGCCAGCGCTCATCCGGCTCTGCTGGATGATTGTTTGCTGTGCTCCTGGGGTTTGAGCGAAAGCAGACACACAGACACTTTTACTTTATGGATGTATATTTCATAATAAAATTACAGGAGGAAATTGAACAAGGATGTCATTTTAGTTGTTAAGCTACTTTGCGTTTTAGTCAGCTGTAACCATGTCCATCAAAAGCCACCTCGCAAGATGATCTTACCAATGTTACAAAGGCCGCTGCATGATAGCAGCAGCCCATGTTCTGACTGATCTAAGCCAGGCTCTGGGGACGTAGAGGGGACTTACTTCATTCTGCTCTACCCATGCTTGTTTCATGGAAATGGTGACGCAAACGTTGGCTGGCCCAGTCTTCAGAGAACTTCAGAAACTGCTGTCATCTTAGCCAAAGCAAGCCACATGGCCAAAGCCACGTCAGAGCGTCACCCTGCCACAGGGGCAGGCCCTGAAGGATGTGGTCTCTAGATGCATCTACCTATTTGGAACTGTTTTTCCTGAACTGTCCCGAATATACAAGTAGTAGTGCTCTGGTGGGCCTTCTAGAATTGAGTTGAAAATGTTATGAACAAATACAGACCCATTTGTTGGGCCTCTCAAAAGTTCCTGAGATGAGATAAGCAAATCTTAATCAGGTTTCTGTAGCATCAAAAATATATTGGTACTGATGAGCCCACTACACTCCCAAACAGTTCCAAACCCAGAGTCATGAGACACCTTAGTTAAACTCAATGGGCTACAAAAAAAAAAAAAAAAAAAAAAAAAAAAAAAAAAAAGAAAGGGAAAGGGACTGGGACTGGGATTGGGAGAAAGTTAAGAGGGTATTAGAATGTGTTATATACATGCATAAACTTGCCACGGAACAAAACTTATTAAAAAATAGGGAAAAATGTAGCTGACTTTCACTAAGTAATTGTTGGAATGAATGACCTGTTATTAGATGATAATAAAAGTAAGTCCTTATTTGACACCTAAAAATTCCATACTTTCAACTAAAGTGAAAAAACAAGATTAGTCTTCATTTTATCAATGATGACTATTAAAAATCTAGAGCACAAACTCCCTTTATCAATTATGCTTGGTAAGTTAGTTGGGCATTATTATTTTGAAACAAACTCTCATTATGTAGCCTAGGCTCCCCTTAAATGTGAGACCCTCTTGCCATGGCTTCCTGAGTGCTGGGTTACAGCTGTGTGCCATCAGCCTTCTTCTCACCAGCTGTGCGCTTGAACAGGCGACCCCTTGTGTGCTGGGCACTTAAAACTTCCAAGTGAACCTAATGGAGGATACAGTCATGTCTCACCATACAGTCAGTTATAGATGTCAACTTGACAGTTGAAGTCTGAGCCTTTGGACACATTTGTGAAGAGTTAAGGCAGATTCTGAGCAGACCTGTGGGGGACTGTTTGATTGATGTGGGAGGGCCCAGTCCATGGTGATGGGACCACTCTCCGGGCAGATGTATAAGACAGAGAGAGCTAGTTCTGTATTTTGCCAGACTGACACACTGGCAAGAAAATGCTCCCTTCTCCACCCTCAGTTCCCCCCTCCTGTCTCAGCAATTCCTGTGGAGAGTGTGGCCAGTTCCTCAGCACCTGATGTTTGTATGAAGTTGTGTACCAGGCTAATGAACTGTAACCAAGAAAAATAAGTTGGAATAAACCCTTGTTCCCCTAAGTTTCTTGGGTTCTCTATTCTGAATGAATGGGAAGATGCAATTAACACAGAGGCAGAACCATGTTAAAGGTAAATCAGGAAGGGTTGCAGCTCACTTGTGAGAGTGCCTGAATTCAAATGCAAGACAGGACTGGGGAAATGGCTCAGTGGTTTAAAACAATGAGCAAACAAAAGGATAGGAGTTCAGGTCCCCAGAATCCATGTAATGCCAGGTGGGCATGGCGGCCTGTCATAGTTAGATACAGGTGTTAACTCGACAATGGAAGGCTCAACTCTGGGTACATTTGTTAAGAATTAGTAGTTGAGTTAAGCCCTCAGCAAGTTTGCAGGAAGTTGTCTAACTGATGGGGAAGGTCCAGTCTGTGATGGGTGGGACTAGTCCCTGGACAGGTGGATAAGATGGAGGTAGGTGACTAAAGAAGCTGGCATTCTTCAACATACTTGGGCAGACATGCTGTCCGGTGAGGGTATTTTGCTCCTGTCAGCTGTTCTGTGGACATGGTGTGGCCAGTTCCCTTGTCCCTGGTGTTGATGTGTACTCCTGTCAAGCTAGAGTAAAAGGTATAACCAGATAATCATAAGCCAAGAATAAAATTACTTGTTTCCCTTCAAGTAGCTTGTTGTAAATTATCAGTAACATGTGGAGTAACTACAACATGGTCCATCTATAATTCTAGTCTCAGAAGATGGAGTTTTGGGATCCTCAAAACAAGCTGGATAGCAAAACCAGTCATATGGCGAGCTCTGGGTGTGACAGACCGAATCCCAAGGAAGAAGGTGGAGCAGTGATCGAGTGATCTGGCTTCCACACCCATGTACATGTGCACATGCATAAACACATGTATGTATAAACACACACATATACATAAAGACAAGTGGAGTTACTGTGACATTTTTGAGTCAGGAGTAAAGTGAGTGAAAACAATAAAATAAAAAATTTTGTACCAAGAGACAACTCAGACGCTCATAGATTTATTACACTTGGCAAAACAAGCTCTATCAAGAAAAGAACTAGCACTCTTGTTATATGTACATGATTCTAATAGCAAATATATTTTCTACCATTCATCCAAATACAGTTCACAAATTATATAGCATAAATATAAATACTTTACAAAGACATTTAAAAAGTTTCTGATGATACACTCATGAGTTCAGAAAGCAGAAACTAATCCCTGCACTAGGAAGGCAGAGACAGGTTCTAGGTCATGCTGGGCTACTTACTTAGCGAGATCCAGGGGAAGAGAGAGCGTTAAAAGAGAAGGGAAGGGGAAAATATAAATACTAAGCAGTAAGATGAAAATTACCACGCTGACACTTCAGGCAGTGCTTTAGAACAACTCGAGGAAGAATCTTACATATTCATACATTTACAATTCATTGAACTTGATAATAAAAGTGCTACTTGCCAGAACACTGATAAATAAATGGTGAACTTCAGAAAGACTACAAACACAAATGCCAAAAATAAAAAGGAAAATGGAAATACATTTGCTATGCCGCACCATCACAAAGCACTTGAAGCACCACTTGGCTCTTTGTTAGTACTGCTCTGACTTCTGTGTTTATTTACAATCTCTCCTGCATGGAAATCATCAGATTTAGTCAAGGTACTCCTGGCCAATTGCAACTAGTGATACCGAATGTACAGGTAAATTCTGCAAGTGCAAGGGTAAATGAAGGGTTGGTTATTCAAAAGAATTGTTTTCTAGGAACTGCTCAGATTACTGAAAGTTACTAAGTGTATTTCAAAATAGAATATTATCTCATTATTTGATTGTAGATAAAGGAGTTTTAAAGCTGTGAAACATAAAAGGGCCTTTAACCTATGAAATAATATGCACCTTTGGCAAAACAAAAACTATTAAGAAAAGGACCAGCTTTGATCTCCCAAGTATGGTTTTGGCAACATTTAATTAGTTTTAAATTTTACTAATATAGCCCCCATCATAGACCACAGATAATATAGTAAACTGTTACACAAATTGCTCATATTATTAATATGTAACTATAGTAGCCTCAGGTACAGTACAGGAAATTGTATCTTGACCAGCATATTACTCCCTTTGGCAAAAAGTTTTAGATGGTAGCTATGTGAGCAAGCCGCCTAAGTTCAATCTGTATGGATGGCTTCTCCGTGAACCTCATCTTAGCTGTAACAGGGAAGAGAAGACACAGGCACAAAGTCACTGATAGTTCAGATTTCCATTCGCGAGAAATTAACATCTACAAAGGCCTAATGAGACAACAGAGACAACATCAGTGTTACAGGCCAGCATTTAAATTCAACGCAACGAGAACTGGAGACACACCATTCATTCGGTCCTGAGTAACTTTAATTCTAATGCCTGCATATTCAAACATGGCAAACACCTTGCTCAAAAATTGTCTGCTGGGAGAATTTCGAGTGCACCTCAGGAGGTTTTGAAATCAGGATTCATAATGCTTCTTTCATCCACACTCAAGGTAAGGCCACAGAGAGACAGACAGACAAACATGGACTTCTCCAAATATTTACACTCACTGCTTTCTATGTCCTCCTGCATAAGAAAAATCGTTACCAATGTTCTTTCTGATCAGGGATGGTCACCCCATGCCTAAGCAAGAGTCTTCACACCCACTGAGTCCTGTGAGGCGAGTGTTCCTGTGGGCCTCCGTGCAGTTCATAAACACGCTTTGGCACGCCTTTGCCGCAGCCTGTCCTGCTTGACTTAGACTGTTCTTCCTTGGTCTTTTGATTACAAGAGTCCCAGGATTTCAACAAACCGGGTCTTTCTCCATGTTGGAAACATGAGAGGAGTGACTTGGTTAGGGACTGTAGATCCCCAAGGCCAGCATACGGCTCTGGATTCTCACAGCTGTCAGTAGAAGGCTCCCTGAGGTCACCCTGAGCACTGCTGGCCAGCTGGCAGATAGACCTGGTGCAATTCTCCAGAAGATGCACGTCGCTGGGACACCCTGTGCAAGAGGTAAAAGAAGAAGTTGGTTACTCTTAGCTTTCATCAGGCATTCATCACTGTTAGGTGACTCCAGTACCTTGGCAGGCAAAGTGACCCTATCAAGACAACTTCAAGCCACCTGAGATTATCCTGCTCAAGTGCTTCTCTGCTGAACAAGCATCTGGTTGTTACGTTCGTGCAGAATTGCTGACAGCAACATCAGGTAGAATTCAATAGCCCAAGTTCCTAAATTGGCAATTAATATCAATGAAGTAGCATTAGGTGAGCTTTAATTAGAACTTAGGCTAGCAAAGAAAGGGGAATGTGTCTGAGTCCTTGAATTGCAGAATTACAAATTACAGTAAAATTCTAATTACAAATCCATTCGGAGTATATACCTCTCAATGCAGAAATAACAATTTTAATAGTTTTCTCTAAGCAAGATTTAAGCATCAAAAATTCTGAGGCAAGATTAATCATCTTCTTGGAATCATGATATCCAGAATTTTCTTGTATTTGACTTCTGGAATTTTTCTGTGAAAATAAAATTAATAATTGAAATATTGACATAACAGGCTATATAGTAACACAAGGTCAATACTGATTTTACATGCTCAGAATTTTATAATCGAAGTAGAGTTTATACTATGTACAATGAATCTATATCAACACAAAATTATAAAAAGATCATTTATCTTGGATAAAGTAACTGAAGATGATGCCTATGGCTTTAGCGCTTATTATGTATAACAGAATGTTGCCTTTTTCTAAGATTTAACATTTCATACAGACCACTAAAGTGTGTTCAGTGTCTAGTCTGGTATGACAAGCTGTAAATCTTATGAATATGTATCATGATATATTTTATACATTAAACAAACAAAAAATTAAAATATTAAAAACACTGAAATCAAAAAAAATTGTTTTAAAAAAATACTTTAGGGGCTGGAAAGATGGCTCGAGGTTAAGACTCAGGATTAAGACTGCCTTGCAAGCAAAAGGTCTTGAATTTGGATGTCCCATGTGAAAATGTCAGGTGGAAATGATGGTGGCTTGCACTTCTGACCTTGGTGGCTGGAACCTGGGAAATCGCAGAATGAAGCAAAAAGGAGGTAGAAGCAATCCAGGATAATTCACCCTTGGCCCTCCACAGGGACATACGATGTCTCTGATATACACAGATAAGATGTGAATGTGTGCACACATACACACAAAATAAATATATAATGTTTGAAAAAAAATAAACATTCACTTAGGTTTCAGGATATTAAAAAAAAAAAATAGTTTAATTTCCCCATCAGTGAAAGACTCCATTTGTATGAACAAGATCAAAATACACTATTTTTACAATATTTTCAAAAGAAATGATTTAGTTTTAAATTAATTAAAGTCCTGCCATCCTACTATATGAGAATAGAATAAAGCAAGAGTTCTATTTGTTATCTAATGTCAAGAAAGATAAACACTTAATTTTTAAGTATTTGACCTCATGGTATTTATTTTCTTTAAATAAAATAAATTTCAGGTCACAGTCATTATTCTCTTTTTTAAATACAGAGTAAGTATATGCATGATGTATATAAGACAGACCTGTGGCATGATAATAAACACTTTAATTCACCTGCATTTTACAACCGTTGAGCACACTGACTACTAAACACATTTAACCTATGATGACTATTCAAGTAAAAACTGGCAGTTACTAAGAAATAGATATATAAGAAATAGATAATATGAATATTGAGTTTCCATGCAATCTTATGTCTACTGCTAAAACTAGTAAGCTAAGAGTGCCTAGAGGCAAGGCTAGCAAGCACACAAAGGAGTTATCTCCTCCTAAGGATGCAAAAGAAATAAAAAGATCTAAACCTGAACCAGTGAGATTACAGAACACACTAAAAAATTAAACAGAAAACAGTCTAAAGCTACTCTTACCATTTTCCACCCAGAAAAGACACTTTCTAGACATCTGATCAATTCCACAGCATAAGCTTTCATCTGCTTGGAAACCTACAGAAAATGTTAAGATATTTTATTATCCAAATAATTATTTGGAAATATAAAATTTTTAGAGAAGTATGAGACCAGATAAGGGAAAAGTTCCTGTTCAGAAGCCAAAAGATTGAAGTTCTGTCTCCTATATAAATAGTAAATAGTCTGAGATATGTAAATCATATAAATGGGTTCCCTTCAAAATAAATTACACATTGACTTTATATTAACTATAGAACTCTTTGATGTCTGCTATAATAATGGGATTTGCCTTTTATTTAAATATTTATAGGCAAGAAATTTCTAGACTTTCTCTCTGAAAGTATTAAGAAAACAATTAAGCAGATACCAGATGTTCTAAGGACTTCACAAACTTTATAATTCTCAGCTACAACCGTATGCTACGTACACTATTTCCCCATTTTATAATTAGGAGACAGATCCTACACCCTAACTCTGACTCAGAACCAGAAAGAGTGTGGAGTGTCAGTATGCACCCCAAGCCTTTGCTTCTGTTCAGCTCGCTGCTGTCTGTTAAAGTGCAGCTGAATTTCTTGTCAGGATGTTGTGTCTGAAATCTGCCTTAGGTCAGCTCAGTGGCTCAATATGCTGTCCATGGTGAGAAGAAAACAAGGAGGTAGGGCAGCCACAATGTCATACTCCTGTAATCCTAGCACTAAGGACTTGCTGCAGTGTGAAGCCAGCTGATTTTAGTTCCAGGCTAACTAAGAAGAGACCCTGTCTCTAAAAGAAAAAAACCATTCAATTCTTCATTCTATGAAGCCATTTTTAAAACTGCAGCTTCAATGCCTTCTATGTTTGAACCTATGTTTTATTTGTTTGGATATTCTATTTTTTTGTTATAGGTTCTAATGACTTTCAAGCTAGAGATTATAACCAGGAGCTGGGTAGATGGCTTAGATGGTGAAGTTTTTGCCACACGAGCATAAAGTTCAACCCCCATCACCACTTAAGAACCTCACCCTTAGAGTGAGGTGGCACATATTTGTAATTCTAGCACTGGGGAGGCAGACATGGGATCTCTAGGGTTCACTGCTAGTGACCCTACCCTGAATGATGGGCTCCAGGTCCAGTGACCAGATTCTGTCTCAAAACACAGGCACACACACACACACACACACACACACACACACACACACACTCACACGTGTACCAGCACACACACGCACACCCACACATGTGCACCAGCACACACACATGCACACACACGTGCACCAGCACACACACATGCACACCCACATATGTGCGCCAGCATGCACACACATGCACACCCACACATGTGCACCAGCACACACACACACATGCACACACAGTCACACACATGTAGTAAAACACACATACAAAAAAAAATGCAGTGAACTAAAATCCCACCATAAATAACAAAGTACAGAAGTGACAAACTGTGAAAGAAAATGAAAACAAGAGGTCAGAGTTCTGCGTGAAGGTGCAGATACAAACTGTGTGTGTGATGGACTTGAACCCCTTTTCATTGATTTCCTCGAGAACGTAATAAAGGTACTGTGTGCACCTCACAATCAAGCACAATCTCGAGTCTCATGTCATCTCCACTGTTGCTGACTCACTCTACCCTTACTGCCAGCAGAGATTTTACTGATGGAATTCTAGCAACGGATAAAATATTTGGTGCTGAATGGTGCTGCTTCGGAGGCAAACCCAATCTGTCCGTTCCAGGATAGCCCAATATTTCCCTTCTCGAGAATCTGAAGCAGCCTCATGTCACTGAATGCACAGGACCCACAGATCTTGATTTAGCGACAACAGGAGCTTCCTCTGTTTTGTTTGTCTTTTAAAACAAATGAGCAAAAATACACAAGTGAGAAAGATGGGCAGACATTCTTAGGGGAACATGCGCAGGCAGGGCCAGGGGCAGCTTTCTCAAGCACAGCATCTGTGCTTCAGGTATACCTCAGAACAATTTTTACTAAGGGCTCATCTTTAAAATCGAGCAACTAAGGCACAGGAGCATTATTCATGACCATATAGGAAGTGTGCAGATTAAAGATCATGCCTTTCCTGAGAGTATTTTACTTCAGGTAAGCTAGAAGTACATAGTTCTTACCAAGTCTGCCTTTAAAAAACAAACAAAAACCAAAGCAAACAAAAACCCTAGCCTCCTCCATATTCCATTGCCACTGGCAAACTATTATCCAGAGGGGTAGAATGATCTCTCTTTCTAGATTTATCAGTATGTATGTGAATAAGTAAATATGCTAGTAGGTAAGAGTTCAGGACTGTAAACCAATGTCCCTATGCAACTCTTCCCCAGACATCGGACTCCAGCAAGATGGGTAGGGATTGTCTTAACAAGCTGTCACAATATTCTGAGATAATCAAATCTCTCAAAATCAGTGTCATAAGATTTCAATTTTCATCTTTCTAATATTTGCTTCAACAATATCATTCAACAAAGCAAAGTATGAGCAATGGCCTACAAAACTTACATAGCCTATGAATTTTGAAAGTTGACAGGGTGATTTGAACTCACCCGAACTCACAGGAAGAGCACTTTGAAGAGTTGTGAGTTCACCATCATTATTATATGTGAAACAGCAGTTTAGTAATGATCACAACATTTACTCAACAGAGAAATAGCCACAGCCTAGGACTAGAGTTTATTACATACATTGGGTTAAAAACAGTGCTGAGTGGCTGGCTAAATGATAAGTGGAAAGTCACAGAGTCCGGCTCATCCAATTTGAAAATGCAGGCCCTTCCTAAAACACCACCTCTTACGAGGCACTGCTATTAGTTGGCTGGAGAGGGGCACAAGCACATTCTAGATACTGAAATCTTCAGTAGGTCTGTATCTTGGAATGAAATAACTGATGCATGTTCCTGGAAAAACAGTTCAAGACAACTGGACACTAAGCTTTAGCTTCCTTCTTAGGAAGATTAGCGATCTAACAGACAAGGAGGAAGATGATAGTGAGCACTAGGTATAGATACCACATTCCACTCTGCTTAGAAGTGAAAACACTTGTGACAGGAGCCAGCAAACCTGCAGTAGCAGAGGCTGCAGTAATGAGAGAACAACCTGGGAAAGATCACTGTGACACCACACATCAGCCTCTTCAACAGACGTAACTCAAGGCAAATTACAACACAAATTAAAAAATTGCAAAAGCAGAATTCATTGCATTACATCACGTATTCCTTTACATTCTTAAGGTATTTTATTTCAGAAAATGTGCATTCTGACACAACTTTTTTCAGATCAACTGTGCAACTGTCTAGTACTATAGAGAGCATTCTTCGTTCATTTTACCTCATTTTGCACACATTGCCTTGAGAGATCATGCTGAAGTTCCTTTGCCTTTTCCAGTCCAGAATCTACTAGAATCTTCATCCCTGAGGCCATGCCATCCCAAAGAGCAGCCAGGAATTCATCCTGGGGAAAGTTTCAAGCATTAACTGGCAAATTCAGTTTTTATACATTTTTCAAAATTGTAAAGTAATTATTATGTCTCCTGATTATTTATAGAGAATTAAATACATTCCAGGTTTATTAAGTTCAACTAAGCTAGCATAAGAATCATCTGTTAAGATAAAATTGTGAAACTACAACTTAGTATCCTATATGTTGCATATAAGAAAGAAATGTTTACCATGTTAGACAGGACACTATTTGCTAGAATATGGTACATTCTTATAATATTACTCATAACATGAAATAGAATTACTAGTTTTCATGTGTTGACTGAATGAGAAACTGTTCTATAGTTGATAGTTATAATTAACATTAAACTAAGGCTCTAATTTTTTTTTAAAATCTTTGGCTTTTGAAATCAGATCTCACAAGATAGTCTAGAGTGGTCTGAAACTCATAATCCTCCTGCCTCAACCGCCCACCATGTCCAATTCCATTTAAAACTTGAAAAGTCATCCAGCTATGTTTTAACCTTTTTTTTCCGAGGCAGGGTCTTACGTGTAGTCTAGGCTGGGGATGACTTTGAACTCCTGATTCTCCTGTGTCCGTCTCCTAAGTGTTGGTATGCATCTCCATGCACGGCTTTATACTGTACTGGAGGCCAACCCACAGCTTTGTGCATGATAAGCAAATACTGTGCCAACTGAACTGCATCCCCAGCTCAAGTCTAAGTCTTATTGTCAAATTATCGAAATCACAAATTACTTTGTAAAAGAGAATGAACATACTGTACAATGATGCTATTGTTAGAAGTCCCTAATGTTTCTTCAGAGAAATATTTCAAATTAACATTTGAAATCACCTGGACACTGGCCGTCTTCTGACAGTTTTCTAGAAAACACAGCTTACTCCCTTTCAGAACCACTGACTGTCCCACATACTTTACAACTTGCTGTATAATTTGGAATACTTTCTTTTGAGCCTCTTTTACCATTGACGAAATATCTGAATAGCATCCCTGAAAGATAAAAATAGACCAGCAGATCAGATATATGAAATTGGCAAGGGGTGATAAAGAAAGATACAGGGGTGAAGCTCTGGTGTATAGAACATTCATAAGACCCTGGATTTAAGGTGCAGAAACAGCTCTAAAATAACAATAATGGGCTGGTTAGATGACTTGACAGGTAAAAGCACCTACACACAAACCTAGTTACCTGATTTTGATCCCTAGAGTCATGGCGTGCACGTTCCTTTCCTGCTCTACCCTTCTCTCTCCCTCTCATACATATGAATTTTTAAAAAAATTTAACACCCCCCCAAAGCAAAGGAAAGATAAAGAACGGAAAAAACATCCAAAGTCCTTTAAACAAAAAGCTTCCCATATGCACTCAAAGTGCACTATCTGGAAGGCATAGACGCCAGCCCTGAGGTTTTCTTCTCACTGTGGTGGCTCTGAGAATACCTGGCCTGCTTCCTGAAGATGCTGACTATGCTGCTACAAGATAAGCTTCTCAAATGGTGCTTCACTGGTAAAGTGTTCTGACTAACACTAGTGTAGCCAGCTTCTCACAGGTCTGCCCTGGGCTTGACCTAACTTCCGCCATAAGTCTTCTGGTTTCTCCATCTTTGATTCCTGTATAAAACAGTTCCTTCAAGATTACAGGTTGAGACCTGCAAATCGAAATTCAAAGTATTCATTCCAGAAAATGAAAAGGTTCTTGAGCAGGTATCTTTTATATTATTTTCATGTGGGTGTGCATGTGTATGCGTGTATGTGTGTGTGTATGTGCACACAAGCATGTGTACATCAGACACTGTGCATGTATGGAGGTCAGGATAACTTTGTGGAATCATTTCTCTGCTTTCTTTATATAGGTTCCAGGGATTGAACTCAGGACATTAGGCCTGTGCAGGCAAGCATTTTCACCCACTGAGCCATCTTGCTAGCTCTGTGGTAGATACTTTCTTATTAACATTAATTCCTCTGATAAAGGTAATACTATTTTTATTTTCCAGGTATTTTTTAGGAAAAACAAAACAAAACAAAACAAAACAAAAAAAAACGGTGAGATTCAAGAAGCTAAATAGTTTGCCTAAGACACACACCAATTTATCATGGATTCAAAACTGTATCTCAAATGTCAATAGTGAGGTTTTTGGATTGTGTGCACATTTTTTTCCTCACTATTCTCTAGGCCAGAATCTTAATCTGACCCTCAGCTTCTGGCTCTCTAAGCTTTGCTCTCTGGCCTGTTTCACGGCTCTATGCTGTCAGAGCTTCTACTCTTTCCTGTCTGCAGTCTACTCCTATTCCACATTCATTCTATTTCTTCATTATCTGTGTCCAAAAAGACCCTCATTCTGTGTGAATATTCATTTAGTAACAAAAATATGCAACTAGGCTTCTATCATACAAAAGGCCTTTTGAAAAGAGATGTCCACAGTTCCTGTTCTCAGAGCTCGTTGACCATGTCCACAAGCTTGACAAGAGATGGTGCACAGAGAGCAGGTAAACAAGCCGGAACACTACCTAATGAAGTCCTAGGGAGACCCAGAAAGACCTCTTGGGGGGAAAAGTGGATATAAAGAGTTCCAAAACCCAACCAGTAAGTAGTCCACACAGGAAATACTAGCCAAAACAAAATTCTATTGTGAAAATATGGAAAGCTTTTTGGTGGATTCTACAACATAAAATTTGACTGTAGACTATTGTTATGAAGCCTAATTTTCCATTTGAAAAAAATGAAACCTAACTAACCCTTTTGGTAGCTTCTCATCTTCCCCTCTCATCTACTCAAGAGATTCCTATAGAGATCTCTGTTGTGGCAATGACCCAGGCTTTCTCTGGAACCAATCTCTCATGTCTACAGTACAGAACTCTGGATTTTGAGTTTGGCCCATAAGTTTCCAAAATAAAAAATATACAAAGCTAGTTGTGGTAAGATGATGAATTCTGGCCAAACAAATGCAAGGAGAAATATCATATGTTGATTTCCAGAAATATTCCTTATAAGAAGGGTCTTCCCTCTTTGTCATTTCTCCCACCAAGATGCATAGAACTCAGATGGAGCCATGGAGGGCCATGAAAGCAAGGATCACACTTCAGGCGCAGTATAGAAAAGGGGAGAGGGAGCCCAGATCCCTTTGTTTATGCCTACTTTTAGGTTTTATGCCACAGAAAGTAGACTTATACCTTGCTTCTTTCTTGAAGGAGAAAACAAATCATTTTCATTGCCTCTAAGTCAACAGGTTTATGACAAATTCAGCATGAGCTGAAACCCAGTTCACAGCCAGAGTAAGATACTGCCTCTTTCCCAATGACCTTAACTTCAGGTTGGCATGGCATAATGGTAGTGTAAGAACCCTGGGTCCAAGACTGCATGCATTCAAACCCACCTCCATCACTCACTAGTTACATAGCGGTGGGTGAGTTACTCATCCCCCCTGAGCCTCCATTTCCTCACCTATAAAATGGTGATAGTAGTACCTATTTTGGGGGTTGTCATTTGGATTACATGAGTTAATGAGTTACATGAGTTAATATCTTGAAATTACCAATATACAGAAAGCCATGCATGTCTTGGCTCAATAAATCAAGTACATCCATAATTTTTGGACTTCAAATCAGAAAGCATTTATTTAAATCCTACAGACCTAATTTTGGGGGAGATAGAGGTAGTGGAAAGTCAAAAATATTTACATAACAGATGGATTCTTCAAAAAGAAGAAATAAATTTACCTGCAAAAATAACTGTAAGTAGCCTCCCAGTTTTTTAACCTCTTGCCTCAATTCATCTTCAAGCCCTTCTGTGCTGGTACAAGGTGGAAAATCATCCAGCCAGTGTCTGAGTAAAAGCACAAGCTGCTCAAAAGCACACACAACCTGGATGGTAAGTGCCTGTGCTGCTCGGCTGGAAGAGAACACTTGGAAAGAAGAAGGGAAATGATTGGAAGAAATCATCTCTGAACCAAAGAACTTACATATGGTCACCATTAAAACATCAAATAATTATTCAAAATAAAGTGCAATGTGAGTTAGTAAAAACAGTGGGATGGCTTACGGTTGTCCTGACTTTCTTCATCTTGTTCTTCATGAGCTTTGGAAATGGCAAACAGCCCATCATGAATTTTGAGAAGATTATTCATCAGGCTATCTGCTATAGTTTTTTCTTCATCATAACTCTGTCCAAGAAAGTCTATTGATGAACCAATCAATTCTTTGCAAATTCCAGGAAGAAATGATTCTGCTGAATTTGAATAAATGGTGCTTGATTTCTCTTGTAAACCTATGTCAACAGAAAACATTCAGTTTAAATCTAGTTTTCAAACCCCATGCTTTTAAACAAATGCATTAAAGAACCACTGGCCGGTAGGTTATTCACATTTCAATGCATTCTTATCTAGACATGTCAAAGAAATGCAATTCCATATAGGGATCAAATAACCTTTTAAAAGCACAAGTCCATACATTTAGAAGCTCCTCAATCTCAACATAGGTAACAAGAGAATCAAACTATCCCATGTGCCCACTCATTTAATCTCCTTTATATACTTCTTGACAGCAATTAAATTTTCTCACACCTAAGGAACTATAAATAGGTAAAACAATAGCAATACATAGGCTGCATTAAAATGTGATATACTCATACACTAGAAAAGTGGGAAGCAGTAAACAATGCAAGAAATGCTCTAGTACCCGTACTCTTATAGGTCCTCCCAAGGACTGCTACAATCCCAGCAGGCTAAAGGCAGCCAATCATCTGCAGCCAAAGCCTCAGGACCTGCACTCTCTACCATTTCTTTCCAAGGTCCGACACAGTCACAACAGGTTGGTACAGCTGCTCCTTTGCAGCTACTATAGCTCATCTCTGGGAAATAGACTTGTAGAAAATACAATATCTAAGTGTTATCCAGACAAAGTAGTTGTAAAAGTCTCAAAGAACTTCTTTAGAGCCTCACGAAGTAGCTTTATCTTGGAGTATATCACTGGGGTGATCCACAGGGGATTAGAAGTATAAAACTAAAGGGAAGTACAGTAAAGGCATAGGGTGAGGGTATATCTAAAGTTCAGAACAAGGATAGGAGTCTGATTTGGAAGAAAAAAAGCTACCAAGCCCAAAGCTACAGGACCACAGTGAGCCGGTATCGCTGTGATCATGATACTAGATTATAGCTATCAAAAATAGCTAACTATATAGTCTCCAAAATTATTATACTAATGTATGATGGATCTTTCTCTCTCTCTCAGCAGTGTTTTGCTAAATAGCCTAGGATGACTTTCAGTTCTGTCTTTCTGCCTCAGCCTGCTAAGTACTAACGTTACAGATGTGCATCACCATACTCTGCACGCTCCCTCTCTCTCTTTGGAAAACTTCAAGTAAGAAAAAAATCTTCTAACTCTGACTTCCCTTTAAAAATCACTTTTATAAAATATGTAACTCTGAATACTGGAAAAAATATGTGTAGCTGGTAAATAAATTTTACAGCATTTAAAAAAACTATCCTATATTAAAATAAGTAGGAAGTAGGATAAAATTATCTCCCTCAAAGAGAATTTTTTGAGTAAATAACAAAATAAAGCCCTAACTTCTTTTAAGTGAAGATAAGAAATAATTCCTTTTATTCCATTCATATTCCATTAGGACTTTCATTGAATAGATTATTGCATAACTTTCAAACTTTTTGATTTCTAAAGGTTATCTTCTATAAAGTACACATAGCTATACTATACAAATTTTTTAATATAAGCTTTTGTAACGCCCAATTAGATCAACATACACATTTCAACCATTCTTTCTCAATAAATTTCCTTTTCCTAGGTAAAGGTACCCAGCCAAAAGGACATGGTGGCACATGCCTATAATCTAAGGACATGGAAAATGTAGCAAGAGAACACCCCAAATTTGAGGCCAGTCTGGACTATATAACAAGACCCTATCTTAAACAACAACAACAACAAAAAATCATCAAAACCAACCAAAATAACCACTACTCTATTCTGGCCCAGTTGTGGCTTCTGTTAAAATAGATTAGTTTTGTCTGCTCTTCAATTTCACATAAATGGAATTACACAGTATATATTCTTTTGTATCTGGCTTGCTTTCGCAAAATATCATTTTTAAGGAATTTTCCAGGTTGTGTGACTACTACTCGTTCTTTTTCATTTTTGTTCAGAATCCATTGTCAGCAGATAATAAAGTTTACTTTTGTTTTCTGAGTTGGGTTCTGAGTTGGGGGGGCAGTAAAGGACATTGTGTTGGAC
The DNA here is from genome assembly GCA_023101885.1 of Typhlomys cinereus. NCBI lineage: Eukaryota > Metazoa > Chordata > Mammalia > Rodentia > Platacanthomyidae > Typhlomys > Typhlomys cinereus. Next base: position 2,722,513 of record JALPQD010000192.1, read on the forward strand.
TGGAAATATTGTTGCATTGGCTAGGCTGGCACTAAGCTCTTGGGCTCAGAGCAATGCTTCTAACTTGGCCTCAAGCAATTTGAACTAGAGGCATGAACTAGTATATCGAGCTAGAAATAATTCTTAATTTTAATTATTATAGGTAGTTATATATGCCTTTTTAAAATTTTTAAAAATTATTATTATTTATTCAATTGTGCATGTGTGTGCATGTGTGTGTGTGTAGAACCACAGATGAATTCGGGAACCACCATGGACCGCCTCTACCTCCTCCTTGTTTACTCTGCCCTGGGATTCACAGACTCCGCCCTACAAGGACCGGAAATGCAGGCCACCCCTGCTTCCACCTGGTGTCTATACGGGGTCTAGGATCCGAACTCAGGACCTTCTGCCTGCAAGGCAGGGGCTTAACCCCTGAGCCACCTCTCCAGCCCCTTACATATGCCTTCTAAATAATCAACTTATTACAAAAATACTGGTGTGAAATAGTCACTCAGAGGAATAATCTTGTTTTTCCTTTCCAGTTCTGAAGTTTTATTTAAGCACAAATAAAGCAAACCATTTGCTTTCTTTGCTGTGCAGCTTGGCATTGGCATTGGTGACTCTGACAGCACTGTGCTGCTCACTCCACAATGGCTTTGTGGTTCTTGTGAGTGTTCTCTGCACAGTGAGATTTGTTGCACATCAGGAGGACTTACAGCTCCTTCATGCTATGGACCAGGAACTTCCAGAAGCTACTAGGCAGCATGTGCTTTGTTTTCTTGCTGTTCCCTAACTAATATTGGGCATGAGGCTATGACCCTTGAATCTTCTGCGAACCTGTTGCCAACACCTGGGTTTACACCAGTGATACTTAATTTTGACGTACTTGTCTGACTGGTGCTGGATGAACTTCTTGGTCTGCTTTCTGATGATCTTGGCTTTACCAGAGATCTGAGGGCAGCCGTGATGCCAAGCAGGAGATAACAGCCACCTTACAGGCAGCGTTGATAAAGAGGGCTACAACTGTCCATTTAATATTTCTTTTCTTATCTTTTTTATTTTTATAATGCTATGCTAGTATTCAACCCAAAACCTTGGGCATACTAGAGAAGGATTCTGCTTTGAACCCCTAAACAATTTCTTTAATTAGGGTAATTTATTTAGGGCAGTGAATGGGGAGAATAGCTCAGTGACAGAGTATTTGTCTAGCATGCATGAAGCCCTAGTTTCAATCTCCAGAACACCCTCCAGAAAAGTAATTTTGGAATAGGTAACATATTGAGTATTATATTAAAAAACAAAATAGGAAAGAAACACACATTAAAAAAAAAAAGAGAGAAAAAGGCAAGGAGGGAGGGACAGAGAGAGGGAGGAAAAGAAGGAGAAAGAGAGGAAGAGAGAGAGAGAGCAATGCAAAGGAAGCTCTCTTTCCTGTCCACCACACTCTCAAGGATAACCAATACACTGGAGCTATGGGGTACTTCTCCAGAGGATCTTATGTGTTTTTGAGTGTCTACATATACATCCTCCTCTATCTCTTCTTCAGTAAATCACAGTATATAATAATACTTACAACTCTGTTTTGCTTTTTTACTTATAAACCAATATTCTTATACATTTCTGATTTATATTTATACATTTCAAAATTTGAATCAGCTACTTAACTAAAAGGGTTTAAAAACAAATGAGAGTCAGCATTTTTGAAGCAGTAGTCATCTATCCTCACCTCACCTGAGAGGAAGCACAGATGCTAGAAATGGGTGACTAGCACAAGCTCACATGGCCGGTAAGTCAGTACTCAGTGCTTTTCTCACTGCAGACATCTGCACACAAAAATAGTACCTGAATGTGAAGAATGCAGCTGAACTGGGTGGACCTGAACATCATGTAAACAGCCAGAAACCCTCCTATTCTTCATCAAGCTTCTGCTCCTGGAAAGATAAACCACAAGACTGGTCCTTACATGCCACGCAGAATGCTGCTCAGAATGCTGCACACACTACAATCCTGGCCCTTAGAAAGCTGGGGCAGGAGGACTGACAGTTTGAGATCAGTATGAGCCTAAATGATGAGACCCTGTCTTAGAGGGAAAAAAAGTTATTTTCAATTCTCTAAAGAAAACAGACACTTATACATGCTATTCCATCAAGAACAAATTCATTCCGATCACAGAGCAAGAACTTTACTACGTATAGGCATTGTCTTAATATGAAGTTCATTAAACAGAATATTTACTATGTACTACTCTGTAGGCTTTGAATATATGGTGAGGCATGATATCTGGTCTCACTGAACTTAAAGTCCAAAGCAAAGGAGAAGAGCCAGGCAAGTAGTTCAGTAAACGTTATGAGGGCAGAGAATGGTACAGTAGACCCAGAAGAAGAACTTTCATTATGAGAATGAAATTACTTCAACAGGGAGCTAAACCTAAAAAAGCAGACCCTGGGTGTCTTTCCTAACAAAGCTTTCTAGTGCTGTTGATCCATGAAGAAAATTCTGTTTGTTGAAAGGTTGTTAAACAAAAGCATTCTATCAGTAAAAACCTAAAAGCTTCAAATATAAATTTGTTTGTGGATTTTGACAAAACAGAAAATAAAACATAGAAAAATGACTGATAAGAGAAAGAATAAATATCAATTCTCAAACATTATGGTTTTCTACTTAGGAAAAGTATTATTCTTGCCACACTATCATGTTAAACAATATTTAAACCAAATAAAGAAAATGCTTGTCACATTCTTTTAGAGTTTTTACTTAACCTCAAAGGGAAATTTACTTTTAACTGTCAACAGTCTGTGTCATAATTTACAAGCAGTTGAATCAGTCTGCTTTACTGCTCAGCTGTGGCATATCACTGCCCAGCAGCAGTTCCATAATTAAGAATCTGTCAGTGTTTCCATTACCTGCAAGGCATTCTCAGACTTTGCAATTCTGTCATAAACATTCTTACAAGGCTGAAACTTCACATACAAGGTCTCGGACTAAGAGTAATTCATTTTCTAAAAATATGATACTATTAAATTATAGAAATTCTTAAAATTATCTTTGCTGAATGAAAACACCTATTTTCAAAATCTTGGAAAAAGTAAGAGAAACTTTGATTTTGGTGGTAACATTTTAAATGTTTATTAGCTTCTTAATCACTAACCAAAAAAGACAGCAGAATATAAGATGTAGTCAGCAACATCCAGTTAGTGCTCACTGGTTAATGCTCATATTGTGATGCGTGATTCACATAAAGTTTATATTTGTTCATAATTAGAACAGTAAGAAACTAGTAATTAGAGAGGAATTTATAAATCATTCTCTAATGAGCTTGTTGGTCTGATTTACATTGGTGAGGTTTGTATTAGTCTAGATTGACTTTAGTATCTCAGGTTTTATCTTCCATTATGAACCATCCTTGATTGCTTGAGTGTCAGAGCCCAGATCAATGATGACTACTTAGATAGCACTCTCTGTTACTAGTATTGGATCAAAAATCATATTTTTCTCTGTATTCTAGGATTTGAAAGTTCTTTCTTCAGTGCATCAAAGGTCTTGCAAATACTAGGTAAGGGTTTCACTCCAGCCCTAAGATTTAACTTTCTATATGTACTGAACATTCTACAGTAGTCCATTTATGAAAGAACTACTCACTTTAGTAGGAGTCTTACACATATCCCCTGGAATCCTCTTAATAGCCCTGCATCACCAGCCCGATACTGTGTCACAGTGGTCCCAGAAGGAGTCAGGGCAGTTGCCCTGTGCACATACACCTGTACATTTTATAAATGAGAAAAGCAGCACCTGGAGGCATGCTTGTCCAGGACTCTGTCATCAGAGCCTATGTGCTTCTTAATTTGTGACTTTTCAGGGACACAAATACTGTTTGTGGATTTCACTGAAGGAGCTCAGACTCTGTTAGATGATATACTTTGAATTTTATACAGGATAATGCAGGCAACGTCTAGATTAGCAGTTAACATGAAGTAAATAAAGAGGAAATAAGTTGCTAATACTCTACCACCAAAGGCTCTGGGATTTCTGTGGAAAAGGGGGCAGAAAGAATTTAAGAGCCAGAAGAAGGGTTACGAAATCCTGTTCTCCAAAAACAACATAACAATGGAAATCACAACTCATTAACGGTGACAGTAACTGACCCACCTATTAACAACCTACATGGTTGATGATCAGCATGGAAAGCTCTGATAAACAATGAACCCGAAGGTTCAGAAAATTGGCCAAATATATCTAGTAAATGTGCACATGGGGAACCCCCACGGCTCCAAGAGAAAAGCCCTACCTCAGAATCACACAGCAGGCTTTGGTTAAACCCAGGAAATACAAAGCAAAAGGACTTGAATTTTGAAGGAACATGAGGGGGAGGGGGGACAATAGGGGATAAAGAGAAGAGAATAAATGGAATGAACATATGTATTACTTTAAAAAAAAAGTAGTTCCATCTTTGAAAATAATAAATGAGTTTAAAATAAATATGACCAGAAATAAAAGTGAGATATAAAAAAGTTTACTTTTCTAGTGTATGTGTGCATGTTATTTGCATGTGGGGACACGTGTGTACACGTATGTGTGGGTGCTCATGGAGGCCTGAAGTTGGTGCTGGGTCTCTTCTTAGATCACTCCCCACCTTTATTATTGAGGCAGTGTCTCTCCATTGAACCTGTAGGTTGCCAACCAGTTAGTCCTGGGGATTCCCTGTCTTTGCCTCCCAAATGATGGGCAGCTTCCACACGTGCCCTAAGTAGGTACCCGGGACCCAAACTTTACAGGGCAAAGACTTGATGCACTGCACTATCTCCTCAGTAAGAAAGTTTTAAAGCCCAAATGGATCTTCACCTGAAGGATGTGAGGAGATATGCTATAAATTTAAAGTCAGACATGAATGTCAACTCTTTCTGCTATTAGCTTTGGGCTAATAGCTCTGTGACTTTGGGCAAATTATTTAGCCTATTTAAACTGTTTCTTCATTTGTAATATGGAGAATGGGCAACAACAACACCAATCTCTAGATTTGTGGTACTAGATACTAGATACTAAACAAAGTCATGCTTATCAAGCATTCAATACATGATTCATGTGTTTTAAACAGGATGTTACTGTGTTGCCCAAGGTCGCCTCCAACTCATATCCTCCTGCCTCAGTCTACCAAGTGTGGGTATGCCAGGCACACGACACCGCACCTGAATGTATACTTAAATGTTCTATGGGAACTCAAACTCACTGTGGCCAAAGTGCAGCTGCCACCGTCTGAGGAAGCACCGTTTCCTGCTAGTCAGCCAGTAGCTGAAAACAGGAGGCATCCCATAGCCAGTTACCATGTTCTGTCTGTAAACTGGCGACTTTCCCGCCAGTCCTGCCCAGCCTTTTTCAGGTCTTAGTCAAATACTTCTCCTTTCCTCAATTCCTGGCTCATGAGGACAGAGAGTATTTCATTCATCTGGATGGTGCTCAGAACATGGCAAGCAATAGTCACTGCAAAATAGTTGTTTAGAAGCAAACTAAAGGGCTAAACATTCTACAACTTTTCCATATCATTTAGATTCTATGCTCCGAGCATCTAAAGTCTAAGCAGAACTACATTTTCCATAAAAAGCCTTTATTCATTAAAGATGTTTTCTATGTTTGAAGTTTTAATAAATAAAACTTGGCATATTCTCTGTCAGTTTGATTTAATCTTTTCTTGTGCTCAAACTACCTTCTGTAACTTACAATATACTATCACAGAGCAGGCTTTGTCAGATTCTTGAGAAACAGAAGTTAAACAATAATATTCTTTTTTGCTTTAACAGGACAACAGATTTATACCATTCTGAGTTGTTCTTAAAACTAGCAGAATGAAATAGTGACTATTTTTATTCCTTTTCTAATAGACTAACAAACTCATTCTCATTATAGACATATCTGTTAAAACATATTTTTAAGATATATAAACTATGCACAATGTATGGCTTATATATACTCATGACTTACACATATTCAAATGTTCACACACAGAACAAGTAAACTAGTAACACAAATGACTTTACCTCCTTCTAGAAAGTGAAGAAACTGGTGTATTTGTAATATCAGGTTCCCATTCATCTTCAGGGTCACAAAAGACATATTCACTCCTATTATTACCGTTACACTAAGAATAATAAAAAATATAGTTCCCATTAATTAGGAGTAGAAAATTTTTTACAACTAAATAAAAAGCTTAAATAATGTTACAGTAAAACACAAAAGTGGCAAATTATAGGCTGTCTGATGTAAGCCTAAAAAAACCAATCATAGGCCAGGGAGATGGCATATGGGTTAAAGCCATAAAGCCATTGAAAGCAAAAGGACCTGAGTTTGGATCCTACATAAAAATGTAGGACAGAAATGGCAGAGGTCTGTAATCTCAACCTGGAAGGCAAGCAATAAGAAGGTGGAGAAATTCAGAGTGATTCCTGAAGTCACCCTTAGGCCCCCACAGGTACATATACACTTAAGTGCCCTCTTGTACATACACATATGCTACAAATGTGCATACATAATCAAAAAAGAAAAATCACATAAAATATAAGAACACATGTATAAAGAAACATGTTATTATGAAGTCCATCATTCTGTATGCTAACTTGAAAGAATTAACTAAAACAAAAAAATTACATGATGCTGGGGATTACATTAAAATAGATTTAGTAAAAACAAATGAAATCAAATACTTCAAAAATAATATACTTGGGCTGAAAAATAGCTCAGTTGATAAAGTCCTTGCCTTGCAAGCATGAAGACCTGAGTTGGATTCCCAAAAATCGTGTAAAAAATGCCTGAGATAGTGGTATTTTGAGGAAATGGAGACAGAGATTCCCCAGAACTCACTGGCAAATTCCAGGCCAGTGAGAGACCCTGTTGCAGAAGGAGAAAAAATGGCGGCCAGCCTGAGGAATAATACCTAAGGCTGTCGTCTAGCAGGCATTATGCACACATACAAAATAAAACACTGTCCAGGTTTGATTTGCTGGCATTTCATTCATAATTTTTACAGCTGTGTTCATACTAAGATTGGTTTTTAATTATCTTCTAAGTCATCATATCTTCTTTTCTGTTTTTGTTTTTAATCAATTATTCTAGCATGATAACATGAATGCGAAAAGCTCTCTAACAGCTTGACAATAGGATTTATCTATTTTTTGGCACTCTACAGATATGTACTCAAAATTGACTAGAATTAGCATCTTTTCTTGCTCCACTTTTTAAACAGTTGTTTCTTTGAAGCTACTTTATTGACAGCTTTCCAAATTATTACATGGTTATTCCTTCATTGAGTAAGCTTTCATGATTTATCTTTTCCTAAAGTCTTCTCTTTAAAAAAAAAATCTGCAAATTTAATAATACAGGACTCTAAGTCAACATAACATAAAGATACATGAATATCCATGGTTATTGTTAGACTATTCACAAAAGCCATAAAATAGAACCACCCTAAAATCCACTAAGAGATGAATGAATATAGAAAATATGTACACATACACCATAGGATTTAATACAGCTGTCAGGAAAAATGAAGTTACATTTGTAGGAAAACAGATGCAACCTGGAAATCATTATAAGAAAAATAAGTCAATCCAGACTTGTTTTCTTTCATATAAAGATTCAAACTGTGTATATGTGTGTATATTTATATGTGTAGTTGTATAAAACTTTTGAAACTAGAAAATGGACCATGAGATGGGAGAAGAGGTCTTCATGGAGATGGAAAGAGAAGATACTAGAACACAGGTGACATGAGCAGAAGAGGGGAGTACTGAAGAAAGGAAGGGGACCGGGCACAGCGGGTAGGGAAATGAATGAAAACAAGTCCAATGATGTACATATACTACTTTGTATACTAACGTGAAAATGAATAAAAACAATTTTAAAAATCTAAGCAAAATTATATTGGCACACACAATTTTAATTAATCCCTTATATTTGTCTAAATATCATTTGTTGTTGTTATTTTGAGACAGGGTTTCACATAGCCTAGGCTGACATTGAACTCCTTATGTAGTCAAAGGTGGATTTGAGCTTTTGGAATGCTAGAATTACAATAAATGCCATCACTCATCCCTAAAATTCATGTCTGTCTTCAAACTTTCAGAGATTCTAACTCATTAATTATGCTTTGTCCTTTACTTGCTTACCATTGTCTTACTTTATTATTTTCTACACTGGGTTAACTATTTTCACTTTCCATTAAGGAATTCAAGCATTAAGGTTGTAATTTGGCAACATCCTATATGTTTCAATGTACAATAATTCTTTATCATTATTTAAGTACTGCAGATTATAATTCTACTATAGTGACATAATTTAAAGGTGGGATACTTGACATACAGAAGTAAAACAACATGTTATAATATTAATTTTTTTGCATGTATGTGTGTGTGCACATGTATGCACACACTTGTGTTTTCTGTGTACCAGAGAGCACTTAAATGTGTGTGTCTGTGGAGTCCAAGGATGACATAAGGAATCACTCTGGATTGCTCTTCCTCCTTATTGTTTTGCTCTGAGTTTTCCAGGTTCCATCTTCCAGGGCCAAAAGTGCAGGCTATTGCTATATCCGCCTGGCATTTTTACATTCAATCTGGGGATCAGAACTCAGGTCCTTTTGTTTTAGAGGAAAAGGCTTTAACTCCTGATTCATCTGCCCAGCTCTACAATATTAACTTTAAATTCATACCATTCACAAAATTTCATAATAAATTTCATGAGGTTCAAAATTATAAACTTTCAAATAAAACTGTAAGGACTGAACAATGCTTCAGTAAGCTCTCTAGATTAATAAATACATTTGAACATAGCAAATTAAAAATGCTATATAGACAGTCATGGTGGTAACAAGCCGATGGTAATCTCAGCACTTAGGCAGGAGGATCAAAAGCTTCCAAACTACATAGCAAGTTTGAGACCAAACTGGGTTACATGAGATTCTATTTCAAACAAACAAGAAAAGGAAGGAGGAGGAGAAGAAGGAGGAGGTTTATGACAAAACGAAATCAAGAAAAAGGTCATATAATCAGGGAAAAAAGAGTGATATTAAAAAGTGGAGTGCTAGGCTGGAGAGATGGCTCAGGGGTTAAGATTCTGCCTCACAAGCAGAAGGTCCTGAGTTCAGATACCAGGTGCCATATGAAAATGCCAGGAGGTGGCCTGCACTTCTAGCCTTGGTGGTCAGAGCCTGGGAAATCCCAGAGTGAAGCAAAAAGGAGTAGAAGCAATCCAAGATGATTCCTGAAGTCATCCTTGATCCTCCACAGGGACACACACATAATAAACAAATAAATAAACAGTGGCATACTGGCCCCTAAAGAGGATATCATAACACCTCCTTCTCCAGGTGTGGGGGTTCAGGGAATAAGATCCAGAGAGTAGGGAGAAGTACTACAACTGGGTCTTCTGAACTTGGCAACTCTACTTACTGCAGCTCGACTCTCTCCATCTACCATGTGAATTTCCTGGGACTGAATTTAAGTCTCCAAATCTGTAAACAGGCACCTTATCTGCTGAGCTGTCTCCCAACAATTGATCAGGGAATGGAAAAGTGCTCATAAGGTACCACCCCTCCCTGAAGGTCTATTAATGGTTAATGCTGGCTGTGAGAGGGAGAGCCACTTTCTTCAGTGCTGTAGACACTGATATATCACCTGTGCTCCAGCAAGGGCCAGGCACATGCTAATGTAGGCAACCCACATTAGCTGCTATATCACTAGCTCACGATATAAAAGTAGGAGGGAAACTGTTGGGAAGATTTCCAGTAAGAGGAGAAAGATGAGATAGAATAGCACGGGATGAAAATTATTAAAATTAATTGTATGAAACTGCCAAAAAATAAAAAGAAATAAATTATTAAGAATATTGAGAAAGGGGGCTGGAGAGGTGGCTCAGGGCTTAAGCCTCTGCCTTGCAGGCGGAAGGTCCTAAATTAGGATCCTAGACCCCACGTATAGACGCCGGGGCGGAAGCGGAGGGGGGGGGGCTGCGCTTCTGGTCCTGGTAGGGCGGAGCCTGTGAATCCGGGGCAGAGTAAACAAGGAGGAGGTGGAGGCGTCCATGGTGGTTCCCGAATTCGCCCGTGGTTCTACACACACACACACAATTGAATAAATAAGAAAAAAAAAAAAGACTATTAAAAAAGGGCTACAGAAATGGATCAGGGGTTAAGCTTCTGACTTGAAAGCAGAAGGACGTGAATTCCAATCCCATAATCCCATGTAAAAATGTTAAGTGGAAATGTCGGCAGCTCGTAGTTCTGACTCTGGAAGATGGAGTCTAGGAAACCTTTGGGCCTACATAGGAACACACAGTACCCTCTGATACACACACATACACACAGACACACACACACGCAGGCACATGCACACATGCATGTGTGCACAAAAAAACTTAAAAAAGATAAATTATATAAAGCACTTGTATAGATATATTAGTTCACTACTCACATTTCACTTAAAAAATTCGAAGGATTTTTTCCTTTACTCATAAAGAAATGAAGAGTCAATTCTTTAGAATCTCTAGCTTCTAAAATACAAACTGAAGCAAATTGGTAAATCGGTATGAGGCAATGTTATGGCAAACAATCTGTTAACTAACATCAAAGTAGAAAGAAAAAAAGAAAAAAATTAAATTTTGATTCCATTTTGGAAAACAAAAGGCAAGAAAACAGGATATTAAAAATTATTGTAGGACTGGAGAGATGACTCAGGGGTTCTGCATCAAAAACAGAAGGTTTTGAGTTTGGATCCCAGGTCCCATGTAAAAACACCAGGTGGAACTGGCTGAGACCTGCACTTCTGGCTTGGTGGGCAGAGCCTGGGAAATCCCAAAGCAAAGGAAGGAGGAGTAGAAACAATCTAGGATGATTCCTGAAGTTACCCTTGGTCCTCCACAGGACTCACAGTGCGCTCTCTCTCTCACACATACACACACAGAGTAAATACATAAAATTTAAAAAATTTTTTTAAAAATTAATGTATAGGGCTGACAAGATGGCTCAGTGGGTGGAACTCTTGCTGCATTGGATAATGCTGATATGTGCTTGGTGTAACTGCACTCATGCATATACATACACACACAATAAACTTTCATACGTGTGTGTGTGTGTGTGTGTGTGTGTGTGTGTGTGTGTATCAGAAGGCACTGTGTGTTCAAGTGAAGGACCAAGTATGACTTCAAGAATCATCCTGGGAGAACAAGGATTGGAGTTCCTTTTCGTCAAGATGGCGCTGAAAGCGAAGAAGGAAGTTCCTGCCCCTCCCAAAGCTGAAGCCAAAGCTAAGGCTTTGAAAGCCAAGAAAGCAGTGCTGAAAGGCGTCCACACCCACAAAAAGAAGAAGATTCGCATATCACCCACCTTCCGGAGGCCTAAAACCCTGCGGCTTAGGAGGCAGCCCAAATACCCTCGCAAGAGCACCCCCAGGAGAAACAAGCTTGACCACTATGCTATCATCAAGTTCCCCTTGACCACCGAGTCAGCCATGAAGAAGATAGAAGACAACAACACACTTGTGTTCATTGTGGATGTCAAGGCTAACAAACACCAGATCAAACAGGCTGTAAAGAAGCTCTATGACATTGATGTGGCCAAAGTCAATACACTAATCAGGCCTGATGGAGAGAAGAAAGCCTACGTGAAACTGGCTCCTGATTATGATGCTTTAGATGTTGCCAACAAAATTGGGATCATCTAAACTTGAGTCCAGCTGCTAACTCTAAATACACATCTTTTTCACTATAAATATGAAAAAAAAAAAAAAAAAAAAAAAGAATCATCCTGGATTGCTTCTACCTCCTTTTTGCTTTGCTGTGGGATTACTCAGGCTCTGCCCATAGGGCTGGAAATGCAGGCTGCTGTCATTTCAGCCTGGCGTTTTTATGTGAGACTTGGAATCCTTCTATTTTTGAGGCAGAGTCTTAACCCCTGATCCATCTCTCCAGTCCATACGCAGCAAAATTTTAAAAACCTAATAAATTAAGTCATGTTTTTAATTGTGAACACTGAAAGCAACAACTGGAAATACTTCAAAGGAAAACTGGGAGAATATAAACACAGGTATTTAAAGCTAAGTATATTAAAATACACATCGAAAGGGACAAGAAGACAACTGTAAACGATGTAAAATTGTTTTATGTCTATTGACTTTTTCTCCCCTGAAGCTTAAAATGCAAAAATTAAAAAAAATACAATTATATATAACTTGGTAGATGCAGTACTAAATTTCTCTATCACCTATAACTATATCACAACAAATCATGAACAATCGTTAATGTTGGGGGTTTGGGCAACTTATAGACTTCCTTTGGTTGTATTTTCCAAGTCTCATGTAGGTTAGACTGGCCTTGAACTTCTGATCTTCCTGCCTTCATGTCAAGAGCTACGTTACAAGATAATAATCAGGTACCATCATATCAGCTTTATTTTTAAAGTTGACAAGGATTTTATTTTTACAAACCTCATAAAGTTCTCTCATTGCTGCGAGTTTAGATTCAAACTTTTCCAGATTCCAGAAAGTTGAGATCCCAAGTTGCAGGTTACGAACCCGAACAAAAGTATTAGAACTACTTTTGTCTGTTGTTTCATGCCTGAAATGCCAGAGAAAAACACTTAACATAAAACACACATACCTGTTCATATCAATAGTTTTCTGAAACAGAATAACTTCCATAAAAATTCAGCATTCTATAGTAAAAACTTGTTTAGTAACAACCATGTCTAACAATATTATATAACTTCCTATATAAACTTATTTTTAAATTAAAAAGTAATCCTCTAAAAACATGCAGTGCAGGGCTGGGAATGCAGCTAGCGGGATAGCTCTGGACTGCAAATGTGAGGCCCTGCATTTGCTCACACACAAAAAAATATGTGAAAAGTTGACAAATTTTCAGCTTAAAAGAAAACTGGTAGATTCTTGGATCTTCTTGTTAAACTCCTTTCACTCACAGGAGAGCTCCAAAAGGAAAGTCTCAAAATGTCACTGCAGGATCTGACGGCCAGTCTCTCCTTCAGGTACTGTAGTATAGGTTTGTGAGACTAATTTAAAAAATAAAACCATACACAGATAAACTACTCTAAAACAAATAATTACTCCATAACCAGGATTATTAGCTACTCACCTGTCAAAAATATAGTGTTTCTTCAGTTTGGTACTGATGGCATTGGCCTCCTGAATCATCATTGAGAGTTTCATGGAGCTCCAATTTGGTTGAACTAATGCAAGCATACAAATGAGATTCAAACACATATACTCAGAGAATTTCCATATAAATACTGATTTTAAGTGAATGCTTTTAACTTTATATTACAGAATAATGTTTGAGTAAATTTTCTTTAATTTTTAATATCAAAATGTTCTTCAGATAAAATGAGCTCTCTCCTCTTAAGGAATGGTACAAACCTGAGGTTGGCACTGAGAAAATAAGGACAGTACAAGATAGGAAACACCATAATGCTTTTTTTCTAATATATTTGAAAGTTGTTTTTCAAATTCTTTTTCTCCCTATTATTTAATTTCTCAAAAGTATCAGGTAAAGTATACTATCGATTTATTTATATAAAACCATATCCTTTTTCAGTTTTTCCTAGAAAGGATTTACAAGACATAAAAATAAAAAGGGTGCTAGTGATATGGCTCAATAGGAAAGCACTTGCTTAGCATTGTGAAAACTTGGGTTGAATCCCCACACAATGAAAACTAAAAATAAGCAAATAAATAATAAAAAAGAAAAGAATTTAGCTTACAGTTCCATTTTTATAATTTAAGTTTATTATTCTATTTTCTGCACTGCAAGTGACTGAACTGTCACATGCTAAGCATACATTCCTGACCATCAGTGTAATAGTGGCATGAATGTAAAGGAGACAACCAAAAGTTTTTTGATCAGATTTAAGGCCCACTTGTCAGCAGGGAACACATTCCTGCTACCATAAATCAGAATAAGAACCTATGAAAGGGGAGGACATAGGTCCCAGGGAAGAGCAATGTTTATCTGTGAAGACATTACATCAAGTACCTTTTATTTTCCCTGTTACTAAACCCATAGATTGAAAGAACATTCATCACTCAACCTTGACACTTCCTTATGCAACAGAAGGTTTTTATTATAGAAAAGTACCACTGACTATAGACAGCTTGGCCCTAAACAGGACATCTAAGTCACCTACACCCCCCACCCCAAGGCTCAGAGAACATCTCAGAAGAAGGGGTAGTAAGACTGCAAGAGCCTGAAGTGATGGCTCAGGGGTTAAGACTCTGCCTTGAAAGCAGAAGGTCCTGAGTTCAGATCCCAGGTCCCATGTAAAATCAGCAGCCTCTAGGTAGAGCCTGGGAAATCCCAAAGAGAAGCAAAAAGGAGGTAAAAACAATCCAGGGTGATTCCCAAAGACACCCTTGGGTTTACATAGGGACACACAGTGCCACATAGTGCCCCCCCCAATAAATAAAATTTAAAAAAAAGAAGCCTGAAGTGGGACGTTATATCTTGGATATGACAGGGATGTGGTATCCATGATTTCATGGCAGACATGTATATTTTCACAAAAACTTCATGGGAATTGTCCTATCAACACTTATGGAAGGAGAAAGATCTTAAAAGCTCCGCACCTCCCTGAGTGACTGATGAGGACTAATGCTGATAGGGAAGAAAAGGAAGATGCTTTCCTTAATGGTATACCCACTAATCTATGACACTTGCTGGAGCATGAATCATGTTAAGCAGATGTCACCAAAGGCAAATCAGAAGAAACACCATAGGGTCCTACAAGTGAAAAGACTTTAAAGGAGGAGGGAGGAGGCAGAGGGCTGGAGTTTAACAGTCAGGCTAGGAGTGATTTAGGGATTTAGGTGGTATACTAGGGGGCGGGGATTGGGGAAGAGAGGGTTAGAATATGCAGGGTGGGGACAGGTTTAGGGTGAAGACATAGGATGTAAGGTGCTGAGGGTAGAGTTAGGGTAGGAAGATTAGGGTTAGGGTCGGAAGATAAGGTTAGGGTGGGTAGGAGGGGGAAGATGGTAGGAGCTAGGCCCCTGGTTATAGAGGCTGGAAGGAAGCAGAAAAATCACAAAGCTGGAGTGCAAAGCTGACAGAAACCCTTCTATGCATGCACCCCATCTTTTCAGCTCTTGGCCAGCCACCTCGGTTCCCACAGGTTCCCACAGCAATCAATGGACCCACAGCAATCAATGAACCCTCCTGCCTGTATTGCCCAATTAAAAAAGGGAGAACTTTCGGACCCTCAGGAGCAGAGAAACTGGTCCCCTCCAAGTATGGCTCCAGGACTTGTTTCTTGTTCCAAATCTCTTTTAATCCTCTGGTTCTTCAGCAGACAAATGGGTATGTGCATACCCACACAGCTGTGCAGAGATGAGTCTGATACTGCCCCCAAGGAAGGTGCAGAATCTGGCATCTTCTGGAAGAATCTGGGGGTGGGCAGCAGACCATCTGGGCATATGAAGGGGGTGATACTGGGTGGTGTTGTTTGGTATGTGGTGCTGGGGCTAGAAGCCTAGATTTCACACACAGTAAGCAAGTATTTTGGCACCTAGCCACAAATCAGTCCTGTGGGTCTGATGAATATTAGGAAGTTTTAGCATAGCCATACTGGGACGATCTCCAAAAGCAACTTTTTAATCCTTCAAAGAGATAAAGTCTCCAATTTCCTCAATCCTCTCAGTTCCTGAAAGGATATAGAGATGAACTCACCATTGCAAATAAACTAAGAAAGGTCTCCATCCTGAATTTGGCCACAAGATCAACTGGGCTGGGCCCTATATGAACAGACCAATGAGATGTAAAGGATCAAAAGTTGTAATTAGGTTGGCAGAAACTGGAGTTAACCAATGAGAAAAAGCCACCTTTCTCAGGCCTGCCTAACCCTATAAATACTGCTGAACCTGGGAACCATTTTGGTTCACTTGCCCTTCACAGTTTCATCTTTAATCTTCTCTAATAAAATCTGGCTTAATTCTCAAAAGAAAAGAAAAAGAAAAAAAAAAATAGGAGGGAGTCTGGTAGGAGACATAAAGGGGAAAAGAGAGGGAATGAGATTGAGGATTAAGGGATGAACTACCATTAATTCACTATATCCATGCATGCAACACTAAAAATACATTAAAAGATGTATTTATGAATCTATGAAATGAGTGTAAAAAATTTTAATCTATGACAATAATACTGTGGCTACTTTTAAGAGAGTGACATAAAAAGAGAAAAGAGGGGCTGGAGAGGTGGCTCAGGGGTTAAGCCTCTGCCTTGCAGGCGGAAGGTCCTGAGTTCAGATCCCAGATCCCACGTATAGACGCCAGGCGGAAGCAGGGGCGGCCTGCGCTTCTGGTCCTGGTAGGGCGGAGCCTGTGAATCCCGGGGCTGAAGGAGGTGGAGGCGGCCATGGTGGTTCCCAATTCGTCCGTGGTTCTACACACACACACACACACACACAGACACAGACACACACACGCGCGCACATACACACGCACATGTGCACAGTTGAATAAATAATAATAATAAAAAAATTTAAAAGAGAAAAGAATCCTTATCAAATTAAAGAGTCATAGTGAAATATGTTAACTCTCAAATAATATCTGGAATTTGTTTTAAAATAGCAGAATTTATCTCTTGGATGCAAGGATGATTTAACATATGAAAATTGAGGTGTGATATAACATTTAACAGACTAAGGTAAAAATCATAAGATCATTTCAATAGGTGATACATGTCTATAATCCCAGTACTTGGGTGGCTCAAACGGGAGGACTGCAAGTTTGAAACCAACCTGAATTACATGACCCTATCTCAAAAAAAGAAAAAAAGAAAAAAAAATCACACAGCTGTTATTGTCAATGCTGAAAAGGTGAAAGCTTCTCCTCTAAGATCAGGAACAAGATGAACTGTGTCTCATGAGATCTACAATCACCTGGGAGTCAGGCCTCTGTGCATGCTTGTGGGAGATTATCTTCATTAGGTTAATGGAATGGAAACACCAACTGCTGGTGAGACCATTCCTGAACTGTATGAACAGGAGAAATGAATTGAATATAAGCATTCATTGCTCTCCAACTGTAGGTGCAACATAATAAGCTGTCTTAAAGCTTCTACTGCTATGACTTCTTAGCTATGATGAACTGTAACTTTGTGAGACAAAATAAACCCATTCTCCCTTAAGTTGCTTTAAAAAAAATCCTCAAAAACTTTTTTGGTATTTGAGAGAGAGAGAAGAGAGAGAGAGAGAGAGAGAGAGAGAGAGAGAGAGAGAGAAGAGTACATATTATGATGCCACAGGACAACTTTTTGAAAGTCAGGTCTCTCCTCCTGCCATATGGGCCTCCAGGATGCATCTGCATATCTCTGGATTTGCGAGCAGATGCCCTGTGCACTAAGCTCCTTAAGTTGCTTTTATCAGAATATTTTGTCACAGCAACAGGAAAAAAACTAAGACACTTAGTTACTTCTATTCTACCCTTGTCACTTCTGTTCAACAGAAGCTTAGAGGTCCTAGCCAGAGCAACTGGCCAAGAAATAGAAGGAAATGACATCCAAGTTGGAAAGTAAATAAAAGTTCCTCTAGAGATGACCTGATCACCAGTACAGAAAACCTAAAGAATCCACCAAAAAGTTGCAAGATACATCAACATAGAAAAAAGATTGTTTCTACACACTAAATATGAAAAACAGAAAAATTATTAAAAACAATTTCATTTATAATAGCATATGGATTACACTGAATCTGTCCATTGTTTTGGGTAGTATGGCTATTTTAACAGTATTCATACTGTTAATCCAGTATTTCCAGCTTCTTTCATGAATACTGTTAAAATAGCCATACTACCCAAAACAATGGACAGATTCAGTGTAATCCATATGTTATTTTTCACAGAAATAGAAAAAAAAATTCCCCAAATTACACTAGAAACAAAAGATCTGGAGGAGCTACCGCAATCTTGAACTTTAAAAAGCACACAACTGGAGGAACCATACTGCTGCCTCCTTTCAGAAAATACTACCAAGTTGTAGTAGTCAAAACAGTACTATAATGATACAAAAACAGACATATAAGCTAATGGAATAAAATAGAAAGCCCACATATCCATACGATCATGGCCATCTGATCTTCGACATACCACACAAAAAGAAAGGGACAGTCTCTTCAATAAATGGTATTGGTTAGAAATAGTAGGTGCATATCTGTAATCCCAGTAGTTGGAAAGGTGTTGGCAGGAGGATCACGAGTTCAAAGAAAATCTTAGCCAAATAGCAGGTATGAGTAGATTGAGCTACGTAAAACCTTGCCTCAAAATACCAAACAGCATTAGAAAACTTGGGTAACAACAAACAGAATGAAAACAAAACTTCATCTCACATGATATGCAAGAATTAACTCAAAGAGGATTAAAGACTTAAATGAGGGCCTGAAAGACTGGAACTACCAGGAAAAAAAAGAAAAAGTTTAATAATGGTATAAGCAGGCTGGAGAGACAGCTAGGGAGTTAAGACTTTGCCTTGAAAGCAGAAGGACCTGAATTTGGATCGCACATCTCACATAAAGACACCAGGAAGAAATGGAGGCGGCCTGCACTTCTGGCCCTGATGGTCAGAGCCTGAGAAATCCCAGAGTAAAGCAAAAAGGAAGTAGAAGCAATCCAGGATGATTCCTGAAGTCATCCTTGGCTCTCCACAGTCACACATATACCCTCTGATACACATACCAAAAACTTAAAAAAACAGAAACAAAAAACAGTCTAAGCAATGTTTTTTGGGGGATCTGACTCAAGAGCAACAAAAGCCAAAATAGACAAATGGGATTATATTGATTAAAATGCTTGTGTGCATTAAAGGAAACAATCAACTGTAAAGAAATAACCTACAGAATGGGAGAACATATTTGGAAACGATACATCTGAAAAGAGGTTAATACCTAGTGTGTGTATACACAACTGAAACAACTCAACAGCAAGAAAAACACCCATTCACTAATGGACAAAATATTTAATTAGACATTTCTCAAAATACCTATAAATAACCAGCAATGAAAAGATGTGCAACATCACTAATCACCAGGGAAATGGAAACCAGGGCACTGATTTAACTGAATTATAAGGATACGAATTCCATTCATGAGGGTCCTTGACTTATGACACCTAGCAAAAGCCCCATCTCCTAATACCACAACATTGGAGTTAGAAGTTCAATAAATGGGATCAGTGGGATGACTCAGTGGCTAAAACCTCGAGCCATCAAGTCTGACAATTGCCAGATCCCACATGGTAGAAGGAGAGAATCAACTTTGCAGGCTGACCTCTGACCTCCATACATGCTGTGACATATGTACACCCATATACACACTCAAATAAATGTAAAAAATATATAATTTCAATAAGTGAATTTGAGGACAGGGGACTACAAATATTGTTTCACTGATACAACTAATAATTGATCATTTTACAAATAATCATTTCTATGAATAGAAATCTATTCATATATAAAAAAAATCAGAATCTAGAATAAAGATTTATTTTTTTCTTTTCAGTACCAAAGAATCAAATCCTGGGGTTCATTCATGCTGGGCAAGCACACTACATAATCCTTTATCTCAAACAAGCATTTAAATACATGAAGAAACATTTAGCAGTTATAATGTAAGCAAAGGACTTTATAAATCATGCTAAAATTCGTGTATACTCACTCATGAAAGTTTTATCCCTATTGCCCCGATTTTGCTGGAGAATTTCTACTTCTTTAGCAATTTTTTGTTTTTCATTTTCTAAGGCTTCCAGAATTCTTGCATGACGAATGCTGTGGTCTTCTAAAGCCTAGTTGATATCATTCAGAGAGACAATAAGAGAATAAGCAAAAAGAACAATTATAAAACCAGAGGAAATGAATACTAAAATGTTTCACTACAGTAGCTATTTTGCTATTTCTATATAACCCATAACATCATGTTATTTATCTTACATGTACACAACAAAATTTTTAAAGAACATAATAACAACAACAATGTAAAGAAATCTCATTTTACTGTGGTATAGCCAAGTTAAAAAACAGCAATCAGACTAGAGAGATGGCTGAGGGGTTAAGACCCTGATTGGCATTGAGTTTGTTTTTCTCTCATGTATGTCATATATCATGGTTTAAGGCTGGAAAGATGGGTTAAGACTCTGTCTCACAAGCAAAAGGTCCTGATTTAGGATCCCAGGTTCCACATAAAAACACTTGATTCCTGCCTCTTACTTAAAAATACCATGCACCCGTTTCCAGGTACTACTGCATTAAAATTGCAGCTCTCTAGTGTGTGGTTGATGATCAGCTTCAATAAAGCCTCCCATCTGATAAAGTGTCTCCTGTCAGTGTGGTGAAGTCCTGAGTGGCCCCAGACCTGTAACAACTGCACTGATTTCATTGGGCACACATTGAACACAAAACGTATTTTTAAATGATTTATAAAATTATTTTCCCTACTACAAAGTTTTTTTTATTCTCTTATATTTATTTTTTATAACATTTTTTATTATTATTTCCGCTCATACAAACTTAATAGGTACACAGGTTTCCTCCCTCCCTCTACCTACCCCCTACCCCCTTGCTCCCCCTCCCCTCACCCCTCCCTCCCCATCCCCCAGTACCTTCTCCCCCAATTCCCCGGAGAGTCCTTTAATGTGCATGCCATACTCTCCTCTGGGCCCTCCTCTCCGATGACGTACAAGGACCCAGTGGCCTTTCCCTGAACACTACTACTATGGAACACTACTGTGGCTGTCAATTCCTTGCCTCCAAGGATCTTGGTGCCTTTAGCAAATGCTAGACTTTGTGGGGACAATAGTGTGTTGGACATTGCACAGGGCATGTAAAGTCCAATTAAGATTGCTTTACCCCTAACTTGTGTGGAGTATCTCGCATATCATTGCTCCTCCCATCCTTGTGCTCTTACACTCTTACCGCCCCCTCTTCCGCAAATTTCCCTGAGCTTTAGGATGGGGAGAGATTAATCTGGCCTAGTTCTAGGTGGTTGATACAGAGTCTCTGAAGTTCTGGATTATGGTTCGTTGATTTTCTTTTGCACCTACTACAAAGTTTTTGATGGCACAGATTAGTATTTTTTTCTTATTTCTAAGACCTAAAGAACCTTTAGAGAAAAAAGAAAAAAAAAAAAAAGCTTCTCGAGAAAAGACTTCTTTGTTGACTAAAGCAGCTAAACATAAAAGATACAAAGAAAAAAAATTAACCCCTAGTTTGGCACAAAAAAAGTCAATAATAACCCACTAACAAGTATTTTCCCAGGTTTAAAAGTTCTGTTTCTCTCCTAAAGAGCTGGTGTGGCTACTCTGCATCTTTGAATTGACTGGAAATGTTAATGCACTATGCATACTTTGGGATTTCTAGGAGGATTTTCTTCTACTCTACTCCCAGCCTTGATGTTCCCCATTCTACAAACTTATAAGAAAGATGATAGGACTGCAAAGATGCCTCATAGGTTAAGATTCTGCCTCAAAAGCAGATCCTGAGTCTGGATCCCAGATCCCATGTAAAAAACACCAGGCACAAATAGCTGCGGCTTGTACTTCAGGTCCTTGTGGGCGGAGCCTGGGAAATCCCAGAGCAAAGCAAGAAGGAAGTAGAAGCAATCCAGAATGATTCCCAAAGTCACCCTTGGCCCTCCACAGGAACATATAGTACACACACACACACACACACACACACACACACACACACATTTAAGAGAGAGAGAGAGAGAGAGAAAGAGAGAGAGAGACTGTGCTGGCTGCAGCAGCACATATACTAAAATTAGAATGAGACAATGAATATTAGCATGGCCCCTGCACAATGATGACACACAAATTCATGAAATGTATCATATTTTTTAAAAAAGAAAGATGATAAAATCACTACCTAAAATTAAAACTTTAAAATGGAGAAAGACAGCCTCAAAGCCAAGTTAAAATAGTGATCTTCCAACTCTAATGTCCACCAATACTCCTACAAAGCCTATTAAAACATGTTCAGAGCTGTGCCCCAGAGAGCAGACTTTAGTTCTGGAGAGAGAACTCAGAATGTACATTTCCAATAGATTCCCAGAGACTGAAGTTTTTTGATTTTAAGAGCAGCTAATGTAAAGATAAAGAATTGAATACATTAACAAATTAACATTCATTCCATTTACCCTTCAGTCTTGTAAACTTGATCTGAATTGGCCCCCCAAAATTATTTCATCCTCAGTAATATTGGAAGAAGTATCAAAAGTTCTATTATGAGTTGTTATCTTAGGAAATAATCAGCTCATTACTCTATCAAGATGAGACTGATACTATAAGGGTTATATGCCTTTTTTACTATACAGTAGGTTCTGGTAGCATTTCCCCTATTTATACTATTCAGTATAACTGATCACAGGACAGACACAGACACACAGAAAGAGAAAACTAGACTGCAACTAAGGAAATCAAGAGCTCTCTTCCGTCCACCTTGTCTGTGTGATGGTGATGTGAGTAGATCTATGAGCACATCCAAGTAACAGGCTTCCAGATGGCAAGAGCCATGCTCCGAACCACATGATTAACAAAACAAACACCCAGCTTCTCCTCCAAATAGCACAAGCCAGAAATTAAATCAAATGACCTGCTTTGCAGCCAACGTCTCCATTTCTAACCGTCTTTTGTTGACATACACTTCCTGTTCAAGATGCTGCTTTGCTTTTTCTAATTCTTCAATTTTGTGATTAGCTTTTTGGTTATTTATTTCCTGTATCTTCTTCCTTTGAGACTCTTCTCTCTTTAAAGAACATTAATAAAAATTAATTCATGCAAAAATGAAAACAATTTTTCAAAAACAGTGCCACACAAAAGTAGAAAAATCTCATTTAATCGACTCGTAAGAAATTACAATAGAAGAGCTCCCATGTAGCTTGTCTATTAACAAAGTGAGTCCAGTCAAACTTTTAGGGCAATCTTTAAAATAGATTTCCAGGAATGCAAGATTGCCACTGAATCACAGAGAAGAGTTACACTCCCATGATTGGAAGGAAAAAGTCAGGTTCTTTTCTTTCTGGTAGCTATGGTCTACCACTGCCTGGCTTCCTGAAGTAAAATTCAAGGCCAGGGCTGGAGAGGTGGTTCAGGGATTAAGCCTCTGCCTTGCAGGCAGAAGGTCCTGAGTTCGGATCCCAGATCCCACATATAGACATGGGGGGGGGAAGGGGAGCCAGTTTCTGGTCCTAGTAGGGCGGAGCCTGTGAATCCCGGGGCAGAAGGAGGTGGAGGTGTCCATGGTGGTTCGCGAATTCGTCCGTGGTTCTACACATACACATACACAGACACACACACACACACACACACACACACACACACACACACACACAGACACACGCGCGCGCACATACACACGCATATGCACAGTTGAATAATAAAAAAAAAAGATAGGGTCCTATATATCCTAGGCAGGGTGAAGATAACCTTGAACTCCTGATTCTTGATCTTGCCTCTACCTCCAATCTCCTGTCTGAGAGTACAGAGAGTTGCTAACATGTCCAGTTTTGGGCAGTTTGGGGAACAGACTGAAGGTCTCATGCATGCTAGACAAGCAGTTTATCCCACTGTAAAATTGCACCAGAGACAATTTTATAGTCACACGCAACTTTGGGTAACTAAGAAAAACAGACAACTCTGCATGTTTACCAGCTCTGATTCCAGAGCTTGGATTCTGCTTTCATATGCAGCTTTTTGAGAGGAAAGCTCCTGCTGTGCCATTTCTTTTGCAATCTGGATTCCTTGCATCATTTCTTCCTTTGCTTTCAACTGGGCTTCTTTTATTTCTGTTTCAAGTCTACAAAGAAGCAAGACAGTAAAAAGGACATAAGAATGCTTCATACCCAAATAGTCTTCAATCATATTAAAACATTTTCTATTGAAAAAAAAACATTTAAATCTTAAAATTTAATTTCTGGCATTCTATCAAGTGTTATTAAATTTTTCACTAATTATGAAAAAACAGGATAAAATTTTACTTATTTCCAACATAGCTACTATTTCAGATGCTAGATGTTTGAATGATTATATTTTTCTAATTTAAATTTTTTTTTATTTATTCAATTGTGCGAGTATGCGTGTGTGCGCGTGTATGTGTGTGTGTATGTGTGTAGAACCATGGACGAATTCGGGAACCACCATGGACGCTTCCACCTCCTCCTTGTTTACTCTGCCCCGGATTCACAGGCTCCGCTCTACCAGCACCAGAAACGTAGGCCACCCCCACTTCCACTCGGCGTCTATACGTGGGGTCTAGGATCTGAACTCAGGACCTTCCGCCCGTAAGGCAGAGGCTTAACCCCTGAGCCACCTCTCCAGCCCTATTTTTCTAATATTTAAGGAAAATAAATTCTATAGAATGCTATAATAGATACTGTAATAGTGATTACAGTTAATGATATAGTTAACACAAAACAGGAGTATTTATGTTAAGCCTGATAATGGCTAGAGCAAAAATGAAAATTCATCTATCAACAGATAAGGAAATACTGAAGTGACTTGAGAAAGCAGAAACTGTACCTTATATTTCAAATCATTTATAATAATGTGATACTATGAGTCAAAAATGTTAACTTACCACCTCTTAACATAAGGAAAAACAACATCAATGATTATATAACTCTATATAGCTTCTTTCTTCTCAATAAAAGCAATACATTAGCACTGCAACATATAGAATTTTTCACCCCCAGTTTTACCAAATTTTACCAAATAAAAAATAAAAATGCCACAGGAAGAGCAATGACCCCTGAAGCTGGAAGAGAATGGTCTGTTACTGCTTTCTGGACACAGCTTCATTTTGCAATGAAAGTTAACAGTGGTGGTGTTTGTATAATGTGAATATGCTAAATGTGTGCTTAAAAATGACTCAAATGGAAAATTCTGCACTACAATTAAAAAATTAAAGTGGGCCAAACAGGTCTGGGCTTCTTAAAAGATGACAGAGTAAAGTTAGGTTCCTGTGGCCCCTATCCAGTGCTGGGGATGGGACCTTCGTCTAGCTCATATGAGAAAGTACTCTCATCTCTGAGCTACATCTCCAACTCCCTTTTTACTCTATATGTTGAGACAACGCCTTGCAAGTTGCCCAGGCTGGCTTTGAACTCACTCTGCTGTCCAGATGACCCTCTTTAGCATTTTATTATGTAGACTTAACATTCAACCTAACAAGGATATTGATTAGGGGCTGGAGAGATGGCTCAGGGGTTGTGACTCTGTCTCACAAGCAGAAGGTTCTGAGTTCAGATCCCAGGTCCCACATTAAAAAAACAAAATAAAATAAAAAAAGCTTAAAAAAAAAAAAAAGGATATTGATTAGTCCAGAGATTCTACAATACTACATGAATGAAAACATGCATTCCTTCAATCAGCCTGGGACTTAAGTCTTTTGTGACTGTGCTCTACTCCCTACAATGTTTCCTGACTCCTAGTTATGGTTAAACTTGATTGGCACTCTGATGGGATTCAGAATCATCATGGATACAGCTTCTGGGCATGTGTGTAATGGAGTGTCTAGACGGGTCAAATTGGGATAACTGCGGGGGAAAGACTCATCCTAAACTAAAAGTGAGCAGTACCATTGCATGGGTGGGGCTCTTGGACTGAACAAAAAGGAAAAGCAATCTGAGTGTGAGCATCCATCTCTCAGTTTCCTGACTCTGCCTCAAGTCTTTGCTGCCATGACTTCCCTCAATGACGGACTATACCTCACACTGTGTGTGAATAAACCCTTCCTCTTTAAGTTGCCTTTGTTAGGTATTTTTCTCACAGCAACAAGTAAAATAACCAATATACTTCTGGACCAAGTGCCACCCTCATAAGCTCCAATACCGCACGGTGTAGGATTCTGTCTTGACTTTCTGTTTCATGAGATGATGAATTATTCTAGGGAACAAGCTCAGGGTCGATTATTACTCTTTGTGTTTCTAGTGAGAGACAAATGCTCAAAAGATGTTGGCTGAATGTGCCAAGATAAAATTGTACCATGAGAAACCAAAACCAGCAGTAATGGTGGAGCCTGGTATGATATGGTTGGTTCTGCCGCCCACCTTCCTCACACTATTTCACATCAATAACAGCACTTACTGTGATCTCTGTGCCATAAGCAACTCATTTTTGGCAAATTCAAAGTCTTTTGGACCCTCAGTTTGTAAGAGTATTTCTATTGGATGGTCTTTTCCCTTTTTGGACTTCAACTGGATGATTAAATCTAAAATAATGATCTCCACCAAGAATCACACGATCACCCTAAAGCACAGAAAAAAAAGTTACCATTTGAGGTGAGTCTGAATGAAAATTTTTCTGAAAATGAAAGAATATATTTTAAAAATACAAGGAGAAACCAATAAATATTGACAATGACTTTCTAAGTGTCTTTTTCATTATTCTTTTAGCTCAACAGTACAAAACAATATAGCATAGACTGAGGAGATGGCTCAGGGGGTCAAAGCCTTTGCCTTGAAAGCAAAAGGACCTCCTGAGTTTCTTGTGGAAAACAACAAGTAGAAATGGCAGCAGCCTACACTTCAGGCCCTGGAAGGCAGAGCCTGGGAAACCAAGAGCAAAGTAGCAAGCAGGTAAAGCAATCCAGGATGATTCCCAATGTCACCCCTGGGCTTTCACAGGCACACATACTCAAATGCCCTCTTGCATACACACATACACACACACACACACACACACACACACACACACAATGCAAAAAAAAGCATTGCTAATGACAAACATAAAAATTCTAGCAACTCTCACATTTACTAATATTTCCATATGCCAAATACTGTATTTCTACACATTAAAAATCTTATTTACATCTCACAACAATTCAGTAAGACACATCTTAATCTTGGAAAAAAAGCAACTAAAGAAACAAAGATTTTTAATGATAACACCAGCCACTCACAGGGCACTTTCAATTTGAGAGCAATGTTCTAAAAGCTACGCACAGGACCGGGCAGTTGGCTCGTCAGTAAGCATGAGAACCTGATTTTTCAATCATATAGCTAACAAGGGTTAAGAGTAACATCAAAAGTGACAGAGCAGTGATACTGACTTTGCCTGGCTTTATTCCAAAGCTTAGGTCTTTCATTATTTACTTATTATTGTATTTGAGAGAGAGAAAGGAGATGCATGCATGCATGCCATAACACAAAGGTAAAGGTCAGAGGACAAGTTTTGGAAGTCAGTTTTCTCCTACTGTTATGTGCTTCCAGGTATCTAATTTAAATAGCCAACTTTGTAAGCAGGCACCTTAGCAGCTAAGCTATCTTGCCCTTCCCAAAAAGACATTCTCTTTTGTTTTTCCCCAATACTGGGGGTAACTTAACTTATGACCTCATAGATGCTATGCAAGTGTTTTACCAATGAGCTATACTCCCAGCTCAAAACCCAAATCTTCACAGGACATATAAGGATATTATCAGTGGTGAGCATGTCAGCTAGTCAATTTACAGTAATACAATTTTTCTTTATATAAAAGAAAGCAAGTGACATAGAATTTTCAAAATGTAAAAGTTTGTAATCCAGTCCAATTCCCCAGAAAGAGAAAAACAGGAATGAAAGAAGTTACAAGACTTGTCTAAAGTCAAAATTTCTTATACTGTAACACACATCAACTTACATGATGCAATACTGTGGGTTCCAAAATGTGTTTTCCATTTACATATGTCTTTGCTTCTTCAACTGGAATAATACTCACAATCCCTCTGATATTGTTGATTGTGCTGTTAGGATAAGAAATATAGCTATAATTACAGGATGTTCTAAAATGTAAAGAGAAATATGCAGTTAAATCTACTCAGACTATTCCTTGGTGTTAAGATTTACTTTGATTTGTTGCAATGATAACTTAAAAATACTTTACTTTCCTTAAAGTAGAGTTTGAAGTTTATTGAAAAGAGCCTGATCTCTAGCATCTGTGTCTGCTAGTGGTGAGAAGAATTTTCACCGTACTTTAATTATACCTTCTACAAAATAACACTTAAAAACAAAACCAATAAACCTTTCCTGAAATCAAAACAAAACAAAACAAAACACCCAGAAAATTCTCAAGGAAAAAAAATACTAAAATACCAACAATGGATTTCTGAGAGGATGGGTTTTACAAGTTTTTATTTTTCTAAGTTTCTAGTTTTATAATTGATAAATATTCTTAGTCTATAAATGAACTTTAATAATAGAACTAAACAGACCTTGACTAATAAGACAATACTGTGAAGAATCAGTTATAAATATTACATATTCCTTAGAGATTCTTGATTCAGAAAATGGGAAATTTCAGACAACAATTCATCTTTGGTCCATCTAGACATAAAGAGAAAACTATAGCAAAGGCTGAGCAGCTGAGGCCTACCTAACTCAAGAATTCTAGCACTGATTAGGCTCTGAGATCTGTCGCTAGAGGGCAACAGTATTTTACAATTTTACAAATAGCAATTAATGTGCCCCATCCCCCAAAAAAGTATCTGACATAAACAGTTCACTCCCAGGCAATGTCCTTCTTACCAACTGAATTTTCAAGCCAGGTAAAGTTCTAAAAACTGTTTACTAGTGATCTCACCTCTCTCTTACTCCAGCCTTTCACAATTCTCCCTCATTCATCACCGCTTCCCACTTAAGCTCTATCTCACATTTGGGGAACCACATATTGGTCCCCTCTTTCATTGAATCAATGCTTCAACGGAAGACACCTTCTCCCTTGCCTCCTTCATCCTTTGAGCCTCAACTTGCATGCTAGTCCTCTACAAGTTTTCCCTTGAGACTAAGTTTGAAGAGAATTCTTCCTCCTCACTAAGAAAGCAGTCCTCATCTAAGCACCTGAAGTGTGCAATACTGAGTACTGAAGGATTTTACTCACTGAGTCAGCAAATTGAGATATAAAAACTGCTCTTATGAGCTTCATGGTCTAGTGAGTAAGACTGATAAGCATATGGAGTGAAAAATAAGGTGTTCAAGGCAAATAAGGGACTTCTGGTTGTTAGAAAGCTCAAGTAAATAAGGCTTCAGGGTGTTACTGACAACAGATTACCACATTTTAAAGAATTTTTTATAAGCACATTACAGATCACAAGAAAAGCAATATACTATTTAATATAATTGTTTATTCATATGGAAAAGTTAGTTTGGCTCTCTATTTCACACAAAACTTCAAAATATATAGAAGAGAATTAGAAAATGGGAGTGGGAGATTGGGGATTAAGGTGTGAAAATATCATAAATTCACTAAACTCTAGTATGAAACTCTAAAAGAATAAATAAAATTAAAAAAAAATACCTAGAAGAAAATTTAGGAAAAGATTTGTACAATGTTATACAGAAACATTTATGTGGGGAGAGGGGTAAGTCCAGAACCTTACCTTACTAAGCAAACCTATCACTGAGCTATACCCTTGGCCTCTTTTGTACTTTCTATCTTGAGACAGAGGCTCCTCCCCTGCCCGCCTCTCCTCCCCTGCCCTCCGCTCCTCTCTTGTCTGCTGCACTAACTGCTCTCAAATGCTGAAGGACATTGTGGTAGCAAAAGATTTAAACGACCCAAATGTCTATCAACAAATTATAAATTAGATACAGGTATAAATGAAACACTTCTCAGCAGTGAAAAATGAAAGAAAAACTAATATGGATAAATCTTAAAAACACAATTCAGAGACAAAAATGTTACATATACCAACACAGAGATCATTCCATTTATGCAAAGAAATTCACATAAAATGAAACTTTTAAATCTGTCAACCCAACCAGTAATTTCCCCATATAAGATGGACTGAAGTTTACTTATCATTACAATTCCAAGAAAAGAAATTTTCGTTTATCAACACATCAAGAACACTACAGGGAAAATTGTGTTGAACCTTACACTGAAAGTAACTCATCTGTTGTCTTTACAAAACACTTTGGACGTACATTTTCCTGGCTAAAATATAGGTTTGAAGTGCCACAAAGAATGAGTATAAATTAATGCCTAATACAAGAAAAGCCTCATTAACAAAACATGGGGTCTGCTGAGAAGGAACAGGCAGTGTGCTTGCTTTACACTAACATACCAATGATCATCTGCAATCAGCACCCCAGATAACTTAATATCATGGCTGGAGTTGGGTTTGTACTTCCCAACTGTAGTTGCTCCTTCTTTTATCATATACAGCAGCATCTCTGATAGCTGTGGGTCTTCATTGAGATTAACAAGGTTCGGCAAATGGTTGTCCATCTGAAATGTAATTCCTGCTTTCTGGCAGAAGTGAAAAAAAAGTCTTAGTTACAGAAGGATTTAATTTACTTAAAATGCACAAATGATGTTAAATATCAGAACTATTTGTGAAATCTCAACACATTAGCTTCTTGGGGATATGGGACAGCTCAGCGGTACAATATAGCACATGAAGATGTCCTGTTTTCAATCCCCAATCACCTTTCTGATTTTACTTCTCACAATCTCATATAAAATGCTTGTTCTACCTTGACTGTCACAGATTTTTCCGTCCTACAATCCTATACTCCTTTATTTATCAAAATTTTAACCAAACATCAAAGCAAGCTTCAAATCTCACCCCTTTTTCTGTTTTGTTTTGAAACAGGATCTCACGTAAGTCTAGCTTGGCCTGGAACACCCTTTAGAGCCTAGATTGGCTTCAAATTCACAATCCTCCTGACTCAGGGAGCTGGAATTTGATATGTACCACCATGCCTGGCAAATCCCACCTCTTCTATGAAGTTGTCCTGGCTGTTCCCAAGGAATTTTCCTTTTCCTTTGAATCTTGGTGTTGGGGGGAGGAGCAGCAGTTATGGGTGTGTGTCATGTATGCATTTGCATGTGTGTGTATGGGGGGGTGCATGCTTATATGGAGGCCAGAAGGTCAACGTATTTTTTGAGATAGGGTCTCTCACCAAACCTGGATTCTAGGTCAATGAGTCAATGAGTCAATGAGCTGGTCAATGAGTTCCAGGGATGTACTTGCTTTCCTCAGTCCCCCAGTACTGGGTTACAGGTATGTGCCACAGCACCCTGCTTTTATGTGGGGTTAGGGATTTAAACACAAGATCTCACGCTTGTACAGCAAGCACTTTACCCACTGAGCCACCTCCCCAACCCCAAACATGTTTACTGACATGTTTCCTTTATTTCAACTCAGTTTAAAAGGTTAAAATGATACCTGTAACTCATTTGTTTCTTGAAGTTTTCTTTTTTCAGCT
Source organism: Typhlomys cinereus (assembly GCA_023101885.1). Lineage (NCBI taxonomy): Eukaryota > Metazoa > Chordata > Mammalia > Rodentia > Platacanthomyidae > Typhlomys > Typhlomys cinereus. The sequence continues at coordinate 2,753,706 of JALPQD010000192.1, forward strand.
TGTTCAAACTTTTCTTTCCATACTCTTTCAAAAAAAAATAATAGAGTTAAAACATCCAATATATAAGGCTGAGAATCAAGAGGCCATAGTAACACTTAGGGAACTCTCCAGGACTCTTTAAGTGTGATAGTCTGAAAACCTACTGCTCTAGTCATGTGGAAGGTGAGGAGAAAGACAGAGTGTACCTAAAGTCCTCCCAGCCCTGTGGTGCCCCCTCATACACATACTTAAGGACTGAGGGTACTCACCTGTTTATTTCGGCCATGTCCCTCTCCTGTTGATGCAGTCTCATTCTTAAGGATGTTATTTCTTGTTGACAAAACCTGTATCGTTCAGGGTCAATATTCCGGCTGTTTCTCTGAGCAGCTTTTAACTTTTCAATTTCTGCTTTCAACTCTAAAAGATTTCCAAAAGAAATGTTTGCTTCACAACATTGCTATTAGGCAGAATCTTCTGTTGTGTTTGTCATTTTAAATACTAGTAAATAAAGTGATTAGGGAACTCAACTTCACTTTCATGGTACTGACTCTTAACATGAAAAACTGTTCCCATGTTAATGAAGTTCCCCCTTCAAAAACAGGACGGCCATGAAGCTCACTGGCAGGGGCCAAGAAGGCACAACCAGTTGTTATTCTGGGAGGACAGGCACACACTGGAACTGTCCTGGGCAAACATTACAAAGACATACAGGATAAGGATCAGAAAGTTTCAATCTAGAATTCAGAATACTTGTTTTTAATGAAAATAATCATACTGTTAAAAAAAAAAAAAGAAGGGATCTAAAAGGGAAATAATGAGCTACAAAAGAGAAAAATCGATTCTTCTCTGGTTCCTACCATTGACATGTCTAACAAATTTTGCTCTTAAAAAGCATCAGAAGAAAAAAATAGGAAAAGATGGTAGCTCTACAAAAGCAAAATTAAAATGAAGTCCAAAGCTAAGTACCAAGACTTTGGACTAGGGAGATAATAAAAAAAAGTCTTTTCCCTACAAGTAAAGGACGTGAGTTCGGATTCTCAATCCCTATGTAAAAAATGCCTGACAGACATGACAACTGCTTGTAATTCTAGTCCTGCAGGAAGGGGCCTGGAAATCCCTAGAGCAAAGCAGTACGGTGGAGGACAAGTGAGGATGATTCCCGATATCACCATGGGAGCCTCCAAAGGTACATACATTCACGTGTCCTCTTGTACACACAAAGGATGCAAAATTAACAAATAAGAAATTAGTTAAAAAAAAAGATTTGAAGATACTAAAGTCTATCCTAAGAGATAAATAGAAAGCAGTCTTCCGTATAGATGAAGTAAATTTTATGCAGGAAACTCAAGCTCCCGTAGCCTTGGGATAGGTGAATGCAACAGAGTTATAAACAGAATGACAATGAAGGAAAGGTTATGAGAGAAAACAAATAATTTTCATTATCTTATTATACATATTTGTAGCTACTGGACTTTTTATTAAGGCTTGCTGTTTCTCCTTTATCCACACTCTATTTTCTAATCTTTTTCTAATAATTTTCCTCCTTACCATTCTATCTTTCTGCATCACTGCAATGTTTATGAATAAAATCTATCACTGAAAAGCATGAAAAAAACTTTTTTTCAAAATTGCGTTATTTGTGAGTATGCAGGCGTGCACAGCTCAAGCATATACGCAGAGACCAGAGGAGACAGCAGATGTCCATCACTCCTGTCCTTGGGACGGGCCTTTCACTGGACTGGAGGTTGCTGTTGGTCAGCTAGGCGACTGGCCGGCAAGCCTCAGCAGTCCTCCTAGCTCTACCCCTGCTCCCTCAAACAGCTCTGAGGTTACAGGCATCTCATCCTCATCCCAAAACACCTCATCCAAAACATGTTACAGGCCAGTCTCAACTATAGAATAATAATTTTAAATTTTTGAGAAAATACTCACCTCTAATTAGCTTTGCATTCATGTCTTCATTTACTTTGGCAATGTTGACTATCAAACGAGCTTGGGTGGCATATCTAAGAGTGCTCAATGTTTCCTCCAAGTTGCTGGCAGCAGGACTAATAGTAGCAATCATGGCTGTTTTTGAATTTCCCCCTAGGCTTTCTTTTAACAACCTTCAAGGGGGGAAAAGGTCATAATTAGACTTCGCATCTACAACCTAATCACAATAATTATTTAGAAAAAATCAAAATAAACTAAAGGAGATATTAATATAACATTATACTCTTCAAATACCATTTGAAACCTTTTTGGTTTTTGTATTTATTTTTAGATCTCAAAACTACCTTTTTTTTCTTACATTTTCCATATTGTTTTTGAGGCAATAATCTGTGCCGATGTTTGTAAAGTATGATTAACCATCAATTATTCCATAAGACACCTCTTCCCTTACTAAGCTGTACACTACTGTAGTGAAGAAACTCAATGTCTTGGTTATCTTTGTATCCCCACACAACCTTCAGGAGTGGCTTTTAATGAATGTAGAAGATAAATGGACATATATAATAAAGGGTAGAACAAATGTAGAATAAAGGTTCTATATTGTACATATCAAAAAGCTTTCAGGGGGAAATGACAGCATGAGACTTAACTAGTACAGAATGAATCTCTCTATTCTTAACTTTCTGAAGGCATTTCAAAGTCTTATTCTACTTTAGAGGTTTCAATGTGAAACCACAATATAATTAACCAATTAAAAACTAAGAATGGAGGGAAGGAGAGGGTGAAAAGAAGGGGGAAGGGGGGGAGAGTGCAATGGGGATTTATGGGGGAGGGGAGGGAAGGGGAAAAGAAGATGGGAGGTACCTATTGAGCTTGTATGATTAGAAAAACAATAAAATGTGGGGGGAAAAAAACTAAGAATGGTGAGAGTCACTTGGGAGGCTGAGGCAGAAGGATTGCCATGAGCTCAAGGCCAGCTAGGTTACACAGCCCAATGTAAACCTTGTCTGAAAATAATAATAATAATAATAACAAAAAATAACCAATGATAAAGATGTATTACTGTTAGAGATGTAGTTCTGTATACCACTATATACAGGTGTTTTATCATTTAACCTGAGGTAACATACTGATAAACCCACTGTAAATTGAAACTGTTACGTCAAAATATATAAATAAGGCTAGCGATGTAACTCAGTTGGTAGAGTACTTGCTGAACATTCATGAACCCTGGGTTCAATCCCCAGCACTACATAAAATGGGCATGGCGGACAACCCCCGAAATCCCAGCACTCAAGGCAGAGGTAGGGTAGAGATAGGAGAATCACAAATTTACGGTTATCCTCAGCTACACAGCAAGCTGGAAGCCACTCTAGGCCACATAAGGTCCTGTTTTTTTTTAAAAGTACTAACTATATCTAATCTATCAAACATCATAGCTTAGAAACAGTATACTAAAGAACATGGCTCATAGTGTAGAAACAGTATACTATGAAGCAGTTATTGACCCTTGTGATCTCTTGGCTGAGTGGAGCAATAGTTGAATGCTGCTGCTCAGCCTGAGAGAGCATCTTATTGCATATCACTAGCTCAGAAGAAGAAAAAAATCAAATTTCAAAAGTATGATTACTACCAGGCTTGGTGGCACATGCCTGTAATCTCTACACTTGGAATCCATTGACAGGAGGATCCTGAGTCAGAGGCTAGCCTGGTGACACAGGCTGGCATCAGTTAGATAGGAGACCCTATCTCAAAAAACTCCAACAAAAGAAGTATCATTTCTCCTGAGGACATTCATTTTTCACAATCATGAAATAGAAAAATACTATGTCAAACCATTATGAGTTATGAACCATCTATCTATACTAATCCTTATCAGAAATGAATATCAAACACATATGAAAATAATAATATATTAGAAATAAGATATTCACTATGAAAACACTTATAGAAATTCTATGTGTTAGTCACATAAGAAGGAAACAAAGTACTTGCTTCACTTTACACACATAGCAAATATGCTTGGTAAAGCATATTAAACACTCAAACTTGCTTACTCATAGAACATATTGCATCTTTAAGACTTCACTGTTGGTTTGTATGAGCGGAAATAATAATAAAAATGTTAAAAAAAAAAGACTTCACTGTTGGGCTGGAGAGATGGCCCAGGGGTTAAGACTCTGTCTCACAAATAGAAGTTCCTGAGTTGAGATACTATGTTCTATGTAAAAATGCCAGGTGGAAACAGCGGTGGCCAACTCTTCCAACCCTGGTGGGCAGAGCCTAGCACTTCCATGAGTGAAGCAAAAAGGAGGAAGAAGCAATCCAGGATGATTCTTGAAGTCACTCTTGGTCCTTCACAGGGACACGCAGTGTCCTCTGATACACACACAACACACACGGAAATAAAATAAATAAAAAAGACTTCACTATTACCTTAAAAGATTTTTTAAATGATCCCTATTTTACAGATAAAGAAACAACTTACGCTATTAGGTGCTTTACCCAGGTCACAGTTTACAAGATGCAATGTTGAGATTCAAATGTTACTGCTAAATTACTTCTAAAATTCATAATTATCTATGCCAAAATTATATAAAGTCTATCATCATTTTTTTCACCATGTATTTCGCTATGTGTATGTGTGTGCTGTGTGTACATATGTATGTGTGTGTGTACTTTTGGCAGTGCTGAGGATCAAAGCCAGGGTGTTATTCATGCTACACAATTAGTCTACCATCCCCGTCTACTATATTTCATACAATTCATACTTCAGAAGATACTTGCCATGTAAGAACAGATTCACGATATGGAATAAAAACCCTCTTTCGGTTTGCTTGTTCAGAGAGTGCGGATATAACTTTCCCCAAAGTTAGCAAGGACTTGTTAATGCTCACACCTTCCTGGAAGATTGGAAAAAAAATAAGTATTTTTAACTTTTCAGTAACAAACTTATTTCACAAAATATATCTTTCCTTTTATGTAATTACGAGGTACTTCCATAAATTACCAACTTTCTTATGACTAATTATTTCCTTTGAAAACTAAACCAAAAAGTATGTATCACTAAACCACAGCAATGAAATCTATAAACTATATAAACTATATAAAGATACTTCTTTTTTTAGTTAAGAATGTTCATTTTGGGGGCTGGGGAGCTGGCTCAGAGGTTAAAAATCTCTGCCTCAAAAACTAAACAACCTGATTTCAGATCCCCAGGTCTCACATTAAAAGATCAGATAAATATGGTGGTGGCCTGCAATGCCAGTGCTGGAAGGCGGAGCCTGGGAAGCTCCAGAGCAAAGCAGCAAGAAGTAGAGTAAACCAGGGGAAATCCCAGTGTCACCCTTGGGTCTCCACAGGCACACACATTCAAGCTTCCTCTTCTACACACACGCATACACACACAAGCATGTGCATGCGTGAAAGAAAAAAATATTAAGTATGCACTATCCTAAAAATAATGCTCCTGAAACAAATGTTATCAAATGAAAAGTGCATGGAAGATGCTAGTGTGCCCCTGCAGTCCCAACTACTCCACAGGCTAAGACAGGAGGGCCACTAGAAGGTCCTGAATCGAAGGCCAGCTTCTGCAATCCAAGAGACCCTATCTTAAAAGAGGAAGGGTAAGAGAATGAGAAAGGAAGGGAAAAGAGAGAAATGGATAAAGAGAGAGAGAGACAGAGAGAGAGGGTAACATCCGCTTTACCTTTAATCGGGCTCCACTAGTGCAGGCTGCAGAGCAGCGTTCGCTCCCAGCCAAATCGATTAGGTTTATGCGGCTAGTTATTCTGTGATCATGTTCTTCCCCTTCCACGAATTCTGTCTGCAGCAAAATCATTTAAATAACTTAAGTTCTTTATTACTTGTCATCAATATAAGACTTTAAAAGGGAAAGTTAAACAATTTGAAAATCACTTATTTATTTTTAAAACCATCCTTTCTTATATATATAATGCAGAAATATTTAAATAGTGTACACATATTAAAAAGTCTACAGAAAAAAATACATTAAACAGTAATTGGATTATGCTAAAATACTAAAAAATTACTTTAGTGGTCAAAATCCATAACTATTTAGTTACATTAAGTAAACAGCTACTAATAAGAACAGTCTAATGCATAAAAATGCTACTTTATCCCATGTTGCATTACTATGGATGAACTTTTTAAAAAATCTTCCATTTTCTCTAGCTATGTGTGTTTGTGCATACACAGATAGGGAGACGTGTGCACATGATGTATGTGTGTGTGTCAAGGACAGAGATCAACCTTAGGTACCATTTCTAAGAAGCTGTCAACCTTGGTTTCTGACACAGGATCTCTCACCAAGAGGGTTAGGCTGGCCGGTCAGCAGACCCAGATATCTGCTTTTCTCTGTCCCCCTCCCCCAGTGCTGGGCTTACAGGGTTTTTTTTACATAAGGCTTGATCTCAGGTCCTTATGTGTAAACTGCAAGTACTTAATTGACTTAGCTATCTCACAGCCCTAAAATCATTTATTTTCTAATGCTTTTCCAATCATTCTATAATTGCTATATGTTCTCATATATTGGTATACTCTTATGAATTATATCTTATCAATCATCTATTATTAATTTAAAAAATGACAACATATTGTTATATGAATACCAAAAGTCATTAAACATTATTGTGCATATTTCTTAAAAATCCATTTATTATAGTTATATGACTGTACTTTTACTTTTTGATTTATAGAAGAAAAGAAAAATATTTGAAAATGCATATACTATCTTATCTAGGAAAATAACTACCAGTAACAACTTGATACCTTGGTCTGGGTCATCACCAGGGTGAACACTGAATGAGAGCGAGAGCTTTTATCATTCATGCCTGTAGCAGCTGTTGCTCTTTGTTTATTTCCCAATTCCAGCCAACTCTAATGAGAAAGAATAAGGTCAGATGGGCCCAGTGGCATTACTGAGAAACAAATTAAGGAACAACAACGAAAACACAATTTGTACAGTCACTGCCTGTTTTGCTTTGTTTTCTGTTTCTGTCACAAAAACCTGCATCAGGAAATAATGCTCTTAAAAAGATATTTCTAAACTTCTAAAGTGACATGATGTCCAATACTTTAATTCAAAAGAGCAATTATTTTGATTAAACAACATGCAAAATCAGTTTACAGTGGATTAATAACTCAGGAGAAATATTTATATATGGTATGTTCTTTCTAATTAAATTAGACAAAATGTAACCAATCTTACCTGAATATCCGAGTAAGAACTGACAACATTCCTATTTTTTAAGAAACGAAAAGACAAAATCGAGTTTAATGACTTTATGCTTGTTCTCATAAATTGGTATTTTTTTTACATTTAGAAATAAATGCAAAACATGTACACATATGGAGTTGAGGAGATAACTTGCAGATTCAATTCTCCACAATGCAGATTTCCAGGTTTAGCAGCAAGAGTCTTTCACCCACTGAGCCATCTTTTAATACACAGGTACTATTCGAAGAATCATCATGTACTAACTCACAAACATTATTATACTAATTTTCTCTGAATCTTTCATTTCTCAAAGGACAGAAAATATGATGCTTTAATTTTCATAATATAGCACCACAGAATCTTAACATTATAATATCCAACTACATATCATTAACACCAAAAGATATATTTTAACACATAAGTATACGCACAGTATATGTATGGATGTAGGTGGGTAAGTATAGGCCCAGGAGAATCCAAGTTGTTAAACAAATCTTAATTTGTATGGAATCATTTTTCCTATTCTTTGAAAAAAGAACTAAACCAGAGGCCATACATTAGCAGTTAAGAGCACCAGTCCAGCAACCCAGATGTCCTGGGTTTGAACCCCAACACTAAGAAAAAAATAAAATGTTCAAAGAAAAAGTAAATGACTCCTGACATGTATAAAACTACAAAACTCTTGACATTTCCCCCCTTCAGCGTAAATAGGTATGAAAGAAAATTCTAATCTAATGGAAAAGAGAGGGCAAAAAGGAGATTATACTTTAGACTCAGTTTGATACTCTATGCCAGGCAACTTGGAGATATTGTGAAAGACACAAATAAAAAGAACAAGACATCATATTTGGAATGAAAGGGAAAACTTAATTGAATATCATTAACATTACTAAAGCTTAGTTGTCCAGGGCTTTGACCCTGCAGAGGCAAGTGAGGATATAAGATTTCTCTCCATCATTTGCTTCTCCCCTTGCAGACCTAAACACTTACATTGACAGCGCTTCCACATAAGGTCCAGAAACTGGATGTTCCCTCACTCTCAGCTGGAAGAAGCAAATGTTAGCATCTTTAAGGGTATGACAAACATGTCAAAAATGAAATATCATTTTTTCTATATTTCAAATTCGAAATAGTGACTAATCTTTAATTCTCCTCAAAACAAATATAAAAGTTCTCATCAAAATCTGTAAGATCTGAGGAAACTCATCACCAAAAATTACTTAGAGGTACATAACACACAACCATCTGATGTACAGTAAATGCCTAATATCTTACCAAGTCCTACAGTGGCTATTATTTGTATAACCACTGTAGATTTCAGAAAGTTAAATTTTCTTCATATTTACATTCACATATCATAGACTTTATGGACATAAATTTAAAAACGCATAGAAATCATAGAAGAAAATATCATTTTTGTTTAAATATCATGTTGTTTGTTGTCAATAGACAAAGATCAGTGAGTTTAGATTTTCATATTTTTGTACAAACCCTTCACAACATTAATACTTCAATTCTAATTGTAGTGCCTTTGAAAAAAACTGAAATTTACTACAGATTATCTACAAAATATCAGATAAATAGGGATTGAGGAGATAGTGCAATTGATAAAGTGCTTGCCTCACAAGCATGAGGACCTGAGTTTTGATCCCAAGAACACACATAATGTGCAGGAGTGGAGACAAGATGATTCCTGGGGTTCCATGGCCAGCCAGTCTAGCCAGGCTGGTAATTTCCAGGCCAATAAGGGGCCCTGTCTCCAAAGAGGTAGAAGACACTCCTGAGGCTGTCCTTTGGCCTCACATGCACACCCACAGGTTAATGCCCACACAAGTGTATATGTATGCACACACACACACACACACAGAATGTGTAAAAAAAAAAAAAAAAAGTCAACTAATATCCATTTGAAATACATAATCTACAATAAAATATTTTTTAAAACTTTTACTTGTTTTTGGCTTATGGACTATTAAAGGTTTTAAGATTAGAGCAGCTATGCTGGGATGGGTCTCTCAAGGTCTTTGAAAGTCTTTGGAATTCCTGAAGGCCATCCCTCACCCAACTACTGGAATTACCCTGAAGGAACACCCCTGCTGAGGAACTGACTCCAATCTTCCCAGAGATAAGATGGCCAACTTTCCCAAGAAAAGATTATGGAGATGAGCTCTCCAAATCAAACAACTTGACCTCTAGCCCACAAGGGCCCAAGAACAACTGGGTTGGGCCCCAATGGGAGTTAACCAATGAGAAAAAGCCAGTTTCCCCGGGTTTGTCTAGATGTATAAATATGCCTGGCCCTGGCAGCCAGCTTTGGTGCCCCAGTCCCTCATGGTGCTCAAGGTGCCGTGAGTTCTTTTCCAGCTGTCCACTTCTCATGAAGTTCTCCAGTGCCCAGCCACTCATGGCATTAGTGCCATGAGTTTTGTTTCTTGTTCCTTGCTCCTTATGGATTTCATGCCTAAGATCCATGAGTTCTCCTGTGTCCTAGCTCCTCATGGCACTCAGGGTGCCATGAATCCGTTTCTAGCTCCACAAGTTCTCCAGGGCATCCTAGCCCCTCATGGCACTCCACATCGGGAGTCCATGAGTTCCAACCTTTCTCTCCTCTAATAAACTCTACCTTAATCCTCTACACGTCTTCTGGTTTCAATCTTCAACTCCAGAACACAAGAAGCCTGCATCAGTGGGACGGCTGTTTTCTGTCCCTGCATCATTTGGCCACCATGAAGGGACTGGCCTGCATCATTTGGCGACCCAGATGGGACTGCCAAAAGACTGTTCCTGCATCAGTTTCATACTTGATTTATAATATTTTGTTAAAACCTAGGATAAATACCTATTTTTAACACTTATGCAATACTGATTAAAATAAAAAAAAAAAGAATCTCAACTAGCTTATTTGTTTTCTACTAGTTATAATGTTCAGATACTTCTAAATGACAATATGCTTGGAGATCCCAAGCATTTGCTATCATATATTTTCATAAAAAATTAACATACAATCTCCAGAGAATTCATACATTTGCAAGCAGTTATTTAAAAAAAGAAATAAAAAAATAATAGGGGCAGGGCTGTAGCTCTGAAGTAGAGAGCTTGCCTAGCATGCAAGAAGCCCTGGACTCCATCCTCAGTACTGCACAGCTCTCAGGAGGTAGAGACAGAATCATAAATTCAAGGCCCTCCTCAGTTACACAGAGAACCAAGCAATCCTGGATTAAGTGAGCCCCTGTTTCTTAAAAACAAACAAACAAACAAACAAACAACTCAGCAGATAAACCACTTTTTGCACAAGCCTGAATTTAAGTCCACAGATATATATATATATATAAGCCAGACACAGTGGCATAAGCATCTGTACCTGTGTACCTCGTGGAAATGGAAGGCAGAATACCTGAGAATCTTCAAAAGTTCATGGGCCAGCCAATTTGAGTTACACAGAAGCAGTGAAGAGACTGGTTTCGAGTAAGGTAGAGTTAACACCACCCAAAGGTTGCCCTCTAACAGCCACATGCATGCCATGGAACAGAGGAACCTACATGCACATATACTCATCATCACATACATAGACAACAAAATATAACAATAAATTACTAAATCTTACTGGTTGCTTTGTCTGCCCATTTTCACCTTTACAAACCAGAAGGTCATGAATTTTTTCATTATAGACTTCAAAGAAGCTCATTTCAAGATGATAGCTGACCTAGTGGGAAAGAAATAAAGCACTCAAATTATGTAAAAATTCTGTGCATATTTTTGTAAATAACATGCCTGATATAAGTCTAGTATCTAGAATATGAAAGACTCTTATCATTCACAAAAAAAAGATAAATACAGTTAAAAAAACAGGAAAAGAACTTGAAAACACCTATCTTAAAAAAAAAATGAGCAAATGGCAAATGAACACATGAAAAAATTCAAAACTTCACAACAGGGAAATGCAAATCAAAACCGCAAAGAGAAAGCATTTACATCTACCAGGAAGGCTATAATTAAAAAAAAAAAAAAAGGAAATAAGTGCTGATGAGGATGTAGAAATACTAGAATCCTCCCTCATCCACTGCTGAAAGGAATATAAGGTAGTATATTCCTCGAAGACTAACACAGATTTCAATTCACAGAGATACATAGCAGACTGTACTTGTCAAAGGTTGGGAGAAGAAGGTATGGATTGTTAAATATTTAATGAGTTCAAAGTCTCTCTTGGAAACAATGTAAATTTTTTAGAACTAGACAGATTGCACTAAACTGTACATGTTAAAATGGTTAATGTTATATGAATTTTATCTCCGTAAAACAAGAACCTTTACAAGAGCCTTTATATTTCTTCCTAATGATTTCAAGTAAAGTTCATTATTTAGTCCTACATGCATTTAAAAACCTACCTGCTACACATACATCTTTAGTTTGCTTTTAGAAGGATATAAAGAAAAGTAAGATGGGCTGGAGAGATGTCTCAGAGGATAAGCTTCTGCCTGGCAAGCAGAAAGTCCTGAGTTTAAATCCTGGATCCCACGTGAAAAATAAAACAAAATAAAAACCCCACCAGGCAGAAATGATGGTGGCAGTCGCCTGTATTTCTGGCCCTGGAAGGTGGAGCCTGGCAAAGAAGGTACCACAATCCAGGGTGATTCCCAAAGTTACTCTTGGGCCTCCACAGGCACTCAGTGTCCTCTGATATACACAGACACACACATACAAAAATTTAAGAAAAAAAAAAAGACAAGGCACTTGCCCTTATACAACAAAAACTTAAGAATCAAAGTAGGATGATGATAATAAAATAACTAAGCAGAAAAGTTTCAGTAGGCAAAAAGATGAGAAAGAAAGAGGAGAGGGCATGAGAGGGTATGAGCAGAGAGGAGAGGGCATGAGAGGGTAAGAGCGGAGAGGAGAGGACGTTCTCCAGTGATGAGGTCTGAGCTCTGTGTGTGCTCAGGGCAGGGAAGACCCTCATCTCATTAAGATGACCCTTAAGTCAGTAGTTCTAGATTGGGGGAGAATCACATATTAGGGGCTGAGCTTCTTTCGTCTCAGAAAGACAGAGTCAAAACTAAGGTGAAACTTTGTTTCCATATAGCTTTTTTGATAGGGCATGGTCACCTTATCAAAGAAACACACGTCATCCCTTGGCCCAGCAGCGAGCCAGCAAGTCTCCGACACCAACACAAATGAACTTCAAGAGGATTTCAAAGAGATTTAGGTTACATTTGACAAATGTTTCTAGTGCCCTACTAAGTACAATACTCTCTCCTAGGAGCTAAAGGACAGTGAACTTGATCTTTATCCTGAAAGAACTCGCAACCTAATCAGAGCTACAGCAAAGTAGAACACTGGACAGGAGAGGAGCAAAGCGTGTCTGATAGAGTCCAGAGAGGGGGGAATAACGTCATTTACAAACACTGACATAAAAGTTATGGGAGTCAGGGATTCAACAAGTTTGGATTGTTAATTTACATAAAGTAGTACATTCTGATGGGGATCCCACAGGATTTAGAGATGAAACTACAGTGGAAATGAGTTGGGAAAGGCAGCTGGGACCACGTGATAGAGAAGCCCATTTTTCCTCTCTGTCTTTGGAAGCTTCTGCCATTCTATTACCCACCATCCACTTACCTCTTTCCTTTATCATGAACAGTTCTACAGTGAACACAGCCACAGCATGGGCTCATTACATGCTAGGCACTAATCAAGGATATTCCCAGGAATCAACTCATTTAATATCACGGCAAGCCTATGAGAAAGGTAATTACTACCACCGCCCTTGCTTGCTGTGCTGCGACAGACAGGTTACGAACCATTACAGCCACACTTCTAGCAGAGTGCTGAATACTGGGTTCAAATTAGTTCACTTCACTCATCTCTGCCTCTCATTACGTTCAAATTATTCCCCTCTAAAATTCCAAACAACCCATGGACAACTCTGTCCAGAAGCCCACAGCTTCCACACTCTCATATTTCCAGTAACCTGGGCTCGTGTCCCATTTCATTTTTCAAGTCTACACCACTGTCTGTGTATCCCTTTCTTGCTTCCCATTTAGTTACTGGGATCAGGAAGGAAGAAGGTAAGGGTGAGACAATGCATCCACAGCAAAGAAAGAACTGCATATATGTAATTCCATTTTCCCTCTCAGGTTTTTAATTCCATTAATATGCTCTCTGACCCTCTAGCCAGAAGCCAGTTCCTCTCTCGCCACCATTTCCAATAGTCACCAAATCTAACAGTTCTATTTCTTATGCTCTCTCCCTTGCCCACAGTTGTCACCACCTCAGTTCAGCTTCTTGTCATGCCTTGTCTGGCTCAAGTCCCACAGTCATTTACATCTAATTTTACTTCCCCTTGAATCCATTCTCCATATTATATCCATGCTATTTTTTAAGAACAAATATGGTGCTCGCTTCTGCAGAACATATGCTAAAATTGGAACGATACAGAGAAGATTAGCATGGCCCCGTGCAAAAATGACACGCAAATTTGTGAAGCGCTCCATATTAAATTAAAAAAAGGGAACGAATATGAAGGTGCCTTGTTAGCACAGTAGGCCGAGTGTCGATCTCATAAGAGTAAATATGTGGATTAATGAAAACTTTGTCACTTTGTGTGCTAATCAAAAAGGTAAATTTAAAGTCAAATATGAGGGGGCTGGAGAGGTGGCTCAGGGATTAAGCCTCTGCCTTGCAGGCAGAAGGTCCTGAGTTCGGATCCTAGACCCCACTTATAGATGCCAGGCGGAAGTGAGGGCAGCCTGCCTTTCTGGTCCCTGGGCAGAGTAAACAAGGAGAAGGTGAAGGCGATCCATGGTGGTTCCCGAATTCGTCTGTGGTTCTACACACACACACACACATACACACACACACACACACACACACACACACACCCACACACACACACGCCATACACACACGCACACATATGCATACATGCACAATTAAATAAATAATAATAAAAAAATTTTAAAAAATAAAATAAAGTCAAATATGAGCTGGAGAGATGGCTCAGGAGTCAAGTGGCTGCACAAATGTGACAACCTGAATTCAGATTCTGAGATGTCACATAAAAACTGGACGCAGTGCTCAAGCAGCTGTAACCCCAGCACTCCTATAGGAAATGGGAAGTGAGGACAGAAAAATCAGGCCTGTGAGCCTAGCCTGCAGCAGGGAAAAGACTCTCTCAACAAGGTAGAAAGGTGAAGAGTGACACTAGAGGCTGTCCTCTGACCTCCACATGCAACCCCATACCCCCTCCACAAATATGCATCACACACACACACACACACACACACACACACACACACTCATAGAGGAATCTTACTTCTCAGCTTCAAATCTGCCCGTAGCTTTCCAGACATCTGGAAGCTGGTTCCTTCACGAACACGTTCTGCCTGCCTCTCGAGTTTCATCTCTTGCCACTTGCACTGCACAAATTCCATGTGTGAAGCCAAGTGAACAGTTGACGGATTCCCAAAGGCTCTCTACATTCTTCCTGTCACATCTTTGAACCAGCTGCTCCTCTGCCTGCATCCTTCCTGCTTTTCTTTCACAAATTAATCACTAATTTATGTCCTTTAGAAACAAACTCAGTTGCTCCCCCTTTAAGAAAAACTATTTACTCACTTTCCAGCTTTCTATGGTTTCAATATATTCCTCAAAAATTCATTCTCTGGGGAAAAAATCTAATTGCTAAATTTTTAAAAAGTATTTTGTGTGTGTGTGTGTGTGTGTGTGTGTGTGTGTGTGTGTGTGTGTCTGTGTCTGTGTGTCTGTATGTCAGAGGGCACTGTCCCTATGAAGGACCAAGGATGACTTCAGAAATCATCTTGGATTGCTTCTTTCTCCTTCTTGCTTTTCACTCTGGGATTTCCCGGGCTCCACCCACCAGGGCCGGAAGTGTAGGCTGCCACCATTCAGTCTGATGTTTTTAGTTGGGATTTGGATCCAAACTCAGGACCTTCTGCCTATGAGACAGAGTCTTCACCCCTGAGTCATCTCTCCAGCCCCCTAATTCCTAAATTTTTATGTTGATGTGATTTGGAAGAGAGGTCTTTGGGAGGGAATTAGGACTATGTGAGTTATGAAGGCAGGATGGCTATGACAAGATTAGCAGCATTATGGGAAAACCTGAACTTACAAACACCTGCCCTCTTATCAAATGACACATGTCATCATGCTAAGGTCTTCACCACATGTGAACATCTTGATACTGGACTTCCCAGTTTCCAGTAATGGGAGAAATAATCTTTCTTTGCAAATTACCTGCACTATTTTGTTATTGTAGCAGACAACAGACTAAGATAATGTATTACAATATTTAACTGAATTAAGTTTATAAGGGCTTACTAATCCATTTCTTCAGATGCCCTCTAATTACAGAGACTGGGCCTCATAACCTCATACTCCCAAATCTAGTACAATATTTTCCCACTTCTCTTTATGGAAGTATAAAAACACAGAAGTACATATACCTGCCCATGTCACATCCCTGACAATTTTCATGATCAATCAACTTTGGAAAAAAAAAAAAAAAAAAACAACTAATCTAGGGGCTGGAGAGATGGCTCAGAAGTTAAACCTTGGCCTTGATGGCAAAAGGAGCTGAGTTTGAATCCTCGGGCCCCAGAAGGTGGATCCTGGAAAACACTAGAACACAGTGAGGCGGCAGAGTAATCCAGGAACAGGAAGATTCCTGATGTCACCCTTGGGCCTCCTTCCATACATGCCCTGGGGTGGGGGGACAACTAATCTGTAGACTGCCAGGCCGAGCAGGTGTTCGGCAGGTGTTCGGCAGGTGCCTCCTGAATGTAAGGAGGAATAAGTGAAAAGAAGCCAGCAGACCACTCAGGTGTTGCGAGGCTTGACAGTGCGGCTTTAAAGTTCCTTCCTGCTCTGGGGTCACTACCCTTTTTCTGCTTCAAATACTTAATCTTGGGTGCCAACCTGACCACACCTGGCACTAACTAAAATCAGCAGTCACACTACCTGAAGAGATTATACAGATCAACACATTTACAACACAAAGACCAACCCTAGATCTGATTGAAGTCTCCTAGTAGGGACCAGATAAAAGGAACCACAGAACAGAAGACTTTGAAGAGATGTTTGCAGTGACTTAGCCTGCCTCCAGCTTCAGCCACCAGCCTCCGCCAGTCACCTCCACCATGAAAGACTGTTTCTCCCCTTTGGAACTGTAAACTGAAGAAATTTCCCCTTCTCCCTTAAGTCGTTTGACTTTGAATGCTCTCTCACAGCAAGAGTGAAGAGTAACCATTACACTGTCCAAGAGTTTGCCTGCTCTCTTTAACTAAGTCTGTACAATACCTGACTAATATATTGGTCACTGTAAGCTACTACATACATCCAAAAGGATAAAGGGAAAAGAAAGGAGTGGGGCACCTTCAATCCAACACTCAGGAGGCTGGACTGAATCGAGAGTTCAGGCCAACCTGACCACATACTGAGATCCTGTGTCAACAGAAGGAAACAAAAACAATGGTAAAGGTGGAGGAGATGAGGGTAACACTTCTTCCCAGGGCTCACAGGAAGAACTGCTCTGAATTTAGAAGTCCTACCTTCCCCAAGGAATGGAATCCAGATTGAGAACACTATCTTTCAGACCTAGGAATAGGTATTTTCTTAGTGGTCATGATATGGATTTAAATTTGAACATACCTCCGAAGTTTGTTTTTTGGCTACTTGAGCAAAAAGATCTTCACAAAATCTTGGAATTATTCCTGGTTCTTCACTAAATCCCATCATCCTGAAAATACATTATGAATGAGAAAGTCATATTAATTAGTTTTGAGTTTTTTGTTTGTTTGTTTTAGAATGTTTATTTTATTTTATATGTGTGTGTATCAGAGGGTATTATGTGCCTGTGGAGGCACAAGGGTGACTTTAGGAATAATCCTGGAGTATTGTACCTCCTTTTTGCTTTGCTGTAGGATTTACCAGGCTCCCCCTTCCAGAGTCGGAAGTGCAAGCTGCTGCCATTTCCGCCTGGTGTTTTTACATGGGATCTCAGATTCTAACTTAGGTCATTTTGTTTGTGAGGCAGAGTCTTAACCCCTGAGCCATCTTTCCAGTTCTAGAGAATTTTTTAAAAAACATACAGTGGCATGCTTTAATATCTGGGGACAATAAGTAATAATCAGATGAAAACAACCAGTACACATGGCACTTTGGTATTTATCATTGTGTTGTACTTGAGACATTCAAAATTTCTACGAGCTCTACCATATATAATTTGTTACTAAGCACAGATACCACAGCTGTCCCACTGTATTACAAAATACCTTTCTTTTTCTTAAGTTACTATAAAATGTCTTAGTGGTATCTTTTGATAACACCAGGCACTTATAAATAGCAAAGTAAATGTAAACAAAATGTGTCCCAAAATTAACATAAGTGTCCCAAATTTTCTAGCCAGTTTTTTTTTATATATACTTTATTTTTCTTGTGTGTGTGTGTGTCAGAGGGCACTGTGTGTCACTGTGGAGGAACAAGGGTGACTTCAGGAATCATCCTGGATTGTTTCTACTTCCTTTTTGCTTTCTTCTGGCATTTCCTGGGCTCCGCCTACCAGGGCCAGAAGTATAGGCTGTTCACTTTTCAGCTGGCGTTTTTACATGGGACCTGGAATATGAACTCAGGACTTACTGCTTACAAAGCAGTCTTAATCCCTGAACCATATCTCCAGCCCCCCACTCCTTTTAATGGGTTTATGTAAGTATGAGTGCATGTGCCATGGTACATGCATGGAGGTCAGAGGATAACTTTCAGGAGTCAGTTCTCTACTTCTACCACATGGGTTTGGAGGACCAAACTCAGCTTCACCAGGCTTGCACGGTGAGCACCTTTTCCCACTGAGTCATCTCACCAACTCTTGAGCCAAGATTTTACTAGTAACCTGACATTGCTCCTCCAGGTTAATATAGGAAAGATGTAAGTTTTTGGATCTGCCCCATGCCAGACAGAGACTAAGAAAGATACCTTACTATTGATTCTCATAGTAATACTTATAAGATTACCTTCTCAAGCTTGTTTATGCAAGAAATATGAGTTATTATAAAATGGGATCTATGATAATCTTTGGTATAAACTGAAGCCCAGAGGTTAAGTTACATGCCCAAATTCACAGAACTAATATGTGATAAGTCAATAAACCTAGATTTGTAGGGTTTCAAAATTATACTCTTTCTCATAGAAGAAAACACAAACATTCCTGGATAGTAACATGAGTGATATTACTTACGTGTATGACTTGCCAGAGCCAGTCTGACCATAAGCAAAGAGACAGGTATTGTAGCCTTCAAAGGCTCTTTCTAGGAGTGGTGCGGCTAGCGTCTCGTACACCATTGCCTGGCCAGCATAGTGTGGATGACTTTCATCAAAAGACCAGAAGGAAACATCGTAAATAAAAGTATAAACTTGTTTCATGTCAGGATGCTCCACAGTTATTTCTTCCCCATTTGTGAAGACAACCTGGGATGCTTTCTCCATCTTCTCTCTTTCAAAAGAAGCACAAAGAAAAAAGTCAGGTTACTTCCATTATTGTGGATACTAGCTCGCTGAATGCAACGAGGACATCTCTCCACTTGTAAATTTACCATTCCTCCAAAATAAGATAAAGTAGTTTTATGTGAAAATGGGTATGGAGGTCAGAAGACAATTTGTATAAGTCAGTTCTTTGTTTCTTCCTTGTAGATTGGGAGTCACACTCAGGTAACCCAGCTTGCATGGTAAACGCTTCTACTTGCTGACTCGTCTCACCAGCTCTTCATGATTCTTGAAGCATTATACTTCCTAACATTCTCAAGTCAGCTTACCACCAGTTCTTTCTCCTACCATTACCCAGTTTTTGCTAAAAAGGCCTGCATAACCATGTTTAACTTGCTTTAAATACTGACTCTTTCAGTTCAAGCTGAAATGCAGTGGCAACCATATTCACCTCCAAGTATACAGCACATTAAGAACTACGAACCCTGTGAAGGTTTTGCTGTTCTCTCTTGAAATACTTAAAAATTGGGGCTGGAGAGGTGGCTCAGGGATTAAAACTCTTATCTCACAAGCAGGTCCTGAGTTCAGATCTCAAGTCCCATATAAAAATGCCAGGCGGAAATGGCAGCAGACTGCACTTCCGGCCTGGTGGGTGGAGCTTGGGAAATCCCAGAACAAAGTAAGAGGGAGATAGAAGCAATTCAGAATGATTCCAGAGGTCACCCCTGGTCTTCCAAAAGGACACATAGTGCCCCCTGATACATACAAACATACATATATGTGCGCGCACATGCACGCGCACACAAATTTAAAAAAAAACAAAAATTATGTTTCATATTCATGTTTTATCATACACATCTTTTTCAATCCTATCTCTAATCTGTGACTATTTCAACCACAATCACCTTTAAAATAAACCCTTGTATTTATATCACTCTAGACCAATTACAGATGCTACTGCTGATCACCATTCTAGAATAAATTTTGGAAAGACCACTTTGGAGGGAGACATGACCTGTTGTATCTCTTTTTTTTAAAGCAAAAGTAGAAGTTCCCACCTCTATAAATCACAGATTTGAAAGGAGACTGAAGTAGAAAATTCAGTGACTTTCTCAATTTCTAAAAGCAATATAACTGGATAAAAATACAAAACATACTGATTTTAATATTTTGTAGTCAATCATAAAAAATAATCATCATACTAGAGCTACGTCTACACATTGCTAGGCTGGAAACACAGGTCAGGGGTAGAGCATCTGTCTAACATACATGGGGCTTGGGTTCAACATCAACACTAGGATGTCAATAACTTTGAAGACACGTGACCATACTATACTTTCTAAAAGCAGTGAGGAACCAAAGACATAGCACTATACTACATCGACTCAGCGTGAGATTTAAAAGGCATACCATACCTTTTACTGAAAGGCCTCACACGCACCGCCACTGTTACTTGACTATTCTCTACTTTTAAGAAGTCCGTTTCTGTAGAGGTGTTCTGAACTGCAGTTTTTTCTTCTGAAGGAAGTGTACTTTCTTGTGACCTCTCCCCTTTATTAGCAAGAAGAGAACTTTTTGGTCTTTGCTTAACTTGAGGGCTAGGCATCCTATTTTTCAATATAGATGCAGCTGGGCTTTTGAGCTGAGGCACGCCACGCTTCGGTGGCAATTTGTGTTCTGTTACACATTTCACAGGAGTTCTTGTTTCTAAGCTGCCACATTTATTTGAATCCTTTCCAACATCTTTTCCAATACTTCCGTAACGTAAGCCTCTTATTCCTGATCCTTTGGTATCAAGCTTGCTCTCAGTAGGTTTCACTGCAACTTCAGTCTGGCCCTGAAAACCAGTGGGCACTCTGCTGTTCGGGTTCTTGACTGTAACATGTTCATCTGCCCTACCCAAGGCAGGAAATGTGCTTTTGTATCTCTCAGCAACCACCACTTTCATGTCACCTGAGTCCTCAGTTACGATAACAGAAGTGGGAACAGAAGTGTTCTTGTTGTTTACAACCTTTGCATGTGTCTTAGTCTCCTGTGACGCACAGCTATTTTCTGTGACAACCCCTACAGTATGGGTTGTTTCCTGTTTGTCCACAGAATCTCCTTTAGTTGTTTTCCACTTTTCTGCAGAATCCGTTTTAGTGCGACGACGCTGTAACATAAGACTTGTATCTGTTTGTACAGTTGTGTCTCCCAACTCACTGCCAAGTACTGACGAGTCTTTAGTCCGTGATGCTCTTCTCTGAAGTGTCAACCGACCTGTAGGGTTAGGGGTAATAGGCTTATCTCCTGTGTTTTTACAGGCAGAAATAATGTAAGTGCAATTGATATCTCTGATTTTATTTGTGGGTCTCCATGATGAATCATTTTCACATTCTGACGCATCTGACTTCACATGCAGCTTAAGTTGGCTGCTGTGGGTGAAGGCACTCAGAGATGAACTCTTGTGGGAAGAAGGAACTTCAAGGATATCACTGCTCTGCCTATTATGAGCAGTGTGTGTAGACATTTTGGGAGCAAATTATTTTAAAAAGAATGTGAAGAATTTAAGCACTTCTGTGGATGCTTGTTTGACTTCCAGAAATTCTGGTTGATCAGTTTCCAAAAATATCTGCTCAACTGCAAAAGAAAAAATAAAAAGGAAAAAATTACTATAAATTTTAAAAAATAGAAAAGTCCTCCCCATTGTGGAAGTAAATTCTCAGAGACATACAATAGAATAAATCAGAACCTTTTCCTTGGAAAAAAAAAATATCAGTCTTCCAAGCAGCTTCTGACAAATCTCTGCCCTAACTTCCAATCATTATTCAAGGATTATTTACTAAATGTCTCATTACATGCCAAGTCCCCTGATAGATACTGCAGACTTCAAAGATAAGACCTCATTTTCATTTCCTTAGTTTAGAAGAAATACACAGATGGTTTTCATAACAGCATGTCAAGAGCCTTAGGAAATGTTAAAAGGTTCATGGCTTCATGGATGTTGTTGAAGTATCCCCAGCCTGAAACCCATTCACCCAAGCAAAGTCTGTAGAAAAGAATACTTCTGAATACTAGATGGATGTATGTGAAATACAAGAATACATAGGAGATTAGAATGAAGCCATAAGTCAGATACTCTCAAATAAGTGTCATGGGCACTAAGTGCTACAAAGTAACTGCTTGTATTGAGAAAAACAATACAATATTGGGTAAGCAGATAGATGTAGAGGTATGCACCTGTAACCCCAGCAGTAGGGAGGTTGAAGCAAGAGGATGGAGCACCACAATCAGCCTAGGTTACACAGCAAGACCTGCTCCCCCCACCAAAAAAAAAAAAATTAGGTAAATAGACTATTGCTATTTATTAGCTATACAACAAACTGGATAGGGGTATATGTCTAGGCCAACAATATTAGGTATTTACAATCTGGGTGCTAGTCAGCTCTTCATCAAGCTCCTTACATGGGTGTAAACAAGTCTTTAAACTTGCTTATTCCAGTCCATCTTGTAAACTGATACTAAATCAAAACCATTCCGGACATTATTGATATCGAGGAAAGAATTAATAGCTCATTTCGAGGCTCTTTTAAGGTTTGCATAAATAACATCGTTATAAAAAGTTATCAGTGGTAAGTATCTTCCATCAAGCTTGCAAATACAAGTACAGAACCCACCTATTGTGAGATGAACTCATTGTACCGCAACTAAAAGCCATTTGGTATTTACACAACCCAATGTGGTTTCTGTTTGCAGAGTCTCGCCAACACTTTCAAAAGGCCTGGAGGAATGCAAAAAGTCAGTGTCAGCCCAAACCAAGGCCCGGCGGCGGGGGCAGCGTGTACCTCGGTGCCAACTGGCTCGGCGGGACACGCCGCAGCACTGAAGTCCGACGTCCGGAAAGGGACCGCGGTGTGGCCCGGCGCCCTCCGCGGACCCCCGTGCAACCGGCCGGCGTCCTGGGGAGAGACCCGCGAGAGGTGCCGCGAGCACCTGCAAGTTCTGTCCAACACTAGGCTTCGTCCTTCAACCCAAGGCCCGCCGCCTCCAGTCCCGCCAGGCTGCCCACTTCTCTTTCCCAACTCACTCCCGCGGACACCGCGATTTGAATGAGCGCCTCGCCTTCTGATTGGCTGCTGGACGCGCGTCGTGCGCCGCGCCTCCACGTCCTCCCACCCCCCGGAAGCGCTGGTGGTTGGCTAGGGATCTGCTTCTCTCGCGGGACCCGCCCCCTCGTCTCCTAGCAACGGTGCGGCCGGCTTGGGGCTCAGCTGGGGCGGGAAGCTCTGGCTGCAGCAGCTGCGGAGGAAGCGCAGCGCTCAGCTGCAAGGTTCAAAGAAGCCACGGTGACACTCATCGCATCCTTAATTTAATGGAGCTCAGAGCTCCGCGGAGATGGCTCAGCAGTAAAGACACTTGGGGCCTGTCGTCCTGAGTCCCATCTCCGAAGCCCACGTGGCAGAAGAAGAGAACCGACCTCCGAAAGTTGTTCTTGGAGGAAGGTTGTGCACAGGGCTCTTTCACGCAAGAAAAGTAAATACTTGTTTTTAAAAATGTTTAAATAAAAGCACCACAACCTATCTGCCTTACAACGAAAACTTTACAATGTAAATGACTATGCGTACTCCCACCTAAATCTTCATAATCAATATTTTCTCGGTATTTCGTATACAAGAGTTGAACTCAGTGTCGTACATGAATTTTAAAATTTTAACCCTGAAAATCCTTGGAAGTTAGATATTAAAATATCTCCAGTTTGCAGGTGAGGAACAGAGGTTGAAGGTTAATAAGCTTGTGAACGGCCTAATTACTAGAAAGTTGTGTGACTGAAAGTTCAAAGCTCATATGATGAGATGGAGATTCAACTTCCATGAATAGTCTGGTGCTCAGACATTGCATACAGGCGTCCCAGATGAAGCCCTGTGGGCCACACACGCAAAAAACAAGAACGTAAGAGGGAGACTGGCTGGAAAAGACCAAATAGGTAATTGGAAGGAGGAGTGGAGTTGAGTAGTAAAAAGAGAAAAAGACTTAAATTCATTGTATTCATGTATGAAAGTGCTAAAGAATGAAAAAAAAAATCCAATAACATTTTGAGACTTAAAGAAAGTATGTCCCAACTAATAAAAGGTATAGCCAAAATACACATTCTAAAGTAACAATATTTGTTAGTATGCACATAATGGACATATATTCAAAAAGACAGAAAAGGAAGCCAGCAGTAACTGTAACAATATAAAAAATTGGATAATAAAATAATTCTTATACTCTCTAAAGAGCTTCCTAAGAATATAATTAAAATTTACTTGTAACAAACTCAATATTTATCAGGTCTATTGGGTGAAATGTTCAGTTTAGAAGCAAAAGAAAACATAACAGGGGAAAAAAGTCTGATAAACTTAAAATGTGAATTTTGGACTCATAATTTGAAGAAATAAAAGTAAAATATAAGATAATTAGACCATTGCATTTAAATATGACAGATAATATCTCTTTCAATTTTATAATGAAAATAAACATAAATAGACTATAAGCTTGGTGTAAATACTTATACAAAAAAAGGAATTCATGTACATGCAAAAATAATATGTGGCCCAGTGAGATGGCTCAGTACTTTTGCCACAGAAACCATGTTAAGGTAGCTGGAGAGAGCTTACTCCACAAATTTGTGCCTGACCTCCACAGGCATACATGGCTATGCACACACACACACACACACACACACACACACACACACACACATGTGCACACTAAATAAATAAATAAATATAGTCCATACAAAAATAGAGTGCAAACACTCAGACCTTCAGTGCACATTTTAAAAAATAAATGTAAGTAATAAAAGTTCTGGACTAGTGAATTTGTTCAACAA
This sequence comes from Typhlomys cinereus, assembly GCA_023101885.1. Taxonomy (NCBI): domain Eukaryota; kingdom Metazoa; phylum Chordata; class Mammalia; order Rodentia; family Platacanthomyidae; genus Typhlomys; species Typhlomys cinereus. Next base: position 2,778,200 of record JALPQD010000192.1, read on the forward strand.
GTAAAGGTGCCTGTATATAATCCTGACTCCCTGAGCTCAATCCACGAAACCCACATGATGGAAAAAAAGAAACTGACTTTCAAAAGTTTCCCACTGGGCTAGAGATGGTTCAGAAGTTAAATCTTTGCCTCAAAAGTTGAAGGACTGGAGTTTGGATCCCAGATCCCACATAAAAATGCCAGGCAGAAATGGCAGCAAGCCTGTCCTTCCCGCCCTAGAAAGTAGAGCCTGGGAAACCCCAGAGCAAAGTAAGAAGGAGCAGAGCAACCCCAATGATTCTCAACGTCACCCTTGGCCTCAACAGGTCATTCTTCTATACCCCCCACACATAAAAAATTTTCCACTGACTGACCTCTTTATATAAAAATTTTTTACCTATTAAGTTTGTATGAGCGGAAATAATAATAAAAATGTTATAAAAAATTTTTAATTTTTTTTGTATTTGATATTTTTAGTTTTGCACTAAAATTAAAACTATGTGTTTGTAATAATATAAATTGAAAAATTTCTCAAGTTCAGAGACCTTATCTATTCTTAGTGTATTCCTAATATTTAATATAGAAGTTAGTAAGACCCTGTTGCTGAATACGTCACATACTTTGGTTGTAGACCATAGGAAAAAATAAAGATGATTCTGTCTGGAACACTTCCTCCATGTAGCCTAGCTTTAATAGTGCTGGAATACACTGTGCAAACTGCAGTGGGGAGAAAAGACACCAATGGTCTTACCCTGCATGCTACAATAAATACTGACTTGCCAAGCAAGCTACACCCACCAATAGTAGCATGACTGTTATGAGGGTAACCATAATAGTTAATTTTAGTTGTCATCAGGCTGAACGGATTATCTGGATTAAGATGATGGAGTACAATGACCCACAAATAAATGTGTGTGGATCCTTCCAGTAGCAGACCAGATAAAAGGAAGTACAAGAAAGAAGAGCTCTCTCTCTCTCTCTTTCTCTCTCTCTCACACATACACACACACACACACACACACACACACACACACACACACACACACCCCTTTGCTGCTGCCATTCTTTGCTGACATTGGAACCCAGCTTCTTCAACCCCCTACAACATAACTGAAGGTCAGAGACTTTCCAGGAATCCTTTGGCCTTCAGCATTGGGACTACTGAGATGTTCAGCTCCTTAACCGAGCAGTTGCAGGCAGCCATTGTTGTACTATATAGACTTCATGTCATAAGCCAGTCCAACAAATTCCCTTTATATATAAATTTATTCTATCAGTTCTATTTCTCTACAGAACCCTGACAATATAGTAATTAATCACTTTATGTTTGGATTTGAGATCTATTCTACAGAAAAGAAATAAAACAGTAGTGGAAACCTCGTCAAAAACCCATAGCTGGGGTTATAAGCCCTGGTAGGTAACCTACTACTGTAGTCAGACTGCCTTCTAAATATTTGTTTATGCCGGTCCTCCTCGTCCCTCGGCCCCCGCGCGGCTCCGGCTGGATGGCAGGAGTCGGAGTCGGGTCCCTGTGGGCTGACCTGGGGTCCTAGAGCGCGCGGTGAGGCCCGGCTGGATCTCGCGAAATACAAGAAGCAAAAAAATCACTCACTAAGAAGGATGAAGAATATGTATTGTCAGGAAGGGATAAGAGATTGGCTGAACAAGTCTCCTCATACAATGAATCAAAACGATCAGAATCTCTTATGGACATTCATCATAAAAAGCTAAAGAACAAGGCTGCAGAAGATAAAAATAAGCCCCAAGAAAGAATACCATTTGACCGGGATAAGGATCTCAAGGTTAATCGTTTTGATGAAGCTCAGAAAAAAGCCCTAATAAAGAAATCCAGAGAACTGAATTCTCGATTTTCACATGGCAAGGACAATATGTTTTTATAAGTAAGTATTTTGGAAGTGGTACACTTCTACCAATCAGTTTGGACTTTTCTGAATACTCTATTGTTTGTGATAATTACACGCTCAAGTGCATTTACTCTTAGAATAAAGTAGATTAAAAGCCTACTTTTTTTATAAATTACAATTGTTGAAGAGTTGGTCTTATAGACAAAAAAGAATATAGTATACTGAAAAAAACTAGCTTTTTCTTAATAATAACCTACCCAGATGTTATTATTAAAAATATTAATAGTTCCATTTAAGAGAAACAACTGTGTCAAGTATGATGTGAAGCTCAAGAGGAAAGAACGGACATGTGCTGTTGTGTATTGGTGCTGATTGAGATCACAGAGATACAGAAGGTCCTCTCCACTTACCAAGAGCCCCAGCTACAAGAGTTTGTAATGGTGGTAAAGGAATTGTGTAAGAACTGAGGATTGCTAATTAAAGGTCTTATGTTTGTAACAATTGGAAAACTAAAAAAAAAATATATATATATATATTTGTTTATGCCGACAGATTAGCGTTGCTCTTAGCCTTAGTTGGAGAAACGTCTTTGTTCAGATTCATACTGGTCAAAGTGCTGAGAATAAGTGACTGTTGAATGCCCAGCCCTAAATAGAACATCCATATTGCTCCCCACCCCCAAGACTCAGGGAATATCACAGAAGAGAGGTTAGAAAGATGTAAGTGGCAGGGGACGAGGAGTGCTGGGAAATGCTGTCTTCTGAGTCTGACATATCTGTGCACTCAGGAGCTCACAGCAGCTGTGATTACCTGACAATACCCCACAAGATCAAGCATGTCAACATTCCAGTAGGGCAGGGAAGAAGGGCTTATAAAGCTCCCCTCCTAGTTACTGGCAGCTAATGGGATTTGAGGCTGCTGAGAGAGGAAGACTAATAGGTGTGACCATAATAGGTGCTCCAGTGGATGACTCCACACCCATACATGAACATTTGGACTCATTTGGACTCAGCAGGTTATAAAGAAATGTTAATAATAACAGGAAAAGAAGAGGCCATGATGGTGGGTGGGAGACATGTTGGGGGATTCGAGGAGGAATGGAGAATGGATGCTATCAAGATTATGTGTATGATATTCACATATTTGACTTAGTAACTGCACACTAGAAGTTTATTCCAAGCAAATATTTTAATATAAATCAAAAAGTCCACCGGAATATTTATGTTCTTATTTGCTCCAAACTTTAAAATCTAAATGCCCAATCACAAGAGAATGCTTTAGAGGTTTAAGAATGAGGAAAAATAGGGGCTGGAGAGGTGGCTCAGGGGTTAAGCCTCTGCCTTGCAGGCAGAAGGTCCTGAGTTCGGGTCCTTAGTTGGAGAAACATCTTTGTTCAGATTCATACTGGTCAAAGTGCTGAGAATAAGTGACTGTTGAATGGGTATAGATGCCGGGCGGAAGCAGGGGCAGCCTGCCTTTTTGGTTCTGGTAGGTCAGAGCCTGTAAATCCAGGGGCAGAGTAAACAAGGATAAGGTGGAGGTGGTCCATGGTGGTTCCCAAATTTGCCCGTGGTTCTACTCATACATACACACACGCACACACACGCATACACACACAATTGAATAAAAAAAATAAAGAATGAGGAAAAATAATAAATTGCATTGCAATTATTGTGTCCACTGAAGTCATACAACAATCTAAGTTGGGTGCGGTAGCTCACACCTATAATCCTATCACCTGGGAGGGAGAGGAGGGAGGATTGTCAGCAATTTCTAGACTGGCTACAGAGTAACATCTTGTCTCAAAAAAATAGTCCAGAAAGATGCACAGTAATTTTAAGCTAAATAAGCCTAGACAACATCTGATTCAGAGACCAAGCCATAATGTGCCCCAGGAGGCGGAATCAGAGTGAAATAGGACATTGTTACCCCGGCGACTGGCAGCCTCATTAGACTTTCACAGAACTCCAGCCGCATGTCCCCTTCTTATTCTCTTTCTGCTTGAAATTCCTCATTTCATTCCAAGCGAAAGTTAAAATGCCGCAAAACTCAGGGTCGCCTCCAGGTTATTCAAGAGGGATTTGATCTTTTAGTTACTCAACTGAGGGCACTTTCTCTGCCAAACCTGTCCAAAGCTATCAGGGAGAGTGGCTTCCCTGAGTGAATGGGGCTCTCCATCTGGAAATTGCAGATGATAAAGCTGCCCATTCTGAAGAATCATAATGAGGATTGAATCAATGTGTGCAGGGTGCTTAGCATAGAACCTGGTCCAGGATTAATGCAAAAGAAAAAAAAAAAGTTAGTCGCTAAATGGAATGGCTTAATGTAATTCTCCAGAGCACTAAAAATCTATGTTCAAGCCAAGTAGCTGGGGGTGTGTATTGGGATCTTTCTATTGTAAAAATGACACATACTTTACAAAGGATGAGGATTATGATTTTGAAATAAACAAGATGAAATAGTGATGGTTCCATGAGACCTGATATGCCGTTATAAACAAGCAGAGAACAGGGAATAGCCATGGGCAGTACTGTCTCTGTTTAACTCTGACTTAATAAGTGTTTAAGAAGTGCAGACTTCAGCATTTGTTTGCAGCTTTTATTGAAGGAGACCAAGAAAAAGGAATCCAGTGAATGAAAGTTTGCTCAGTGCAAGGTTGGCAAGGTCAACAACTGGCCTGTGTCCATTCACCTCAAGCCTCAGGTCCCGCAGAGCAGAGGCCAATCTCCCTCCTGACTTGAGACATGGTTCCTTTCCCAACAGCTGCGTGCCCCTGGCAGTCAGGGGGAACCTGGGCTGCCACCAGCACAGCAACTGTTCACAAGACCTGGTATTTTGAAATTAACTCCTTAAAATAACAGGAGATTAGAATCAAAAGAATTGTGGGCCACTCAAATAATTTTACTTCTCTAGCCCTTGGCTTCGCTTCTTTTCTGTTTTTGCTGTTTAGTTTTTATTTCATAATCATAGCTTAATTCTGCAGTCCCGTTAGACTTAGAGGAACCCAAAGAACTGCAGTGGAAACACAAAGATGAGGATGTGGTGGGCAATGGAGTGGAAGGTGGAGAGATGCTCTCCTGGGGCGCTTCTAGAAGGTATTACCTGGTGGCTAAATGAATACGGATGTATTAGAATTGTCCATGGTTAGTGGTGGTGATGATGCTGGTCTTGCTGTCTTGGATCCAAAATGCCACATGGCTTCCATCACACCTTTCCACTTTCCTACAACCACATACGCTTGTCATTCATACCCTCACCTGGCGGTGTGAATGACAAGCTGGGAACCAATTATGTTCAGTGAAGCATTTGAACAGGACATGATGGTGGGACCTGTTGGCTTCAGGACTTCCTCCTTGTAGGCAGGCTAGCCGCCAGTGTCCCCATGGGTAGCCTGCAAAGCTACCACCCTTGCACACAAAGCCTGGAATAATCCTATGAAAACAGGAAGCTTTATAAGCCAACCCTTTCTCTTTAGTACTCAGTGTGAAAGCTTTCTGCTATTTTTGGCACTATACCGATACATTGCTCAAGAGCTGCTGTCACCAACTAATGTCAAAGATGTAGGTGTGGCTTCAGGTATGTGACACAGATAATACCAACCCTTGATATATTCATATTCTTCATCCATATCTGATATTTTTTATATTATATATATACACACACACAATTTATATACCTGTGTAATTTCTGAGCTAGGATCTCTGACAGCTTCAGCTGACAACTCAATAAGAGTGAGGTGAGCTTCTAAGCACCCCTTAAGGGTGCTGTGTGATTGATGTCAGACAATCCAGCCACAGTGTATGGACTACTGCCTGGGCAAGTCAGAAATACAGAGAGAGATAGTTAGCATTTTGGTAAGCTGGCATGTTAGAAGGCCCCTCTGTTCTTGACTTGGATTTACTATGATATATAGCTAATCTGCATGTTGCTGGTAAACTCATAACAAAATAGTTTTAGGGAGAACAAGGAGTTTTATTCTTGGTTTATGATTGTCAGGTTACAGTTCTTAATACAATTCGGCAGGAGAGTCCACACCAACACCAGGGGTTGAAGGAAGTAGCCATACATCTTCACAGGACTGCTGGAAGTGGGGCACACTTCCCTTGTCACACAGCACGTCTTTCCAAGTGTGCCGAAGGCTGCCAGCTTCCTTAACCACCTCCCTCCATTTTATCCGCCTGCCTCCACTGCTCTGTGACGTACTCATGCTCGTCAGCTGCAGTCTCCTAGACCTCTTTGCAGGCCTCATGCATTGCTCTTTTCTCTAGTGAAGCGGGGAACTTGAAGGCCAAAGGGGAAGAACCAGTTTGGGAGAAGTCAGTTTATATCCTGGAAAAATTAAGTTTAAACTGTTAATGTGGATGTCCACATAGATAAGTGGATGTGATGATTGGAATTCTGGCAGTCATTTTGGGTCATAAGAAAAAAAGCCACAGCTTAGGGATAAGAAGGTAGAATCTGGGAGGAACCTGGATTCCTCATAACTGGAAATTCTGCATCAAAACCTGAACTACCTGTCTCCTGCCTTCTTTTAAATAAGACAAGTAAATGTCTGGTTTTTTTTATTCCAGCCATTTATGTAGGTTGCGTGTGTTTTCCCATTTGCAAAATTATTATTATTTGCAAAATAAACTTTAAATAGAACTGTGTGGTCTGTGTCTGCTTGTCTTCTATTCCAGTTTCTGCCAAGATTTCACCCCCAGTGTCTTGCACTTTATTCCCACTTTATTCCCAACCATCCCAGAGCAGCTCCGTTCTCTGGCTGCAGCATCTATGCGCGTCACATGCCTGTGGATGCTCATGCGGATATCCCGAAGCAGGCTTCCTCAGGCTGCTTCTGCCTGCCCTGCCAAGATTCCACTCAGTCAGGACAGCAGTCTAGAAAGTCTGCTTGTGATCTAGACTAACGAGAGGTGAACTCTTGAGTAAAATCTGTCCAGAGCCTGGTCTGTGGCTCAGTCCTATAATCTCAGCAGTCAGGAGGCAGAAGAAGCAGGAGGTTGTCACGTTCAGGGCCAACCTAGGCTACATGGTAAAACTTTTGTCTCAGAAAAAAACAAGTAGGGTCAGCAAGATGGCTCAGCACGTAAACATGCCTCCTTACCAACCTGAGACTTGAGTTCAATCCCAGGAAGCCCAATGACAAAGCAGAGAAGTGGTATATGTTCTCTCTCTCTCCCTTTCTCTCTCTCTCCCTTTCTCTCTCTCTCCCTTTCTTTCTCTCCCTTTCTCTCTCTCTCCCTTTCTCTCTCTCTCTGCCTCTTTCTCTCTCTCGCTCTCTCTCCCCCTCCCCGTCCCTTTCTCTCTCTGTCTCTAAAATAAATATTTATTTTTTAACAAAAGAAACAAAGAAGGAATCAAGGAAAGTATCTGTCCTGGTGAAGCATGCCTGTCATCCCAGCACTGGGAAGGCAGAGGCAGGAGGCTGCTGCAAATTCAATGCTAGTCTGGTCTAGGGCTAAATGGCAGAACACTGTCTGCAGCAAGCAATCTGACAGTGGTTCTGAAAACTGAAGGGAAGCATATTTTAGAAATCCACCAGAGGGAGACAAACTGAAAGAAACCGCACGGAAGAGTTCAGAAGTGAAGCCAGCTGCACATGAACGTGCACTCGTGCCAAGTTTTTCAGGACACAGATGTATCACATTTAGTTAATTCTATAATTTATTTTTGCAGCCCTGGAGATCAAACCCTGGAACTCATAGGTGCCGTTCAAGCACTTCACCTTTAAACTTCATCAACGACTCTTGTCTTTTAAAAATCTTTATTATTATTATGAGAGAGAGAGAGAGAGGGCACATGTGTGTGAGAGAGAGCACACTGCACGACATATATATGGAGGAGGTTAGAGGACAACTTTGAGGACTCGGCTCTCTCCTCCACCTTGACGTGGGTTCTGGGTGTCAATCAGATCGTCAGGCTTGCATGTATGATGGTTAGATACATAGGTGTCAACTTGGTAGTTTCAGGCTAAGCTTTGGGCACATCTGTGAAGAATTGACAGTTAAGACAAGCTCTAAGCAAACCTGCGGGAGATTGTGTTATTGATGTGGGAAGACCAAGCCACAGTGGTGGGACCATTCTTGGGACCAGGGGATGAGATAGGTGAAGCTGGCTCAGTCGGTGGACACTCTTCGAATACTTGGACAGATTTGCAGTCGGTGAGGAGGAAGTTTGCCTATCTCAATCTTGTGGATATGGCGTGGCCAGTTCTCTCAGCTCTTACCAATTGGGACCGAAAACTGTAATTAAGAATCATAGCCAGAGTAAAGCCCTTTTGTTTCTATAAACTGTTTTGTTGTGAATTTATCAGCAACATTCAGGCAAACTGCAACACAGAAAAAGTACTTTTATCTACTGAGCCATCTTACCAGCCCAGCTCTTGTTTTTTGTTTTTTGTTTTTTTTTTAAAAAAAAATGGTCTTATTGTGTAGTTCAAGCTGTCCTAAACTCACTGTTCTGGTCCCTAATTTTGACTCCTTCTGTCGTGGACTCACGAGTGTTGTGATTACAGGCATGAGCTATCATGTCCAACCTCCATTTTTTAATTTATTGAAGCGTCAAATATATTTTCCTGCTTTGTACATGTTTGTATTTAATTATTCTGTGAATCTGTAACACAAGTATGCACTAAGACTATGGAAATTAGTAATCGTGTGTGTGTGTGTGTGTGTGTGTGTGTGTGTGTGTGTGTGTGTGTGTGTGTTGTGCTACATGCATGTGAATACATGTGTATAGGTGATGCATATGGTTGCACACTAGAAGAAAATATTCCTCTGTCACTCTTCTGACTTATGCCCATGAGACAGGATCCTCCCTGAACCTGGAACTTGCTGCTTGTTTGTTGGTTGGTTGGTTGATTTTTCAACTAGACTAGTAAACAACGAGCACTAGTTATCATCTATCTAGAGAGGGAGAAGGAGAGAAGAAGAGAGAGCTCTGAGATTAAAGGCACGCACAGCCATGCCTGCTTTCTGTATGGAGGCTGGGGTCCCGGTTCACGTCCTCCAGAAGTGCTGGTGCCCCTCCGCTTCTCCACATTTTCACCCTGACCTTAGGACCTTAAGATCACTAATTTCCAAGGGCTGAAGCACCTGAACTTCCAGAAGGACCATGGACAAGCCTCCTCACTAAAGATTCCCCACCTGTGAAATGAGACTGGATTTAATAACCATAATATTCAAGTCCCTTCTTGGCATAAGGAAAAATATACCCAGTACTGTATTTAGTCCCATGACTCTATGAAGTGAGACAAGGATTAGTGCCATTTTACAGACTGGAGAACCTAAGTTTCCAGGCTGATAAAACACCTATTATTCTATGCTGATTAAGTTAGAGGCAGGTGTAAACTTCAGTGCATTGTTATGCACTCTGTACCCCTACCCTGAACAGATGTGCTCATGAAAACACAAAAAGTCTTTTAAATTTTATTATTTATTTATTTGTGTGTGTGTGTGTGAGAGCGTACATGTGTGTGTCAGAGGGCACTGTGTGTTTTTGTGGAGGACCAAGGGTGACTTTGGGAATCATCCTGGATTTCTTCTACCTCCTTTTTAAAAAGCTTAGCTATGAGATTTCCTAGGCTCTGCCCACCAGGGCCGAAAATCGAGCTGCCGCCACTTCTGCCTGGTGTTTTTATGAGGCACATGGAATCTGAATGAGTCTTAACCCCTGGGCGGTCTCTCAGCCCCCAAAAGATATTTTAAGACCTGTTATATTTTGTATTTTCCTTCTACATCTGAATGCATATTCAGCCAAGAGTCTTAGCATTATGTACTGTAATATGCGTACACTTTTTAGTCTGATCTGGATGATGAAGTCTTTATGTTCGTTCGTTTGTTTGTGTTCTGACACATTCTCACTTTGTAGCCCAGACTGGCCTGGAACTCCTGACAATTCTTTCTACCTGGGATTCCCAGGTATTGGAATTAAAAGCCCACACTGCCACACCTGCTTTGATGAAAACTTCATGAACTCAGTCATGACCACTCAATGAACAATAAAAATTCATTTAGTAGCACTGCCAGTAACTTTTAAAAAATTAGTTATGATAATCCTTTCTATATATAAATAAAAGGATTCAGGGTTAGTAAATATCACAAAATTCTCTTTTGCTTTTTGAATTCTGCTGTTTCAACCCTAGGGAAAATTAGTAAGAGTGAAAAACTATAGTTAGCCCCAAAGGCTACTGGGTAAACTGTTTTCCATAAAGGAACCTTTGACCCTTCTTTGAAGTGACATAGAAAGAATAGTATGTTTAAAGGTCCACTTTGACCATCCATCAAGTGTCTTCTTTCTATTATGCTTTTGCTAACACGGTCCAGAATCATTTTTGACAATGTGTTGAAAATATTGGTGATCTCTCAATTACATGTGAAAGAGTTTTGGGTTACTTTGCTGAACAACAGATGTAGACAGAAACCACAGATAACCTCGTTAAGGGTGTGAAATATGCCATCCAAATAGTTAATTTCCTTGTTATTGGTAAAGGTCAGTGCCAATCTAGAATGTTGAAAATGCCCTAGAATGATACACATGTAACTGTGTGTGTAATCATGTTTTAGACTGAGTAGTCACATAAATCTATTTTCTCATCTTAAAAATAGCATAAAATTTGCTTCTCTCATTTCTGGTTATAAGGAGCAGCTGCCAGCAAAACTGCAAAAGAACATCAACAAACCACAATCCAGAACTTCAGAGACTCTATATCATCCACATAGAACTAAGCCAGCCTAATCTCCCCCCATCCTGAAGCTCAAGGACATTTGCGGAAGAGGGGGCGGTAAGATTGTAAGAGCAAAAGGATGGGGGGAGCAATGATTTGAAGAGTCTCCACACTAGTTAGGGCTGAAGCAATCATAATAGGATTTGCATGCCCTGTGCCATGTCCATCACACTATTGACCTCACAAAGTCTAACATCGGCTAAAGGCACCAAGATCCTTGGAGGCAAGGGATTGACAGCCACAGTAGTGTTCCTATGCTTAAGGGGAACACAGGAAAGGGTTCAGGGAAATGCCACTGGGTCCTTGTACGTCATCGGAAAGGAGGACCAAGAGGAGAGTTAGGCATACACAATAAAGGACTCTCTGGGAATTAGGGGGGGAGGCACGGGAGATGGGGAGGGAGGGAGGGGGAGCAGGGGGTTCGGGGGGAGGGAACTGGTCTACCTATTAAGTTTGTATGAGCGGAAATAATAATAAAAAATGTAAAAAAAAAAAAAAATAAGGAGCAGCTGCCATATGTGAGAACCACCTAGATTGCAAGGATTGTACTTTGAATCAGTCTATCCAGAGGGGAAAAAGGGGGGTGTTTTTTCAGTCTTGCAGTGTCATGAATAATTCCGCAGCCATCTTCAAGTCTTTATCTATTTATGTAGGTTTAATTTTTAAAAAATTCAGACCATAGTTCTCTGACTCACTCAGAACAGAAAAAAGAAATGTGGCAGCAGAAAGAGTTGTGCTTTTCTTTTTCTTTTTCCCTGATAGACAGTCTGAGGCACACAGAGAGCTCAGTCTCCGTCTGTGCTCTGGTTTCCCAAGTCTGCGTGCGCACAAAGATGAATGCCGAATGGCATCTTCTGTCTGCAGTGAGGAGCAGTGTTCTCGCAAGCCACGGGGTAGCTTTGGATGAACTGCAGGGGCGTCTCTCAAGTCACACGATGTCACTCCCGAAGAATCAGTCTGTTCACTGCATCTTCTGACTCTCCCAGATGTGTTTCTTAAAGCATTATTAATTAAGTGCCAGGAGCATTCATTGAGCTCCAGCACCCACTCTGGTGACAGTTGAGCCTGAGCAGTTTAAATCACATTCCTGAGAAAGGAAAATGAAAACAAATGCTGAGTTTGTCAGTTTTTCTCCTTCCCCAAAATTTCACGAGGAGAGTGCAAACTGTTTCTCTGAAACCCATTCCACTGTTTAAAAGTACAAAATAAGGCTGTCCAAGAAAACATGAGCTCCAAGTTCCTAACATCAGCATTAAAAATAAAAAGGAAAAGGAGCAATTCATTCTACCAATATCATTTAACCCAAGTGGATCAGAAACATCATCTCAATGCATAATCAACATAAAATTACTGAGATAGTTCATTCTTATTTCAGACCTCTGGAATGTGTTTTACAACAACAGCATTTAGAAAACCAATCACTTTGCCCCATGGCCCACACCATTGTGCATAATACATGTAAGGGATCATTTCCTTCCCCTCTTCCCCCTCCATCCAATGCTCATTCTCCTTCTCTCCCTCTTCACTCCCCTCCTCTTTGTTATTTTCCTCCTCCTCTTCATTGTCCTCCTCTTTTGGTCTCATTACATGTGGAATAAGAGACCGGATTTTGACATATGAACTTAAAACCTCTGTAGTCGATCCTAAAATGGCTGTATTTTAACATCAGGAAAAGGGATAGAATTCCACAGCTCTTGGTCTCCCTCTGACTGCATACTCCCCAGTCTCTTGTTCATGTCTCTGAGCTTTTACTGGCCTCTGTTGATGGAGTCTATCTGTGGTTTAAAGCTATTTCTGACATCATGAAGCTAGCGCCCATCCTGAGCTGTTAGTTCTACAATAACCAGATCTCATGTGCTGACTAGATTCATGTTAATGTTAAATTCAGAATGACTTCATCTCCAAAATAAGCACGTGGTGCAGGCCTGTAATCCAGCACTCAGGATCCAGAGGCAAGAGGACAGAAATTCAAGGGCAACCTTATTTTCACAGTGAGTTAGATGTCAGCCTGCGATAATGAGATCCTATCCTTTAAAAAAAAAAAAAAAAAAAAAAGACAAAAATGAGTCTGTTTCCTTTTCCTCAGCTTAAACCCTGGCATTCTCCTTGCAATCAATCCAAAAGTCTTATACAAAATATACACTAATAACAAGTGACAGATTAGTGCAAGGGTGAGAATACAAACATGAGGTTTATGGGGCTTCTGGCCAGCACCCATGATCCCTGAGCTAAACAATGAATCTTTTGTTCCGAGTTCAAGAAGAGGGTGGGCAGTGCCTGTTTGCTGTACCCAGACATGGTAGAATACACTTGTAATCTACAGAGGTAGAAGAGGAGGATTTCAAGCGTAGGACCACTCTAGAACATACCAGCAAGTCCAGGACAGTGCGGGCTGCAAATGAGACCCTGTCTCAAAAAAGTTAATTAGTTAAAATAGAAAATCATGACATGCTTCCAACTTGTTTTCTCTTGATCCTTTCTTAATATCCTGTGTTTGGGTAGCTACCAGCTGGAATTGCACCCAGATTCTGAGTTAGATGTAACCATTTACAGGGAAGGCATTGCTTCTGGTGCTCTATAAGGAACCCTTCACCTCCTACTTACAGCTAGAGCCCCAATGGTATTATTATCTATCCCTAGGGCTCTCTCCACATTATTTGCTGCAACTCTGCCTATTAAAGCTCCATTTAACTGTATTATAGATTCTACCTTACTCTTTGTCAGACTGAATTTCATTAGCCTCCTTTCTGCCCGTTTTCCTGAACTGTTTAAATCTTTAGTAATCTGGTCCATTCCTGGAATGTGGCAGCTGATCCTCTTTCATCACAGGTTCATCTGTAAACTTAGCTTCTTTGCCGAGGATACAACGAACTCGATTCTCTGGTTGTATGAAAGGTGCCTGGCGTGGGGTGATTAGAATGCTGAGCCTTTGTGAAGGAGCGGGTGTGCATCTCTGTGTGTATGGGGGTATCATAACCTTCCTAAGCAGCATCACCCTGCTTTCTACTCTGTGCAAGAAAGTAGGAAGGAGGTTTTCACCCTGGTAGAGAGTTTTCTACTAAATCCAGGCTTTTGCCTTGGTTTTGGCCAGAGTTTCAGTTCTGCTTCCATTTCTAGGAAGGAGAAATGAAACAGGCAGTGATGTTGGGGTTCCCTTTCTTTGTCATGCCTCCCACCTGCTCCACATACCTTCCCTTCCCCCGCCATGAACAAGCCTCACGACAGGCCACGCTGGTTTGGTTAGTGGCATGGCCAGTACGAGCCTGAGCATTGCACCCCACCACGTTCTTAGCTGCCTGGGTCTGTGTTTTACTCCAGTAACAGAATCAGTTCAAAGATAAAATTAAAAAACTGGAATTTGAATCCAGGCCTTTCCACCCAATGTTTATGCTTCAAGTCCAGGCAGACTTTGAGGAAGCTCTGCAGACAGTTATGTACAGTGAGAAGGAGAGGGGTGCAGATGGAGCCGCCGAGGCAGGGAGACCAGATGAGGTGTTGATGCAATGAAAGGTGAGGAACAGCCCGGCTACAAGGGGCAGGAATGACAGAAGTACCAGGACAGGACAGTCATTTTGAGCCTTTGGTGACTGATTTTAGAGTGGGAGCTGGGTGTGAGGGAGTCGAGATCGATGCTGTGAGATCCTGAGCAAGTTGTCAGGGCTCCCGAGGTACAAATGGTGAAGACAATTTGATTTTTGTTTCTTCCCTTGTGAGCTGACACAGTCATCAGACGCGTTTTTAAAACCAGGGCTCGTGGTGTCTAGCAGTTGCTGCACTCTGTCTCATCGCATCACATAGTGCTGAGAAAGGTTCAGCACTTGAGTTTCATTCTCCGGCCTTGGGCCAGGCTGGGGTGATGGAGCATTGACTGTAGGAGGATACTGAGAAAACACTCATGGGGGAAGTGCTACATCTCTTCCACCACACAGGCTAAGAGCAAAGCTCTAGTCAGGCAAGGTGGCGGGATGTCGCTCACCTACACAGACCCTATTTTTTTTAAAAAAAAGCCAAACTCTAGTGCATCGTGCCACATTACCTGGGTTTGGAGTCCAGCTCTGTCACTTAGCTGCAAGGCCTTGAACGACTTGATAATTCTACTTGTTTCCGTTTCCTCACCTATAAAATGAACATAATAAAAGTACCTACCCCAGCGAGTTGTTAGGAGGATTGAATGAGAATAATGACCCATAAGATTTAGCAATTCAGTGCCTATTTCTTGACTGCTGACATCCTCCTGTGTGTGATTATCTAAACAGCGCCTCGGTTATGGTGAATTAGCTCATCAGCCATTCTGACCCAAGGGGAGCAAAGTTTGATCAGAAGAAGCTGGAGCGATGGGTGCGGGCTGGTGCTGAGGAAGAAAGGCAGGCTTGTGTCTGGGCGGGGCGGGGGGGGGGCAGCAGCAGAAGGGAGCTGGGCTGGAGGGGTGGCACTTGCAGTAAGGGAGATGGGTACAGAATGAGAAATGCCAAGGTTCCCCGGCACTGTCATGCTTGCTTGAGTATCCAAAGCTCTGAGAACACAGGCCCTGGGAAGCCAGGGATGTGTTTTCTTTGTCCTCTCAGGACTGGGCAGTGGGAGCTCGCCATCCCTGTTCTCACTGGCCAGAAAGACAGCGAGGGTGATTACCTCTGGCCATTGAACCAGAAAGCAATAGGAAGAGCCGGTGTGGGCGGCCTCTCTTGGAGCCTGGGCAGCCTGTTTGTTGACATCCCTTTTCCACCCATAGCTAATGGATGTGGAAGAGCAACCTGTGAGCTGCAGCCCATTGCTGGCCTCCCGAGGATCTCTGCTGAGCCTCTGAGATCAAGGCTGTCACAGACTTGGTCTACATGGCATCTAGTAGGGGCTGTCCTATAGGCTGACCCCTCAGGATGAATGAAAGACGAGAACTCCTCCAAATAATTATGTACGGTTTGTCGCAATTATTCAACCTAATGTGTCTCTCCTTTTTCCTAGAAATTTCAGAATTAAATAGAACCTAATTTCCTAGTTTGTTTGTTTCCACTAGTGCCCATTAAAAAAAAAGTCCTGCTGGGCAGGAGAGATGGTTCAGAGTTTAAGATTTTGTCTTGAAAGCAGAAGGACCCGAGTTCAGATCTCAGGCCCACATAAAATGCCAGATAGAAAGCAATAAAGTCTGAATTTTTGACCCTGGTGGGTGGAGCCTGGGGAATCTGGGGGCGGGGGGTGGTAAAAGCAATCCAGGATGAATCCAGGAGGACTCTTGGTCTTCCACAGGGACACACAGTACCCTCTGATACACAGATAGACAGACAGACACACACACACACACACACACACACACACACACACACAGATATACACATAAAATAAAATGAAGTAAAATAAACATCCTGCTTCCTTGAACTTGATGCCTGACACCTAACAACTTGTTTCAATTGCCATAAATATCTATACTTATAGTTAATGTTTAGTATTAATGTTAAATATATAGCAATCAAATGATCCCTTTCTTATTTGGACTGTTTTCCTTAAAATTACTTTTTTTGTAATTATGGAATACCTGGTGTTTAAACAATTTTATGACAATATATGATGCAGTAATGTACAAAAGACACAAACTATACAATCATACAGGCCTAGATTTAAGTCATGTTTTGTTAACACTACCTATGTGGTCTTGGTGCAGTCGCTGGCTTCATCTATGTTTCCATCGCATCATCAGTAAACCAGGATGATAGGTCCCACCACAGGATTGTTGTAAGGATTATATGGGCAAATAGCTATAAACCAGTTTGTACACAGGAGGTTGTTAGTAAACATGACTTCTCTTTTTTGGCCACTAAGGAAATTTCTGTGGTTTTCTTTCTTTTCTTTTTTCTTTTCTTTTCTTTTCCTCTCTCTTTCTCTTTCTCTCTCTCCTCTCTCTCTCTCTCTTTCTTCTTCTCTCTTTCTCGCTGTGTGTAAGGAGGCCCGAAGATGACTTTGGGAATCATTGTGGAGTGCTCTACCTTCTTTTTACTCTGCTTTGGAGTTTCTTAGGCTCCACTTTCCTGGACTGGAAGTTTAGGCCATTGCCATTTTCACCCAGTGTTTTCTACATGGAATCTGGGATCAAACTCGGGCTCTTCTGCTTGCAACGCTGAGGCTCAACCCATGAGCTCTCCCTCCAGCACCTGGGAGTCAGATTTGAGCTGTGCAATACTGGTACCAAACGGTTCTGAAATGTCAGTGGCTTACTATTGAATCCAGTCTCTTGATTACAGCTCTGGGGTTGGTTAGGATAGTTGTATTTCAAGAGTTGGTGGGATTGAGACCTATAATGTCTCTCTGAGATAGATTGAAGGACACTGGCTCCCCCCATCCTTCCCCTGCATGGTAAATGACATGACCACAAGAGGGCAAGCAAACCCACCAAGACTTTCTTAGATATCAGCTCTTGTTATGTCTGCTCTCATTTGATGGGCCAATGCAAGCCAAGAGATCAAACCCAAATCAGTGGGGCAGGAGGGTGCCCTAAAGGCGAAGAGGGAAGGAACTAGCTATTTGCTGAATAGATTCTAATTTCAAATTTTAATTGTCTCAAGTTTCTGCACTATATATCAACATATAAAGAGAACTATTTTTAAGTATTTTAAGAGAAAGAAATTCATTCAAAATATATGCTGATGTTTAATGCATTAATATGTAGAAGGCAGAGTTCTATCATCTCTAAAGCCCTATAGATAGATTTTTCTGTTTTACTTCTTGACAGTTATTCAATTTTATGTATGATGTATATATAACGTTCTAAATATTTATATTAGCTTCTCTTCGAGGTGGGTCTCAGATTGGCTTTGAACTCCTGGGTTCATGTGATCTTCCTGCTTCAATCTTCCTAATGGTGGGACTATAAGGCAGCTTAGCTTTCCTTTTAGTGACAAACTCATGATTTAAAAGAAAAAAAAAATGGAAGCCAGACATGATGCTCATGTCTGCAATCCAGCACTCAAGAGGCTGAAGCAGGAAGTTAAGCCTCTGCCTCACAAGTGGAAGGTCCTGGAGTTTGGCTTCCCAATCCCACGTAAAAATGCCAGGAAGAGGGCTGGAGAGGTGGCTCAGGGGTTAAGCCTCCGCCTTGCAGGCGGAAGGTCCCGAGTTCGGATCCCAGATCCCACGTACAGACGCCGGGCGGAAGCGGGGGGGGGGGGTGGCCTGTGCTTCTGGTCCTGGTAGGGCGGAGCCTGTGAATCCCGGGGCAGAAGGAGGTGGAGGCGTCCATGGTGGTTCGCGAATTCGTCCGTGGTTCTACACATACACACACACACACAGACACACACGCACACACACACACAGAGACACACACACACACACACACACAGAGACACACACGCGCATGCACATGCGCACAGTTGAATAAATAATAATAAAAAAAAATTTTAAAATGCCAGGAAGAAATGGCGGTGGCCTGAACTTTTGGTCCTGGAAAGCGGAGCCTGGGAAAGTCCTGAGAAAAGCGAAGAAGAGATAAAACAATCCAGAGTAATTCCCAAAGTCACTCTTAGGCCTCCACAGACACGGTGCCCTCTGATTTACACAGACACACACAGACAGAAGAAATCAAGGGCTTGGTCTCTGGTCTTCACTCTCCAATAGGCCACAGACCTTCCCTCTTTCCCTTTTTGGAGAAGTCGATAAGCGGCGGCGGGGGGGGGGGGGGGGGGGGGCAAGTTGGCCTGTCAATCTTCATCTAAGAGGAAATGGTCCCCACTTTAAGAAGAAAGGAAAATGTCTGGACCAGAAAGAATGTCTTTTCTGTTCCACGTGGAAGGTGCACTCAGGCCAGTGGCTCTGTGGGCAGATGCCAGAGCTTGACAGAGTCTCTGGCCTTGGGCACCTCACAGAATCCTCTGGCATCTGTATTGTGATTATTAAAGGCAGCACCTGCTCAGAGCTTTTGTGAGAAAAAAGTTCAGCACTCAAAGTAGACAACACTGCATGATGCCCAAGGGAAGCTAAGTCATGTTAGTTACTCTTTGCCTCTGTTAAACTATTTAAAACTTTGGACAGTTTTTTTTGTTTCTAAAAAAAAAAAATCACTAAAATAATTTAACCTATTAAGTAGGGTTCCTTTTCATGTATTAGGGAAATAGGGCCTGTAATCTACTTAGAAACTCTTAATCTCTTATCTTAGAAGTAATTTAATCATTAGAGTTGCAGTAGCTTTAAGTTGTGTGGATAATAGTCTATTTAAGTGCAATTTTTATCGCTTCTCCAGCTCATTGCAACTCTATCTAGGCTCACGGGCTTCCTCTCCCCTCCCTATTAGCAGAAGAAGAGCAATCAAGCAACTAGAGTATTAATAATCCTTGTCTACTTCATTGCTTTAAAGGCCTTTCTCCCTTGGTTATTTCTTCACTACTTTCAAGTATCGTATTTTTAAGTTATTATATCACTGTCTTTGTGTTGTATTATTACAAGCTTAGAAACGTTATATAAATTCTCAACTGACGGTTACTTGGAGCTATTAATGATTTTATTAAATCCACAGTTACATTTTCATAATGACCATTTTACATCTTAGCAGCTTATGTCAGATGAAATCATTTAATGAACAGTATTTCTCATCGTAGCATGAAATACTTCATTGTTTTGACTTCATTGTTCATTTAACCAAATAAAACACTGTCTTCATATTTGCTCATGAGGATTTTGCCTCCTCCATGAAATCAAAGCCCAAGCATAAAGCCAAGCTTTGGTGCTCGTGAAATCCTGATGGGATGGACTTCTTCATTCTTCTTAGTGATTGTTAACTGCCTCCTTGCTCAATGCTCATCCACACCCAGCAGCAAATGCAGGGACTTACCAGCATTGTGTTCTGCTCAGCATACCAGGATGTGCCATGAATGTAAATGGTGAGGGACCATGGATCTCAAAGAGGCCATGAAGTGGCTAAGGGCCAAGCCACAGTTGTCCTAGTGTAGCCCCAACACGCTGCTAAAGACACTGAACTCTGGGGGGCTTGACTGCTCTTTGTCGTGACCCTGCACAGTGCATGCAGCACCTGGATCCCCGGCTCATGGTGACCTTCTCTATACACATGGTCATGCCGTTTAGCAGTTTCGTAGTTTTTCTCCCCTTTATCTGTCCTTTCTTTTCAACTGAAGCCTGGATAACTTTGGAGAGACATGACAACAAAACCAAACCATTCACCAGACCCTGTAATTGCCAGCAGTATGTCTAGATTAGAAAAACTGGCCATAGGGGCCGCAGCAAACTTCTGAAACACAGTCTCTGCTTTTAACAGCTGTCCAGACCTTTGAAGAAGCTGCAGCTCAGTGGCAGATGACTTGCCTCACATGCATAAAGCCCTGGGCTTCGCCTCCAGAATGTAAAGGAAAAAATTAACTTTTTGCAACAGATTTTTCTACATGTTAATTTGGACACTATGGATGATAAGGTATTAAACTATCTTGAGAGATCACCATGACAACTTATACATGTAAGTCCTGTGCATCAATGATGAAGGTTGAGTTTCTGACAATTTAAAAATGTGTAACTAGTACGATTTATTTAAACTTGTGGGAGACACATCGCATAGGTACATTTATAAATCAGGGGGAAAGAACAAAAAAGACCGTGTTCTTCACTGGGGAGTTAATGCAGGACACAGAGACAAAAGGATTATCATGAACTCAAGGATAGCCTGGAAGTCTCAATTCCATGAAGAGTATCAAGGCCAGCCAAGAATACAGAACAAAATTCTACCTCAGAAGGAAGGAAGAAAAAAACCTAACTGGTATCGGTGCTTGTATTTTAACAAAAATATGTGTGCCTACTGACTTTATTCATCTCATAAAGGCCACCTGGACCTTCAATGACTGAGTGAATCAGGAAAAGGCAAGTCAGAATGAGATTAATAATAATTAGTTCCTTAAGAGTATAATATTTCCAACATATAAACAGTACTAAGCCTCTGCCTTGCAGGCAGAAGGTCCTGAGTTTGGATCCTAGACCCCACGTATAGATGCCAGGCAGAAGTGGGGGCGGCCTGCGTTTCTGGTCCTGGTAGGGCAGAGCATGTGAATCCCGGGGCAGAATAAACAAGGAGGAGGTGGAGGCGGTCCATGGTGGTTCCCGAATTCGTCCGTGGTTCCACACACACACACACACACACACACACACACACACACACGCATACACACATAATTTAATAAATAATAAAAAATTAAAAAAATTAATCAATGGCATGGACTAGATTTAACAATCAACTATGTGGTTCCAAAATTTTATAGACATGGAGAATATCACCTGTTACTAGTTCAGTAATATAATATTTCGTATATTAACAATGCTGTTTGTTCAGCATTTCTCTGTCATTTGATTTTGCATTTCGCATTTCTTCCCAGATCTATTCTTTTGGTCAAAATACAAGGTATTGGTACAGTTTGAGGGTATTTTTGGTTTTATTCTTTTTGTTTATTTTTTGGGAGGATTTTTGGTGTATGTATGTATATGTGTGTGGGTATGTATACAGAGGAGAGCAAATTGGATAACAGGTATATGTATCCTTTTCCTTTTCCCAGTAGAAAGAAATTTAAAAATATTAATCAAGAAGAAGCATGGGGCTTAATTTACATATACAGAAAATTGAAATCTGAAAGTCTCATTTTTACTAATTAAAAAAATCATTTATTAATCACAAGCCCCATCAATGGCATGAGATCTGTAAATTGCAATATAAACCACCTGGCAACAGATGACCATCAGTGTAATAGCGGTATGAGTATCAAAGAGACAACCAACATCTTTCTGATTGGATTCAAGACCCGCTTATTGGAAAGGTACACATCCCTGTTACCCTAAACTAGAGTAAGAATCTAAAAAAGGGCAGGAAATAGATCAGTAGGGAAGACAGCCAATAAACCTATAGGTAGGAAGACAGTACATCAAACTGCTCTGTAAGTAGCTGTTATTATTATAGAATGGGAACTTACAATGGAAACCTTTGGACCTAAAGCTGGATAAGTGAAGGGAAATGCCCATATCAGTGGGGTGGCCTGAAGAGAGGTAACTTGATATACCATGCTGAGCCTCCACAGGAGTAAACAAGCCAGAGTGAACTCTGGGGTCCATAGAAACATACAGGTGGAAAGGTGGAAGGGAGTGGGAGGGAACCATGAAGGGAAGAGAGGGGATGGAAGGGATGAAGGAGGGAGGGAAGCTGGGATGAATATTTAATATACTTGTAAAAAGTAGAAAATAAATAAATAAATCATTTAGAGAGAGAGAGAGAGAGAAAACACATTTATCATGGAGCACAGGTAGAGATCAGAGGTTCAATTCTTTGTTTCCACTATATGGGATTCTGGGAACTTGCCAGGTGTGTAACCAGGTGCCTGCTTACTTGCTGAACTACCATACCAATCCCTTGGTGATTTTTCTGGAAAAAAAAAAGAGAGAGAGAGACTATATAGCTCTATTGGATCTCACAATCTGTTGCTCTTGGTATATATCCAAATGACAGGAGATAATAAAAATATGCCAAAACTAATCATCCTCCTTCACTTATATCAGAGTCATTTGTAATTGTTTAGTCCCTTCAATGATGTATTTACAATGCTTTAGTTTGTAAAATTCTTTTGAATTATTTGAATAATTTTAATCAATTACTTAAAAATATAAAAGTAGGGGCTAGAGATGTAACTCAGTGGTTGCCTACCACGTAGGAAGCCCTGGGTTTGATCCCCAATACTACATAATAAAACCAAGTGTTGTGGCATATGTCTGTAATCCCAGCACTTGAGAGGCAGAGGGAGGAGGATCAGAACTTCAAAGACAAAACAAAAAGCTATACAGCAGGTACGAAGCCAGCCACACCAGTCCCTGTCTCATACGACCATCACCACCACAAATACAAAAAACGTAAATCCAAATAAGCGTATCCTCACCCAATACTTCTCTATAAGTTCCAAGTTAAACTTGCTAGAGGTTTGAATGAATTATAATTTTTTAAATATTTATTTAGTGAGAGAGAGAGAGAGAGAGAGTGTGTGTGTGTGTGTGTGTGCATGTGTCAGAGGATACTGTGTGTGTGCCTATGGAGACCCAAGACTGACTTTGGGAGTCATCCTGGATTTCTCTACCTCCTTATGACTTTGCTCTGAGATTTCCCAGGCTCAGCATTCCAGAGCCAGAAGTGCAGGCCTCTCCATTTCAGCCTGGCATTTTTACATGGGATCCAGAATCTGAACTCAGGTCCTTCTGCTTGTGAGGTAGAGTCTTAATCACTGAGCCATCTCTCCAACTCTGAGTGAATTATAATTTTATATGTAGTATTTAATTCTATTAATTACATACTTATATAAATTAAATACATAAATTTATTTATTTTTCTTCTGGGCAGAGGTTTTTTTTTGCAATACTGTCTTGGTCCTTTTCCCTGGCTAGTGTAGAACTCAGTGTGTAGAACACGTTGGCCTCAAACTTGCAGGATCCTCCCATCTCTGCAGGCATATTCTACACACTTTTAACTCTTAGCACATCTTTCCTCATAAAATAAAGTAAAAAAATCTATTACTCACAAACACACAGATACAGAATGTTATCTTCCCTCCACATAGTTGCTGACTCCAGGGAATTCCAAGTTTTGGCAAGTTAAGTCTGTCCACTCACCTCTAAAACCAAATTCAAAATAATGGTGAAACTGGAGAGAAATTCATGTCATTACGTTTCTACGTGGAAGATGGGGGTATAAAGCATCCCCAACCCTTTCTTTGGGGATAGTGCCAGGGCTTTCTGATTTAAGTAGGGAAATTTTCTGAGTAGGAGCTAGAAGCATCTTAGACAATGTTGGCCACACTCTGGCATTTGATCAGTACCTCAGATCTGGTTCTGTGAGTCTCCAAGGAAGTCTTATTACCCTGCAGACAATCTGGTTCCCAACAGATGCTTGTCCCCTATTGGTAAATTGCAGCTTATTTCCATCATGGGGTAATCACTCTTGATTAAGGGGTCCATGGCTCTGTGGTTCATTTTGGTTCATTGCAAAGCTCCACCCAAGGTGACCTTAGACATGGTGCCAGATAAGTCCCTGCAAATCTCGTAAATATCTTAATTCCCTTTATCTTGGTGTCTTAAACCCTGAAGGTGAGGAGTAACCAGCTTTAGATGGACACTCCTTGAATTATTAACATGCCTGCTTGAGTAGCTGAGCAGGGATCTGGCCCAGTTTTGAGGAGCCAGAAAACAAATGCTGAAGAACCACATTTTATCCTCTTTTTAGTCACCCGTTGGACATCCATAGTGAAGTAGACTTCAATTCCAAAGGATTTAAAGAAAATTGAGTAACCACTTACCAGTAAGTCAATAAGAAATCTGTATCATGCTTTAAAAAGACATATCCTGAGAATCTCCCAGCTTCTCCTTCCCTTAGGTTACCACAGTTGCCTTTCTTGCCATCTTCCAAGGGGAGAGGGGGAGGCCGATCTGGAGTTCACTATATAGACCAGGTTGGCCTCAGACTTGAACTTGCTGCAGTTCTCCTGCCTTTGCCTCCTGGATGCTGGCATCTCAGGCATGAGCCACCACACTTGGCCAAGAATACTTTATTTAAGACATTTTCAATTAGGAGTTTTCTGCAAATAATGTGCTTAAGCACTTATGAAAGTGACAAAAAGCTCCAATTATGTGAAATGTCTTAAAAATTGCCTATAAATCGCCTAGCTTCCTCCCCAAGTACATTAATCAAGTGCATAATTAAGTGCTCTTCACTTATCTCATACAGTGCAGGAGTTCTAATGTGCTGCACCAGTTTACAGGATTCACTTTACCACTAGTTCCTGATTCCTACCCAGTGCACCCTCTGGAATCCCATGAGATCACCAGATTAAAAATGAAAGAAGAGTGTGCAAGCATTTCCTCTGTCATTAAAAGCGGCCTTCTGTGAGCAGATTCTCTGCTGTCCTTAGTTGTGAATGAGCTCATCGGTGACATGTCGGTTTTTACTGCCAGACATTCTTACTGCTCTGAGAAGTGTAGATGAACTGCCCAGTCCTCCAGTGGTGGCATCCAGAACCGTTGGAACACACAGTCAGCTACAGTAGATGGCTGGAACTGAAGAGCCGTGGGCAGAGTAAACTGTGATGGAGGAGTGATTCAGATGTCAGCCTGAGGAAGTCAGGTTTGATGATGCTGTCAGCAGGAAGTTACTGAGGGTATCTGAGCAAGGAAACACCAGAGAAGGGGAGGAATTACACCAGCCTGTTTTGAATGTCAAGGACATCGACAGAGAGGATCCAGAAGTAAAATGACCAATGTAGACACTGCTAGTACAATTTAATTTGGAGGCAATGGAGTTCTGGGCTTCAGTTTTGGGCAACATGCAAATATGGCCATTCAAAGGAAAACCAGACAAGACTTGGTGACTAAGCAGATATGGAGATTAGAGGGAAGGTGAGTCAGTGACGGCTCTGGCTTGGAGCATGACTGGAGGGCGTGGTGGCACCACTAGCCACAGGGAAGTCAGAAGGGGAACTGGGATTTTTGTAAGGAAAGGGATTAAACTTGACTTTAGACATGATAAATTTGAGCCAAATGTTGACAATAAATATCCAGTCAGAGCACATGTGAACCAATGGGATTGGGGTTATGTATAAATGCTGGATCCTAACATTTTGAGAGCAGACATGATGCTTCAGATGCAAAATCCACACATGACTTTACATGAGGAGTCTTTTTTTTTTTTTTTTTTTACATGAGGAGTCTTAAATACACCCTAAAAATATATAAAAGTACCTCCTGGTCAGACATAACATACATGAGTATATATTTCAACTTAAATTTCATTCCCAAGATCGCTCATTATTAAATACAAACATTCATAATCCAAATTAATCTGTAACTCTTCTGGTGAAGGATCATCCAATTTATACAAAGATTTCAAATAGGTCAAATATACACCGGTTGTAACAACCTTCCTTATACCTGCCACCTAGTCCTCCTCCCTGTCACCTAGTCCTCTTACCCATCACCTAGTTCTCTTATCCATGACCTAATACCTGTCACCTCATCCTCATACCCATTATCTAGCTTCAGTGATATCCACTGGTGACTAATCTTCTTTCATATTTTCTATCCCATGTTACTCTGAAGCAAGTTCTAGATATAGAGACAGGGATTTAAAAGTATGAAACATAGACAACAGATTTGGGAAGATGTCATAAAACCTTAAAGCAAATCTCATTTTACAGGTGGTAAAGCTGATGATTAGGATGCAAATTAATTTACCCTAATTAAAAAAATGGCAAAGCAGTATACCTCCTCACATTTAGGTTCTTACAATCTTACCACCCCCCTCTTCCTCAAAGTTTCCTGAGCTTTGGGATGGGGCAAGATTTTGATGGCCTGATTAGGGCTGAGCACTCCAGGTTCATCAATACTCTGATCGGTCGTGGTTTTCTACCCCACTAATTTTCATAGGTCGATACAGGTGCCATTTTAACAGTTGAGGGGTTGAGGTCTGGGCACATTCGTAGAGAATTAGTGGTTGAGTTAAATTAACCTGCAGGATATTGTCTAGTTGATGGGGAAGGCCCAGCCCATGGTGGGTGGACTAGTCCCCGGGCAGGTGAATAAAATGGAGAGAACTGTTCGTGAAAGGAGGCATTCTTGTTTATACTTGGCCAGACATGCTGGTCTGGCAAATAAGGATCGTCCCTCTTTCAACCTTCATGTGGACATGGTGCCACCAGTTCCCTCAGCCCTTTGGTGATGGTGTGAACTCTCCTACCAAGATGGACTAAAGAACTGTAACTAGACTATTGTAAGAGAATAAACCCCTTGTTCCCTTAAACCATTTGATGGTGATTTTATCAACAACAGTGCAGGTGAGCTGCTATACTAATCTTTCATTGCAATAAGGAGCTTCTTGTTTAAGTGCTGAGAGCTTTTTCTTCTTTTTTGTCTTTTCTTTTTTTTCTTTTCCATGTGTGTGTCCCTGTGTGGCTGTGGAGACCCAAGGATGACTTTGGGAATCACCTGGATTGCTTCTACCTCCTATTTGCTTAGCTCTGCTATTTCCCAGGCTCTGGTTTCCAGAGCCAAAGCAGTCCCCCACCCCATTTCCTCCCACTGTTTTTTTACATGGTATCTGGGATCAGAACTCATGTCCTTCTACTTGTGAAACAGGCTTAGCCCCCGAGTCATCTCTCCTACTCCTGAGAGCTTTTCTTATCTAAGAGCATAATAGTAAGTATTTAGATAGTTTACTATCAAATTATTTATAATTAGCATCAAAACATCTGTACCTATCTGGTGTCTATTTTCTCCCCTTCCACTGTTGTTTCCATAGGTTAACAGTACCAGGCATGTGTTCCCTGACAATAAGGGAGTGGGAACACATTCACAGAGTAATTGATTACCAGTGGGCTTTACGTACTACTGCTCCTCCACTGGATTCTTCTTATCAGAGATGTTGTAATTTGCAGTATTGGAGTTGTACTGCTGGCCAAGATACTCCAGTCATGATAGGGCTGTTGCATCCAGGAGCCTATTACAGTGAGATATATTACACTTAGGTCTACACAATGGCTAACATATCACCATTCCCCTACGGACCATTGAGGATCTTAGAAGAAACAACTATACTCAGAAAGAATCTCTAAGGCAGGTACTGAACAAAAGAATGTGAGGTTCTCCACTTATGATTTTGTCCACTGAAGGGTCACATATACTACCACAGAGACCTGGTTCCCTACTAGCACAGATACTCCAAAGGGAGCCCTGCGATACACAAATGCAGAGGGACAGGAGGTCAGGAGAGTTATGACTGGATTGGTGAAGGGAGGGGAGGGTGGGAGAGAATGGCGGAGGGAGGAGAGCATAATGGGACAATGTTATAAACTCATTGTTTATATATGAAAAATTCTCAATAAATTTTTTTTAAAATGGCAAAGCTCTGTAACTGGAATCTAATTATTTGCAAATAGTTTTGCCAAGTATTTTTTTTTTCTGAGATGAGAAAAAGATATGTAAAATTTTTACAAAGTCAAACTTTGCTTTAAAAATTACTCTTTGGGGCTGGAGAGATGGCTCAGGGATTAAGCCTCTGCTTCACAAGCAAAAGATCATAAGTTTGAATCCCAGGTCCCACATAAAATGGCAGCAGCCTGCACTTCTTCTGGTCCTGGTGGGCAGAGCCTGGGAAATCCCAGAGCAAAGCTAAAAGGAGATAGAAGCAATCCAAAATGATTCATAAAGTTGTCCTTGGTCCTCCACAGGGGTGCAAGTGTGTATACACACACCCTCAAAGTAAATAAAAAATAAAAAATATTCTTTGCAAGACATTACAAAAGTAAACACCTCCTTATGTTTTGTTTACATTTGGTTCAATAATATCACATAAGCCACATATCATAAAATAACTTCTGGCACTGGCAGCTGAATAAGAGAAGTGTGTTTACTGAATCATCATTGGCCGGCTTTCACACTGGGACCTCAGGCCTCTGGGGTCATTGCAAGTATGCCTTGGAGACAACAAAAGAGTCCTATCTGTCCAGAGTCGACTTACTCCAAGCTGCCAGGAAAGTCACCTTGGATGACTCCTCACTTTTTGAACCATACCTATGTTAATTGAATTTTGTGTTTTCCGCAGAAAGTAAAAGTAGGGCAGTTAAGAGTTGTGCCTACCCCAATTAAAAAATGGGCCCTGGAACTTAAAAAAAACTTTACCAGGGATGAAATTAAAATGTCTAACAAATATCTGAAAAAATGCTCCACTTCCTTAGCCATCAGGGAAATGCAAATCAAAACTTCCCTGAGATATCATCTCACCCCGGTCAGGATGGCAAAAATCCACAATACAAACAACAACAAATGTTGGAGAGGATGTGGAGAGAGGGGAACTCTCCTACATTGCTGGTGGGAATGCAGACTCATACAGCCACTCTGGCGAGCCGTCTGGAGATTCTTAAAGAAATTAAAGATTGAAATGCCATATGACCCTGCTATTCCACTTTTGGGAATAACCCCCCATACAGCAGAGGTTCACCTCGATAGCACAAGCACAACCATGTTCATAGCAGCACTGTTTACAATAGCAAAGTCATGGAATCAGCCCAAATGTCCAACAGTTGACGAGTGGATAAGGAAATGGTGGTACATCTATACAATGGAGTACTACTCAGCCATCAAAAATGATGAATTACTGGAATTTGCCGGGAAATGGATGTCATTAGAAACATTTATATTAAGTGAAGTATCCCAGACCCAGAAAATTAAGCGCCGTATGTACTCCCTAATAGGTGGCTCCTAGTACCAAACCCACCCAGCCCACCTAGAGACAGTAATTCCAAGGATTATGAACAGGAGGGATAGGGTAGGAGGGCCACACCAGAAAGAAGGAGAGAAGGGACCATGTTACAGCAGGGAAAATAGGCCTCCACCAAGGACCCAAATAAGTAATGAGACATCTGATTAAGTTCATAGACTTTTGTTCCTGATCATTTACTACTGAGGGGGTGTGATCTCACCAGAAGAGGAGGGCATATAGTCTGGCAGATAAAAAGTAACCATTTTGCAAATGGGTGATAGACCCCTCCCTTACTATGGTTTCCCACTTTTATTACATCTACCTTTGAATGTGCTTTTATCACAAGACTCTAACAGCTTTTTGTCTCTGGCCAGGGGGTAACATACAATGCCCACCAGGATGGAGTGAAGGGCATTGCAGGAGCAGCAAAACTGCAAAAGAAAATCAACAAACCACAATCCAGAACTTCAGAGACTCTATATCAACCACCTAGAACTAGGCCAGCTTAGTCTCTCCCCATCCTGAAGCTCAGGGAAATTTGCGGAAGAGGGGGTGGTAAGAGTGTAAGAGCAAAAGGATGGGAGGAGCAATGATATGTAAGATACTCTATACTAGTTAGGGCTGAAGCAATCATAATTGGACTTTGCATGCCCTGCGCATTGTCCAACACACTGTTGACCTCACAAAGTCTAGCATCTGCTAAAGGCACCAAGATCCTTGGAGGCAAAGGATTGGCAGCCACAGCAGTGTTCCTATACCTAAGGGGAACATGGGAAAGGGTTCAGGGAAAGGCCACTGGGTCCTTGTACGTTATCGGAGAGGAGGGCCCAGAGGAAAATCAGACATGCACAAGAAAGGACTCTCTGGGAATTGGGGCGGGAGGCACTGGGGGATGGGGAGGGAGAAGGGTGGGGAGGGGGAGCAGGGGGTATGAGGGGAGGAGGAGGGAGGGAGGGAATTGGTGTACCTAATAACTTTTTATGAGCTGAAATAAAAAAAAAAAAAAGAGTTGTGCCTACATGAACTCCAAAGAGCACACCAGAGTTAAATAGTTTTATAGGAGTTAGTAGATGTAGCTGGGATGTTTAGTGTAAATTGTAAGGGAACAAGTATGGGTTACGGATGAAATGTGGGGATTGTTTTTTGAAAGATGTTATGTAACCCCCCAAACTTCAGTGTTGTTAAAAGAAATTCTGATTTAAGGAAATGTATTTATTAGAAATATGAGTAGTATTGCACTTATTAGGCACTGAGCATGTGGGAGTCTAAAACCACTTGATTTCACATATAAAAGCTTTTGGGTTTAATTTGGTGATAAAAAAATAAAAATGAATTCAACACCTTTGTCACATAATTACTTGAAGAATAAAACAAATGGATGCAACTGTGTGATAATTAAAATTCGAACTGTAATTTTCACAAAAACTTTTATAATACAATACATTTGTGTTCTTCTTTAGGAAAAACTGACTCATATTCAGAAAGTATGTTTTTCCTTGTTTGGTACTATGTGTTCTTTCTGTCATGAACTTAAGACTATAGCTGGCACCAAAAAAAAAAAAAAAAAATCTAATTGGGAAAAAAACACTAGCAACATTCAAATCAATTTCATTACTAAAATTTAATGTTTGGCTGTGTTCAAGGTGGACTTAAGCAAAGCTCTGAGTTGCATATCCCAAAACGAAGGAGGAATACAAGTGGTGAAGGAAGAGATTGTGGAGGGAAAGATCGGGAAGAATGAGGAGCAGAAACCAAAACTGAGATCTGGAGACACAAAAAGAGCCCAAAGTTTGTACAGTGAGAAGGATGTCAAGTGGAAGAGCCTTCCTCCCTATGGGGTACACAGCAGTTACCCTCAGTTCTTATGAGCTGTGAGTTAAGAACTCCTTGTTCCCCACATCCCCCTCTCCCCTGCTTTAAGGAAGTGAGTTTCCAGAAGGGTAGCCAGCAGCACTCAAGGCAAGTATTAATGCTTCAAGTGAGAGCACAACACTCAAATCCACGGAGGTCAATTTATGTGTGCAGAGGTGGAAGTGGAAGTCAACCAGCAAGGTTATTACTGCAGCCTAGTGTTGATTAGTTTGTTTTCTTTGTTTCTTGTTTTGTGAAAGGGCCTCACTTTGTAAGCCAGGCTGGCAGTAATGGTCCTGCCGCAGGCTCTTGAATGCTGGGATTGCAGCATTTTACCCTCTGGTAAAAGCTGGTTCACGAAGCCACCTCATTTTCTGGCTACCCCATTTTCTTTATAAACAACTCTTGAATCTTTAGTACAAAGAAAACGTCACTGTTGCGTATAAGTTTTTAGCACTTAGTGTGCATTAAGTATGTGCTCCTGTTTTAGAGTTCAGTCTTCTGATGCACCTTTGCAATTGTACTCCCAACAACTGTTTGCCTTCGATCCTTGAAATCTAACAGGGCCAACTCAACAGTCAGACATACAAGAAACAAAGTCCTGAGGGTGTGACTTTTGGGGAGAAGGTCTGACCTTTGGATAAACATAAACTACTTGTGCTTGTTAATCTGGTCAATTTGATTGGAACAAGGTTTACCTAGGGAGTTAGTAAAAGTCAGTTCTGGGTGTGTCTGTGTCTGAGTTCAATCTTGAAAACCCACATAAGAAAATTTGAGTATAGTGGTACATGTTTGTAATCCCGGTGCTGGGGATGTGCAGAGAAGACTGATTCATGGAATTCTGCACACCAATTAGCCTATACTATTCAGCACGTTCCGAGCCGAAGAGACATCATCTCGGAGACAAGGTGGACAGTTTCCGAGGTACCGCAGGTTGTCCACTGGTCCATACATGCATATGCTCTTGAGTACACAGAAACACACTTACTCACATACACGCACACATGGAAAATACAGGAAGATAAAGAACATTTGGCTTTGAGAGACTGAGGAACTAAAATGTATGCCCCTCTCTCAACTCTTCCTAAGGATACGGTGTAGCCAGTTCTCCTGGCTCCTCATACTGCAATGAACTCTCCTATCATACTGATGAATTATAACTAGAAACTGTAAGCTAAGAAGAAACTTAGCTTTTTCTTAATTTGTTTGGGTCCTGTACTTATTTAGCCATGGGAAGATGAAACTAATACAAGTGTCAACATCTAGATAACATACTACTGAAATTTTCCCAACAAATGCTATTAGTTTTTAAGGAAATAAAAGTATAGATACGTGGAAGACGATACCTAGTCTCCTTCCCAATATTTAATAGTAACTGAACTAGCAAGGAACATGAACATAAAACTGTAAACAAGACAGTATCAACACTGACACTTTTGCTAAGCAGCCCTGAATAAGTATATTTTAAGATTGCTAACCAAGCTGAAGGGAAAATAACTGAGAAGAAAACCAGATACTTTGTGTTACCTTTTTAAATATGGAGTGCTTCAAGAATTCACGGTGGTCCTTGCGCAAGGACCACGCTAATCTTCTCTGTATCATTCCAACGTTAGTGTATGTGTTGTGGAGATGAGCACTGCATTTCTTTTAAAAGTATTCTGCCCTCTTTCCCCAGTATCGGTCATTCACTTTCTTTAGTCATGACAATAATTCAAGTGCCCACGAGCCTGTGGCACTGTAGGGACAAGTCAAGAACCGCTCATCTGGGGCTGGAGAGGTGGCTCAGGGGTTAAGCCTCTGCCTTGCAGGCGGAAGGTCCTGAGTTCCGATCCTAGACCCCACGTATAGACGCCAAGCGGAAGCGGGGGCGGCCTGCGTTTCTGGTCCTGGTAGGGCGGAGCCTGTGAATCCCGGGACAGAGTAAACAAGGAGGAGGTGGAGGCGTCCATGGTGGTTCCCGAATTCGCCCGTGGTTCTACACACACATACATACACACACACATACACACACACACGCACACACGCATATACCCGCAATTGAATAAATAATAAAAAAAATTAAAAAAAAAAAAAAAAAGAACCGCTCATCTGACTGTTGCTGGTGAGTGTTCTGGCTTTGCAATTTGCCCTCAGGATGATTTATTAAAAAAATGGAAAACTTTGTCCAGAGTAGAATATTTTAATTTCATTTAGCAATTTATTTTCTGATTTTGTTTTTAATCTATGAGAATTGTGAAGGAAATACAATACTGCTGTATGAATTTTACTGTCTAAAAGTATGATTTTTCTGTTTTGTGTACATTCTCACTGGCTCAACCACACAGTAGTAAGCTACGGAAGTTTTGCTGGCAACGCATAATCAAAGACTACTGAAAGGGGCATCAGAAGTCACTTTTGAGAAGTGCTTTTATCGTGTTTCCTAATAATGTCCATGAGGTTAGCGCCAGTGACCAGGCTGCTCTGGGTTTGTTTCTCTCTCTGCTGCTCCTTTCTCTTCTGGTCATGAAGGTAGGGGGAGTTCAACAGCTGTGGGGGAAGAATGGAGCCTGTGGGCTTCACTCTTTTGGCGATATCCCAGAAGAGTCTTTTTGAGTTGTTATTGATGAAAGTAATAGCAGTTCCATTTTGACCAAGTCTCCCCACTCTGCCAATCTGAAATGAAATGCAAAGGACATTTTTAGGACGCTTTTACAGATCTCAAATCTGAAGGAAAGAGAAGACTATTATTTAAAGATGTTTTAATCAGGTTAACATTAATTGAGATAAGGGTTCCCCCCTTCTTTTTTCTTATTTTCTATCCTCTTTTTCTTTCCCTCCCTCCCTTTCTGCTAGAGAACCTCACATGTGCTAAATGTAAGCACTACCACTGAGCTGTCTTCCCTCTTGCCTCCAGCAAATCCAGCACTGCCTACACCCTTCTTTGAACTATGAACTCTATATCTGGGAAATCAATTTAGTGGACTGGCACCAACAAATATATTTTTAGTATTTTGAAATCACTCAAATGAAATGATATAAGTAAGCATTGTTGTAAAGTTTACCTCTGGCAGATGCTCCTCACCTTCATGGGCTACAGTGAAAGCCCCCAGATTAATAGCAGGACAGTTTGTTTTAACTTATATACCTCAAAGTATTAGATTTGAGCAATTTTGTTTTGCAGAGTTCACATTTAGATAGATTTACATTTAGATAATCAGTCAATTTTGCTCATCAATTGAAATGTGAAACCTAAAGTCTATACTTAGAAATGAACACATGCTTCCCATCAATAGATAGGGTATTTTTAATGTAGCAAAAGAAGAAACTTCCAAAAAAAGTTGGAAGGACTGGAGCTTTTGAGGAATGAAACCCAAGAGAGAAAAAGAAAGGAAGAAACACAGTATTCACTTTTAGTTTTACCCAATTTGTGTAATTATATTACTGAATTGTTCTGGTAACAACAAAGACGAAGATAAAATAGCTACAACACACACAAAAGGAGAAACTATTTGCAAATTATGTATTTAATGAAAGTCTTCTAGACTACACAAAAATTTAAAGCTTAATGATAAAAACAACGTAATTAAAAATTGGGCAAAGAATCTGAACGTTCTCCAAACAAGATGCAAATAGCCAGTAAATACATGCTGTATTTTACTGATGTATGCTAGCTCAACATCAGTAGTTATTAAGGAAATGTAAATCAAAGCCAAAATGACACATCACTTACCTATTCTGTGAGCTATAATCAAAAAGACAGATTGTCTGGGATGTGGCTCAGTTAGTAGACTGCTTGCCTAGCACTTCAGCAGATGTTCCACAAATTACAGTTGCAATCACAATAAAAACCCCTAAATTTTTTTTGTTTGTCCTGGGAAGGGTATGGCTAAAAGGTCAGGTTTGAAGTTGACATACTTTATGAAAAACCAGTGACATCAATTCTATGACCATGTGAGATACTATCGCTTGCTTTCAGTTCCAGGAAACCTGAGTATGATGTCCAGAACCACATAAACCAGCGATAGTGATTCCTGCCAGAAATCCACCATTCAGAAGGAAGAGGCAGGAGGACAAGGTTACTTACCAAGAGTTCAAGGCCAACATGGGATACAGTTAGACCCTTACCAAAACCAACCAACCCACAAACAAAAAATACCTCAAAACAGAAAGCAACAAGTTACTGGAAAGGATGTGGAACTCAGATGATAGGAGTGCACGTGAAAATAGTAAAGCCCCTTGGCAAACAGTCTGGCAGGTCCTGAAAATTATAAGTATGGAGTCTTCATATGACTTGGCAATAGTATTCCTAGATATTAGTCCAAAAGAAATGAAAGTGTGTGAACTTATATATGTTTCCAGTAGCATAATTCATGGCAATCAAAAAGTTATTTTTTATTATTTATTCAATTGTGCGTGTGTGTGTGCGTGCGTGCGTGTGTGTAGAACCACGGACGAATTCGGGAACCACCATGGACCCCTCCACCTCCTCGTTTACTCTGCCCGGGGATTCACAGGCTTTGCCCTACAAGGACCAGAAACGCAGGCTGCCCTGGCTTCTGCCTGGCGTCTATACGTGGGGCTAGGATCTGAACTCAGGACCTTCCGCCTGCAAGGCAGAGGCTTAACCCCTGAGCCACCTCTCCAGCCCCCAAAAAGTGCAAACAACTTCTGGCCACATACTTTATACAAAGTTCTGACAATGAATGTGGAAATCATGTAATATAGTAAATTAAATTTTTAAAAAATGTTGCACGCTTGAACCTGTATATGTGTGTGTGAAAGTGCGTGCACATACGTATGTGACTGTAGGAACAAGGGTGACACTGGGAATCATTTAGATTGCTCTTCTACGTTATTGCTTTGCTCTGGGGTTTCCCAGGCTCAGCCTTCCAGGACTGGAATTGCAGGACACCACCATATCTACCTAATGTTTTTAATGTGAGAGCTGGGAATTCAAACTTAGGATCTTCTGCTTGCAGGGTAAAGGCTTTAACCACTGAGCTCAATATCTAGCAACGAATGGGTCCACAAAAGTGGTATATTCATCCAATGTAATATTTGGCAATAAAATGATGTGCTAATACATGTATAAAATGGAAGAATGTTGAAAACATTAGGGAACTACAAGAAGCACAGTAAAGACCATGCACGGTGTTATTCCTTTACATGAGATGTCCAGAAAGAGACAGTGAGGTGGTGGCTCAGGGATGTGCTTGTGTGATCAGGAACTGGGGAATGACTACTGATGGTGTGGGGTGTCTCTTAGGGTAATGATACATTTCTAAAGTTGATTGTAGTGGTGGTTGGACAACTTTATGAATATATTTAGAACCTCTGAACTGTCTGACTCACTTTAAGTGGGAAAGTGATAGAGCATCTAAACTGAATCTGTTGAGATCATCCATGATGAGACATAAGTGGTGGCTTAGAGTGGTGATATACACCTGTAATCCCAGCTACCTGAGGCAGGAGGAGTCGAAGTTTGAGGTTAGTCTAAGACCCCATCTCAAAATGAAAAGGGGTTGTGAATGTTGTTCAATGGTCAAGTGCTTACTCAGCATGTACAAGACCCTGGGCTTAACATTCACCAGTGCAAACAAAGCAAAAAACAACTTCCAATATTCTCTAAACACTAAAATAGATGATGCTATCTAATATTGAATAAATTCTCCCAGAAGTCCTTTGACTCAGAAATTCTACTCAACAGTTTTAAATTTAACTTTATTTATTTAATTTTTTTGAACAGAGTCTGCTGTGCTGCCCAGGATCATCTCAAACTCCTGGACTCAAGACATCTCCTGCTTTAGCATCCTCAGTGCTGCAAATCCTGGGGTGTGCCTCCATGCTCAGAGGAATTTATGTATACTAACATCAGGAAGCAGAATGAGGGTAAGCCCATGGATGCTACTACATTATCTGCTAAGAAAATATAAATGTTTGATATCCATCAAAAAAAATTTGTTCAATCACAGTACATTCATACAATACATTGTCTTGCAGCTGTTGAAGCAAGACGAGCCAGATAAAGTAAGTAAAAACATTTAAGGAGCCCAGCTGTAGAGCAAGCATTTAACACATGTACTGATGGTAAGGCACAGAACAGGAGGCATGAGGTTGGGTGAGGTGGTACATGTCTGTGATCCCAGCACTCATGAGGCAGGAGAATCAGATGTTCAAAGTCATCCTTGGCTACATAAGACATAATTCTCAAAAAACAAAACAAAATAAAAACAACAAGAAAAGAGAGGTAATGATGTGGTCCCACTTACATATGTGTAGTAAGTATGTATACTATACCTGTCTACGCATGAGTGTGTGTGCATGTGTAGGGAGGCAGACTTATGCTTTTGGTACTGCTCACTGTGGTAACCACTGGTAGACAGAGAGTGTAAAAAGGCTTACTTTCCATTTTCTATCTGTGTTATTTGTAAAATGTTATCATGTGGATATGTACCAAGCATTGAAATAAACCAATCCAAAAAACACCAAGATATGGAGCCAGAAAAGAAAGAGATCCAGAGTTATTTTGAGTAGAGCTAACAAATTTTAGGTGTTCAACAGCCCCTGAAGCCACTGTATTATAACAAGGTTGGTCTTGGAATACTCAAACAGGTTAAATAATTTAATCAGCATACTCTAAGAGGCAAAGAACTTCTTAATTCTGTAACACTTTAGAAATATTTCCACCCAAAATTATTAAGTATTTCAAAGAAAACAGAGTTTGGCTATTTGAACAATCAAGTCCTAAAGGATATTCAGTTCCCTGATGTACAAGTAAACAGAGAAAAAGAGAGAGAGTTCAGTTGAATAAGAACAGCAGTGCATTATGGACACTGTGAACAGTTCTATGTGACTGAAATGAACGTGGCACTCAGAGGTATTTTTGAGAGCACAGAAAAAGGCTCTACTTGAACGTTTGTAAGTGATGCTGGAGAAGGAAGGCAGGTAGCAGCCAGAGAGATAACACGCGCTAAATGAGGGCTCTATTTCTGTCAGAAAGAGAGGTTATTGTTACTTTTGGCAGCAAAGGAAAGGAATGAACTTCTAAAAGGTGAAAGACTAGAAGAAATAAGGATACGAAGAGATGAAGACAAGATTCCTGAAAAAACAAATGTACTAAAGGCTCTAAAGTTTTAGATTAAAGTTTGGCCAGTTATAGAAACTTAAAATAATCTTTTCAAACAGTGTTTTCTTTTCTGATTATTAAAGTGGCTAATTTAAGGCTCAATAAGGAAAAAAAGAAAAAGAAACAAAAAAATCAAAAATTAGTGCCTAAAATATTTTTAAAGAATCACTTTCAGTTTTTAGCAAACAGCTTAGGCATACATATAGTTTTATAAAAGAAAAGTCAGTTTATATACATATATAATTTTAGAATAAAAATATTAAGAGTTTCATGTTCTGCTTTTTTTTAAACTTTGCCTTACTGACAATTCATTACCCAGTAAAACACATAAACAAACTGGCAATATCGGGCAGACACTCCTTACCTGATGCACATACTCATCCATGCTTGAAGGCATATCGAAATTCACAACCAGCTTGACACTGACCAAGTCTAGGCCTCGCCCCAGGACCCCAGTGCTCACCACAACCTCATAGTCTCCTTCTAGCAATCCCTTTCAAAAAAACAAAACAATTCTTTATTCAGAATTTATTTTATATGGTTTTATACAATTCTGATTTTTTTTAGAAAGATTTTTTATTATTATTATTATTATTTATTCAACTGTGCACATGTGCGTGTGTATGTGCGCGTGTGTGTCTGTGTAGAACCACGGACGAATTCGTGAACCACCATGGATGCCTCCACCTCCTCCTTGTTTACTCTGCCCCAGGGTTCACAGGCTCCGCCCTACCAGGACCAGAAGCGCAGGCCGCCCCCGCTTCCGCCTGGCGTCTATACGTGGGATCTGGGATCCGAACTCAGGACCTTCCGCCTGCAAGGAGGAGGCTTAACCCCTGAGCCACCTCTCCAGCCCACAATTCTGATTTTTAATGCTTAATTTGTTTCAACAGTTTTTTAGTAAATAAAACTTTTTTTACATATTTTCTTTTTTTTTAATTTATTTTTTCCACTCATACAAACTTGATAGGTACCCCATTCTCCTCCCTCCTTCCACCCCTCCCTGGATCCCCTTGCTCCCTCTCCCTTTTCCTTTTCTCCCGGTGTGCCCCTCTCCCCCATTCCTGGAGCATCCTTTAGTGTGCATGTCAAATTTCCCTCTGGGTCCTCCTCTCTGATGAGTAGTAAATAAAACTCTTATACTTGAAAAATGGAGCATTAATTTCCCCCACAGAAATTTTTCTATTAATGTTATGAGGTAGATGTTTTCCAAAGGCAAGTTATTCCTCTGCCTCAGACCAAGCTGACCTGACTGCAGAAACAATACATTCTGAACCCAGTTATCCACTTGGTAAATGAACCCCATAAAGCAGGCTTATTGTTGCTCCAAACGCTGATACCCAAGCAAGAGGAAGAATTAATTTCGTGTCACTGCTTGCCTGAAGTTCCCATAGTTCCTGAAAAAGGTCTGCTTAAATTCAACTGGTAGTATGGTGCTTACAGAAAGTGAGGTGAAACAGATTTATACGACAACAATAAAGAATGCTGAATGACAAACCTTCAGAATATTTCTCCTTTCTACTTGTGATTTCTCAGAGTGGAAGGATGTGCTATTCAGACCTGTGATCTTCTGAACTGCCTCACTTAACAGATCCGCCCCTAATTTGCAGTCCACAAATACCAACACTGGAGGCTTAAAGAGCTTCTTATCCTGAGGAAACAAACACATACTTAAAATTGTTCATGTAACTTTGTATAACAATTTCTCTGCTGGTATTTTGTCTTCTGACATTGTTTGTGATGCATTTTTTATGAAGGGAAATTTTTCTGAAAGCACTACTACAAGCTATTTACTGAAAGGTTTAAAGTACTGTTAAGGAAGAAAATACATTTTTTAAAATGCTTTTCCTTTAAGTATGCACAAACAGAAACCAGTCTACTGCTCTTCATCTTTTCTTAATATTAATCTTACAAATTTATTTAAAGATTTTTTAAGTTCAATTAATATAGTTCTAAATCCTACTCATGAGTCATTACAAGTTATACTTAACACTATACTTCTAAGTAGCTATACTTGCCCATATCAATCACTTAACTGATTTGTTTTAAATTAATAAGTCAAAAATTTCTCAAGGACAGAACAGTCAATAAATACTTAGCGTGTGTGTGTGTGTGTGTGTGTGTGTGTGTGTGTAAAATTTGGAAGGGGTGACAAGCTGACTTAGGGTTTTGTAAAAGCACTTGCCATGCAAGCCTGATGACCTAAGTTTGATCCCTGGAAACCATGTAAACGCTGATAGAAAGCATGGATTCCACAATGTTACCCTCTGGCCTCCACACACAAAAAATAAAAATAATTTTTAAGTAAATATTCTTGAGGAGTATATATGTACATGCATATGTATGCATTATATATGTGTGTGTGTTTTAGACACAGTACCACTCTGTAGTCCAGGCTGGCTAGAACTCAGTGTGTAGCTCAAGCTAGCCTGAAACTCAGGCAGTTCTGTCTCAGTTTCCTAAGTGCTGGGACTAAAGGCATAAGTCACTGCACCTGATGTGAAGAACAATCTTGGTGTTTAAGATCTTTGCATAATAAAAGAAAGTAACACCAGTTTTAAACCAGCATGGTGGCACAGTACTATAACCTCAGCATTCAGAGGAAGAGTCCCTGGGCTCCAGGTCAGCCTAGAATACAGAGTAAGACTCTACCTCAAAAAAACAACACATATGCTTAAGA
Source organism: Typhlomys cinereus (assembly GCA_023101885.1). Lineage (NCBI taxonomy): Eukaryota > Metazoa > Chordata > Mammalia > Rodentia > Platacanthomyidae > Typhlomys > Typhlomys cinereus. The sequence continues at coordinate 2,818,657 of JALPQD010000192.1, forward strand.
ACACTCATGTACTCCCACCCACATGTACACCCACCCACATGCAAACACACATGTATGCACGTGTGTAGATACACACATCCATATACACATGCATCAAAAGAAAAAAAAAAGGCCAGCTGCCCAATTACTCACGTTTAGGATTTCAAATAATTTCTTCTTTTTGGCTGGGTCTTCTACCCAGAGGATAATCTGCCTCACGTTGGAGCAGGGCTGGTTCTTCTCCCCAGTGACGATCCTCACAGGGTTATGCAGAAGCTGGCTTGATAGTTGCTCTATGCTACCTGGAATTGTAGCAGAGACCAAGATAGTCTGACAATCACTGGGAATGTTTTCCAAAATGTCAAGTACTTGCTGTTGAAAGCCCATCTTTAACATGGTATCGGCCTAAAATAAAAGTGTTTTAAATTAGTCTTGTTTGACATTAAAACCCAGAACCACTCAAGACAAGACTGAATAATCAAGAATTTAAAAAATTTGAAAATACACAAAAAATGCATCACAAACAATGTCAGAAGACAAAATACCAGCAGAGAAATTGTTATACAAAGTTATAAACTTTCTAACAATGATATTCAGATTGCTATTATGGCATTATTGTTGCAAAATACATACAACATGGGTAATTACAGCATGTTCTATTATAAAAAATGATCAGAAAGCTTTTCATGGGTAATGACTACTAGGAGGAAAAAAGCAAAGAGCACTAAATCAAAGAGAATCTTTACCTCTCGTTAAGGCGTAATTTCTACCTTTTTAAGTAACAGAATAAGTTCCAGAAAAATGGCTCAGTGGGTAAATGTAGATGCAAGCGACAACACATCTGACTTTTAAGTAGGTTTCAGGGACTGAACTCAAGCTGCCAGGATGGTGGAACCCATGTAAGTCAGATGTGTTGGGGACGCCCCTGAAGCTCGGCTCAGTGCACATCTGCTATCTCAGCACTCCTGCATTAAACAGGAGCAGGTGCAGTCTAGTCTTCCAGAGATTTGCAGGCCAGCTAGCTGAGTTCACAGTGCAATGGCAGAAAACAAGAGAATCTGCCTTAACAAGGTGAAAAGCAAGAACCAACTCCAGAAAGTTGTCCCCTAACGTCCATGCCATGGCACTCACACTCACACATACACCATATACATACACATATATACTTAGAGCTTTAAATAATAGAGTATCATCACTGTAGAAAACTTGGCAAACCCAACAAGCAAAAAGCATTCAAGCCAACTTTCATTCCACCGTAACTGCCACTTCCACCTCTCTTGCTTTACATTTTTTAAGAATGTCTGGGCATGACTGCTCCTTGCTGCTATACCACAGGCCTGGCTCAGAACACCTCCTCCTGGAAATCTGCATTTTTGCCTTCAAGCTATTTTTATATCGAAGATTACAAGTCTGGTTAAAATCCTTCAAGTTTTTTTAAACTTTATTTATTTATTTGTGTGTGTGTGTGTGTGTGTGTGTGTGTGTGTGTGTGTGTGTGTATCAGAGGGCACTATATCCCAGTGGAGGTGACAAGGGTGTCTTTGGGAATCATCCTGGAGTGCTTCTACCTCCTTTCTGCTTTGCTCTGGGATTTCCCAGGTTCTGCCCACCAGGACAAGAAGTACAGGTTTCCGCCTGGCATTTTTTAACATGGGACATGGGATCCAAACTCAGAACCTTCTGCTTGAGAGGCAGAGTCTTAACCTCTGAGTCATCTCTCTTAGGGTTTCTTGTGTATACAAGGTTGTAGGTCTGAACTCCGAAGACCTCTTAGAAATCATGTATGGCCATTTTAAATGGTAAGAACTTATGTGTTTCTATTTCATTTTTCAATTTACCTTTATGGTACATGGATAAAACATAGTTCCCATTCAAAATGCAAAATGGACCATAAACAGCACTAAAAGAAAAACAGAAACAATGACAGCACATAGAAAAACCACATGTAACAAAGAGAATATAACTGTCCCATTTCTCTTGTATGGACACAACATAAATCATGTGCTGAGTCCCATTCCATCTTGTTATTTCTTGCAATTAGTGCAAAAAATAGTAAATGTGGGCTGGAAAGATGGCTGGCTCAGAGGTTACAGGGCAAGCAAAAGGTCCTGAGTTAGAATCCCAGGTCCCACATTAAAAAAAAAAAAAAAAAAAAAAAAAAAAGCCAGGTGGAAATGCCCGTACTTTCCACCCTGGTAGGCGCAGCCTAGGAAATTCCAAAGCAAAGCAAGGAGGGAGAAACAATCCAGGATGATTCCCAAAGTCACCCTTGGCCCTCCACAGGGATACACAGTGCCCCCCCCTCTCTATACACACACACACACACACTAAATATTTTAAAAAATAGTGAATGTGTGCACAAGCTGGAGGTGAGGAGGGGGTGGAGGGTGGGGAGGAATGAAAATTAGGGCACATACACTTTTACTGAGGTATACCAGCCTATTTATTTTGTTTTTTGTTGCTCTGTTTTTGAACCAGATTATTGGTATGTAGCCAGGGCTGGGCACTGAACCTGTAGCATCCTCTCATCTCAGGATTATTCATATGTGCCACCATACTTGGTATACCTTCATTTGTGAAAGTCATTATGAATCAGATTTGGGACAACCTTATTCTCTGTGTGTGTGTGTGTGTGTGTGTGACAGACAGAGAGAGAGAGAGAGAGAGAGAGAGAGAGAAAAGAGAGAGAGAGAAAAGATAGAGAAATTTACCTTACAAGCTTGTTAGTAGATTAAAATAGGAAAAATACTTTTACATTTCTTAGAAATAAAGTACTATATAAATAAAAGGTACTTCAAATATTAGAATCCCTTATAATAAAATTACTCAGGAAATGCAAGAGTAAGAAATATAAAGTAACATAGAAAAACTTTCTCCTTTAAATTGCTTGACTTTGGGTGTTCTCTCACAGAACAGAAAAGAGTAACCAGTACAACCACTAACCCATCCAAAGCAGGTTGCTTCTCTCCAGCTCACGTCTGGTAGACATTCACATCAGGTCCCTCCATTCTATGCCCCACTCTCCTCAAGCAACCAAAAGTTTTCATTTGGATGAGAGCATTAGTCACTTTTCTAACTGGAGTCCAGAGACTCTCCAGGAATCCTCCAGCCTTCAGCCACAGACTGGACCTGCTAGGATATTCAGTTTCTGGAGCAGCTATTGGCTGCCATTGTTGGACTACCTAGATGTTATCTCGTAAATTAATGCAATAAATTCCCTTTTTATATGTTCATTCTGTTGGTTCTGTTTCTCTAGAGCCCTGTCTAATAACAGGGAATTTGGGCAGACCTTGTGCTTGATAACGGATATAGCCAGAAACCAAATGGAAGAGAATTAAAGTGAGCACAGTTCAGCAAAGCACAGGAAAGAAGGTCCAAGTCTTGGGTTGGATCAATTTCAGAGTCTTTTACTCTGAAGCAGTGAGAAGAAACAGGAAGACAGGAGTGGGAACTCTGGGTCAGAGACACTAACAGGAGACACAGATAAGTGATCCAGCAGCTTTCAAACTCTAGGGATTGTCTTAGCACTGCCCTCCAAACGGTGGCTTTTCTGCTTCAGAGACCGTTCATCTCAGCTCCCCTGTTGCTCACAGCTGTTTACTAAACCAGCTTCAACTCCCCAGGCCCCTCCCTTCAGCTCTGTCTGCTATTTCCCTACACTCTCGCTCCTTTAGAGAAACCATATGCCACATGGACTCCAGCACACATTTCCTACATCCAGCCTTCACATGAAAGCCAAACTCAACAATACTACCAGGACCCAGCGTCTGCCCGCTTACTCTTTTCTAAAGAGACAACTGTAATTTAGAGTCACCTCTCCGACTGCTTCCTTTTCCTCTCAGATGCAGTCATCAGAGGACTCATAAATGAGTATTTTGCAGTGACTTTCAGATCTAACTCTTTAGTCCTGGAGACTCCACCCTGTCCCTAACTGCTTTATTCCTTGTCTGGACTGCTGGCTGCTCTGTCTCACAGACTTTCTTTAATTTCTCTTGACTGAGAAGAGGAACAACCTTCTTAAACCACCACTTTCAATATGTTACACCCAACTCATAATTTACAAAGCCTCACCATCTCCCACATCAAATCCATATTCCTCTGTTTTACTTTCAGGGCCCTCTATAATTTAGCTCCACCCTAGTTTCCAAACTCTACTCTCTATTATTTCTCAGGAAGAATTCTTCAAGTTGGTGACTTTTCTCTGTCTCCTCCACAAGACACTCAGGGTTTCTGACTGTTTATATCAACCTCTTTACTGTAATATTTGGTATGTCCTCTGGTTTCTAAATCTTCCTTCATATTTTGAGGAGAGGGGTTCAAATCTCATTATCTCTGAGAAGCCATTTTCCCCCACACTGCTAGAGCATTTACTCTGTTTTCTTTTTGACCTTATTAGTCCTGGACAACTGTATGGCCTTTTATTTTATTAACACATTTCCCTAGTGGCTGGTAAGCTGTGGTTTTCCAAACAAACCTCAGCCTTCATCGTTTTTTTTTTTTTGTGGTATCAGTTACATCTGGTCCCCTCCCCCTTGTTTGTGTGTGTTTCTAACAGATGAGACCCATTGCTTTGCACACACCAGGCAAACACTTTACATTATGCAGTGCTCCCGACGCTTGGTTTTCTGGGTCAGAGCCATCATCGTGTAGCTCAGGCTGGCCTTAAGATCTTTGCCTCTTTCTGAGTGAGCGCTTCCCCACCTGGCTTTGTGCGTGTGCATGAGCACATGGCACATATGGTCCTGTAGAGGAAAGAAGTTGCCTCGGATGGTGCTCCTCAGGTGTTGTCCATCTTGTTTTTCTAGACATGGTCTCTGGCTGGCCTAGAGTTCCCCAACAGATAGGCTGGCCAGCCAGTGAGCCCCAGATATCCTCCTGTCTCCTCATGGCCAGCACTGAGATTGTGAGCATGAGCTTTTTATAATCATGAGTTCTGGGGGATCAAATTTAGGTGTCCCAAAACTTTGCTAACTGAGTTGTCTCCCCAGTATTTTACCTAGGTTTTTGTTTTGTTGTTTTGGTTTCCTTGAGGCAGGAAGTCTTGCTATGTAGCTAAGACTGGTCTTGAACTCATGATCCTCCTGCTTCAGCCACCAAGTAAATGGATTACAAGTAAATGCCCATGTCAGTTATAGTCATATTGCTATAGTTATGGGTTAGTTTCAATAAAGATCATAACGGCCCCTGAAGTCTACAATATTGTCTATTTGCTCCTTTTAAAATATGTGTATTCATTAATGTGTGTGTGTATGTGTGTGTGTGTGTGAATATATGTATGTATACATATGCCACAGAACACCTGTAGAGGTCAGAAGGCAACTTAATGAGCATCAGACTCTCCTTCTGCCATGGGGGTTTCAGGGACTAAACACAGGTTTTCAAACAATAATAAAGGCAAATGCTTTATTAGCTGAGTCATCTCAGGAGTTTTGTCTATTCCTTTAAAGAAAGCATTTGTCAGTGAAGGGTCTAATTATTCATTGAGTACTTTGGTATCTTGGTAGATAAGATAACATTCTGGCCTTTCTTTCAAGTATTTGTCTTATTTTCTCAAAAACTCTGCACCTTGTAGGTTTGAATGGTAACTAAAACTTGGCAACTCCATCTAAATATCTATAGCTGGTCAATCTATACTCAAGGTTATTTGACAGCGCATTTTCCCTCTAAGTTAGAAAAAAGCTCTACTCCCTAAAGGTTGAGGCACTCGGATCGACTGTAAGTGACAGGCTCTTTATACACACTTGTGCAATGGATACTTCTCGTACCATGATGGTGAACATAAACAACATGCCTATGAACCTTTCTTCATTAATTAAAGAAAATGAGAATGTGTGAATAAATGAGAAAATGAGTCAAGCTAATTTCAGGTTCCACACAAAAATAATTTCTCAGAGGGGAGAAATGCACGGGTCAAAAACAAAGGGAAACACAGTAAGTCAATGCTAATTGGACACAATAAATCAGCTCTACCAAAGATCATGTGAGGAAAACTTTGACTCAGCAGACTTTTCAAACCACTGAATAATATTACTTTGCATTTCTTCAGGATTTCTCAGTCTATAAAATATTTTTGCCAGCATTTCACCCTTACTACTGCTCTAGAAGATTAAAAAAATTACCTAAGATCTTACAGAAAGTGGTAAAAATGTTCAAACTCTGGTCTTGAAGCTCTTGGCTACATTTTTTTTTCCATGTCCACTGGTAATCCACTGATTTTTACTGGGGTTCACAAGGGCATGCCAGGATACGATCACTGGTAGAGCCTGGCACTGAACACTTCTAACTTCTGCCGTCACAGCTAGTGAGACACAAGAAGATAAATATGCCCTGGTGGAGGGATGGCAGATGCCCAGTGGAATGGTGTACAGTTCTGTGTTCTTGAACTTGTCTTCATGATGGATTATAATCTAATCAAATAATAATTCATTTTATTACATAAGTCAGAAGTAGAAAATGCTTTTTTGGTATATTAATAACAACAACAACATCCAACCACTATGCCTAGGGCTATTCAGAAGAACCAAAAATATCATTTAAATAAGCACTATTAGCTACTTGCACAATTCCTAGAAATAATTATTGTCACTGACTTTTTTTGTAGTTAAATAACAGGAAGCATAAAATGTAAAACTTATTATAAGGCTGGGGATATAGCTTAGTGGCTGAGTGCTTACCTAGCATGTCCAGAGCCCTGAGTTCAATTCACAGCACTGTTGCCAAACAAAAGAAAAGACAATGAATGCTGAAAACAATTACCACTGAGAAAAAAGAACCTGCTGCATTTGGGCTTTTTGCAGTTAGTGAAAGACAGCTTTGGTTAACTCTGGTGAAGTATGCCTTAGCTTTGTTACCGTGTACACAGAGTTGGCTTAAAAACCACTATTGTAACTTTTTTCCTTTTTATATGACTTTAATGTGCATTTGTGTAATGGTTACATGTACAAGAAGCCAGAGATCAATGCGGTGGATCTTTGTTAGTCTTATTTTTTGAGACGGGGTCTCTCATGAACCTGAAACTCACCAGTGGCTAGACTGGTTGAACCAGAAAGTTCCAGGAATCCTTTTATCTTTGCAAACCAGTAGTAAGGTTACCCTGGATACTCCAACATGCCTGGTTTTTACTGGGGTGCTGGAGATTCAAACTCAGGTCCTAGTGTTTGTAGGATAGGCAGTTTACCAACTGAGCCATCTCCCTAGCCCCTTGACCAATGTGTTTTAAATGCCGCTACTTACTTCATCTACTACAACAATTTTTATGCCACCAAGCGCTATAGAGCTCTGTTTTATTATATCCAGAAGTCGTCCAGGGGTTGCTATGATAACCTGAATAAAAGAGAAAAATCAAATTAGAAAATATTAATTCATTTGTTCAACTTTTTAATTGCTTCTTTTTCTTTTAAGACAGGACTTTGCTGTTGTTGCAGTTACTCTGCATGTTGCTGATATATTACCACCAAATGACTTAAGCGAACAAAGGATTTTATTCTCTTACAATTCCTAGTTACAGTTGCTTGTCCAGCTCGGCAAGAGAGCCACTGCAACACCAAAGGCCAAGAGAACTGGAGGCATCACATTCTCATAGCACTGAGAGAAGGACGATCCTTACTTGCCAGACCAGCATGTCTGGCCAAGTACACACAAGGATGCCCCCCTTTTTTTCACACAGTTCCCTTAATTTTATTATTACTCCCACCCACCATGGGTTGGATCTTCCCCATCAACTAGACAATCTCCTGCGGGTTCGTCTGGGCTTAACTCAGCTACTAATTCTTTACAAATGTGCCTAGGGCTCAACCCCTCAACTGTTAAGTTGACGCTTGTATTTAACTATGATAGCTATGTTCCCAGGCTTGCCTTGAACTTGGATCTTTTGCCTCCACATTCTAAGTCCTGGAATTTCAGGTATGTACCATCACAACCTGACCATTCATTCTACTTTTACTGAGTAGCTAGTATGTGCAAGATGCTGTATTAAGTGCTTGGAATTCCATGATGAGCAAGGTATACAGTATCTGCTCTCAGAAAACCTATAATCTAAAAGAAGAAACTAGAGAAATATAATAAGGAACTGCTATTGTTCAATATTTACATATACATTTCAATAAATGGAGAGGTCTGTTCCGTTCTACATAAAACATGAAGGTGAACCTAAGTAAAAGAGTCTAGAAAGGCTTACAGGTGGAAATGGAAGAGGGAAATGACAGAGTGAGGCTTAAAAACTGAGGGGGGGAAATGACAAAACAGGTCATTATAAACAGTTTATTAATTATTTGGATCCATGAACAAGTATAAATTCTTTAACCTCTTTAGGCTGTTACTCCTTTTTTTTTTTAATTAAGAGGCTGGGCATATGGCTTCTAAGATTACACAATCTAACAACCCAAGAACCTCTCTGGAAGCCCAAATAGCAAAACTGACTTCCAAAAATGAACCTCTGACCTTCACCTCTCTCTCTTCTTCTCTCAAATATTTATTTATTTATTTGTGTGTGTGTGTGAGTGTGTGTGTGTGTGTATCAGATAGCTCTGTGTGTGCCTGTGGAAGTCCAAGGGTGACTTCAGGAATCACCCTGGACTGCTTTGCTTTAGAGTTTCCCAGGCTCCACCTTCTGGTACCTGAAGTACAGGCTGTTGCCATTTCTGTTTAGCGTTTTTACATAGGATCTGAGATCCAAACTCAGGACCTTCTTCTGCTTGAGAGGCAGAAACTTAACCCCCAAGCCATCTCTCCAGCCCCAAATAAAATATTTTTTAAAAAATATTTCATTTTGTCCTTGCTCTTAAAAGTAGAGAGCATTGGTGGGGGAACAAGGCTAGCCCGAGGGGAGAGGGTGGCCACTAAGCAAGGAGGAGCTCTAGAGGGACCTCCAGAGGAGACAGCTCAGGGGATACCGTCCCAGGGAGGAGGCATGTCTGTGTGGAAGGAACAGTGCTGACTGGTCAAATTCATAAATACATAAAGAACAGGTAGTGATATACATATAAAAACAAAGAAGTGAATTTCCATTATATAGAATTGGAATTAAAACTATTTAAATGTGACTAAGTAGAAAATTTTTATTATCAATATCCATGGCACAAAATGATGAGTTTCATTAAGAACCAAAGTTATTAACTTTATATGAATTCATAGTCTCCAGTAAATATACATATAGAAAAATACACACTTAGCATTATTGTCTAGTTCTATCTACTGAGAGGCCTTAGTACCATGATAGCCCCAAAGCAGTGCACACAGAGTTCAGATCTTGATTTACAAACACTGTTCTCTATTAAGGGCTCCTTGGAGAAAAGCATGACTCATAGCTGGCCAGGGTAAGAAAACACGGTAAGCAGAGACACCTTCTTTAGACAGAAGTACTCACAGATGATGGGCATATGATCTATGATCTGTGGACACAGAAGCAAATTCAAAGGTGTTTCCAATGGTCAAGTTAGGTTCACTGGATAGCAAAACAAATTGTGACAAAAGATTATAAGCTTTGAATGAAACAGGAAACCATCAGTCCATACTCGTATAAACTAGTAAAAGAACTGAAAGTTTGGTGAAACATAGAACATTTAGGTATCTCAAAGTGCTTCTCCTAAAATGTGCTAATTAAAGGGAAAAATAAACTTTACTGATAATACCACCAGGAAAAAAGACAAATGAAAAACTGGAAGGTTAGTGGTGATATATCTCGGGAGAAGAGCATTTCCCTAGCATGCAGGAGATCCTGGGTTCCATCACCAGTACCACCAGGAGGAAAAAAGAAAAGAAATTTGCCACTTAAAAGGATGCAGTGAAAAGAAAAAAGCAGTTCTTCTGAGATATTCCTGTCAAAGATGGTAATTTGGATCTAATCAGTTACCATATTCTTTAAAGTGGCTTGTAAGATGGCCATGGAAATCTCAGCACTTGAGATGCTGAGGCAAAAGGACTGCCATATAAATATATATTACTGGGCTGGAGAGATGACTCAGGAGTTAAAGCTTTTGCCTCAAAAGCAAAAAGACCTAAGTTTGGATCCCTAGCTTCTGTATAAAAAATGCTGGGTGTCAGCATTAATGTCAGCAGCCTGAAATTCTGATCCTAGAAGGTAGAGCCTGGGAAACCCTATAACAAAGCAATAAGGAGGTAAAGCAATCCAGGATGAATCACAGTGTCACCCTTGGACCTCCACAGAGACATATACTCAAAATGCCCCCTTGTACACATGCACACACAAACTCATACAATATACATATGTTGCTAAAGTTATAATTTTGCACTAATATCTGCTTATATAGTGGAGTTGTACAGTGATCCAATACCTGGTTAATATATAGTGGAGTTGTACAGTGATCCAATACCTGGTTAATACCATATCTATCTGCATGCACCCTTTAAGGACAGAGACAGACTCTACGAATGCATCATTAAGTGATTTCATGGTCCTGAGAACATGATAGAGCATACTTAAGAGAAGCCAAAATGGCTGCAATAGCAACAGGCCATATAATCTCCCCCCCTCCAATTCCTTAGCAGAATTTTATTAGGAGAGTTATGGGCTCAAAATATAGCTGGTGTGATGGGTTTTGATGTCTTACAATTATATTTTACATGCTTTAAATCTGTCCAACACATCTGATGAGATGTACTTTTATAAAAAAGGCTGATATTTATATATAAGCTTTTGAAAATGCTTGTCAACTTCATGTTTCCTGGTAAGTAACAGCTGTCCCTTTTCCACACAGAGCTCTCAACTCCCTGGCATCTCAGCTCCTCCCCTGAGACTCCAGGACCTGCCTGGCATTGCAGAAACAAAAAGGTTAATGTTCAGAGTAGCAAGGGACCTCCAGGACCCAGCAGCACACAAATGGCAGAATCCACTGTGATCTGCCCCTGTGCCAAGCTTCTCAATGAATGGAATTGACTTTAAGGGCAAGTCTGTTCAATAATTTAAACTCAAGGAAACTGAAGTTCACCAAAATAAGTTAGCCATGGCCACACTATCACCAAGTTTCAAAGCTATATTTGGACCACATTACTTTCATATTTATATATAAAAAATGCAGATTATGAGCTGGAGAGATGGCTTAGGGGTTAGCCCTCTGTTTCACAAGCAGAAGATCTTGAGTTCAGATACTGGATCCCATGTAAATATGCCAGCTAGAAATGGTAGGAGTCTGTACTTCTGACTCTGGAAGATGATTCCCGAAGTCACCCTTGGGCTTCCACAGGTACACACAGTGCCCTCTGATACACACTGACCCATACACATACATACACACACACAAAAAAAAGACTAAACATAATAGTACAGTGAAGGAAGGAATAGAGTCAGATAAAGTTAACCTTCAGTTTGGGCAACTTACTGGCTACAGATACTTAAATAGACCCAGTTTTCTAAGATCTACCCTCTCAGACACAAAAGATGGAATTATAGAGGCTCAGCAAGATAGTTCAATGAATAAAGGAACAAATCCCAAACTGGAGACCTGAGTTTGAATCTCAGGAATCCATGTGGTGGAAGGAGAGAACTGACTTCTGAAACTTTCCTCTTGGCTCTACCCTGTAACATGGCCTGCTGCATTCTCACTGTCTCTTTTTTCCTTCTTCCCTCTTTCCCTTTCTCCCTCTAAAATAAATTAATTAGATATTTTTCTTTTTTTAATTTTTTTATTATTTATTCAATTGTGCGTGTGTATGTGTGTGTGTGTGCATGTGTGTATGTGTGTAGAACCACGGACGAATTCGGGAACCACCATGGACCGCCTCCATTTCCTCCTTATTTACTCTGCCCAGGGATTCACAGGCTCCGCCCTACCAGGACCAGAAACGCAGGCCGCCCCCGCTTCTGCCCAGCGCCTATTGGGGTCTAGGATCCGAATTCAGGACCTTCCGCCTGCAAGGCAGAGGCTTAACCCCTGAGCCACCTCTCCAGCCCCTAGATTATTTTTTCTTAAAGGATGGGCTACATAAACCACCTCTGAAGCAAATGTGATGGTCACGTGCAATAACTACATGAGAAAACTGGACAGTGATTGGCAAATAATAGGTACTCAGTAAATCGTATTCTACTTCTTTCCTATGTACAATGAACTTTTTGTTTTGAGACATAGCGTCAGTCTGAAGACCAGGCTGGATTCAAATTCTCAACCACCTTCCTACCTCAGCCTCCAGAGTGTTAGGATTATAGGCATGAACCATTACAACTAGCTGTAAAATGAAAATTAGAAAAAACATGTTAAGACTTAGTGGGTAAGACTTTAAAAATCTATATTTAATCCTTAAGGAAGAAAACCTATCACTAGTTCCTGTTACTTACAAAACTTTTTGAAGGCCTTCTCCTAAATGGGTTCTTACCTTAACGTGCTGTCGGAGGCGATGAAGCTGTGGGGGCAAAGGCAAGCCTCCTACGAGCAGCACGGTCTTCATTCGTGGCAGCCCACTCATCAGTTCCTTAGCTTGTCTCTCTATCTGAATGGCCAACTCTCTTGTTGGGGTGAGAATGAGCGCAGATGGAGTTTTGCTCTGTAGAAATGGGCAAACCAAGTCAGAAACGCCTACGATGACTTCCCATTAGTATGAACTGTCCTCACAGAGACACAAAGAAGATTCCCCTTTAAAAGTATCTCATCAGTCCCAGGTATGAGGAGCCCCTGCCTTTGCTCATTGTTTGCAGACGCCTCCTCCAAAAGCCATCATAAATCGATCTCATTTAATTTATAACTCAGACATATAATTAAAGACTAAAAGTGCCAGATAAGTATGGTAGGAAAACAGAAGATTTGCTAGTAATCAACTAGACCCTGCAATTTCCAGCCAACCCCTGCTTGGAAAGGAAATCCCACAGTCCCCATGAAGAGCCATGGAATCTTGGCATTCTATCCTTGATCCTTCCTGCTCGACCCTCTTAGAAATCCACACCTTTCTTTGTCTAAGAATTGACTTTCATGTACATGCATGGGACGCTATTTCCCATATGCTATTTCCTCCTTTGTGGCTCCATTTTAGTATCTGACCTAGTTTTGAACGTTTAATACTTTTTTCTCATGTAATCTTCTACTACTATTTGCCTCTGAATTTTCCTCCTTTATTTTTTCTCTCTTTGTGCACATTTTTCAATTCTTCTCTCTCCTTGTATTCGTAACTCAGAAACTCACCAGTACTCACTGTGCATCCCAAATGCAAATTCTGGTCTGATACCAAAATGCTCTTTAGAAAACAAAACATTTTGAGCATCAATATGGTGTTCAAAAGTTTCAGATTCTCAAGGCTGAGAATAGTTAGGTGGGTAAGCTTGCCAAGTCTTCATGAAGAAGACAGATTCAATTGTCAAAATCCACATAAAGTGGAATGCAGTGGCACCCATCTATAGTCTAAAGGTGCCTACAGGGAGACAGGAAAATCTCTTGGAAGCTGGGGGTATAACTAGCCTGTCAGATGCAGAGCAGCACAAACAAGGGAGAACCTTCCTCAAATAAGGTGAAAGGTGACCAATGCTTCTGACCTCACTGGCCTGCAAGCCAGCGCTCACATTCGCTCACATATATGTACTAGAATCCATACAACACACACACACACACACACACACACACACACGCACACACACACACACACACCACATACACGTACATTAAAAAATTAAGGTTCTGAAACACTGCATTTTGGATGATCAACTATTAAAGTCCATGCAAATATTCTAAAATTGGAAAACCTCCAAATTCTTAAATAGTTCTAGTTCCAATCATTTCAGGTGATATTAACCCTATCTATACTAGGCAAACAATAGTTACTAGAAATATTTATTAAACTAAGTATATGTGAAAATGAAACAAGTATTTTTGTTTTGCTTTGTTTTAGACAGGGTCTCACTATGTAGCCCAGGCTGGTCACAAACTCAGCTTTGCTGGGATTACAGAACTTTTCTCACTACACTCAGCAGTTAAGACAGTCTTACCAGTATTCTGGAATGACAGTTTGATAAACAGCAGCAGTTCCCTTTAAATCCAGAGGTTTAATTGACACATAAATTACAGCTCATCCATCTGGTAAGCAGAATTCTTCCTCTAGATCAAAAGTTTATTCTTTTAATAGAAAATCTGCTAAAAATAAAATGTTCTGTAAGGAAATTAATTTTTAGACCTTTGAGGAAGAAATCTTTGGTTCAACATAATAAAGGACATAGTCCCTAAAATTATGTTCTACATACAAACAGAAGCAAAATCACAGGAACTTCAGTGACTAAAGTTAGAAACGCTTAACTGCAGTTGTTAATTTATTGTAGTTAAGGATGAAACTTGGTAAATATTTCATCTGTTTCTGAAAATACTGCATGTGAATTCTGTAAATTACCTCGAGTAAAGCCCGGATGATGACAGGAAGGAGAAAGGCTGCCGTTTTTCCGGAGCCAGTGTCTGCACTGGCCAGGATGTCTCTTCCGAGGAGTCCCACTGGAATCATCTGCATTTGGATGGGAGTTGGCACCTCATAGCCTGATTTCTTCAGGTTCTGATGCAAGGTCTCTGGAAAACCACAATGCTCAAAGTCAATAATGGGCCTGCTGACATCCTGCCCTTGAACTGAAATTCCGAGCTGCTGCTTAAGATTTTCGATCTGGTCTTCTTGAAGGTTCTTGATAAAGGGGTGCTCTTTGTAAGCATACAAAACATCCAGTAGACAGTCTGGCTCTGAAGCAGCTGTGAGGGGGCTGCTGAGCTTGAATGGCTCTTCCTTGCCCTTAACCTCCAGCAGATGCTTGGCTTTGCACTCCAAGCTGCATACATCTTCATCTGTCTCATCACAGATGTACTCTCCAAAGCGACCGCAGATGACACAGACAGGCTCCCCAGGTTCCGCCCAGCGCTGAGTTTTGGAAAATGACTTCACGGGTTCTTCAGAAGGATGGCTGTCCACACACTGCTCAGGTGCGACCACACAAGCTTCAGTCAACTGACTCACGGGACTGGGTGAGGGGCTTGATTCAGTGTTGGGCCTGTCTGGTGTGGATACTTCTTTTGTAACTAAAGCAGCATCTGGAGCATCTCTGTCTGTGTCCAACTGAAGGTCTTCGGCTTTTGGCTTACTCTTCTTAGCTATGCAATTTTTGAGGTCATCATCAGAATTTCTCTTGATTTTCAAAGATCTTGGAACAAACATCCTTCACTATTCTGTCAAGGAAATTATATAATGAGATATATTTTACCCTTAATTAGGCTCCCATAGCAAGTACCATATCATTTATCCCAGGGCTTTCCCTCAGAGCAATAGTGATGACATTATAACATACTTATACCAAATGTCTCTTCTAGTCACCAGTTTCTTGGGGGGGGAAGATGAGTCCTTTTCTCACATACAGGGGGAGTGAAAACACTGCACACGCTCACTACAGCCCTGCTGTGCACACCACTGAGCTCTTTGTAATGATGACTTGAATTCCAAGTGTCAGATACTTATAGAAATTCTTTTCAATTAATTAGTATTACTATGTGCATGATGTATATGAAGGTCAGAGGACAAATTTCAAGAATTGGTTCCCTCTTTCCACCATTAGCTCTGGGGACTGAAATCAGGTTGTCATGCCTGCAGTGGTAAGCGCTTTTACCTGCTACGCCATCTCGAAGCCCAAATATACAAATTCTACTACATTTTCACAAACACATACACAAACCTGAATACGTCACAATTAAAACTTTACAATCAAAACCATATAGAAAAAAATGTTATCTTTTATAGATGTGACAGGAACTTGTTGTGTCTTTACTGCTTCTAATCTTCACAACCACACAATGTAGGTCAGTACTACCTTAAATCTACATATATAAGCGTTTTTAAATCTTTATTACACGTAGCACAGTATCTATGTATTTATATGTCTGTGGATGTAATTGAGTGATAGAGTGCTTATCTAGCATGTATGGCTTTGGGCTCCACACTGACAAGAAAAAAACAAGTAACCACTATATATAAAATACATTTCACCTACGAAGAAACTCAGATACATAGAGATTAAGTTTATTTACTCAAGTTCACACAATTCTTAAGTGTTAAGAGATCAAGCACTCTGGCTAATCAAAAATGTTTTCACAGAATCAGTAAATGGAAAAATAACATTTTTGACCCAATTTGGGGGAATATGAATTTCTTTTCAAGAAATAGCCAGATTTTATTTTGCAAGAAAAACAAACATAAAGACTTGCAAGGATCTGAATTTCTGCTCAGTGTCTAAGAGGTGCGGCGTGGGAAGAGGTTGCACAGTGCAGCTGAGAACAGCCTGGACAGGTCGAAGATGGCAGCGGAACCCGCCCAGCAGGGCGCCGCCCCGCCCGCCTCCCGCGCGCTCCCGCCCTGCCCGCGGGCTCGCGCCCAGGCGCGCGCACGTGCTCCGCGAGGACCCGCGCGCGACGGGCTGGCACGAGGCTGGGCTGCGAGGTGGGAGCTGGGTCTCGCGCCCGGGTGCGGAGACAGGAGCCTGGGAGCTGGGGACCTGCGCACGCTCACCCGCGCGGATACGCCCCGCGTCCACTTCGGTTGGGGGCCGCTCCCCTCTCCAAGACGGGCAGGGCTTCCTACCCACAACAGGGCTTCCTGCCTACAAGGCCCAGCCGGCTCGGCGGGACGCGGTCTGCGCAGACGCGCGGCGCTCGAGAGAGCGCGCGATTTGCCGGCCCCCGGCTTTGGGCGGGGCCCGGCGCGGCGGGGGCGGAGCTCCGGGTTGGCCACGCCCCTTCCCGCCTGGGTGGGTCCTTCGTGGAGAGCGGGTGTGGAGCTCCTCTCGCAAGAACTTACATCATGGAGTAGGCTGGCGAGAAATCCACTGCTCGGAAAGAGGATGGCCGCGGGCCTGGCACACTGGGAAGTTTGAGTGTACAAGGGAGGCCAGGGGCCCGATTGGGGCGAGAACTGCTCGGAGTCAACGAGAATAACTCCAAAAACCAGCGGGGCACACTTGATAGATCTTACTGCCCTGCTCCACCTCTGTCCTCACCCCCCGCCCCCGGAAAGCCCGAGCCGCGGTTCTAGGTCCCCGCGCTGACCCTTCTCAGTTCTGTCAGCCCCGGAATCGCAGGTCCCAAGAACAGTTGAGAAGCGACGGGGGCGGGAAGAGGAGGCAGGGCAGGCCTGTGGAGGCCGGTCGAGTCCTTGTCGATATGTGTCGTCCAGACGTTTGACGCCCATAAACGTTTAGCAACGTTTAGGTATGAAACGTGCTAACCAACAAAAGTCTGACTTCGTCACACTCCTACTTAGTATTTATTTCTGCATCTCCGGGATTCTTCCCTTACCTCTTCCCCATTATGATCCTGGATTGTATTTGAGCATTCTGCTTGCCATTTTAGCAGACGAATTTTCATTTTTCTGAGTTTTAGAAAAATAGTATGCAAACATTTATGTAGAGATATAGATATCTCTGTATCTATCTATATATCTATCTATATATATATCCTTACCAGATTTGCTTTTCTCAGCTTTTTTCTGTACATCGTTGAAGTTGTTAAATGTACTAGAAATCCACTGCCCAAACAAATGGAAGATCAGTTCGTCAGAAATATATTCAGTACCACAGCAGATACATTAATAAAAAATTTACATTTTTGTCAATAGAAGCTACACTCTAAGCGTATAGCTTTTCTGAGTTTTTGCATCACAAACTATTATAATTCCTGAGCTTTGAGACACAATGTGATTTGTTTTCCCCATTTTAAACACGGCAAAACTCGGTGTGCCTGTGGAGGTCAGAGAGCAACTTTGGGGAGCTGGTATTTTCCTTCTGTCGCGTGGGGCAGGAATGGAACTGAGGTTCCATTTTGTTGTGATTGATAGATGCCTTTACTTGCTTAGTTAAGCCCTGTTACCTGACCCTTAACATTTATTTTTAAACTTAATGTTTATTCACAATTCTGCTAGCCTTTTTTTCTTTCTGTAGTGTTGAACCCAGTGCATGTCAGACAAGCACTGAATTATTGATTGATTGATTGATTGCATGTGTGTCTTTGTGTTTGTCTTGGTATCAGAGGGCACTGTGTGTGCCTGTGTAGGCCTAAGGGTAACTTCAGTAATCACCCCGGATTGCACTACCTTCTCTTTGCTTTGCTCTGCAGTTACTTAGGCTCTGCCTCTCAGAGCCTTTCCGCCTGGCGTTTTACTTGGTATCTAAGGATCTCAGTTCAGGGACTTTTGCTTGCAAGGCAGAGGTTTAACCCCTGAGCCATCTCTCTCACTCACACTTCTATTATTCTTTTCTTATTTTTAAGCGTTTTTTTTTTTTTTCATACTTATTTTTCCTATAGAATACACATGAGAAAGTTAGTGAACAGTTTACAGGCCACAGTTCCCTGTTCCACCCTTAGGTTCCAGGATGGAAGAAACTCTTACCCTCAAGCTAGAGGGCAAGTGCTTTTACCCACTGAGTCATCTCACTGCCTTTTTTTTTAATGTGTCCTTAAGAAACCTTTATTTCCTGAAATAATGTGTGGTATGAAGAATTTCAATTTAACCTTTCTAAGAACTAAACAAGGTAAGTTTTCTTTTGCTTTTGTTGACACAATGTCCTTGTGACTGCCTGAATAAGTTAAATATATTCCCTAATAAATATTACGACTGTGATTAGACTGAAACATTAAGTCAAAGATTTTTCAAGTTGGCAGTGTTTGTATGAAGACATGTTTGAATCAGCACATCTAATGATGGGAGGGAGAGGAGTTTGAAATGTTAAAATGTGATTTTTACAAAGAAAGGCAAAACATTCTTAAAGCTGTGAATTCATTTCTGCCTCACTTTATGCATTTTTGAAGTATCTTGTAGCTACCATGCCACAGTAAAAAATCTGTGTAGGTTTCTACATCCAAGAAAAATGGCCCTATATTGTTCAGCTACTTCCTGTTTAGGATTATAACCACAGACTTTAAAATGTAGCTCTCAGATCTGAATGTGTCCTTATTTTTTAGAAGATGGATTCCAGGAAAGTTAAAAAGCAATACCATAGGATATAGGTGCAGAATTGATATATGTAGTCATTCAAAGTGTTCAAGTAAGAATATGGCAATATAAATGTCCAAAAGTGTCTCTTAGGTCTTCAAAACAAAATGTGTAAGTCATTTATAACTAATTTGAGCTGTATAGCATTTCCTAGACAAGGGAGAAACAGTTGATGTTTAAAAGTCCTGAAAGCAGGGCTGGAGAGGTGGCTCAGAGGTTAAGCCTCTGCCTTGGAGGCAGAAGGTCCTGAGTTGGGATCCTAGACCCCACATATAGACGCCAGGCAGAAGCGGGGGGCAGCCTGCACTTCTGGTCCTGGTAGGGCGGAGCCTGTGAATCCCCGTGCAGAGTAAACAAGGAGGAGGTGGAGGCGTCCATGGTGGTTCCCGAATTCGTCCATGGTTCTACACACACACATATACATACTCACACATACATACACATGCACAATTGAATAAATAATAAAAAATTTTAAAAAAAAGTCCTGAAAGCTTTTTCCTTGGTTAATTACATTCAGACAGTTTGCTCTTGCTAAAATTCTTTTTACACACATAAAGGTATTTATACAGGTCCACTGTTAAAACACATGTCAAAAATTAATTCTGGTATAATGTATTTTAACAAAGCTCAGAATATAAAGATGTTGAGGTAGCTTTGGACTAAATTTAATAGTCATCTCTGCTGACAACTTCTTTACAAGTTGAACACAACAGTATGGTATGTTCGAACTTCTGTGTATGATCATTTAATGTCACATAGTGGTGGATATGGACTTCCAATGCTCAAATCACATAGATTCTTCAGATTCATTAAGTATTTACTTTATTACAGGCAATCCAGCCATCTGCTGCAGAAGGCAAGAGTGCCAAAGTTTTCATTGGTTACATTTAACAAGTGTTTTGTTCTTGGAAGCCTTATTGGTACATGTCCAACATTAAAATTTTTCATATAGTGTGAACACTTCATATCATCACAAACAACACCTTTTCCTGTACTATCAAAGGTTTCAGTGGCATATACTTCTTCCTCCACTATTGTTGCCTTCCCTTTCACGGTTGGCACTGTTCTGTATGGCCCAACTGAATGTCCATTTAGATTACAGATTGGTTTCACTTGATAGGTCTTCCCATCTATTTCCACTTCATAGGATTCTATAACTTCTTGAATGGCCTCACCAATATCACAAAGATGAACATTAATCCCAGCATACTTTATTCCAGTATTAGAAGCATCTTTTACAGTTTTTAATAATATATCATATTTGGGATTAAAAGAAACAGTAAAAGCACAATCAATTATTCTACCACTTACATGTGTTCCAAAGTCTATATTACAGATGTCATACTGTAATACTGTTATGTCACTAGCATGTGGACTATAATGGCAGCACAGTTATTGAGAAAATACCCAGTAGGAAATGCCAGTCCTGCATTTAATCCATTCTCTTTTATTAACTTACGTGAACAGTCTTCCAACTTTTCACAAATTTCTGTCATTGTGATCCCAGGATTGATCCAGCTCATAACATATTTTCTTTTTATTTATTTATTATTTATTCAATTGTGTGCGTATGTGTGTGTGCGGGTGTGTGTATGTATATGTGTGTGTAGAACCACGGACGAATTCGGGAACCACCATGGACCACCTCCACCTCCTCCTTGTTTACTCTGCCCCGGGATTCACAGGCTCCGCCCTACCAGGACCAGAAGTGCAGGCTGCCCCCCGCTTCTGCCAGGCGTCTATACATGGGGTCTAGGATCCGAACTTAGGACCTTCCGCCTGCAAGGCAGAGGTTTAACCCCTGAGCCACCTCTCCAGCCCCTCATAACATATTTTCTAACTTGTTGATGTGCTTCCTCAGCTTCTCAAAATTCATTCTAACTTTCTTCACTGGCCTGATCTAAGCCTTTCTTTTCTTTGCTTGTAGCTCTCCAAGCAGCTGTTCTCCCATCCTGTGTGGATGGGTATTCATACTCTTGTCCTTTGGGAAATATACCATTAGGATACAGGTCACATATCAGAACTGAGGAGGGTGTGTTTGAACCTTTGGTCCTCTCGTCTTCTTTTTCTTCCTTCCAGTTGCTCCATCTCCATCATCTTCATCTCTTTTTCTTCCAATGCTTGTCTTTCCAGTTGTCGTGCTACCTTATCCACTGATTCTTTGTCAGGTTCCTTTTACTCTGCTGCTGAGCTGGCCCCTTTAGCCTTCTTCTTCTGTCTTTTCTTCTTAGCAGCTTCCTCCACCTTGCTGGTGGCTCCCTCCTCCCTGTTGTCTGTGTCCAGGTCGTCATTCAGGTAGCTCCTGGAGGATGCTGCCTCTTTCACACCCACCATGTTGCCCAAGAGAACTTTTTTTTTTTTTTTTTGAGTCAAGGTCTGTTAAGAGACCCTATAGCCCAGACTGTACCTGAGGATGACCCTGACCTCCAGATCCTGCTAATTCCATCTCCCAAGTTCTAGAGTTATGGACATGCATCACCATGACTAATTTGTGTCTTTTCCTTTAAAAGCCTTCTTTGATTATATAACCTCATGCCTCACAAAGCCTGGTAACCGCCAACAAGGTTCCTAGGGTCACTGCTATTCATCTCCAAAATATGTGACTGAGTCTCATTGGAACCTGTGTCAGGTCAGAGTATATAGAGGTGATGAGTTCTAGAGATAACTCAGATGTTTCCCAAGTGGTTGGCTCAAGCTCTGTGACTCTTTCCTCCCAGTGTCTCCCATCTCTGATATGGCCAGGCTTCTTTTTCTCTAGTCCACCAAGAATAAACAAGTGCCAAGCAGAAATGGCAGCTGCCTGCACGTCTGTCCCTGGAAGATGGAGCTTAGAAAAATCCCAGAGCAAAGCAATAAGAAGGGAGTTAGAACAATCCAGGATGGTTCCTGAAGTCACCTTTGGGCCTCCACAGGCACCCATACTCATGTGTCCTTGTGATAGTTAATCCTGGGTGTCAACTTGACACACCTGGTATTAACTAAGATCAGCTGAGATCACACCTGAAAAGATCAGCTGAGACCACCTGAAGAGATTATACCAGCCCTAGATTCCATCGGAACCTCCATAGATCTCGTAGGAACCTCCCAGTAAAAGGGACCACAGAATATAGGAGAGAGAAAGAGGTTCCAAGAATACTCCAGCTATGTGGAAGTCTGCTGTGACTTAGCCTGCCTGTTAACTTCAGTCAGCCATGCCGCTTTCATTGCCTTGAAAGACTGTATCTATTTCCCTTCTGGAACTGTAAGTTGAATAAATCTCCATTTCCCCCTTAAGTTGTTCGACTTTGGGTACTATCTTATAGCAATAGTGAAGAGTAACCATTACAGTCCTCTTCTATACACACCCACAAGTGCAAAAAAAATTAAAGAATTTTACCTGTATGTGTGTAAATACATGAAGATTAGAAGACAACATTTTTTTAGAATTTTTGAAAAATATTTTTATTTCATATTTAGGTCATTACTCCATATGAAAATTTGTCTTGTGTTTGGTATAAAGAATCTTTTTTTTTGTTTTCCAAATTGTCAACCGGTTGACCGAATATTACTTATTCACTGGTATTCATTCTCAGATGACTTCAGTGTTATCTCTAATCACATTCCAAGGTTCCAAGATGCACAAGTCAGTTTCAAGACTCATTGTTCTCTTCCAGGTTGTCTCTCCCAGCAGCAAACAGTACCATCCTATCTTATTGTAGCTTCATTATAGGTCTTATTATGTGACCAAGCAAGTTCTCCCACTTCAGCTTTCTCTAAGAGTGTCTTAATTATCCTTAATGGTTCTTCCACTCACATTTTAGACTCAACTTGTCAGTGTTTTTGTTTTAGCCTTGATGCGATTATATTTGGAAATGCATTATTTCTACAGAATGATGAATATAAAAGGAATTAGCAGGACATGATGGCACCCGCCTGTAATCTTAGCACTCAGGGGCTAAGGCAGAAAGGGATCGAAACTGGAAGCCATCTGTAGAGGAAGAAAGGTGGTTAGTAGTAAAGATTCCTGTACCTTCACTAATATTTCTTCAGATTTGCTTCTCAGTTTCCGTCTACTCCACTTATAGACAAACCAGATCAATTCTCCAAGGAAAGCCACTCTCCAAGGAAAACAGATTTGTTTTAGTATTTCAGATTTATGACTCTGAGAAGTATTTTGTCTTAGATGAACGCTTAAAGCTATTTCAATTTTGATAAAATATGAATGCATTCACCAGTGTCTTGTCAACATCCCCTGCCACTCTCCATAAACAGGCAGGTGAAAAGATTTCATAACACTCTACACTCGGGTGCTTCTCAAGGTGGGGAGCCTGCGTTACAGGGCAGTCCAGTCCCTCACTGGATATGTCTGTAAGGCTGAGCATTACACAAGTCATTTTACGTGCCATGTTTGATTTTCAGTATAAGCCTATCAAGTAGTCATTTTGTCTTGGTTGCACTAATAAGAAACAGGTTAGGGTACTTAATAAGCAACTTGCCTAAGGGAAAACAGATGGTGCCTTCTCAAGACATTAAGCCCAGATTTGTGTTTTCAGTTCACTAGACTGCAGAGTGTCCAAGCTCTTCTATTAGATCTGTAATCATACTCCCACAGTTTCAAGGGATGTGACTCTAACCCCCACTTTTGGTGGTCCCAGTCTTTTGAAAATCTCAAAAACATTGAAGTCAACACTCAATCTAAATTCCCTTGGCTTTCCCACCGAAGCTGTGCCCTATGTGCTCATTCTTAGTGTTATCTTGGAAACATGATTCATCTTGATGTATGGGGTGATTTATTCTCAGAGCACGGTCTAGTGACTTATAACCTGTTTCTGCATGTACGTTGTTAAATACTAGGCTGGGTGAGGCCTAATATCCGATGTCAAACCCTTTATTTTTTAGGGCTAATAAATCAAGCCCAAGGACCACTCAGGGTTCAGATGTGGCTCTACTCCACTAAACTTTCATCAATAAGAAGCTGTGACTCAGATTTTCTCACTGGTCTCACCAGAGAACAGCCTTGGAAACCTAAGTGTCTATTTCTTTTTTCATTACAAAAGACCTTTGAAGTAGTTTTATGGCACTCTTTTGTGCAGTTGCAGAAAACACTGCCTATAATAGGTCAACCACATGGAAATCACAGATAGCATTACTAATACCTTCTTATTGCACATCCATGCTTTATGGCAGGGAGGGACAGGAAAATATCTAGGAGTGACTCAATTAGAGCAGAGCTGTGAAACGCGTACATCCTCTATATCCATCTTTAGAGTTTGCCTTAAGCTGCGTCTTAGTACAGGAAATGCTGTAATAATATGAGCCGACCTGTGTGTTACTCTTGTATGCTGTTGAGACATGTACAGAAATAATAGTGCCTTAGATTCTTTCATCTCAGGAATCTTTAGGCTCCTATCCATTAACCTATAGTTGCTTCTTACACTTTTCATATGTGAGGCTTGGAAGGCTTCTATAAATCTATATCAAGGCAGACAGGAAAGCAAGAATGATAACAATGAGCTTGTCAAAAACCTTCCCGCTTCTGTCACTAAAATGAATGTACAACTTTCAGGACCTTTCCTGACAAGTAATATGACCAAGATTTCAAGTTCTAAAAGTTGAATCCTTTCCCCAGTCAATAGATTCATGGTCGCTATCATAGACCAGACTTGGAAATATAAGCAAAAAGGAAAGTCACACTCTGCTCTTGTCAACCTGAGAGCAGAAGAAAGGAGACACATTGCCACAGAAAGTGCTATGCTGGGGGATCCAGATATCATAGGAATGTACACAAGCCAGCGTAAGAGTTCAGAGAAAGCAACCCAAGAAAATGACATCTGAAGATCGGATAGGAATGAAAATGACTAAAAGAGGAAAGAAGGGGCTGGAGAGATGGCTCAGGGATTAAGATTTTGTCTCCCAAGCAGAAGGTCCTGAGTTCGGATCCCAGATCCCACATAAAAATGCCAGGCTGAACAAACAGTGACCTGCACTTCTGGTCCTGGTGGGTGGAACCTGGGAAATCCCAGAGCAAAGCAAAAAGGAATTAGAAGCAATCCAGAATGATTCCCCAAGTCATCCTTTGTCCTCCAGAGGAACACACAGTAACCTCTCCCTCTCCCCCTCCCTCTCTCACATACACACATACACTCACACACTAAATAAAAAGTTTTTTAAAAAAGAGGAAAGATGGCCTAAAGTGGTAGTATTGCACAATGGCACATGCAAGAAAATTAGGTTATCAGCCTACATAGGTGAAGTTATGCTGTATTAACAAAAGAACCCACATCTCAATGGTATGTAACAGTAAAGATTCAGTTCTCATGCTTGCCACAATATGGAGAAAAGAGTATAGGCACTGCTAACATCTGAGATATGTTGGCAGGAGTAAAACAGGGAATTTCATTAGGAGACCTAGGCAGTCTAGGGATGATAGCTTGAACTATAGTAGTGGCAGTGAGAATAGAGAGAAATGGACAGAATCAAGAGACAAAGGAAGCAGACTCAAGTCTGTACATACACCTTTATAGTAACCACAAAGCACACTGTGTTATAAAAACTTCATAAAGATGAATTTAATACTTACAACAGCATGGTCAATAATGTACTAATTTTAGAAATGTCTTCCTACTAATCTCATAGACATAGAGTTTATGGTCTCCTGTATAGTCCTACGATATGCTGGACTTCCCCCAGCATAGCACTTTTTGTATCTTCTTTCTTCTGCTCCAAAGTTAATACGAGTAGAGATGGTGATTTTCTTTTTCACCATTCTATTCCCAGATCTGATACATAATAAAGATCACCCCAACTTTACTCCCATGCATCGAAGGAGTTGATTCCCAAATATCCTCCTGAGCACAGGTCTATTCAAGGAAGTACAGGCCTCTTGACAGCAAAGCTTCTAGGATGCCAAGTCAGAGATGCCTGGTTAAGTTTAGGTCCATTTTACAGCTCTACATTCAGCCAGAACTTAAGCTTACAAGGATGTTATTTGATGGCTAGGAAAAAAAGTGGACTGGCACTGAGCTATGAAGTCTATTCTGTGGACTTGAGCTGAGGGAAGTCACATGCAGGTTGTACTGAGTTTATCATGGCGAGGTACTTCTACTCTCAAGGTACTTATGACCATTAGCACTCTTTAAAATCTGCTATCAAAGCACATTCATTTTCTAGAGGATTTTTTCTTTCAAAACTAAGCATATTGTTGGTTCATTAACTTAAAAAAATGAAGAGAGACCATCTTAAGATTTTTCAGAATGACTGTATTTCCTAGCAGTGAACAAACTGGAAAGGGTAAAAAATTCTTGACGTGATGGAGGTCAAATCCATAGTCTTTGGTGTGGTGGGCAGCATTTTATCACTCTATTACATCCCCAGCACTCAAATATGTTTTTAAAATTTTTATTTTCAGAATAAATATTCCAAAATCATTACTATCCATACTACTGAAAAGAGTTTAAGATTTTTTTTTATTGGAAGTGGTGTGTATGTACATGGGTAGAAATCAAAGGACAACTTTTGAAAGTCAAAAGAGAACTTCTTTCACCTTGTGGGTTCCAAGAATTAAACTCAGGTAGTTAGGCTTGTGCAACAAGTACCTTTACCCACTGAGCCAGTTCGCCTGCCCTCCTCTACTTTTTTTTTTTCACTCTGCAATATGTCCACTCTTCCTGCACTTCATTAAGTGCCTGCCTCTCCAGGAATAATTGAGCTGTTTCTAGTTCTCGCTATAGAAGAGCTGCAACCAAATCCCTTGAAGCCACTTTAGCAAGTTTTTATTACCGTACCTACTGACTAAATCATACTGTCATTCTCAGAAAGAAAAGCACCCTGGCATTAAAATGACACTTGATTGTAGGAATGCCAATTTCAAAAATAGAACATGTTTTGAAAATTAGTGTACAACTTAAAACTTAGGTCCTATTAGAGTGAGAACATACATACCCTATTCAGGGGAACACAGAAAAAAGAAGGTAAGGCAAAATTAAAAATGCCCTGTGATGCTCCAATTAGAACCTATAGGCAATTAAATAATATTTCAAGTGCCAGGTATGTAATACCTCCTAATAAGTTGTTGGTGGGAGAAGTTTCAAAGACCCCCAAAACAATATAGGCTTTTGCCATTGCTCTTAGCTGCCCTCCAGAAACTGACAATAAGACCCTATTGCTGAAAACACAACAAACATTGACCAGGACGGATTTAAAAAACCAAAAGCCAGCTGGAAGATTGCTAGACAGCTTTTATACTATGAAAAGTACTGGAAAAGAAAAACAATCAATAGTCTTTTCAATCTATGCAAGCTGTAAACTGCAATAACAATAACCCTGATAAAAGGTGATAATCAGTATAATAGAGGCATGAATGTCAAAGGGGGCACTAACAGTTTTCTGATTGGCTTTAAGGCCTACTTTTTAGCGGGGATCATATTCCTGGCACTGTAAACCAGAACAAGAACCTATGAAAGAGGACATAGGCCCCCTGGGGGGTACAAAACTATGAAGGTTTAGCTATAAAGATGCTATAACAAACTGCCTTTAAACATTTCTCATTATACCCATAGACTGGAGGAGCATTCAACACTCAACCTAGAAGTTTCCTTTTGTAGTGGGAGGTGTTTATTACAGAAAATCACAACTTTCCAAAGTGCAGAAAATAAGTGACTTCAAACTGCTTGGTCCTAAACAAGTCACTTACTACCTCCCTCCAATCCCCCCTCTCCCCGAAGGAATATTGAGGAAGAGGGAGTAAGTAGCAAGATTATAAGAGCCTGAAGTGGGGCAGGGGCAGGAGCAGGGCCAGATGATAGGACCGGTATAGCCATGAATTCATTGCAGTTTGTGTATTTCTACAAGAGCTATACAGGATTTGTCCTATCAACATTTTACCATGGAAGGGAAAGAGCTCAAGAGACCCAGCACATCCCTGAGAGACTGATGAGGGTTAATGCTGATGATGGAGGAGGGGTGAATGCTTTCCTAAATGGTATACTCACTGATATATGATTCATACTCCAGAAAATGCTCAGGTATATGCAACAAAAGATAATCCAGTGAGTCACATATGTGAAAAGACATGAAAATAGGAAGAAGACTGGCAGGGAGGAAGAAGAGAATGGGAAAAGGATGGGGCGAGATAGCATTGGAGATAAGTTGTGAAAATATCATGATTTCATTATATTCATGATGGGATACTAAAAAAATAAAAAATTCAAATAATGAAAAACTTGGGACGTAAAAATCTCACATAACCCCATAACAACCTAAGTAGGAGATAGCATGTCATGGTTTGAAATGTGAGTTATCCCCTACAGGCTCATATAATTGAATCCTTAGCTGTTGTTTTGGGAAGGCCATGGCACCTTTGGGAGGTGGAGCCTTGCTGGAGGAAGGTAAGTCACAGGGTGTGGGCTTTGAGGTTGGTTAGCCTCACCCTGCTTCAGTTAGTGTGCTCTTAAGATTGCAGCAGTCTCCAGTGACTTAGGCCTCCTCCACTTTCTGCCAGCCAGTCATGCCTTTTCTGCCCTCAAGGACTATGTCTCCCTTCTTGAATCATAAGCTGAATAAATCTTCCTTTTCTCCCTTTAAGTCGTTTGAGTCTCAGTGGTATCTCACAGCAATAAAGAAGAGTAACGGTACATATAACTATCGTGAGTCAGTCCAATCAAAGAGAAATTTTTTTCTTGTTTTTTGACTCCATTTTCAGCTCCCCAAACTATGCCTGGCACATAGTTATCACTTAATGAATATTTGTTAAATAAATAAATAAATAAATAGGCCTTTGTCTTACAAATGAGGAAACACTGAAACACAAAGTTTAACAATCGCACTGACAGAGCCTGGATTTGAACCATGAAAGTCATGACTTAGCCTAGCTGCCATCCCGACTGCAAATTCAGAATCACCAGGTGCAACCCTAATGCTCATCTCAGGGCTCCCACATTTATACTTGCAGCTTCATGCTGTCCAGGCCTCAGCTTCCCAGACCCTGTCCCTCACTCTATTGAGAGCCTTGCCTCTCATATTACAGTCATGCAAGAGCCACCTCAGCTTCTTATCCAGCACAAATCTACACGTCGCCAGCTCTCCTCCTCCACTAGGCCAACAAAGGACATGCCCTTCCTCCTTCCGCAGCTGATTCCTCCGCTGGGATTTGGATTCAGTTTCTCTTGCCTTCCAGAACCCTCACACTAGTGACCTGTTTCTGCCCTGTAATTTTAGGCAGTCCGTTAGGACTAAGCCTGGCTTTAGATAAGAAAGAACCCAGACTAACTGTGGTCTTCTCTATTATATTCATTCAAAACAATTTGTCATATTAAAAAAGCAGAAAGAAAAAAGTGGGCCAGTGAGATAGCTCGGCGGATAAGGCACCTTCTCGTGGTGACCTAAGTGCTATATCCATTCAGGCGCCTGCCTGTTGGAAGGAGAGAACTGAAGTCTTTAAGTTGTCCTCTGACCTCTACTGTGTGTCATGGCAAGCATTGTATACATCTCCTCTTTCTCCTTTTCGGTCCCCTTCTCAAATAAATGAATAAAAAAAACATAAAAAATAAAAAGTAAAAGATACAAATCTTGCTTCTTCACCTCAGCTGCATTGATCCCTAAGCACTCTTGCAAGTTCACAAGTTTAAAACTACAGAACCAAGATGGGTGTGTGCGCACAAGAGGAGAGGGCTTTGGAACAGACCCCCACACTCAGCACACCAAGGTGAACAGGAAAAACAGACCTCTCTAAAGGAGAAAAACCCAGTGATTATTTTGCCCTTAGAAAAGAGAAGAGGGCTGAGAGATGGCTCAGGGGTTAAGACTCTGCCTTGAAAGCAGATGTCCTGAGTACAAATCCCAGGTCCCACAGAAAAAAGGCCAGGCAGAAACACTGGCAGCCTGCACTTCTGACTCTGCTGGGCAGAGCCTGGGAAATTCCAGAGAGAAGCAAGAAGGAGGTAGAAGCGATCCAGGATGATTCCCAAAGTCACCCTTGGTCTCCCATAGGGACACACAGTGCCCTCTCTCTCTCTCTCTCTCTCTCTCTCTCTGTCTCTCTCTCTGTCTCTCTCTCTCTCTCTCTCTGACACACACACACACACACACACACACACACACACACACACACAGTAAATAAATAAATAAACAAACAATATTTAAAAAAAGGGAAGAGGTGCTGAGGATCGAAGAGTGTGTCTCACGCTCCTTAGATAATCAAGTGAAATAAAAACAGACAGGACATTAATCTGCAGCATTGAAACTGTCAGTGACTTGGATCTGAGGAGTCTCAGGGGAAATGGATGGAGGAGAAAAGAGGAGGTAAAAGGTTAGGTCAGTTATTACGGACAGCTCAAGAACTCTGCCTGGAAGAAAGCTGAGAGGCGGGACTGGAGCTGGAGAGACATGTGCAAGCAATGGAATGTGCCTCTCCTAAGATACAAATTATGGCATGTTGTTTGCTGGTGAAAAACGAACCACGAGAAAAGGAGAAACTGATGATGCTGGTTCAAGGTTCTAAAGATGTATTAAGTGACTTCAGACAGCTGCGTCAGCCTTGGCAGTAGACAGGCTATTTGATCCATAGAACAAGGAAACTCCCACCGAGTACACACAAAGATGCCTTGTAGTTTGGATGGTGCTTGTCTGCCTTTATTTTTTATTTTATGATCCAAAAATGTGGGCCAGAGTACAGCTTACAGGCAGCATTTGGTATAATCTATGTCTGAAAACACAAAAGGTGTGAACTCATTTTTTTGAAGTGTGGGAAAGAGAACATACCATAGTAAAATTGTCAAATGTGCTATGTAGTCGGTGGAGGTTTGTGGTCGTGAATTTAAAGGTCCGTAGATGTGTGTGTTGAGTAAGACCCACTGAGCAGCCTTCAGCAGCTCCAGTGCAGGCCCGGGGAACACAGCATGGTGTAAGCAGACCTGGAAAGTGCTGTCTGAACAGAGCCGAAAAGCCTCAGGGAGCAAGGGCGTCAGAGAATTAGCAAGGGAATCATCACAGACAGGCTGGGTAAAGGGGGTGTGTGGACATGGCTCGTGGATTATAATTGAGACGGGCTAGAGTCTGTGAACAAACTTCCTTAATGAACAACTGAGAAAAAGAGCTTTGGAGAAGGGGTGTCAGAAGGGGGACAGTGGTCACAGTCAGGATTTCAAAGGTGTGCTGTGACTATCACGATAAACCCAAGGACATGATGGTGAACATGAAGTGTTAGGTTACTGGATGCCAAGACGCTGGGTGAAAAGAAGGAGAAAGGGTAAGGGAAGGGAGCAGAGAAGCTGGCCTGGTGGTGCAGAGACGTATGAGGTAAAGAGAGGGAGAGGAAAAATTGGAGGGAGGAAGTCAGAAAAAGTGAGTCAGAAAAGAAAACCAACGAGTCAGAAATCTGAGGACTGTTTTATCCTGAGACAGGCCCAAACACATTCCTTCATTCTTGAGCGGAGGAGAAGTCCAAGAAAGAGGAGAAGAGTGGCACAAAGCAAAAGGGACGGGAAGAAAAGGCCCAGAGTGTTTGGGCCCAGATAATAGTTAGCACACAACGGGATCATGACCTTAACCCAGGAGCAGAGCTGGAGCATTCTCTTCTGGACAGTAGAAGAGAGGGTCACTACAAGAGCGAGTGGTTCTTCATGACACCAATGCTCCACATGGACCAAGAGCCTTTCCTTTTCTTCCTGCAGAAAGGGTTAGGTGTGCTTATTAAAACAAAATGGCTCAGCTCCCCCCCTCCAGTATATGTGTCCAGACCAAAAAAACAAAACACCTCACAGCCCCAGCACACCTAGACATTCTCCCAAGGACTCCCTGCAGCCACTCTCCCAAGAACTTCTTCACAGTCCCCAACTTGTCTGCAGCTTAAGATAAACTGACACATTCTTTCAAAGACTTTTTACCCGCCCCAAGGGGCCAACCCCTCTTCCCATCCCAGTACTTTTCCAACCACATGCTCCTGCCCTATAGTCATATGCCCCTGCCCTATGAGAAACCTCCAGAGCTAGATTTCAGGGATGCCTCTCTGTGGTTCAGAGACAACCATCCTGCTTGCTTGCTAATAAAATTCCCCCGTGTGCATTATGTGCTGGTTTTGGTATGTCTTTGCATCCCAGATCAGTTAAAGGTGGGGACTTCCTGGGAGTCTTCCGTAGAAAGTGTCTGTAGATTTCATTGAATTTTCAACTAAGATTCAATTCTTGATCCCCAAAGGTCAAGAGCCATCTTAAAAATAAGATTGTAGACTAGGAAAAAATAGCCAATAGTCAGGGAAGGAAGCTGGGCCCAAGTGTTGCATGTCTGTAATCCCAGCACAAGGAGGTGGAGATTGGAGAGTTTCTAGGCTTGCTGGCCAGCCAGTCAAGCTGCACTGGTGAACTTCAGACTGAGCCTCTGTCTCAGGAAAGACATTGGTGTTGACCTCTGGCCTCTGCATGGGCGTGCACACGTGAGATTGTGTTTCTAAAAAGGAGAGACAAGAACCAAGTGGCAGGGGGCTGGAGAGGTGGCTCAGGGGTTAAGCCTCTGATCCTAGACCCCACGTATAGATGCCAGGCGGAAGTGGGGGCGGCCTGCGTTTTCGGTCCTGGTAGGGCGGAGCCTGTGAATCCCAGGGCAGAGTAAACAAGGAAGAGGTGGAGGGGCGTCCATGGTGGTTCCTGAATTCGTCAGTGGTTCTAAACACGCATACATACATACACGCGCACGCATGCACAATTGAATAAAAAAAAAAAAAAAAGAACCAAGCAGCAAACAACTGTTTTATGGGGATAATGATGAAGATGATGAAGATGATAAAATAGTAACAGCAATAACAGCTGACCTTCATTGAGAACTTTCTATAATTGGCATCCAATTATTATTATTATTATTATTCATTTTTTGTGTGGTACTACAGATCACATGTAGGACTTCAAGAATGCAAGGCAACAACATCTCATCACTGAGCGGCATCTTTGGGCATTCCATTTTAAATATCCATCTTTTGTAAGGTGGTCATCATTAATACTTTTGTCGAGGATTAACAAATTTGGACTAGCTGATTGAATTTACTTTCAGGACTTACACAGATAATATCACATGGGTGACCATATAAATATAAAGTAATTGAGTAAGGTTCCCCTGGGATATGTACCAGGTCTCTGAATGTCTTAATGGTTGATTCATTAGATTTCTTCATTTGTTTTTGGTGTGCATGTGTGTTCTGTAACCATGGGCACAGATGTGTCAGTCCTTACTTTTCTACCTTGTTCAAGACAGGCTTCCTTCGCCTCTGCCAGCTGACTACCGCTGCCAGATTCTCCTGTCTCTACCATCCATTTCCTGTAGACATGCTGGGATTAAAGACTCTTGTGCTACTGCATCCGCCTTGTGTGTGGACATTAGAAATTTCTGATACACACACACACACACACACACACACACAAAATAAATGAATGAAGTTTTAAAAAATTTTAAATAATGTGCATGATATCAGTAATCTTTACAAAATAAAAATGATAACTATAAAAAGAGGAAAAAGTAAGAATTCAGGAATTTTTTAAGGATAGATTTCATGTAGTCCAGATTGACCTTGAACTCACAATGTAGCCAAAATGACCTTGTACTTCTGATCCACCTATTTCCATCTCCCAAGTGCTGAGATTACAAGTGCCCACAAGTATCCCTTTTAATATTTTTTTATTTGTGTGTGTGTCTCAGAAGGCATTATGTATGCCTGAGGAGGCCTAACGGTGACTTCAGACGTCATCCTGAATTACTCTATCTCTTTTTTGCTTTGCTTTTAATGTGGGAGTTGAGATCGGAACTCATGTCTTTCTACTTATGAGGCAGACTCTTAACCCCTGAACCATCTCCCAGCCCATCTCTGACTTATGTAGCATGAGGAATTGAATCTGGGGCTTCATGCATGCTAGCCAAGCACTCTATCAACTGAGCTACATACATCTCTGGCCCTTCAGGCTGATAAGCAAAGACATGTAGATCAAAAAGAAAGAATTTTTAAGATATTTATTTATTTATTTAAGAGAGACAGAAAGAGAGAGAGGGAGGGAAGGAGGGAAAGGGAGAGGGAGAAGAAGAGAGAGGGAGAGAGGGAAGGGAGAGGGAGAGGGGACACATATACTATGGCACAAGAATGGTAGATGTCAGAAGACAACCTTAAAAAAAGTCAGCTCTCTCCTTCTACCATGTGTATTTCTGGGGATCCGGCTCAAGTTGTTAGGTTTGCAAGCAGACACACAGAATTTGAAATCTAGAAATAAACTCACACTTATTATTAACTGGTCTCAACAAAGATGTAAAGACAACTAGTGGAGTAAAGAAAAGTTTACTTCAAGGCACAGTGCTTGTAATAAGTGGATAACCACAGGCAAAAGAATGGCATTCAATCCCAAATGCACAAAATGAATTGAACATGGACCACAAACTGAAAGATCCAAAATTAGAAAAAAAACTCAAAGAAAAACTAAGAATAATGTTCATAGTCTTGGGTTAGATGAAACCTTCTTAAATATAGCATGAGACAAAACCAAAAATAGATACATCGAATTTCATCAAATTCAAACTTTAAATTTCAGCACCAAGAAGGAAGAGGCAACTCAGAGGCTGAGCTGAATGAATTCAATTCAGAGAATAAGAGAAACAAGTGACAATTCACATATCTGTAAAGGACTTGCATCCAGAGCATATAAAGACTTAACGATGAAAGAAGAATGACCCGATTTTTAAGAAGGCAAAGGAAATGAATAATCATAACTCCACAGAAGATGCACACACAACTAGTCAGCACACGAAAACACTGTCCCATGTGGTAAGTCATCAGAACCAGACACTACTGCACACCCACTGGGATACTCTCCCTGTCTGTTCTCTCCATGGGCAATAGCAAGTGCTGGCAAGCAGTAGAGAACTAGAGCTGTCATGCATTACTGATGGGAATGCAAATGGTGCAGCCCTTTTGCAAAAATAACTTAGCAGTTTCTCCGAATGTTTAGACCATGTTGCCATGACCCAGAAATCATAAGGAAACCTTTTTACAAATGTTCAAAAATTTAGATATTGGAGTTGCAGAGATGGCTCAGGAATTAATTAAGACTGCCTCAAAAGCAGAAGGACCTGAATTTGGATCCCAGTCACCCTTGGGCCTCCACAGGCACACACAAGTGCCCTCTGATACACACACACACAAACAAACACAGACACACAAAATAAATAAGACATCAGCTGAGTATAGTAGTGCACATTTGTAACCTCAACACTTGGAAGGTAGAGGTGGAAGAAACGAAAGTTCAAGGCCAATCTCTGATGCATGAGATTCTGTTTGAAAATCAAAATAATGGGGCTGGCATGGAGATGGCTCAATGAACAAGGCATTTGCCCCTGCAAGAGTGAAATCCAATGCTTTGATCTCTAGAACCCATGGAAAAACTGGACTGGTGTGGGAATTGCCTGTAATCTTAGTAGTATTTAGAGGCAAAGACAGGGAACCCTCAGGGCAATCTGGTTAGGTGGCTTAGTTCATTGGAGAGCTCTGGTACAAAGGAGAGACCCTATCTTAATAATAAAAATAGCTCAGGGGTTAAGTCTTTGGCTTCAAAGCAAAAGGACTTGAGCCTGGACCCTAGATTCCACGTTAAAAATGCCAGGTGAAAATAGCAGTGGCTTGTATTTCCGTCCTAGAAGGTGGACCCTGGGAGACCCCAGAGCAAAAGCAATAAGGAGCAATCCAGGATGATTCCCGAAGTCACCCTTGTGGTCACACAGGCACACACAGTGCCCTCTTCTACACATGCACAAAACACACTCACAGACACACACACATACAAAGGGTAGATAGAAGACGACTGATGTCAACTTTGGGTCTTCACATACACATGCATGCTCACATGTGAATACATATGCCTCCACACACATGTGAACATGCATACACACATGTACCACTACATGCATAAAATGAACAACAAATAAAAGAATATGTGCAGAAACAGTCATAGCAGCATTATTTATGACAATCAGAGAGTAGTAACAATTCAATGTCTACCATACATCGAAAACCAGAATGTGTTGAATAATAAAAATTAAAATATCAAATGCTGATTGTTGCAATTATTTTTCTTTGTTGCTATGGACAATATCATACGCAATTTAGAGGAGAAAGGGAGTTTAATAAATCTTAAATTTCCAGAGCTGATATAGTCCACAATGGCAGGAATTCCATAGCAGAAGGCCTACTTGGAGGGAGAAGCTGGAGGTTGGTTCAGGTCACCTCAGCTAGCACCAGGAGGCAGAAGGAGCAAAAACAAACAAAAGAAGTGGGTCTGGGCCACCAAACCTCAAGATCTGCCCCTTTTGACATGCCTTCCCAAAGCAAGGCAATTACCTCTTAACACCATCTAAGGATTGAAACATGAGCCTGAGGGGGACCACTCACATTCAAACTATGACACCAATACATGCACCAGTATGTGTAAGTATTGAAAACTTTAGGTTGAAGTACTCAGTTATTAAAGACCCCATGTGAGATGCTCTAAATAGGCAAGTCTGTTGAGGAAAAAAGTAGATGAGTATTTGTTTAAGGCTAAGTAGGAGAAGAATGCGTGTTAAGGAAATGAGGAATGATTAGCAATGGATTTCTTTTGGGGTGGTAAAATGTTCTAAAATTAGATGGTCATGGTTGTACAACTCAGAAAAACACTTAAGTACACTGATACATCTAAAAAATGCTACTAAGGTACCATAGAACTAGTTTCTGAATAATGGGCTTGTTTTTTTCTTTTCTCCTTCCTCTGTATCTTCCACAGTCAAAATATATCTTGATCACAGGAAAAAGAAGTAGAGTCGTTGGTTTTAACAGTTTGTCTTGTGAAGTGACTTCTGAGAGCTTCCTGCACAGATTCAGGGTTCGAAGTGTCCTTTAAATCACTCTACCCTCAGGAACATGTCTGCCTTCTCCCAGTCACGTTTCCCACACTGCTGCTCACTACAGCAAAATCAAGAAAAGATTTTTTTTTTTCTTAAAATAATGGAGTTCGTGGGTGTTTCTGTTTCTTTGGTTTTGTGTGGTGATTCACTCCTGGCTGGCTGCCTTCCATTTTTGACTTTTCATTGTTCAATGCAGTGCAGATCCTTCTGTTTTTCTTCACCGCCTTCTCAAGCTGAGCTTCCTACTTGAATCTGACTTAGTGGCTACATTTCTGCTCCCTTCTCAACCTGTGACAGATTGTTGCAGTCAGCCTGCATGGTTGCTGATAAACCACCATCAAATGGCTTAAGAGAACAAGAGGTTTATTTTCTTACTGTTAGTCTGGTTACTCTGTTCAGCTTGACAGGAGAGCATGCGCCAACACCAGGGCTGAGGGAACTGGCCACACCATCTCTACATAATGACTGAGAGAGGGACGATCCTTACTTGCCAGGCCAGCATGTCTGGCCAAGTGTACAAAGAATGCCAACTTCCTCAACTGACTCTCAGTATTTTATTCATCTGTTCAGGGCCTAATCCCACCCACCTGGGCCTTCCCCATCAGCTAGACAATTTCCTGCAGGTTTGCTCTGGGCTTAACCCAACCACTAATTCTCCACAAATATGCCCAGAGCTCAAACCCTCATCTGTCAAGTTGACACCTGTGCCTAACTATGACATCAGTTATCATTTGATTATAGTCCTATAACAGCGATTTCTATGAAGCAAGGATGAATGCAGATTACAAAAGAAAATCTTAAATTTCAATGTAAGAATATGCTGTAGGAATTAAAATGATTGATTACAAAAGAAAATCTTAAATTTCAATGTAAGAATATGCTGTAGGAATTAAAATGATTGCATTAAAATCAATTGCATACAGTCTGCAAGATCATGTAAAAATATTACAGAATTAGGAATTTTTTCCTTTATAGTGTGTATCAATACATCAGTTGGTTACTTTATTACAGGTGGTTGGATCAATCAGTAGCAGATGATAACTGAATCTAAAATAATTAATTTTATATCTATCTATCTATATATCTATCGTGTGTGTGTGTGTGTGTGTGTGTGTGTGTGTGTGTGTGTGTGTATCAGAGGGCACTGTGTGTCCCTGTGACTTTGGAAATCACGCTGGATTGCTTCTACCTTCTTATTGTTTCACTCTGGGGTTTCCCAGGCTCCACCTTTTAGAATGGGAAGCATAGGCTGCTGCCATTTGCACCTGGTGCTTTTACGTGGGATCTGGGTCTGAACTCAGGTCCTTGAGTTTTAACCTCTGAGCCATCTCTCTAGCCTAAGCCTGTTTTTCTAGAAAGCAATGGGTATAAATAGGTGTGCCATTTGGATTATTCCTCAAGCAATATCAAAAAGGCATTCAAATGTTTCTGGATTTGGAATAGACTTTGAAATGAAGCACATACTCCATTTCCTGAATCAAACAAAATTTGCTATGAATATAGTTGCTATAACTTAGGAGAATATAAAATTTTATGCCTGTATTTGTCTTAAGTTTTTCATCTTGTTACTAAAAAATTCAGTATTTAGTTTATCTTCCCATCATTTTTTTTTTTTTTGAAAATCGCTTCAGAGGGGCTAAAAGATGGTTCATTACTTATGGTGCAAGCTAAAGAACCAGAGTTTAGATCTCCAGACCCCACATAAAATACCAAGTGGGCATGATGGTCTACCTGTGAAGGCAAGAAGAGACTGAAAATCCCTACAACAAACTAGCTAGCCTGACTAGTCCCCTCTGCAAGTTGTCAGTTAAATAAGGACAGAACCTCAAGAAATAAGGTAGATTAAGGTGGATTACCAATATCAATCTCAGACCTCCATATGAGTGCACACAGGCTTCAGTAGACGAACACGTTCAAACACATGTGCATATATGTATGTATGCCCCCATATAGACATATGTATGAAAACTGGAAAAAATTCACCATAGTGGCTTACAGTAAGATATGGAACTCATTTGCTTATATAGGAAGAAACTGGAAGCTGTTAATAATAATTTAGCCTGAACTTACTCATATTCATTGCACATATAGATAGACTTCATAAAAAAAAGAACAAAAGAGAAGAGAAACTTACATGGTTTGCCTTAGGACTATGTGAGGAATTAACTTACTATTCTATAAATACTGTAAAAATCATAAAGCAACCATCTGTCATGATGTGGTCTTCTATGGATCACCTTAGGAATATGCCAGGTATTAATTTACTATTCTACAAACACAATAAAAAAATCCCACTGTAACCATCTGTTACGATGTGATTTTCCATGGATTGCTTTAGGAATATGAGAGGAATGAACTTACTATTCTACAAACACAATAAAATCACAACACAATCATCCGTCTCATCTGCACCCTGGAATAGTCATTTGTCGATCATACTCTCCTTTCTTTTCTGGAGTCAACTGAAGACTGATAGGATTAAACGCCACATTCTGTCTTCAGTGAGATGATGAGCTCAAGCCATGATGCTCAGTGCCCGCAGAGAGAGAAGGAGACAAGTTGTGGACATCAGGCGGCCTGTGTCTGTCCATCCATCCATCATCCAGATACAGGGTCAGCCAGATATCTCGTATTTCTGATGTAGGCAAATACATGAGCTTTTGTGGTTTTGTTTATTTTTACCCTCAAAATGGGGTTTTTCCTCCACATGTTCTAATAGGAACCATTGAGAGATTAGATGACTAGATCTAAACAATAAAGCCCTTTTGTGTAGTTTTGACTCCAATTAAAATTCCTGTCATCTTAGATCCACACGTTTTTTAGGATCCTCTTCAAATTAACATCAATCTTGACATTCAAATTTTATTCATTTGTTTGTTTGTTTTGAGAAAGGGTTTCACTTAACTCAGGATGGCCTTAACTTGATATATAATTGAGGAAGACCTTGAACTTCTAATCTTCATCCCATGTGATGGGATTAAAGGTGTTCTTCAACAAGACAAGCTTGAAATTCACTTTTAGAGTCCAGGAGGCACAAAAGTAATCTATGTTCTCTTTTTTTTTAAACCAAGTATTTATTTACTGAGAGAGAGAGAGAGAGAGAATTCATGCCATGACTTATGAGTGGAGGTTGGAGGACAACGTTCAGAAATAACTTTTTTCCTTTCACTAAGTGGACTTCTGGGGATCAGGCATGGGAGCAGACTCTGGGCCCAGTGAACTCGACACACGGAGGTAGAAAATTTCAGACAGAATATATGTGTAGCCAGGAATAATCACTGCTAAGCCTTTTGGTATAGATTTTTCTATGTCCTGAGACCAAAGCAATTGATGTTTTCAGCAGTAGGGTCTAGTTTTGGTAGGCAAATCAAAACTGCAGGAGCAATTACAGTGGCAATCACCTGTACTGTTTTGGGAGCTCAGGGATCTTCCTGACAAGCAAACAATACAGGGATGCCCTAACCCCCACCCCCGGCACTATGTAGCTTTTTTTATTCCCCCTAGATTAGTGACCCTTACTGTCCTCTAGGAGGCCGGGCAGCAGCAGAGGGGGCAGCCTCAGTATCCTGGTTTGGCAGCCGCTGAGGACCTTGGGAAAGCTTACCATCCCGCAGGGATGCTCCTTGAGGTTACACCTCTTCCCTGGTCAAACACTTCTTGCTCTTTGAATTATTGGTATTAGTCACTTCTGTAAAGCCTCCTCCGCCCTGGGCTGGAATGTGGCACTCTCCAGAACCAACCACACTCGCCACTGCTGACACCTCCTAGGCCTCCTAACTGCCCCACCTAATGACCTTGGGAGACAGAATTTAAGCACGCTCCTCACTCCCTTATGGCACCATTCCCTTAGCACGACCCACTGGACTCTGGTTTCTTTCCATATGCCAAAACAGCCAAAGCATCCCCCTTTGGCAGTTTGTTTTTTCTTTCTCAAATAAATCCAGAACTGTTATAGAGTTCATCTCAGTTAATTCCCCTGTCCCACCTCCAAACTAACAATTGGTGATCTTAAAGGAAAGTTTCAATATACTGGCAAAAAAATTGTCTAATAAAGTATTAATTTTGGTAAAGCATTTTGCTGATATCCTTAAAAGAATTTGGTATTGCAGAACAGCGAAACCCAAAGCATGATTCACTCTGTACACGCTTCCAGACTACAGCCCTTGTCAGATAACACGCTTCAAAATACAGCTCAAGAATGCTTTCTGGGGATTGGGGAGATGGCTCAGGGGTTAAGCCTCTGCCTTGCAGACGGAAGGTCCTGAGTTCAGATCCTAGACTCCACTTATAGACGCCAGGCAGAGGGGGGGGGCTGCGTTTCCGGTCCTGGTAGGGCGGAGCCTGTGAATCCCCGGGCAGAGTAAACAAGGAGGAGGTGGAGGTGGTCCACGGTAGTTCTACACACACACACACACACACACACACACACACACACACACACACACACACACACACACATGCGGGTACACACATGCACAATTGAATAAATAATAAAAAAAATTCAAACTCTCCTACAGGGGCCCTGGCTTCTTGCCCTGCCTGAAGCACCGCAGTGCTGCTTCTCACCACTTAGAAGGGATAAATAATTCAGAGTAAGATCATCTCAAACACAGCATAGAACGAATTGAACTTCCTCCAGACCCCTTTAGAAGCATCTTCAAGAGAAAATTTTGAGGGGCAAATTTCTTTTTGAGGTAGGGTCTCACTCTGTAGCCCATGTTGGCCTCAAACTCTCAGTCTTCCTGCCTCAGTCTCCCTAGTGATGGGAATTACAGGGCAGCACTAGTCCTGACTGACTTCTAGACTTCAGCATTTCTGAACTC
Organism: Typhlomys cinereus; assembly: GCA_023101885.1. Classification (NCBI taxonomy): domain Eukaryota; kingdom Metazoa; phylum Chordata; class Mammalia; order Rodentia; family Platacanthomyidae; genus Typhlomys; species Typhlomys cinereus. Next base: position 2,860,281 of record JALPQD010000192.1, read on the forward strand.
TAAGTGAATTAAATTCTTTTTTATTTTCAGCAAGTTTCTAATTAAATTTGTTTTCTTTTTTATTCCTATTTCTTTCCCCTTCCCATGATAGCTATTGAAGTGTTTTGTTTCACACTTGATGGGTAAAAGCTTCATGTATCTGTTTAAAGCATGCACACACATGCAGAGGCCGAAGACGGTATCAATTGTCTGGCTCCAACTTTCCACTGTACTTTGAGGCTCACCCTTTCTTTTCTTTCCTCTTTTTCTCTTTCTTTTCCTTCCTTCCTTCCTTCCTTCCTTCTTCCTTCCTTCCTTCCTTCCTTCCTTCCTTCCTTCCTTCCTTCCTTCCTTCCTTCCTTCCTTCCTTCCTTCCTTCCTTCTTTCCTTCCTTCCTTCCCTCCTTCCGTCCCTCCTTCCTTCCCTTCCTTCCGTCCCTCCTTCCTTCCCTTCCTTCCTTCCTTCCTTCCTTCCCTCCCTCCCTCCCTCCTTCCTTCCTTCCCTCCCTCCCTCCCTCCTTCCTTCCCTCTATCTTTCCCTCTTTCCTTCCCTCCTTCCGTCCCTCCTTCCTTCCCTTCCTCCCTCCCTCCCTCCTTCCTTCCCTCTATCTTTCCCTCTTTCCTTCCCTCCCTCCCTCCCTTCCTTCCTTCCTTCCTTCCTTCCTTCCTTCCTTCCTTCCTTCCTTCCTTCCTTCCTTCCCTCCCTCCCTCCCTCCCTCCTTCCTTCCTTTCCTCTTTCTTTTCCTTCCTCCCTCCTTCCCTCCCTCCCTCTTTCTTTACTACCTATTTCTTCCCAACCATTCTTCCTATTTTTTATTTTTTGGGTGCACATCCCACCCAGTTTAACAAGGATTGCCTCATTGGCATGTGCCTGGACACTTGCTGGAGCACAGATCACATACTGGCACTTCCCTTCCCACCACCAGAATCGACTCTCAAAGTCAGAGAAGATGATGTCTCGTGAGATCTTCTCCCTTTCAGATGAAATGATGACAGGCCAAATCTTGAACAGTCTTATATAAACTAACACAGCCGCAGTGAGTCCATGGATGTGACAGTCCTGTCATGACCAAACCACACTTTTTTTTTCTTGGCATTCCTCCCCACCTCCTTGGCGCTTACATTCTTACTGCCCCCTCTTCCACAGTGTTCCCTGTGCCTTCAGGTGGGCAGGGGAGTAAAGGAATATAGATGTCCTGTTTATCGCTGAGCACTCTAGAGAGATGGGGTCTTTCCCTGAGTGTGGAGCTATGCTGGCAGACAGCAAGCCCCACAAGTGATCTCCCGTCTTTGCCCCCAACAGTGCCAGTGTTACAGGCATGTGTGCAGGCACAGCTAGCTTTTTACATGGCTGGGGATTCACACTCAGTCCTCCTTCCTGAGCAGCAGGTGCTCTTACCAACTAAGCCATCTCTCAACCTGTTTCTTTTTTTATTGTTTTAAATAATTGTTCTTAAAAATAAAAGGCTCTTTTTTAGTACATATTTTAACTCTTTATACTTAGAGGTTATCAACTATAGGCAATTGTAACCTCAAGTGACCAAGGAGTATTTGGCAATGTCTACAAGTATTTAAGACAGAATCTTACCATATCAGACTGGCCTAGAGCTTAAAATTTTCCTGCCTCAGTAATCCATGTATTGGAATTACAGACATACTACCATGGTTGGTTTGTAGTCATTTTGGTTATTATAACAAGAGAGGAAACACTATTGGCATTTAATAGGTAGAGGTTAATATGCTGCTAAACACCCTAAACTGGACAATCACACACACACACAGAAACTCTCTCTCTCTCTCTCTCTCCCCCTAAAGAATTATAAAATCTTAGAATTCTCCAAATTCTAAATAGTCAATTTGCTTAAACTCTGACTTAAGGTGGTCTTAATTTTCCAGATCTTAATAATCTTTTGGGTTTTCTTTGAAACATCTTTAAAATTTACATTATCCTCTTAGATTTGAAGCTATGAAATATACACGGTTCTTGACCATTCCTAAACACGAAACGACAGATTGCTTCATATTTCTTCAGGCCGTACACCTGTTAAGGAGAATCAACATGCGACATGTCCCATGTGAAGGTTATGGGCATGGAACTCTTCTGATTCACATGAAGTTTTGTGAGACATTTACACGAATAGAATTTAGAATCCCAAGTTCTACCCAATATGATTGTTGATTATCAGAACCGCAAGTAGAGGGACTGAGGATTGAGGTGGGGAAAGGAAGATCTTCCTGTGTGACAGAGAATGAAAGTGATTAAGGTAGGAGGGCGTTTTCCCAAGGTTCTGAAGGCTAGTAAACTCACAAGTTGGCAACCAAAGAAAGAGGCTAAGGCTTCCTGGTCTCATTTGTTTCACTATGGGACACGCATTTAAGATAGCTTCTGGTGATTTCTTCAATTTCCTTCCAATGCTTATTTCAAATCCTCATTTCTCAATAAAATCCTTTGAATGCAAAAGCTTGTGAGCAGAAGCAAAAATAGTAGAAGCAGCCTCTGTGGAGAAAACTGTGAGGAATAAGGGGATGGGGGATGGGGCAAGAAGAGTTCTACAACTGAAACTGGACCAGCCATAGTTAGGGAGGAGAATAATCTGGAAAACCGTCCCTGAGATGTGCAAGAATTTGGGACCCCTTTAAGGCTAATTGCTGGGTTGGGAAAAGTATCTTAAGTATTCAGAGCTGCATTGCAAGCTCTGCTTTACATAGTATCTCACTCGGGAGAGAGTTTAATGCATGGTTTCTGATTTTTGATTAGCATTTTGCTCCTAACTACTGCTCTTAAATTCAAATTATAGCTTTATAAAAGATAAAAAAAAACCAGGAAGAAATATGCTGAGGGTTGCACAGAGATCAAGTAACCACTCCAGTCTAAGACCCAGGGATTCTGCCATTGGCTGGGGTTTCATCCCAGAGCCAACATTTTCCATGCCTTGGTGTCTGAATGCAAACTGGAGAGTTTGAGTAAATTCCTTGAAACATAACTCCAAGTTTGCTTTTATATTTGCCTGGCTCATAAAGACTTTATTAGCATCCTAACATTTAAAATGAAAAACAATCTGGATGAATATGAAAAATAATTAATTTCAAATTTTTGTAAGGGGAAGAGGGTAGCTTATGTCTCTCACTTTCTAGCTACTTCCAGTCCCATGCCATCTCCATCTGGGGCTGGCAAAGTGTCCTTGAAAGGATTCACATCACAGATCTGGTATAATGATTCCTCACTGTGGGGAGAACAGGAGGGTCAGGGTGGGATGGTCTTGATGCAGATACCTCCAAATGGAGGTTGTTAGAATTTGATCCCAAATGGTTGTGATAGTCAGTCTGCTCATGGCTCATTTGTTCCCTGTGCAAGTGTGCATACTCTCTCTGACCCCAGCAGCTAGAAAGGAAGCAAACTGTGGCCTGCAGGAAATGAGGGGTTTTCTCTTATTACTCCCTCTCTCTTTCCCTTTTTCTCCAACTCCCTCCATCTTTCTTCCCTTTAGATCTGTGTGCCATAGTATAACATCAGACACGACTAATTGAAATGTAAAGAAAATCTAATTGAAGTTCAATTGTATGGGAAGCATCTACATTTTCTTGAAGATTTATATAAATAAAAAATAAGGAAGGACTAGCCATCTAACTCGGGGGTAGAAACATGAATGTGGTTCTGGGTTCTGAGTTCAACTGCCAGCACAAACAGAAAAGCAAATACAGAGGAAACAAATCAATATAATACTATATTTAGAAAGTATACACAAATCCTTACAACATCCTCCAAAAGACATATATCTTTTAACCCTTGAAATAAATAATAAGAGAGAACTAAAATAAAAATATTCAGCATTGTATTTACTTCCATTTTACATTGTTTGTTCATTCTGTTTGACAGGTATTGTTCTAAAGGTGTTAATGTGCTACAATTCACTGAATTACCAAGTAATTCAGTAGTAATTGAAGTAGAAAAATGTAATTGCTTGGAAACAAAAAATACATCAGTATACCCCTAGATTACCTCTGATCCAAAGAAGGAAAGCTGAAATTATAAACAGAGTAGATACTCATGTTTTTAGCTCTTCTGGAGTGGCTAGCATCCACTGTGACTTTTGGGTCCCACATTAACTATAGTGGAAGTTAAACATTTTAGTATCATCCTACCATCACTGTCTAAGGCAGTGAAGAGAGCATTTCATAACAATAGCTAAGGAGAACAAGGAAACATAAATTAAATATCTTCCTTTTTAAAAGTATTTTTATTTATTAAAGAGAAAAATAATAAATTCAGTATTATTTAGAACATCTAAAATATTAGCAAATTGAATCCAGAAATTATATAGGTATTCATGTATGTGTATATTTTGCCGAAGATTGAACCAGTGCTCTACCAGTGAGCTACATTCTCTAGACTCCAGGCACACACACACACACACACACACACACACATACACTCACACATTCCCCTATACACATGTACCTTTCCCTCACTCATACATACAAGCGCATATACACATATATACCCCCTACACACAAACATACACATAGACACACACATATATGTGCATGATCAAGATACATGACTTTAGACATAAAGGTCTAGTTTAACATTTGAGAAGAGCCTGGGGCTGAGGAGATGGCTCACTTCTTACAGGCAAGTATGAAGACCTGAGTTCAGCACCCACATTAAAAAGAAAACCAGATAATCCCAGAAACAACAGGAAGCTCCCTAGAGCTTGCGGGCTACCTGAACCAGCAAACTCCAGGGTCAGTGAGAGACCCTGTCTCAAAAATAAGCCGATAAGCCATCACAAACAAAGCCACCCAATGTCCACCTCTCACCTACACACACATACACAATTGTGCATATACTCACGTATACACACACATATGCTCTTTAACACACACACTCACATACATGCATGCATACACACACAAGAAGAAAAGTCACGCCATCATCATAATGATACCAATTGACAAAGAAAGGGTATTGGAAGAAATCCAGCACTTATTCATGATAAAACTCTCAGTAGACAGGAACAGAGGGGATTACTTTAGCTTGAAAAAGAATGTCCACAAGGAAGCTACAGCTATAATGAAACAGGGTGAAAGGACACACGTGTCTTCCTTATGACCACAAACAAGGCCTGTTGATCTCTTTTTCCTACAATTCAGCATAGCATTCCAAAGTATAGCCAGTATCACAGGGTAAGAGAAAGAACTAGAAAACACTCAGATTGGGGGCTGGAGAGGTGGCTCAGGGGTTAAGCCTCCGCCTTGCAGGCGGAAGGTCCTGAGTTCGGATCCCAGATCCCACGTATAGACGCCAGGCGGAAGCAGGGGCAGCCTGTGCTTCTGGTCCTGGTAGGGCGGAGCCTGTGAATCCCGGGGCAGAAGGAGGTGGAGGCGGTCCATGGTGGTTCGCGAATTCGTCCGTGGTTCTACACATACACAGACACACACACACACACACACACGCGCACATACACACGCACATGCACACAGTTGAATAAATAATAATAATAAAAAAAAAGAAAACACTCGGATTGGAAGAGGAGAAACAAAACTGTCCCTATTTGCAAATTAAATAATTCTTTATATGAAATCCTAATAAGTGTACTGTAATAGTAAAGAGAACCAGCCTTTTAAAAGTTGCCTAGAATTAATAAGATTAGATTAGAGATCCAAATGCAGAGATCAATTGCATATCTATATACAAGTAATAATAATGAAAAGATGGCAGATAAAAATTAAAAGACAATATTATTCACAATCACTCAAAAGATGAGATGACATATTGAACAAAACATACACATCTTCTGAATACTTCCATCAACTACATACTGCAGAAATATATCAAAGAAGACCTAAATAAATGGAGGCACACAGATACTGGGAGGTTAAGCACAGTAAAAATTCCATTTCTCCCAAATTAATCTTTGGTGCAATTTCTATCAAAATTCCAATTTTTTATACACAAGTCTATTTTAATATTATATGAAAGGGAATATACTCTAGAATGATTAAAATGATCTTCACAAAGAATAACACAAGAGGAATCACTGTGCTTGACAGTAAAGCATAATGGAGCTATGGTAATAGCATAGGCTGGTGTTGGGAGGAGGACAAAACAGATCATTGGTACAGAATGAAGACCCCGTAAGTGTAGTCATACAGATGGATATTCACTAACAGAGCTCACTGGTTCAGAATGAAGATCCACAAGCAGAGCTTTGCAGATGCACATTGATAAAGATACAAAAGCAAGGCTATGGAGAAAGGATGGCTTTTTCAACAAATGGTGCTGGAGCAAAAGGACATGCCGAGGAAAAGGAAACAGAGGAAAAGAGAGATAGGAAGATGGATCAGTGGTTAAAGTTCTTGCTACATAATCAAAGGACCAGAGATCAGATTTCCAGATCTATGTAAAAAGAAAAAAATGCCAGGTAGGTGTAACAGTCTGCCTTTTATTCCAGCCCTGAGAGGCAGAGTCTGGGGATCCCAGAGGAAGCTGGCTAGACAGACCAATCCTATTGGTATAGGTTTAATTAGAGAATAAGTCAAAGGAACAAAGTGGAAAAGCTATCAAGGATGATTTCTTATATCAACTTTGGGCTTCCACATCATGTACACACATATATTAGTGCATCTGTGCACACAAATGCAGCCATACATATGAAAAATAGACATACACTCCTATATATGTATACACATGGAACATGGAAAAAATTTTGTCTTATTTACTTGTTTTATTTTTGCGTGTGTGTGTCTCTCTGTGTGTCTGTATGTATCAGAGGATACTAGGTGTGCTTCAGGAATTACCCTAGAATGCTCTACCTCTTCTTTGCTTTGCTCTGGAGTTTCCTAGGCTCTGCCTTCCAGGGTCAGAAGTGCAGGTCGCTGCCATTTTTGTCTGTTTCTGTCTGGCATTTTACATGGAATCTGGGATTCAAACTCAGAGTCTTCTACTTACAAGGCAGAGTTTAACCCCTAAGTCATTGCTCCTACCTGAAAAAAATAATTAAAAAAAAAAGAAATAAGAAAAAGGAAGCCAGACATAAACCTTATATTTATTCAAAATTTATAACAATGAAATGAAGGTTTAAATGCAAAATAGAAAACCTTCTGGAAAAATAGGAGAAACATTTTCAGAATTTAGGACCAAACAGTGTTAATACATTTAACATCAAACATATGAACCATGAAAGGAAAATTAATCAAATCGCATCAAAATTGAAAATTTGCTCTGCCAGAACCCTTGAGAAGATGGAAAAATACAGGCTGGGACGCAATATTTCCAAACCCCACGTCTGACAAAGGATTAGCATACAGAATATACAAAAATTCCTGTTGACTCCAACAGTAAAGAGACAATCAATCCTGTTAGGAAATGGGCAAAGCCCCTTTTCTTGAGCGCTGCCTGCGAGGTGGCTGCTGTCCCCTATGAGGCATCATGGCCACTTCAGTCCTCTGGTGAAGCCCAAGATCACCGAAAAGAAGATCAAGAACTTCATGCCACACCAGTCACACTGATATGTCAAAATTAAGCACAACTGGCAAAAGCTCAGGGGTATGGACAACAGGGTGTGAGAAAGGTCAAATCCTGACACCCAGTATGAGAGCAACAAGAAAACACAGCCCAGTGCTTTCTGGAAGTTTCTGGTCCACAACTTCAAGTAGCTGGGAGTGTTCCTGATATGTGGTAGATTTTTCTATGCTGAGATTGCTCTCAATGTTTCCTCTAAGACCCACAAAGTCATCATGGAAAAGGGCAGCACAGCTGGCCAGCAGAGTCACAACACAAGAAGAACATTAATACATGGCTCATGGCCAGGTTTTATTTGTGTTTAAGTTAAATGGCGACAAAAATGAAGAAAAGAAAGAAAGAATGAATACGGATGAATACCTATGAAAATAGGCTCTATGGATGTCAAATAAGCAGATGAAAGACATGTGGTGGCGTCCCCATTTGCTGAACTCTGGCTGCTGATGGATTTGAAAAAGGAGGAATCATCATCTTCAGCTGCATACCCACACGAGCCCACCAGGCTCCAGTGGACAGATCCAAACCTGGCTAAACTTAGTAGGTCACAAAACAAGACAAAAACACAGGAATGTGGGAATGTGAGAAAGGGATTTGTAGGGCAGAGGGGAGACTGACTGGAGTGGGAAGAAGATAGGAGAGGATGGGGGGAGAACCATCGAAATGCATTGTGTACATATATATTTGTCAAAGAACAAATTTAATTAATACAAAAAGAACATTTTTTTTAAAGCTGGATATGTAACTCATGCCTGCAATCCTAGCACTTTCACACATGTAGTGGGCAGAAACAGGAGAATCAAATAGAAGCTTAGGTACAAAGCATAGCCACAGAAATTGCAAGAGACTTGACTCACAAACAAGGCAGAAAAGAACTGATTCTCAAAAAGTCCTCTGACCTCCACATGTGCCCCATGGTTCAACGTGCATCATGGCACATGTGTGGCTGCACTCTCTCTCTCTCTCTCTCTCTCTGTCTGTCTGTCTGTCTCTCTCTCTCTCTCTCTCTCACACATACACAAAACAAATCTTAAATTAACAAGATAACACAACAAAAATATTTTCTTGCTGGGCATACTGGTGCATGCCTGTAATCTCAGCACTCTGGAGGCAGAGGCATCCAGGATCACTGCAAACTCAAGACCACCCTGGTCTATAAAGCAAGTTCCAGCCCAGTCAGAGCTGCATAGAGAGATCCCCCCCCCGTCTCAAGACACAAAAAGAAAAGAAGACTGAAGACTAAAAGTCAAAAACAAAGTTGTATTAAAAATACTAAGGACAAGAAATCTGCCTTCTGAGGTATCAGAACCGAGGTAGCCACGAGAATTGAGTCTGAGTCTAGACCTAGTCAGCGCTGAGTCCATCAAGTCAGCGGATCCAGCAGAGTTCAGAGCAGGCCCAGGACATATCTGATGTATTAAGACAAAGGTGCTATTTGGAGGAAATCAGCAGCTTGTGAGCATGTGGGGCTGGTATGATGGGTTACCTATCTTGAGAAAAGCAGAATCAGATCCTATACCACACCATGGGGATTATAAAACAATAAGTACCTTCAGAAATAGAGTATAACATGTGAACTTAGGGCGAAGACCTTCCCAACTTGGAAAACCCAGATAATAGCTTTCATTTTTTTCTTTATTTCATTTTATCTAGTTTATTATTATTGTGAGCATGTATGGTGTGTGCGTGTGTATGTGTGTGCACATGCGCCACTACAGGTATATGGTGGAGGTCGGAAGTCAACTCTGGGGAGTCAGTTTTTTCTTTTGAATGGACTCCTGGGAGGAATGAAATCAAGTTGCCAGCCTTGTACACAAACACTTTTATCCACTGAGCCATCTAACTGGCCCAAATTCTAGTTTTTTTTTTTTTAAAGACATTTTTTTTGCAATATAAAAATATAAAACTAAGAAAAAAGAGAAATAAAGAAAAAATTTGAGTAGCAAACAAACAATGGTACAGGCAAACATTATCAATGCTGACCATAGCAGAGGACTGGCAATTACATACACAAAGAACTTCAACAAGTGAAAAGGAGCCCATGAGTCAAAGGCTGTATCATTTCAAGAGTAAACAATAGGCTAACAACTATGTGGTGTCTGCAACATGCAAATTAAGATGCTAATAAAACACACTATTTTGCCTATTAGATTGCAAAAAGGTAAAAGAAATGATAATGTTCTATCTCTGTTTGGAAATAGGGAAAAGTATAAGTATATTTAGAAATAGGGCAAAGTATTACACATTTTTGATGGAATTGCAGTTTTTCAAAAATAGATGCTAATATCTATTTAAAATCACACATGCCTTCAACACAACAATACTTCTATTACCTAGAAATAAAGTTCCCAGGATAAATGTGTAATGCTATTCGCTGGTGCATTATTCATAGCATAAAAAACAAGATAAAGCTACTAACCCCTGAGAGGAAAATCAGTCAATAATACTGCATTACAAGTGGAATATTATGCAGTCACTGAAGAATGGTTTATCATTTTATCAGCCTATATGAAGGGATTTCCATGAGGCAATATTATATGAGAAAAATGACATATGAGGATACTGTATAAAAATATAATCTTTTATCCAATCAATTAAGCAATGGTTTTTAAGTCTATGTATTTGCTTATGGTTCTTTGAGTCTAGAGAAAACAAAACTGTATATCAGCTTGCCCATACAAATTCCCTGGATGAGAAAGGGGTGGTGTGGAAAAGGAGGGAAAAGGAAGAGAGAAGTAAATAATAAGATGATAGATGGATAGACAGATGTTAGATAGGTATATGATGGATAAGATAGATAGATGATAGATAACAGACGATAGAAACATAATGACAAACAAAATTAACATATTTTAGAATAAATGAAATAAACTCTTCATTATAAAATACTGTGTGTTTTCATGTATATACTAAGTAACTGAAACAGAGAAATACATAGGGAAAATTACATATGAAAATATTAGAGGTAGTCATGGAAGCTCATGGTAGTATTGGAAGTTGAGACCAAGTTCAAAGCCAACTTAGGGTACAGAGTGAAAACCAGCTTAAAGAAAAAGAAGTCAGAGAAACATAATAGATTCATATCCACTATTTTCACAGTGCTTATGATGAGCTGTCAGATGGGGAAACTCAGTTGGGATGTGTGATTAAATAGAACCCGTGTAAGCTATTTGAAGTAGCACTTCCAATCTTAGCACTCAAGAGATTGAAGCAGGGGGATTGCATGTTTCAGAACAGCCTGGGTTACATACAGAGACTGGTTAAGAAAGGAAAGAAAAGGGAAGAAAGAAAAGAGACTGAGGGGGGATGAACAGAAAAGAGAAGAAAGAAAAGAATTGGACATAGCATTAAATCTTCAGAAATCTGAACCTATATGGAATATGATCATATGTCTCTATTGACCACACATCTCCAATGCATCTGAGTATTTAAATATGTATTAACATATTTAACTGACACAGAGAGCTGGAGTGAAAAAAAAATGGTATGGGGAAGAGGTGGCAAGGGGTGACTGGCTTTGTCTTATGTATATATGTTATTTCACTTGTTGTTAGAAGCCTGAGCTGTTGCTATAATGCTTAAAAAATCAAATGAGGAACGTTTTAAAGAAAGTCGCTCTAGGCTTTTCTGCATGGTACCTCAGATGTGAACACCAGCTTGCCTGAGAAACATGGCACAGAGGAATATGCCCCACGTTCACTTTGTGGGCGGCATAGAGGCACCGTGGGATTTTTGTTTTTAAGGAGCATAACTTAGAAGAGAATGCAATACCCACATTTAGGTGCACAAACATATATTTAAAATCATTTTGGAAAAATAGTAAATAGCAAGCGATAGAGGAGAAAGCATCCCTAATGCGATGTTCAGAGCTGGATGACTCAGTGTGGCTGGAAAGATGCTGTATGTGATGGACAGAACCGCGACCGTGCAGCCTGTGAGCGTGACCTAGAGCTCGGTTCAGGCAGCCACAGCAGCAGGCAGCAAGCCAAAGCTGCATTGAAGATGCTTCCAGATGCCATGTGGGCCCCAGGCCCGCTGCAGAAATCTACGAGCTCCCTTCATGGACTTCTTCCCTTCTTCAGTCATCCTGCCCATGTCACAGGGTGCAGATTGGGATTTCATTTTCCCAGAACTTGAGCAGAAGCCTCAAAGCTGTGGGAAGCAGGTGACAAACGGCCCAGTAGACAGAGGGCGGTCTTCAGGAGATACTGCCCATCTCTATGCCGGAAAGAGAAGAGGAAACGACTCAAGATTCTCTGTAGCTGGAGGCGAGAAGCCTCAGAGAGGTTCTCTCACCCTAGATGTAAAGCGGCCTCACTTGGGGGGATCAAGAGACCCGTTGTGATGGCAGTGTTTCCTACCAAGAGGAGATGATTATCTGATTTTCCAGCATGAGCTGGATGTCCTTCTATCACAGTGGACCGGGAGAAAATGTCGCCAGGAAATTGGGTCACATAGGAGGAAAATAGAGTCTACTGCCTACCTCTCTCCTGAACACGCAGAGCCGGAGCCAGCTGGCTGCCTGTGGAGGGGGCCTTCCACCCGATTCAAGTGACAATTAGGCAGTGTCTCCTAGGGACACTCCAAGGTAGGGCTGTCTGAACCGCTGCACCTAGTAAGTCATCTGCTTGGGGGACAAGAGTACCACAGAGACAGGCTGTGGGTGACACCAGAGCATGGAGGTGAGAAAGGCCGAGGACAGAAATTACTGAAATCCTGAAGGCGGTGCACTGAGGACTTTCAGAGACACTAGCTTACCCTCATGGCCTGCACACACACAGCACTTCTTCAGTGCTGGCCTCTGCGTCTGTCTGATAACAGCCAAGGCCACCGGCCAGTCTGTGTTCACCCATCTACTGTTATTATTAACCATTGTGTTTGCTTCTGTAAAGTCCTGTCTTTACCCCTTCCCTGCTTCTGTATAAAACAATAGTCAAACTACCTTTGTGACTGGAGTCCTCAGAGGATGATCACAACTTCACATGCCTGCATTAAAGTTCTCTTCTCCACTCTAAGTGGAGTCTGAGAGATTATAGTCATTCCCACAACACTGTGTTAGAACATGAAGCTCACGAATGCCCAGTGTGAAGGAGCTGCATTCACAGACCTGCTGAATATTAGGTACCAAAGCAAACTACAACTAACCTTTGCTTCTCTGTCTCTCACCACCCGGGTTCCTTCTCCACCTCTACCCCCAACCTAAGGAAGCCAAAGGCATTGGCAGGGAAGGGAAGGAGGAGAAAGAGGAGGAGGAAGAGGAGGAAAAGGAGTAGGAGGAGGAAGAGGAGGAAGAGGAGGAGACCAGAGCAGACAGATCTCTCACCCACTGCTGGTTCCAAATCCACAGGTCTGGTTTGAGCTGAGGGCAAGAGAGAAGCTCCCAACTGGATGAAGGATTGGAATGGTAATTTAGATCCACTAGAAAAACCCTCAAATTGCCTGAAAACTATGGATCTTGCTCAAAATGTAACTTAAGGAGCAGAGAAGAGAAATTCTACCCAGAATGTGTTTGAAGAGAGAATTGTTTCCTGATTACACTCAACCCGTGTTAGTCTATTCAGTAGCCAAGTCATGCCCACCATGCCCTTCACTCAGCCAGGACTGGAGTTTCTACACCTGGCTGGCACATTGTACATATTTATTTAATTACTTTTCTCTCCATTCCAACCAAAGGTTATATATGACTCCCACACATGTGCCATTTCTATCTCCTCTTCCTGTTGTCTTCAAGTTCCACCTCCTTCACAAAGCCCTGTTACTGGCCTAGATTCCCAGGACTTCCTGGTTGCTCTCTGAGTTCCATATTGCTGACTGGCAACAACATAAATTATCTGGTCCCATAACTACCATTCAACCATATAATCCACATTTGAAATATGCAGTCACCAGGCACATAGTATCTCTATACTGGCCATTTATTTTCATGTCTGTGGCCTACAGTTTGTTTTAATAAGCTCCTGGATCAGATGGTACAATTATTACTGTGATCACTACTATTCTCTCTGTGTCCCCAGATTTAGCACAAGGTGGATTCTAGGTGAATGTCTGTTGAGGTGTTTATGTTGCTTGTAACTCAGAGCTTGCTCTCTTTCTACAGCAATTTCCCATCTCTTGGGTCTCTTCCAAGAAACCTGGGAATCAATACTATTGTTGTAATGACGTTATGTATTTCAGGTTTCCAAAAAGAGTTTGTGCTATTTTCTTTAAAAATGTGAACAACAGTATGTTTTCCTCTGCATAATCACTAATTATATCAGCAGAACCAAATGAGATGATAATTGTATTGCTCTGTGAATCTGATTATGTATCATTAGCCTTCTGCAAGATCATTTCTGGAGAAGTATGGAAATAACATCAGAAAGAATACTGGTTTCTCAAAGGACTTTCTCTTTTATATCTTTTCAATTTAGAAACAAAGATTTCATTCCTTTAGGAATAAAATAGCCGGGCCATAAGTTAATTGTGTGTGATTCATTAAGATTTAAGTAATGTAAAGAAAACCTGAACTCGCTGCTCCTCATTCTCTAAAGGTTAAAAATGATATCTTAGTTTTCATTTTCTGACTCTCAGTGGATCACAGGAAGAAGTACATGGGGCTCTACTTTAGCCCTGGGAGTCTCATTAACCAGTCTGACGTTTGCTCTCAAGAAAAGCTAATTGCCCTATTTCATCTGGAGAAACTGCCACTGTATGGAGAACGAGAAGGGTGGTGAGATCATCTGGTGGGTTTTATGGGTCAGGCTAATTGGTTAACTAATCCAGGAAAACAAGCTGGAGAACCGAATTACCTACTCACCTGCCATCATCTGAATCGAATTAGCTTATTATGCACAAATCAGCAAAGCCTTTGCCTCTCTTTGGCTATTTAAAACTAGAGCAACTAAGCAACTTCTCCTTATGGGAAGGAAGAATTTGTGTGTGTGCGTGTGTGTGTGTGTGTGTGCGTGTGTGTGTGCGCGCGCGTGCGCGCACGAGTATGTGTGTGTGGAGTATGTGTGTGTGGAGTATGTGTGTGTGTGTGTTCACTTGAATGTGTGTGCCTGTGAGGTCCGAGAGTGGCACCAGGAATTATGCTGGATGGTCCCACCTTCTTACTGCTTTGCTCTGGGGTTTCCTACGCCTCCCTTCTGGGTCAAAATTGCAGGTTGCCATCAAATCTGCCCAGCATTTTTACATGGGATCTGGGAATCTGAACTCAGGTCCTTTTGCTTTCAAGGCAGAGGTTTTAAGCCCTAGAGCCATCTCTCCACCCTGGAAAAGAATCTTATATTAAGATACTGGGAGGTGGGGATCTATGGGGTAAAGCTCTGTGGCAGTGTACTTGCCTAGCACGTGTGAGGCACAGTTTTGAGAGAGAGAGAGAGAGAGAGAGACAGAGAGAGAGAGAGAGACAGAGAGACACAGAGAGAGAGAATATGTGCCTAGATACTAGCATGTATAATGCCCCAGGCTTGGGCTCTACCACTTTGAAACACCAACTGAACAAACCACCACCAATAATAAATGATGCTGGGAGAGACCAAGAGTAGAAGTGGAGGTTAACTTAAAAAGTTTCTGCAAAGCTCACCACGGTGACACATGACTGTAATTCCAGCATGTGAGAGGTGGAGGCAGGGTCAGGAAGGAGTTTAAGGCCAGCCTCAGTACTCTGCAGGGAAACATGTTACTAGTGCAAGGGATGAATACAATTCAGTCTTTTGTTCTCCCATGAGCAATGCTTTGGATATTGATTCTTCCTTCCTGTCTTTTGAAAATGACAATGTTACATTCACTGGGGACAGATACACCAAGACATTCAAAGGACTCGATTGCCTTCATCTACCTTCCCCTCCCAGGAGCCCAAAGAGACAAGTGCTCCTGGATTTTCCTGCACAGTGAGTGCCACTTTGACTCTTTTAGGCTATGGTAAGCTGTTAAGTTTATGACTTAGTATTTAGATATTTTTCAACTCTTTTTTGTAAATTAATTCCTAAATCACAGAGTAAATTTATCTTAGAAAGCATTCTGATTTGGTATTTTGAAAATATGGTCAGCAAACTGACCAGAGAGCTTAGTGGGAAAGGATCCTGCTTACAAATGTGACCATTCAAATTCAAGCCTCTAAAGCCCATATAGTCAGAGAGAACTGACTTCCAAAACCTAAGTTGTCCCTTGATTTCCATGAACTCACTCTCTCTCTCTCTCTCTCTCTCTCTCTCTCTCTCTCTCTCTCTCTCATAAAAAACCATAAAAGAAAATATGGTCGAAATACTCAATGGAAAAAAAAATGAATGTTTCATTTCATGCTCTGAGAGCTAATGCCAAAAGTGGGTCACTGAGAGCATTTTCTTAGTCATTTTGTCTTGTTCTCTCTTTTCTGAGTTGCATCTGCCCAGCACCTGGAGAAGCTGCTTAATGAGCACAAGGATGAGAAGCAGTCAGGAGGGGCCGTGAGCTCTGAAGGAGGGCAAGACTTGAGGCAATCAACACTATTGGTCCTGGTGATGTGCTCAGCCAAGGACCAAATGGTAATTCATGGGGCCTTGTTAGAGAAGCAAAATCTTCAAGTGAATTAAACGTATTTCTAAATATCTCACTTATATTTACTTACTTATTTTCTTTGGGCAACTTCTACTTGTTTTTACTGTCATATTTTCATAACTACAATGTATTTTTCTCCCAGATATTCTATCCCAAAGTTACCCAGAATTCAAAGAACTCACACTACTGACAGAGATTGGAAGAGAGTGGTTCTTGTACCCCTTTCTACCTTTATTCTATCCCTGCAGCTACCAGGGTCACTTTGACTAGCTAATGACAGGACCCATCTCATAGCAGGTGGAAACTATGAGACATAAGCTTGAGGCTGGGCCTGTGTTAGTCAACTTTTCATTTCTGTATCAAAACAACTGAGAGGAAGGAAAGATTCCTTTTAGCTCCTGGTTTCCTAATGTCATGATTTGAATGTGACTTGTCTGCTATAGGCTCATGTGTTTGAATCCATAATCCGTGTTAATGTTTGGGAAGGTCTTGGCACCTTGGAGAAAGACATGCCACAGGCGGTGGGCCTTGCAATTGGGTAGCCCTGCCCAGCTTCCTTTTACAGTTGGTCTCTTGTTCTCTCTGCCTCCGTGTTGACTGCTGTGACCTGAACTGACTTTAGTTTCTGCTGCTCATCCCTGCCTGTCCTGCCATAATGGATTCCCCTGAGGAACTGTGAGCTAATAAATCTGTTGTGTGTGAGTGTTGTCTCACAGCACCAGAAAGAAAGAAAGGGAACTGTAACACCTGGGTGTCAGTCTATGGTTGCCTATGTCACTTCTGTGGGTGTATGGCCAGCAGAACATACCTAATGGCAGCCAGAAGAAGACAGAGCGGGGGAAGGAACCTGGAACAAGACAAAATGACTAAGAAAACGCTCCCAGTGACCCACTTTTGGCATTAGTTACAAAGGTCAACTTGACAATGGAGAGCTGTTGGGTCGTATATTCACATTGGCAACTGAAGAGAACTAAGACACTTCCAGCAGTCAGGCCTCATGTTCCAGTTTCACCACCACTAAATTTTAATTCCATCAGTAATCCATTGATTAGATCACAGGCCTGATCATCCACTGACTAGATCCACCAGTTGAAGACAAGCCTTCGACATAGGAGTTTTCTGGGGGAACACTTCATATTTGAAGCATATCCGACACTATGTAAAAGAAAACACTACAAAACCTATTCTGGATCTGCAAATGAGGCCTGAACTGGGGAGGTATTTCTATGGCTCTGAGATGCTGGGGCTGGAACGAACCAGACATGTATCATCTAAGCACACACCTCTGGAATTAAAGATGCCCCAGACAGGGTGCTGAAGAGGCTCTTCTGTCTAAAGACAGTGATGAATCAGTTTCTGGTACAGCCAATGCCCATGAAGAAGTGTATCTTCTAGAGTCCAACAGCCACAAAGAGCTGTCATTCTCCAGAGTTAGTGATTTTCTTCTTTCGGGGATGGAAATTAAAGTCTTGTGGTAATTGCTGGATTGTTCTGTGACTGATTCTACTGGTTTTTGTATGCATGTGATTCACCCGAGTGAATAAATTTGGTTCAGTGAATAAAAAAAGAGTAGAATTGGCTCAATTTGTCCCTTTGCTCATTAGAGACTAATCATCAGTGAAGTATTCATTACACAAAGGGATATCCGCAACAGAGGAAATCTTCCAAAATGTATTGCTTCTACATTCTTTGTGACCGTATTTTTAATTGAGTTTACATGTATTGAAGTCTGTCAAGTGGGGGGTTCCCTGTTTTCAAGCACCATAAAAAGATTCACTTTAATCTTGGAAAAACTCATAGAAAGGTTGCTGGAGTTCATGGAATCAACAAGAAGACTTAGGACCCAGCTTTGGAGTGGATCAGCTACAGAGTCACTTACTGAGAAGTGAAGAAGGATGGGCCCTGAGGAATGACTCATTGAGACCATATGATCTTTGGTCATTATAAATGACCAAAATAGCGAGGATTCGGACTGCTTTTCAGCCTCCTCATTTGATCAACATTCCAATTTGTGAGGCAAGATTTGGGGCCCTGTGAAGTAGATACCAAAGTGAGAGGTACAAGCAAGGATAGCTTTAGAAGAGAAGCAGCTGAGGAAATGCGGGAAGGGACCTGGGAAGACTGGGAGAGTCATGGGATCAACCATGAAAGCAGGACTTTGCATGAGGGGAGAACTAGGGAACAGTACTTAAGACATTCCATGAGCCTGTGGGACAAATCCAAGGACCATCCAGAAATTCTTTGAGGAATTCACAAGGCAAAGCTATCATTAGAGTAGCTTAGTATCTCACAGGAGTGAGCTTGTTATACTTACTCACTCGCTTCAGTAGCTTGGGAGGCAGGAGGAAGAAGCGTCTCCTGCAGATAGAAGGGGAACTGCTCAGCAGTTAGAGGCAGTCAGGAGACCCCCAAACAGTGAAGAAGCCTGGGAGAGCTGCTGAACAGCCAAGTAGTTTAGTTAGGAGATCCCAGAGCAGAGAGAGAGAGAGAGAGAGAGAGAGAGAGAGAGAGAGAGAATTCATCTAGGTGCCCCAGGAAGCTGTCAGCCATGCTGTGGTGAGCTCCCCCTGGTCCTGTCAGTAACCCAAATAAACTTATTGGTTTGTTGCCAATTTGGTCTGTCGTGAAAGTCCTGTCTGGGGAGGGAAGACGGTTGTGTGGCATCTCCCCAGGAAAAGTAATTCACACAAACAGTGGGCAGCAGCTGGGGCCTTGGGTCAGTAAAGCTCTCCAGAGTTGAAGCTCTGTGGTTCTCATGGCTGTCCCAGTGACCAGGCAGGCATCGCATGGACTGTGGCGGCACTGTAGGTAGGACAGGGGAAGCCCCTGCTTACAGAATCAACCAAACATGGAAGGCATAATCATCCTGAGAGGAAGCAGGTCGGACTAGGAAGGGAACATGCCCACAAGGCTGCCAGACCCTAGTTGCACTCATGCAGCTACCTATTTAGAAATTCCTTCAAATTATCCTATTTTGCTGCTTATTTTGCCAACTATAAAATATTGTGTTTCATTTTCTTTCTCTTTTGAGACTCCATATCTATTCAAAGTGTCTTGGAGTTCTCTTTGGGACTTAACAATATCTGCCATAAATTGCTATTGGTATTTGTTTCAGAGCAGGAATCTTATAAACACTTCTATTTGTCAATAACTATATTCTGTTATTTTTGTTGCCTGTTTAACATTATCAATTATCGATTTTCTCACTGTGCAGCCGAGACTAATGTCTTATGATCCTTTAGCTTCTACCACAAGAATGTTAGGATTATAGGTGTGAACCATCATGTCTGGCTTTAACAACTTTTTCTAGCTATATTTTATGCTCATTTTAGGGTTTAACCAATCAACATTTATTATGTCTAGAATTTAAGATATTTGGCTTTGGATTTCAATATTCCATGTGATGTATTCACATTAATAAGATAACACTTTCTTTTATTTAAATATTTTAAACATTTTTAATTATTGTTTTATAGTTCCATCAACACAATAAAGGTTAAATGACTTTGATACATATTCTAGCACGTATCCTTAAAATTAAAAGTAGTAAAACAGCATCATATGTATTTGTTGGAGAGATATTCAGCACATATTGTTAAAATTTAAAAAGTTGCAAAGAATCACTATTAACTTTATATTTATTTATAGAAGTATGTATTAGATGTCATTTTTTTCATTATTTAAATATTTTAAGTTATTTTAATACTTGTGTGATAATACTTTACTGCATTGTGTGTATGTGTATGTGTGAACATATGTATATGTTGGTGTGTATACTGGTGTGCGCATGCATGTGGAGACCAGAGGTCAACCTTGGATGTCATTCCTCAGGAACTGTCACCTTGATTTTGAGACAGAGTTTCTCTACTGGGACCGGGGCTTGCCAGTTAAGCTAGGCCTGTTGTTCGGTGAGTGTCAGGGATTCGCCTGTCTCTGCTTTCCAACCATTGGTATTACAAGTATGTATCACTACACCTAGCTTTTTTTATTACGTAAGCGCTGGGATGGAACTCAAATTTTCCTACTTGTGCAGTAAACACTTACAAACTGGACTATCTTCTCAGCCCCATATGTGCTTAATTGTGTGTGTGTGTGTGTGTGTGTGCATGCGCATGTGTGTGAACACGCATATATGTGTACAAGAGGACACTTAGCATATGTGCCTTTGGAGGCCCAAGGGTGACATGGGGAGTCATTCTTGATCTCTCTTTATTGCTTTGCTCTGGGGTTTCCCAGGCTCTGCCTTCCAGGACTGGAAGTACAGACTGCTGTCATATCCAGCGTATCTGCCAGGCATTTTTATGTGGGATCTGGAGATTTTATCTCAGTTCCTTCTGTTTGCAAAGCAAAGGTTTTTAGCCTCTGAATCATCTATCCAGTCCTAGAGCAAGTCTTACATACCAACAACAGTGTCTTAGAGAAAGATATCTTGAAATATAGATCCAACTTGCACTTAATGTCTCATGACTACACACAAAAATTAATAAATTCGGGGCTGGAGAGGTGGCTCAGGGGTTAAGCCTCCGCCTTGCAGGCGGAAGGTCCTGAGTTCGGATCCCAGATCCCACGTATAGACGCCAAGCGGAAGCGGGGGCGGCCTGTGCTTCTGGTCCTGGTAGGGCGGAGCCTGTGAATCCCAGGGCAGAAGGAGGTGGAGGCGTCCATGGTGGTTCGCGAATTCGTCCATAGTTCTACACATACACAGACACACACACACACACACAGACATACACACGCACATGCGCACAGTTGAATAAATAATAAAAAAAATTTTTTAAATTAATAAATTCATTTCTAAATAAATGTTTGATATATAAAAGTAAGATTCTAGATTTTGGGATAAATATTGAAATTAGTCAACTGAACTTCCTGAATATAGTTACTAGATCTGCCTTTCTAGAGGGTTTTTTAAAAAATAGGCTTGTTGATTTTTGCACCTGTTAAACTAGAGCTGAGAAAACCTGGCAATCTTAAGGGACAGGTAGCTATTTGCATTCCACATGTTTAAGGTTTTCTATTTTAAAGTCTCAGGTCTGAAATACCTAGCAGCACAGGTCGATCTGATTGATCTAACTTTTCTACATGATTTTCTACATTGATCTACCTTTTCTAGCAGTTCTATGTGAACTGATTGATCTGCCTTTTCCAAATGACATCTCTTGCAGAGCCACATGTGCCTTCAAAGTGTCTCTTGCATCTGAGAACTAATCATTCTTTCCCATTCACTGATTGGTTTAGGCTGGACTAGGAGTTTTAAAAACATTTTACTTACTAATGAGGTAGAGTAAATGTAGGAAGAGGGTGTATTTGTGTGTGTGTGTGTGTGTGTGTGTGTGTGTGTGTGTGTGTGTGTGTAAGGGGATACAACATGATGTACATGTGGAAGGCCAGAGGAAAACTTGCAGAAGTCACTTCTCTCCTTCTGCTACATGGACTTGGCTGGACTGTGGGTGCTGAACTCAGGTTGGTAGGTTTTATACACATGTCTTTATCTGCTGAGTTATCTTGCTGGCTCTGGACCAGAATATGACACCTATCCTCTGTGCAGACAATTGGGTATCTTTTAGGAATGTAGACTTATGATACAAGTCCATCGCTGTCAGATATGTATAAGAAACAGTGACTGAAAGGTAGTGCTAGGGAGGGAATGTTGAGCTATGAGCACACAGAAGCAAAAGATATCGGTCTTTAGAGAAGGGAGAGAAAAGTGCTAAGTCAATGTAAAAGTCTATATAGCCCCAGTATAGGAAGTACAAGTTTAGTTCTCTTTTCTTTCCTTCCTCCATCCACCACCCTATAGGGTATTATCTATGGCTAAGGTTAGCCCAGAGCTTGTTGTATAGTCCAGGCTGGCCTGAACTCAAGTCTCCTGTCTCACCCTCAGGAACGCAGGGAGTGCAAGTCCTGGAATCACAGGTCTGCTGCATCACCTTTACTAGTTTAGGAGTCAGTTGTAGTTTCTTTTTGCTGCTGTGAGATTATACTCAGGCAGAGAGAGAAAGGGAGATTTATTCAGCTTATGATTCCAGAGGGGAGATAACACATTTCTATGGAAGTCACATAGCAGAGTGAATGGCTGGAGCAGAAGCCAGAAGACAGTTCAAGTCGCAACCCTTATCATAGAGGCAGAGAAAGCAAGAGCAAACTGTGAGAGGAAGCAGGGCTGGACTACCAAACCTCAAGGCCCGTCCCCTGTGACATGCCTTCCTCCAGCAAGGCTCCACCTCCCAAAGTGTCATGATCTACAAAATATTCATACCCTTTACCTACCAGAAATATCCTCCTGTTAATACTGACTAGAATGGGAATTCCAAATTTGCCTTAAGAAACTTTGGAGTTTAGGTAAAACAATAATAATTGATATTTAACTTTTAGGAATGAGTCTTAAAATATGTTTAGATGATTTTGTTTTTTTAATCTACATCATAGATATGCAAAATGAAACCATTTAGTTAGTGTTAAATGAACAACAGAAAGATTAATAATTCCCATAACAGCTGACTTGAATTTGCAATTTGCCATCTGGGATTCAGGGTATAGCTTGGAGACAGAGTGCTTGTCTCGCATATACAGAGTCCTGGCTTCTATCCCAAGAATAATAAACAAAAAAATTTTTCATACCAAAGCTGTTAGGAGATATTTGAGAAAATAGTTACAATAAAAGTTTCAATTTTTTATTTATTTTTTTATTATTATTTCCGCTCATACAAACTTAACAGGTACACGGGTCCCCTCCCTCCCTCTACCTCCCCCTGACCCCCCTGTGCCTCTCCCCTCCCTTCCCATCCCCCAGTGCCTCCCCCCCAATCCCCGGAGCATCCTTTACTAAATTTTTATTTTTTAAAAAAACATTTATTTCGTATGTGTATGTGTGTGTTGTCTGTGATGGCTGTGTTAATCAGAGGGCACTGCGTGCCTATGGAAAGAAAATCAAGACAGAAGAAAAGAAGGTAAAAAGAAAGACCGTGGGGAGAAAAGAAGAGACTGACCTCAGAAAAAAAAGTGGGAGTCTTCATCCAGGAACACCCTGAAAGTCAGAGCAGTGATATTCCGTGTCCTTGTTGCCTGAAAGGAGTGAAGAAACAGGGTCAGAGGTCCCATTCTTGCCTTCTACTTTCTGACCCAATGTGGTTTTGTGTAAGGACTCATTGAAACATTCTTCAGACTTTAAGGGTAGTTTGATTCAGACAATTTTCCAGAAAACTCGACAGGAGAGAATCCTCTTCCTTTATTCTGTTGCCAGCGTTGATGTGCATTACCACCAATCTAATAAAGCTCAGCTGCGAAACACCTACTTAGATGATGTTTTCACCACAGTTTTTGGAGAGATAACATATCCACTTGCACCACCGTCACTCATATTTGGATGTGGAATAAACTATCTCTTCTTCCTTTAAAAACTTACAGTCATAGGAGACCACAATAAAAATCTCAAACTCTTCCTTTGCAGAATTTGAGCAGGCAAGATTCTTCTCCAAGTTTCCAACTCTTGCAAATATGGCCAAGCTTCAGACTAAAACATGAGTTTGAGATCTCTTTCCCTAGCACTAGCAGTACTTGGAAACACTTCTATCATGGAATATACAAATGTGAGGATTTCATGTTAAGAAACCTGGATGTAAACCCTTAAAAGTTCTCTTCGCTGAGATATGGTTTACATGCATCTCTTTGGAAAACAAGACAACACTCCTGCTTACCATGTGAAATTTGTTGATATTGGCTAAGAGTATCACCATGTCACCAATATCTCTCTAAGGTGCTCTTCCTTTCTCCACCTCTACCCAATGGTTCATAAAGTCCTAATCATTGCGCCTTAGAAATTGGTTCCCACCTCTCCAACAACAGTAGGAGCTAACACAATGATCATCATTTCCCCCTATACCACCATATCGGCCCTAAAAATCTATCTTTCTGCTGTCAAGATCAAAACCTCTAATTCATTCTCTAATTTGACCTTTGTAGTACAATTTTGTTAGATGTCTGATTATGTTATTCCTTTTATTGTACATGTTCTGTGTTCCCCATTACTCACTGGACAGCCTCACCTGTCACTCTTCCAAAGAGTTGTTCTTCAGCATATATCAGGGGATACTGAGTATGTGCACAGAGGACAACAAATAATTATAGTTGGTGATTTGAATGAATGACTTCATTTTAATGATCATATTAATGTGTGTCAGGAAAATCAAAACCATGACTTCAGGGATATTGTCACCTAAGATGGGTTAAAGCAGGTAGCACTGAGGTAAGCTGCCTCTACAGATAAGGTTTATGCCAAGGATTGAAGCCCTGTTCCCAGGAAAAAGAGGATGCTGGCACTGCTTCTTACACAGATACTACCGCTCCTACAAATATACATGATAAGTTATGAGAACTACATAATGACTTTGCTTAAATCATCTATAACATTACAAGATAATGCCTGAGAACCATTACTACCTAATAATAAAAGACATGAATCCTCAAATTTGGTCATAAGAATGAGTCTTGAGATTGTGAACAAAAAAAAGTCCCATATAGATATATGATAATAAAACTGTGGTTAATCATAGTCAAGAAGAGATACTTAATACAATCAAAGGAAGAAAAGAAATTATAATCAAAGTAAGCAGAGGACACATACATCAGAATAGATGGAGGGAGATGCAGAACCATGGTCATACTTGCTAAGAAGGTTGAGAATTTCAGTCCTTAATGCTGCATATACTCCACCCCCTCCACCCCCAAAGGCTCATAAACCTCTACAGAAGAGGGAATGGAAAGAATGAAAGAGCCAGAAGACAGGATTTGTGAAATCCTGTCTATCAGAAGCCACACAGCAATGGCCACAAATTCACAACAGAGATGGTAACTGATACAACTACAAATGACTTAAAAGGCCAGTGATCAGCTATAAACTGATAAGAAGCACATGGGGTCCTACAAAGTTCTGATAAACACTGGGTTATCTACAGGTTTGGAAGGATGAACAGATATAACTAGCAGTGGTGGAGGAACCCACCAGGCTCCAAGAAAAAAAGATTAAAGAATCTAAATTTTATTGGGTATGTTTGAAAATTTTCCTATTCAAAAATGTCTTTTAAGCTGTGATCTCAGCACTTGGGAGATGGAGGCAGGAAGATCCCGAGTTCAGGGTCATTCTTTGTTACACAGGAAGCTCGAGGCAAGCCTGGGCTATATAAGACACAGAGAAAGAAGGAAGAGGAATAGGAGGAGGAAGAAAAGGAGGAGAAATTAGTGAAGAGGCAATAAAGCAAACAGTAGAAATTCAAGGGAAGAAAATGAAGAAAAGAGCAGAAAATTTACAACAGGAAAAAGACAGAATAATAGATCAATAGAAAAAATTAACAAGAAAGACAGACTTCTGATCAGTTGAACAGAAAATAAAGGACACAAGAAGTAAAATGATGAAAAAAGGGACATAAATACAGATAAAGCAAAACCAATATTAGAGACTTCTAAAAGCATGTAAATGCTATTTAAATATAGATGAAATGAAAATTTTCTTCAAAACTACAACTGATCTCAACTGATTCAAGAGGACTACAATAAATTAATTCAAAGTTAAAATTCTTCCCTGGAAAAAGTGCTATCTATCCATGCATATATATGTGCGAGGGATGTCCATCTGTGTGTGTCAGAGGGCAGTATGTATCCCTGTGGAGGATCAAGGGTGATTTTGAGAAATCATCCTGGATTTGCTCTATTTCCTATTTGCTTTGCTGTAGAGTTTCCAGCGCTCTGCTTTTCAGGGTGGGAAATGTAGGCCTCAGCCATTTCCGCCTGGCATTTTTAATTTTTTTTTTTTTATTATTTTTTTTTTTTTCCCCGGTGCTGGGGACCGAACCCAGGGCCTCGCGCTTGCTAGGCAAGCGCTCTACCACTGAGCTAAATCCCCAACCCCCCGCCTGGCATTTTTATGTGGAATCTGGCTAGCTAGGCAAGCGCTCTACCACTGAGCTAAATCCCCAACCTCCCGCCTGGCATTTTTATGTGGAATCTGGCATCCCAGTTCAGATTCTTCAGCTTTCAAAGTAGTCTTAACCCCTGATCCATCTCTCCAGCCCTGAAATTTAATATTGGATCGAATTGCACTTCATTTTTTTCTTTTTTTTTTTTAATTATTTATTTATTTATCGTGTGTGTGGATTAGAGGCCACTGTATGTCCCTGTGGAAGACCAAGGGTGACTTAGGGAATCATCATGGATTGCTTCTACCCGCTTCTTGCTTTGCTCTGTGATTTCCCAGACTCTGCCCACTAGAGCCCAAAGTGCAGGCCACCGCTGCTGTTTCTTCCTGGTGTTTTTTATGTGGGACCGAATCCAAACTCAGGACCTTCTGCTTGTGAGGCAGTCTTAATACCTGAGCCATCTCTTCAGCCCTGAATTGCATTTCTAGATGAATCAATACAATAATATTGAAACCCTTAAAATTTTTTTAAATAACTTATATTTATTTAAATTTTTCTTATTTTGCATGTGTGTGAGTGTGTGTGTGTGTGTGTGTATCAGATGGCACTGTGTGCACTTATGGAGGCCCAAGGGTGACTTCAGGAATCATCCTGGATTGCTTCTACCTCCTTTTCACTTCACTCTGGGATTTCCAAGGCTTCACCTATGTAGCATCACATCTTGTCTTAAAACAATAACATCAAACAAAACAAAGAAATAAAGAAAAAAAGAAAGAAAAGGAGATTACAGAATGAAGACCTATATCTTGTTTGATGTAAAATTTCCTTTTCAGCTAATAAATTAATCCAAACTCATAATTTGTCAAGTGAAAACTAAAATTTACTTGAAGAGATGCTTTTGAAGAAAAAGGCACAGGAGCTGAGCGTGTGACCCGCACCGATAATCCTATTACTTAGGCACCAAGGTAGGAGGATCATGAGTTTGAGAACGGCCTGGGCTACAGCAGGGAGTTCCTGTCTTTATGTGTGTGTGCATGTTTTGCATGTGGGTATGTATGTATGTGTGCCTGTGCGTGTGCATGTGTGTGTTCATGAGGGCACTTGATTGTGTGTGCACAGGGTGACACTGGGAATCGTCTGGATTGCTCTACCTTCTCATTGCTTCCCTCTGGGATTTCCCAGACTCTACCTTCCAGGGCTGGAATTACAGACTGCTGTGACATCTAGCCTGACATTTTTATGTGGGACCTGGGGATCCAACTCAGGCCCTTCTGCTTTCAAGGACAAGACTTTAAACCTCTGAGCCATTTCCCCAGAGCAATACCCCATCTTTTTAAAAATGAGCACAGGAAGGGTCAGTGAAATAGATCAACAGGTGAGTCACCTACTGGAAAACCTGGCAACTTGAGTTCAGTCCCCCAAAGCCCATGTGGTGGCAAAAGAACTGATTTCTCTGAAAGTTGTTCTCTATTCTTCATCCATGTGCCATGACCTGAGTGCAGTCTCCCAATCTCTTCCTTCTTTGAAACAAACAAACAAACAAACAATGCTTGCTTCCACAGCACTTATACTAAAATTGGAGCTATACTGAGAAGATTAGCATGGCCCCTGAAGTGTTCCATAATAAAAAAAATAAACAAACAAATAAAACTATAAAATGGCGAAGGAATTTCCCCTATCAAATAAGAAAAATAACTATAAAGGCTTGATAATTACCACAAACAGTGATTCAGGGGTAGGAAAATAGATCTGTAGCACCAAATAAGGAGTTGCAAAATAAGCTACTTATACATTAAAAGTGCATGTGATGTTAAAAGATCACTGGAGAAAGGAGGAACTCCTTAATAATCAGGGCCAGACAATCTGTCTAATCATATAAACACTACTCACTAACTTCAGGAAAGAATTTCTGTGGAATAAAGATGACTGTGTTAGTTCCATCTTCCATTGTGGGATAAATACAGAATTCAGACTTGGGTCTCTGTTTACAATCCATTATGATTGGCAGAAGAGTTCATACCAACATTAGGAGCTGAGGGTCCTGCCCACACTATACACAGAGAAAGGACTGAAAAAAGGGCACACTTTCTAGCTCGACAATCTGTCAAAGCCATGTAGTTCTCTCTTCACCTGATCCACAGGCCAAGGAGTGATCCCACCCATGTCAATTAGATAATCACCCCATATCAGATTATCTCCCACAAGTTTGCTCAGCGCTTGCTTTACTAAGTAATTCTCCACAGGTGTACCAAAAGGCTCAATTATCAGTTGTTGAATTGACACCTGTACCTAACTTGAAAAATGACAGAAAAACACAACGGAAGACATGAGAAGGCCAGTCACAGAAGAAACTCATGAAAACTCCTGGAATCAGAAGTGTCTGCTATCACCAAATATCATCAGAGTTTCTGATGACATCATATGCTGATGTAGACATGGAATAGAACAGAAATTAATATACGAATGGTTTCACACTTAGGAAAACATTACTTCTATTATCATTTGTAACAGCAATTACTTAGAAACCATCTAAATGTCTATGAGCATAAAGCATAAAATGTGTATGAGCAAAATAGATCCTGATATGGTCAATTGTGTAACTAAGTCCTCTTAACTGAAACAGTCTCACCTGGAAGGAGGAAGGTGGCTTGTAAGACTTAAGCTAGCAAAACTTATGAAGCACAGGAAATTCACAGAATTTACAGAACCCAAGAAGCTCAGAAAGTTACAAAGTACAAGAGACCTCTCTCTCCAAGTTATATGAGCAGTGAGCAATTACTGGCGGGAGGATGCACTGGGAGACTCTACTTCCAGGCTGGGCAGGGAGCTGTAGGGATGGAGCTTTCATGAGCTTTCACCTCTGCTGGGCGAGCTTTTTGGTCACACAGTTAGTTGCCTGTGAGTCACCCAAGCTCCTGAAAGTAACCCCAGTTACCTCTTTGGTTGCCTAAACTAGACTGGGTTTGTCTTCAGTTAATAGATGCTTGTTCACATAATTTATATTAAAAAATTTTATACAGCAACCCAAATGAGTGAAAATGAGCTATGTCAACACAGACAAATGTTAACATTGATGGAAGGATATTATGCTGTTATTAATATGAAATGTAAAATGTAGGGTGTTTTATTATTATACATTCATGGGTAATAAAGCTATACAATGATGAAAAAGGAAAGCCATTTGGTGCACAATGGTCCATGCATGATAGGCAGAGGGTGAAGATGTGCATATTTATAACTCTTAGCAACTCCTACACATGTACCCAAGAAAATAGGGCAGTGGGTGTGGTTCAGTAATATGCTTGAGGCCCCATTCCGTCCCAAGAGGTGGAGGAAGCAAACTATTCAGGTGTGCGTTAGTGGAGATTGAACCCACAGCCTTGCACATGCCAGGCAAAAGTTTTCCCACAGACCCACACCTACATGTTTTTAATGCCTGAATAGTCTTCCTCTTCTGCTTTTAAGCTTTGGAAAGAAAAAAAAAAAAACACTTACATGGCCTATTTCTCCTATTTAGGTATGTCAGTAAACAAATGACATTGACAATTAAAAATGGAAAGCAGCAAATGAAAAAATGTTAAGAACTGTATGCTAATCCAGTTTTTAATTTGTTTCAGTGCTAGGAAGAGAACTTTGACCTTGTGGAGCTGAGCGTAAACTGTTGCAGTGAGCTATACTGCAGTCACGTATACTCAGCCTTTCTTGCACTGTTCTGTTTTCTCCAATATTCTATGTGATTCTACGGTAATAGTCTTTGAAATCAAGAGAGAAAGTGCCAAAGGGAAATCTTTAAATTAGACCCTAAAATAAAATGATATCCCTCAAAAGAGGAGCTGGCTGGTCTAGTCGCAGTCCCATGACAATCACTTTGATTTCCTTTATTTCCCTTTTAATAAGGTCAATTATATTAAAGCCAAACAGCAATGGTTTCTCCTATTTCCTTCCTTTTCCATTTTCATGTGTATGTGTATACGGGGTGTGTGCTAGTGTGTATGCATGTTTGAATGTGGGTGGGTGCACATATGTGTACAGCCACACATGAGTGTGTGCATGTGGAGACTCAAAGGCAAAGCTAGGGATCCTCTTTGGTTTCCCTTCCTCTGAATCTTTTTTTTAAATGTTGTAGAAAATGTTCATTTTTTTTATTATTTATTCAATTGTGCGTGTATGCATGTGTGCGCGTGTGTGTGTGTGTGTGTGTGTGTGTGTAGAACCACGGATGAATTCGGGAACCACCATGGACGCCTCCACCTCCTCCTTGTTTACTCTGCCCTGGGATTCACGGGCTCCGCCCTACCAGGACCAGAAACGCAGGCCTCCCCTGCTTCCGCCCGGCGTCTATATGTGGGGTCTAGGATCCGAACTCAGGACCTTCTGCCTGCAAGGCAGAGGCTTAACCCCTGAGCCACCTCTCCAGCCCCCTCTGAATCTTTTGAGCCTTGACCTCTAATTAAACACAGAACTTGCCTATAGAACTGGTTAAGCTAGCAAGTTTGCTTTGGGGATTCCTAGGTTCTGCCTTCCCTCACTGGAATTACAGGCCGCTACCATGCCCAGGCATTTTACATGGGATCTGGGAACCTGAACTGCTCTGTTGCTTATACAGCAAGCTCTTTACCTGCTCAGCCATCTTTCCAGTCCCAAGAATGTTTGTTAATGTTGGGTTTTTCAAGTTAAAAGGTGGCTGCATGCTTGAAGACAGAATAGAGTTAAAGAAAACCTAAGAAAAGCAAATTGGTTTTGTGAGACATGGAAGTTAGAGTTACTTAGTTTTATGAAATTATAAAGAACGTTTCCTAATGAAATGTACATGCCAGAGTCAGACTTGATGCGTAAGAAGCCTAGGGCACAGGAGGATGCCAGGTACATCTGCACACAGCTGTTTCAGTGACTTTGTGTCCTCCTAACAAACTTCCCAAGCCACTGTAGGGCCCTCTGGTTGGTGACAGTCTCAAGCACTGAGTGGCGGCTGGACTCATGAATGAGGCTTTGTTCAGGCAGTTGTGCTACGGTGCAGGCACTGGCCAGCCCAACACTTGCCATTTAAACCTCTCTTGGCTGAGATTTATAACTTGGCTGGAACGCTTTATTCATCACACAACTTGGTGTCAAAGGATTGCTTTCTGCAAATTCTGAGAACACTCACAGCAAGCAAACAAATCTGATATTTTAAGGAGAGTTTAGTTTTCTCCTGTCACAGGTCATTCTCTTATTTGGGGAGGGAAAAGGACAGACTTAGTAAAGTGGATGCTATCGATCTGATGAAAACTCATGCTCTGGGCAAGCAAGTGTTACATAAAGAAGCTTTATTTCTATTTGGAATCTAGCAAGAACTAAAATATTTGATTGGAAAAAGTGAGGTAACTTGTTTTTGGAGAATTTTCTCAAAGAAAAAGTACCTGGGATCCGATTTTAAAAGTTTAAAAATGACCTGTGGTTAAAAAAAAAATCCCTTAATATTCTAAGCTATGATAATTTACATTTTTAAATGTCCCTCTCTTTCTCCCCCCCACCCCCGTGTATATGTGTGTGTGTGTGTGTGTGTGTGTGTGTGTGTGTGTGTGTGTGTGCGTGTGTGTGAGATGGCATGTGCTTGGAGATAAGAGGACAACTTGCAAGAACCTGTTTTTATCTTCCACCATGGAGGTTCTGTGGATTGAACTCAGATGGTCAACGTTAACGGCAAGCACCTTTACTCATTGAGCTATCTAGTCACCCCTTCCTAAAATATTTTTTTAAAAAATCATACAAACCTCATTTAAAAATCCTATTTAACCATGACTAAGGATGAGGTCACTGGGCCCATCCTTCCACGAGGAAGGGCTGTACCCACTATCTCCTTCTTCAGCATTTTCTCCAGACCCACACAATGTCCAAAGCCAAACAATTCAGTGCTTTCATTTAAGATTGTTTTACCACTGGAGCAACACAGAACATAAATGATTTATCTACATTCAGTGCTACTTTTAAGAGATCTCAAATTAAGGTTTAAAGCTCCTTTTTAATACCTAGGTGGGATGTATGTATGCTTCTTCTGGTGCTGGGGAGAGAAGCCAGGGCTTGTGCTTGAACAAGTGCTCTACTGCTGAGCTAAATCCTCAATGTCATGACAATCTTTTCTAATGCCGGCATGTTTAAGTCTGTTAACGTCAGGTGTTGGGTAGTACGCCACTTGAAGGCTAAGCATTGAGTAAATGTTTTTAAATTCTTTTTTTTTTTTTTTCTTCAGTACTGGGTATTAAACCCAAGACCTCATGCATGCTAGGCAAATACTCTCCTGCTGAGGCATATCCTCAGCCCACAATTAATTTTCATGTTTCAGAAGAGATAGTAGAATGTAGAGTCATGCTGCAATAAGGCCCTAATGTAACACAGGCTACTTTGAGGTTTTATGGCTTTATTACACATAATCATGCCATAAAATGATAGACAATTCAGTTGGAAGTGTCAGGTGGAAAACAGTTCATTGACTGAAAGAAATTACCTCAGACAGAACAAGTACTACTACTAGTCATTGGACCTTAATGAATGACTGCTGAAAACATCCGTGGGAAAAGAACAAAAGATTTAAAACACTTTATTTGTGTGAGACCCCGGAAGAAATGTAAACACGTTGAAATGTTTATATGCAATATAAATAGATGCTTTGACTTTTACAAAAATTTGAATTCAAATTGGAATGGTCAATTCTGTAAGCAATTTTATAACACAAACAAAACCTCTTTGAAATGCAGTATCAATAACCTTTATCTGTATGATTTAGTGTTCATTTAATCTCTGTCATCAAGTTTTCTTGACAAAGGACATTTAGATATTGTAAATCTATTCCTTTTTTCTGGACATTAGCAAAAATCAACCTAAAATTTGATTATTTATAATTATTTTTATAGCATGTTCTCCTATTTTAAATCTTTTGAAGCAATAAAGTTTTGAAAAAAAAAAATTGTTTTTATAGTATTGCTGATTTAAAACAGAACGTTTATTCAAAATCTTGTGATTCCTTGTGATGTCCACAAGAACTGACCTCTGAGAGTGTGTGTCCCCAAAGCACTATGTTAAAGGCTTAGTTTCAGCATGGTGCTACCAGAAGGGGTCTTGCAGGTGGTCACTGGGGACATCTTGAGTGGGGACTCTTGCTCTTCTGTTTCCTGGCTCATGATGAGGCAAATGATTCTGGTCTACTTTTTGCTCCATCCATCATGTGCTGTCTTGTACAGGCCCAAAAGTAATGAGGCCAACCAATCACAGAATAAAATTGGTAACACTGAAACAAGCTAAAATTTTCCTTTAACCGTCAGTTAACACGGAAGACTGGGAGGAGGAGCAGAGTACGTTGCTCACATAGACACACAGCGCCGAACTAAGTGTGGAAGGGGTCAGGCAATACTCATCAAGGCTGTTCCCCTTTCACCAATAGTCCAGAATAGTTATAGAGCTCTTTTCTTCTTTTTTTTCCTGAAGCTGGCCTGTCAGTGAGTTACACTCCAAACCCCTACATAACTCTTGATGTTACTGTCTGATTAGGCAAAGAAAAAAAAAGTGAGGAGAGGAAGGGAAAGAAAGAAAAAAAGAAGAAGAGAGGAGGGGAGAGGGAGGGAGGGGAGGCCAGGGGAAAAGAAAAGGAAACAGGATAAGGACTGGAAGGGAGAGAAATGAGATCAGAAGGAGGGGTGATGGAGAGGGAGGCAGAGTAGCAAGAGAGTGGCATTTGTCTTGTCATCAGTGATGGGGCTCAAGATCCTACCCAGGCGCCATCTGGAAGAAGTCCTTTCAACTCACTGCTATGGCCTCTAATTAGATACCTACTGCTGCATAACAAGCTAACCCCAAACCATCTCACATAGTTTCTGAGTGCCAGGAATCCAGGAGCAGATGAGGTGAGGCACTGGGGCTCAGTCTTACATGAGGCTGAGGTCTGGTTTGTTATCTCAACAGCCTTAACAGGGACTTAAATGATGTGCTTCCAGTATGGAACTTGGCTGTTGGCAGGCAGCCTCAGTTCCTTACCGAGTGAGCCTCTTAATAGTCTGATGAATAGTACTCTTCCAATATGGCTGCAGAATTCTGAAGGAAAGACTAATTCAAGACAGAGCAAGTAAGAAGCATTAAATTGAGGTTTTAGGTGAATATTTACTGTTATGAAAGGATATCAAAATTCTTTGTTATAAAAGAATGAAATCACACATTGGTTATATAAATGAATGCCATCTTGGATCAAGAGGAATGGAGGGATAAATAAAGGACATATCTGGGTGATAGAACTATAGATATGTGTTCCACTTGCTTTTCTATATTTTCTATATTAAACAAATAAACATGGATTGCTTTTGTCATCAGAAAAATGAATTTTTAAATTTTTAAATTTTAAATTTTAAATTCTCAATTGCAACTAGCATGTGTCCTAATTTTTAGTAATTTACACAAAAGTTCCCTATGTTATTCACAGTTTTTCCCCATCCCCATCCCCATCCTTAATAGCCAGGACTACAGCTCCTAGCTCTCTACCCCCATATCTTTGTTCCCATTTCCCACTCCTCCCTTCCCCATAGGAAGCTAGTCAAAACAGCTAAGTGCTCACTTAGAAGATAAGCAATAAATCTTGTTTTAAGCAAAAATAATAATAATAAAAAAAAACCCTTACATGGCGTGCAGGAAGAAAACTTGCCCAGACCAGCAGCCCCTTTACAGACAAGTTCCAGCATTTCTTTTATTTTTAAAGAAACCTTAGGTTGGGAATGGGAAGGACTGTTTCAGCAAATTTCTAACCCACCAGGCCTGTTGTTGCTTTGTTTTTCTTTCCAATTCCAGCTTATACTTTGAATAACCTGAAAGCAAAGCATTTCTCACATGGCAAGAATAACATTCTGAGTTATCTAAATTCCAAGACGAATATCATTTTGGATGCCACAAACTTTGGCCTTGTCAGATTCTCAATGTCAAGCTGTAATTTTCCTCCTCTAGTTTTTTTTTTTTCTTTCACCCAAGGTCTTTATATGAACAACATAAGAAACTAAGCAGGAAGTGACAGCTCTCTGATCTAGAAATTAGGAGGAAGAGGGGAACAGATGACAGAAGGAAGTCCTAGTGTTTTGTTTCTGCTAATCAAAGTTACACATTAAAAAATCCTTCTGGTATCCTAACTAAAAGATCAAATGTCACAGAAAGGCACAGTATATTTTTCCAGCTGTCTTTGGACCTTAGGAAGGGACAACATGACTATTTCCTATAATCCACTGTTTTAAAAGAGGTCCACACAGAAAGCTGTATTATGATTTTGCAGGAAACCATTCTGTTTTCTTAGGAGATACATGCTTCCATATTTAAGAATAGCCTATCATAATGTCGTCAAGCAATACAAATGATTCAGTGATTTAAAAAGCACACACAAAGCGGGACACAGTAGCATTGCCTGTATAGTCTGACCTCCTTGGGAAGCTGCAGCAGGGGTATCTACATAACCCAGAAGTTTGAGGCCAGCCAGCATGGGCAACAGAGTGAGACAACTAAAATGAAATGAGATAAAATTTAACAAGAGGTAAGGATGAAAGGAATGTGACAAAATGTAGTAACTGTGGAATCCAAGTGGATTATCTGTTGGAGCTCATTGTACATTCTTTACAACTCCTCTGTACATCAGAAATTTTATAAAGTAAACTCCAGGGCAAGGAAAAAGAAGAGGTGCATTTTAAGCACAGCTCCTACATAATGCTCTAAGGAAGATTTGATTTACATTCTTAGGCACCCAAAACGAAGGAAACTCAGGCTATATGTCATGGCTTGGTTGAATACCAACAGATTTAAAGTTATAACAAGAGCATTTTCTATAGCAAATAGAAAAGAACAGCTTTTTGCTTTGTATTTCTGAGTACTACTAAGAACTAGTTTTATTTAAAAACCTAATCAAAAGTAAATTGCTTAATTCCTTTATCAGAGTAATGGTCTTCAGAGTTTGAGTTTACTACAAAGTATTCAATGAACTGCAGAGGATGGACCATACAATTACCAACTTTTTCACTTTAGCAAATGAGGATACACAGTTGTATCATCGACAACTATTATTATTTCAAGAGAAGATTTTTTGTGTATCTACTGTGTGTGTGTGTGTGTGTGTGTGTGTGTGTGTGTGTGTGTGTGTGTACGTATGTCGACATTTATGTGGGTGCATGTGTCTTCTTTGGTCACTCTCCACCTTATGTACTGTAGAGTGACCCGCTCTTGAGCTCAGAGTTCACTGATTTGGCTAGTCTGGTTAGCCAGTCAGTTTGCCTGAGGGATGCCCTATCTTTGCCTCCCTAGCAGAGGATTACAAGTGAGTCACTGCACACACCTGGTGTTTCTGGAGGAGCAGAGCATCACATACTCAGGAACTCATGTTTGCCCAGCAAGAGTTTTACCAACTGAGTCATCTTTCCAGCCCCGAGGAAGAATATTTTAACAGAAAAAAATTAGGAGGATGCAACCTCATAATAATAAAAACAGTTCTTCAGAGGAAAAACTGTTACACACACACACACACACACACACACACACACATACACACACATCACTGCATTTCTTCAAGTAAATTCTAATAAAATAGAGTATACGGTACTTCAGAACTGCCAGGAATCACTCATGTTTAATTCTCATTTAAGTTAATTAAATTATTGTGTGATTTTTCCTGAGGAAATATGAACAAATATCCAGAAAGGGCACCATGATGGACAAACAAATCCAAAATAATTCTATCCAAATCTAATTGGCGAAGCCAAGAGTTTACTTGGGTTATATAAGAACATGAATAATTCCAAGGCAGGTGTGGAAAAGCCCACCAGAGTGACTGATAACTCGAGAATTTACAGGTAGTTCCACCAAACAGTTTTCTCTCCCCTAGAAACTGCCTACTGCTTAGATATCCTTGAGGAGGGGCCTTGTAAGCTTTGTTATTTTGACTTTTGATAGCTTCCTGAACTTTATAAGCCTCCCTCCTCTCTCTAAGAGAGAATGCTTGGATTTAGGGGAAATAGGTATACAACAGTTATATGATCTACTTCATGGCCTTGGAATGTGTGCTATATACATTATTTTTGTTACTACCTATTATTAATACACTGATTCTTTTAT
Organism: Typhlomys cinereus; assembly: GCA_023101885.1. Classification (NCBI taxonomy): domain Eukaryota; kingdom Metazoa; phylum Chordata; class Mammalia; order Rodentia; family Platacanthomyidae; genus Typhlomys; species Typhlomys cinereus. The sequence goes on from JALPQD010000192.1 coordinate 2,897,315, forward strand.
CTATTAACAAATTCTTCTTATGTTTTAAGTTTATTATTTTTATATTAAGCACTGTTAAAGATATTTTATATGTGTGTGCATGTATGTATGTATGTATGTGTATGCATGTGAACAAGAGGATACTTGAGTTGTATGAGACTGTGGAGGCCCAAGGGTGATTTCAGGAATCATCCCGGATTGCTCCACTTCCTTATTAATTTGATTTGGGATTTCTCAGACTCTGTCTTCCAGAACCAACATTACAGGACACCACCATGTCCACCTGGGATCTGAACTCAGATCCTTTAGCTTCTGAGACAAAAATTTTAACCCCTGAGCCATCTCTTCAGCCTACTGCTGAAGATTATTAAGTAGAAAAAATGGCCTCTTTCCTTATGGAACACATATATGAAAACACATTGAACACATAGCCATACCATGAAAGGGAACATGCGGGTGACAGAAGCCAAGGCTGGATAGAGAAAGCTTTGCAGAAGAGATGGCATTGAAGTTAAATATGGAAAGATGAAAAGATTTCAATAGCTCATATTGGACTCTCCAAGGGTGTCACAGGAAGATCAGTAAAATTAGCCCAATCAATAAGCCTTGGAAAGGATTATGTTTCAAGTCCTTTGGCTTGATATGTGCAGGTGAGTACTGGACAAATGAAGTCAGGCCACTGCAGAGGAGCTTCAAAGTGAAGGCACAAGTTCAGACTGTGAATCTGGGAAGCCAGCAAGGGGATGGGGTGGGCTGATTTTTAGTTTGCAGTGTTGCTCTTCTCGAGAAACTGTAAGGAATTCCTCAGTCCTTCGAGTGTTCATTTGCCTTCTATGAAATGAGGCTAAACGATATAATATGACTGAAATAAATATGATGCAGGATTTGAAAGGCCTCACACATATGCCTGAACTCTAAAGTTCATCTGCTTTGAGTTTAGGAAAATAAATGCACTAACGTGAAAATCCAAATGAGAGAAAGAGAGAGGGGGGGAGGAACACAAGAACTCTCTGGAAATGGAAAAGAATAAGAGGCAGTGAAAGATACGTGAGTTGTTTGGATACAGCCTGGAGCGAGAGGGAAGCTTTGGCTAACACATTTTAATCAAACAGTGGTGAAGCCTGCAGAATTTGGGAGACTGGAATTGGAGGCCAACTGAAAGGTCTACTTTTTAAATTATTAATTTTGTTGAATTTGAGGTCCCAGGACTATATGTAAATGTGCAGCAGACTTCAATAAAGTAGAGAGGGGTTGGGAGCTAAGGCAGAGAGACTTGCTTGTGCAAGAAGAGCTGAGGCCACAAAGAGGTCATTGTGAGAGTCCAAGTGGCAGCACACACCTGTAGCCCCAGTAAAGGGGAGGGAGACAAAGGACTGACAGCTTGAGGTCAGCCTGGGCTACATCGAGAGACCCTGGTTCAAAACTCTATCATCCACCCCTGAAGAGGTCACCGTGAAGCCAAAGGAGAAAGAAAAGAGGAAAGAAAAGTGAAAACTAAGCAAATTCTCCACTGAACACAGGAGCACAGGACTGAAAAGTGAAAGAAAGAGGTGCTGACTGGAGGACCGCAGAACCTTCCAGAAGACGGATTTCAGAGCAAAAGGGCACTCGTAAGTACCACATGCCACTGAGGCCAAAGGAACACCCCAATACTATATAATGACTTCAGGAGAACGGTCTCAGTAGCATGATGTGAATAAAAGCGATATTTCTAAGAGAGGGAATATCAGCTAGAAGAGCTATTAATTATTTTGGATAAAGATCATACAAATCAAAATGAATTAAAAGCCATCAAATCATATCAAATCAGTTCTTTGCTCTAGTTCCTTGTGCAACTTGTAATATCCAGCATACTGTTTGTTGGGGTTCAAGACCAGGGTCGGGGCTGGAGAGGTGGTTCAGGGGTTAAGCTTCTGCCTTGCAGGTGGAGGGTCCTGAATTTGGATCATAGACCCAACGTATAGATGCTGGACGGAAGTGGGGGCGGCCTGCGTTTCTGGTCCTGGTAAGGCGGAGCCTGTGAATCCCGGGGCAGAAGGAGGTGGAGGTGTCCATGGCGGTTCTACACATACACGCACGCACGCACGCACGCACGCGCACATGTACACATGTGCACACAAGCACAATTGAATTAAAAAAAAAAAAAGACCAGGGCAGACTACATGCATGTACTACCACTGAGCTACATCCCCAGCCAATGAATGTATCTATTTTTTTTTCACTGCCGCACTAAAACTATTCTGTTTTTCTCATTTTTCTTGATCATATGCTCTTTCAGAGATCTCTACATGTGCTGCAGTAGAGCCCTATGTATCTTTTACTATCTCAGTCCTATACTGGTGGACACTGAAGATAGGTCCAATTACTCTTCTGTTTCTGTTGCTGTGATAAAATACAACTTAAGGGAGAGAGAATAATTATTTGGTTTACCGTTCCAGAAGGGATAGAGTCCATCAGGGCATGGTAATAGGCATTACAACAGCCATCAGTGGGGAAGAAGGTGGGAGCGAGGAAGCAGGAGGAAAAAAGAATGAAAGCTCATGAGTGAAGGGATATAGGGCTGGGTTACCAAATCTCAAGGTCCACCCACAGTGCCATACTTCCTCCAGGGAGGCTCTATCTCCTAAAGAGTCCATAATCTTCCCAAACAGCACCATAAGCTAAGGACCAGTGTTCAGACACATGAGTCAGTCGGAGACAACTCACATTCCAACCACAATAGGGTTTTTTTCCATTCAATTGATAAAAAGTTAAAAAAAATCTTCCTGGTTTAACTAAGTGGCATTGTAAAACTCTAGATTTATATAGCTTTTGCTGACATGTTGACTAAATATAGCAGGACTTCTGTATTCCCCAACAAATAGCTGTATCCATCCTGCACCCTCCAGAGTCCTTCCCTTTTTGATTTGTTCTCTGTCCTCACTGGAGGGTCCTACTTCCTGCTCTGCAGCTGTCATGGTTTGAAATGTGAGTTGTTCCTCACAAGTTCATGTGTTTGAATTGTTAGTTGTTCAGGAAGGTCATGGCACCTTTAAGAAGCAGAGTCTTGCTGAAGGAAGGCAGTCACAGGGGGTGGGCCTTGACGTTGGTTAGTACCACCCTACCTCCAGGAGAGGTCTGCTCTTGCAGTTTTGCAGGTCTCAACCTTCCTTATGGATGTGACGGAGGCTGCCTTCGGCTTCTGCCAGTTGGCCATGTCTTTTCCACCATGAAGGACTGTATCTCCCTTCTGGAACTGTAAGCTGAATAAATCTCCCTTTTCTCTTTAAGTTGTTTTAGTTTGACTGTGGTCTCACTGCAGCAGAGTAACCAACACAGCCGCTTACCCCACAACCTCTCTGCACAAGTTTGTAGTAAAACTCCATGGAAACACAAAAGTAACTTCTGCTTTGAAGATTCAGATCCTGACTAATCTGACCTTTAGCTGTAACCTCATAAGAGACAAGGAGGCTGTCTTCCTACCGGGTAGACTGTTGTCACTGAAGGTACCTAAGAAGTTGCCTGGGCCTAGCTAGTTTTCTATCAGTGAAAAAGCTCAAAGCAGACAGGTAGTATGTGTTCTGCCAAATCACGTGGCAGGAATTAAGGACAGTACTGATCTGGTTAACTCTCAACACCTTTACTGACTTTCCGTGGTGTTTGAAAATATTGGTATCTTTGCCTACTGACTCTGAGACTGTGGTTTGTACAAGGAATAAATAAAGAAAAGTGTCCTCAGATCTGGGGGGGGGGGATCCCAGTCTGTACCTGGGAACCTCAGGGCCAGGTTTCTGCCTTGGGTGCAGACACTGACTCATAATGTGACTCTGGGAAGCCATGTGGCCTCTCTGTGTTTCCATCATTCCAGCCACACACTTGGCATCATACCACACTGGAACTTTTGTGAAGGCTGATGAGGTAATCCCAATAAAAGCTGGCCAGCTCTTCAGAAGGCCATAACTGTGTTCTGTCTAGAAATGATACACGGATGCTTCTATCTTTATTGTCTTATCAGATGCTACCAACACAGCAAGCTAAACTTCTGTCGTCTTCGATTAACTGAGCATTCCCTCACATCCCACTTTTTGGTCATTTCGTGTGTGTGTTTGAGCATGTGTGTGTTGATATGCTCATATACGCGTGCTCATGGTTGAAACCAGGGCCTTGCACATGTTACCACTGAGCTTTATATCCAGTATCCATTCTTAAACTAGTTGCTTCGACGTCTACATTCTAGCTCTTAGAGTTTCAAAACATGAGGTCTTCACTTACATAACCCTTCTCCTCGGTTTCAGCCATCAAATGAGGATAATAATAGGGTGTGGTGAGAATTAAATGAGTTAATATATGTAGAACACAGTCTGGTGCATAGAAAGTGCCTAGTTAATGCTAGATGCTATCATCACAGTCAACTGAGAGAAGATGGTATATGATAGCACGTGCATACATCCTTTCTACTTGAGAAAATATCAGGTCTTGTATCTTATGGTATTCTTTTCTCCTTCCTTCCTCCCTCCCTCCCTCCCTCTTTGTTTTTCTCTTTTTTCAAGACAGGATCTCATGTAGCCAGGGTGGCCATAAACTCCTTATGTGGCACATGACGGCCTGGAACTCCTGATCATTCTGCCTTCCCCTCCCAAGTGCTGATATTACAAGTGTGCATGCATGACCACACCTAGTGCTAGGAATCAAACCCAGGGCTTCCTGCATGCTAGGCATTCACTCTACCCACTGAGCCTCATTCCTAGTACATAAGAATAACAAAGCTGGAGCATTCAGACCAGAGTCTCCATATCCATGTTTTCTCATTAAGTCTGCTGCTTGCTGGCTTGTTTTTGTTTTTGAGGTGGAGTTCTCATGAAGTTCAGGCTGGCCTCAAACTCATTAGGTATTCCAGAATGACACTGAACCTCTCGATCCTCCTACTTCAGCTTCCCAAATGCTGGAATTAGAGGCCTATGCCATGCCTAGCTTAAGAATTTGCTTCTGTGCTAGAGACATTGCTCAGGGTTTAAGTCTTTTCCTTGAAAGCAAAAGAACCTGGGTTTGCATCCCAGATACCATGTAAAAACACCAAGGTGGTGACCTGCACTTCTGGCTCTGGAAGGCAGAGCCTGGGAAATCCCAGAGCAAGGCAAAAAGGAGGTAGAAGCTATCCAGGATGATTCCTGGTCGCTCTTGAGCCTCCATAGGCATACACAGTGTCCTCTGATACACACATACACAAATTAAAAATCTTTAAAAAAAAAAGAGAATTTGTTTCTGGTTCAGCACTGAATTCTCAGCCATGTGGGTATTCCATCAATATTGACTGATGATTGAATGAAAAAAATGAATGATCATATAAATCTATTCAAAGACTAAAACAGAGGATGACCATGAGGAAAGAAGTCTATTTGACATTTTGGAGTTTCCAAGAAACAGGAGAGAAATGAAAGAGAGAGAGAGAGAGACAGAGACAGAGATAATTGAATGTGCTGGAATAAGAGTCACTGTCATCTGATGGACGGAGACCCTGGACCTGGAAATGAAAAGTAGAGGGACAGCTTTGAGGTTGGACCAGCAGGCCCAGAGAATCACTGGGTTTTGTTTTTGTTTTGAACAGTAAGTTATCTTCAGGAGGCAATGGAGAGCATTTCTTTTTGACAGTGATAGTCTGCAGAGATTTCCAGCTTCTCAAAGGATCATTCTGAAGGTGTCACAAAGAACACCCTATTTCGAGTGTCCGCCGCCCTGAAAATGAATCCTCCTTCTTTGTACTCAGGGTGTTTCCCTGTTAATAACAACCTCCTACTATGACCCCACGTTGTTTCGCAGTCTCCCTGGAAGTAAAAGCCTCTCATTGTTTTGGCACTTCCCCTGTTCCTAAATTCTCCCCTTCTCTTTTGGGGTCATAGTAATGTTATCCTTGCTAAAGCATCACCTGAACCAAGGGACAAGTGAGAGCAGCTGTCTTTGTTTTCTTCCCTTCCTCTAGCTTATTTAGGTTGAAAGCACTTTCAGTGAGATTCAACCAGCATTTATCCAGTACTGTATCTCAGAAAGGTGCAAGTGGTAGAATGGTGACCAGCCCTGATCTCTGGCTTTTGAGAATCTTGTATTTTCATGCAAACTAGTATAACTGACACACTATTTCAGCATCTCTCGTCAACCTTTCTTTCTAGGGTATGTTTTTTCTTAATTTGATCCTTCTGCTCTAGAATCAAATTGAAGTTGGATTTGAGAACATTAGATTTAATAAGTTTCCCAAAAGCCTTCTCATTCCTTGTATTTGCATATTCTTGTTACATTTGATATCTCTTATATTATATACTACTTTATATGGTGTTCTGCTTATTTGCGAGTGTGTCAGCAATAATCCAGAGAGGGAGCTGGCACAGAAAAAGGTACCTGATGAATGCAGACCCAGACATGTGATTTGAAGCCAGATACAAATTGACCAAGAAATTTGAGCCATGCCACTGAATGTCTTTGACCCTCAGTGCTGCATTGGGAACTAGAAGATAATAAGAGTTGCAATTCATATAATAGGTGAGGAAATTAGTTATCATATGAATGTGCCCATGAGAAAACCTCATTTATATTCATTAAATTACTGAAAAAATTATGCCAATCACTCTATGGCATGTTATTCTCATTGATATTCTTTCCCTACCACATATTGTTAGCAAGGCTTATCTATAGCACCTTATTTGCTTTAGGGTAGACTGCTTGTAGGGATTAAGCAGAATTATAAGGGAGGGGTTTACTAATGGAGCTGCTCTTTTAGATAGTAGGATCCAAAGCTCCTCCCTTTGTTCCATATGGCTTGTTTCTATCTTAAGAGCTGATGAACTAGTGGCAAAGTATGAGCTTTGGAGTGAGATGGTTCTAGGTTCAAATCTTCACTAGTTCTGCAATGAGGTAATTAAAAAATATTCCTGAGCCTTAGCTTTCTCATCTGTAAAATGAAGATAATAGGATTATATAATTTAAACAATTACAATATGTTAAGGTAAGAAAAGAGGAATTAGCAAGTAAACTCTTATGTTAACTACAATAGACATTCACCCTTTGTTCCTAGATACAAATTGAGCAACTATTAAGGGATGGGCATCACATAAATGGATAAACCATGTCATCTGTGTGAAATCCAGGTGAGTGATTGTCATAAAATGTGACAAGTATTATGATGTAAATGAGAACAGGATGGTCCAGCAGCATTGACAAGCACCCATGTGACAGCTCTGTTTGGGAGGTGGCAGTTAACCAAAAAGGAAAGTTTCCTGGAGGGAGCATCTCTTGTGGACAGGGTGGAAGGCTGAGGAGGAACCACACCGACAGGGCACAGAGGTCTTATTTTTTTTTTTTATTAATTATTTTTTTGCACATGTGTGTCAGTCAGAGGGCACTATGTGTCCCTGTGGAGGACCAAGAAGACTCCGGGAATCATCTTAGATTGGCTTTTACCTCCTTTTTTTGCTTTGCTCTGGAGTTTCCCAAGCTCTGCTCACCAGGGCCAGAAGTGCAGACCACCATTTCTGCCTGTCATTCTTTTAAGTGGGAACTGGGATTCGAACTCAGTTTCTTCTGCCTTTCGAGGCAGTCTTAACCCGTGAGCATCTCTCCCGCCCAGAGGCCTTTTTTTGGTAAAGCACGCCCATCTGGGAGAATGGGGAGACTGACAAAATGCACCCAAAGATATCTGTAACGAATTAGTGGGTTGTGCGGTGTGGGCTTTGCTTTGTGGAAGGATTTGTGCTGCTTTTCTTTGAGGGCTCTGGCTGCTGGCACAGGCCGTCTGCTTCCTCAGAAAGTTTAAGTGTGGAGCACAGAGTTAAGAAAATGTTTTAAAAACTAAAATCTTCGCTGTGGTGATGAGGATGATGTGTGCGGGTGTGTGAGCCAAGACACAGTGGTAGAGGTCAGAGGACAATTTTGTGGACTCGGTTCTGTCCTTCCATTTTTACGTGGGTTCCGGGGATCCAACTCAAGTAATAAGGCTTGGGCTGCCCTCTCACCAGCCTGCGAAAGCGTCTTGGTTAGCATGAATTAATACAGAGTCGGAGCCTTAAACCTGACCAGTTCTGTTTAAACCCCAGGATGTCTTAACTCACTGCACTTCTCTATAAAGTCGGGGTCACTAGCGAGAACACCTATCTTTCGGAAACACTGCGGGATAGGATGTGCCAGTCAAGTGGGCAGCAGTGTGTGTGCCACGTATAGAAGCACTTGAAAGCTTTTCATCGGGTCTCTAGCCTGAACCACTGTGAGACTCGGGAGCACAGGCTATTGGTAGGCCTCTCTCCTGTCCCTTCCCTAGCTGCTTTCAGCAGTATGAGCGGCGGCAGCCTGAAGCCCGGGGCGGGGAGGACCGTCCAGCGCAACCGGCGCTCCTCGCCGCTGATGAAAGGGCAGCGGCGCGGGCAGCAGCGAGGCCGCGCATGCGCTGGGCGGGGGCCGGGAGCGCGGCGGCGCGAGGCCGAGGCGGGGGCGGGGCCGAGGCGCGCCGGGGCGCACGCGCAGTGTCAGCCTCTGCGCTCCATCCAGTGCGGCAGCCGGAAAACCGCAGCGGCGGCTTCGGCGGCGGCGGCGGCGGCAAAGGGGGCGCGAGGCCGCGGGGGCAGGCAGAGGGGGAGCGAGGCGGACCGGGACCTACCTGATGAGGCCGGGGCCGGCAGCCTGAGCTTTGCAGCCGCCTCCGAGCGCCTGCCTTCGCGGTGAGCGGGCCCGCAGCGGCGGCGGCGGCAGCGGCGGCGGCGGCGGGGCAGCGCCGGGGCTGGGACGGACCGCCGGCCGCTCGCGCGCCGCAGTGATTTTGACGTTTTCCTCCGCTGGCTCGGCCCTGCCGCCCCCGCCGCGCGCGCGCTCCCCGGCGCTGCGCGTCCCCACGCCCACCCGCGGCCCGGCCGTGCGCGGCGAGGAAGGGCAGGGAGCCCGGCGTGCAGCCTCGCTATGGCGGGGGCCTTTTCCACGACGTGATCGTGCGGGCCGTCCGCGTCCGCCGCCGCCGTCGGAGCGCTGCCCCCGCCGCCGCCGCCCTCCCTGGGCGCAGACAAAGGGGAGGCGGCCGCGCTCGCTCGCACGCGCGCTCGCGGGACCGGCGGCCGGGCGGGCGGCTCCCGGGGCCGGCGGCCGGGCGCCGCCTCGTTCCTATGCCCGGGGGCCGCGCCCCGGCCTGCCTTCCCGACCCCCGCGGGCTAGGCCACGCCATGTGAAGGTGGGCGTCCTGCTCTCGCGAGGAGCCGCCGGGAAAAATGGGGGATGCTGCGGACCCCAGGGAGATGAGGAAGACGTTCATTGTTCCGGCCATCAAGCCCTTCGACCACTACGACTTCTCCAGGGCCAAAGTGGCGTGCAACCTGGGCTGGCTGGTGGCCAAGGCCTTCGGGACAGGTGAGCGGGGTCACCCCCCCCACCCCGTGTCTCCCTGCAGGTCCGGGGAGGGTGAGACGGCACTGGCAGGAAGAAAGCAGCTCGGTCCAGCGAGGCTCCCTGGACTGGGGGGAAGGGAGGCCGCTTTGACTAGGTTCCTTCCAAAAGTGTGTGTGCGTGCGCGAAATTCCGCGAGTCCGTGCGTCGCGCCGCGGTGTCCTCCTGGTGCATCTCAGACCCGCGGCCGCCCAGGAGCCCGGCGGGTTCCTTTATTTCTGGAAGGGGCGGACGGTCCTTGGCGCTGCATTGATTTTGACATTGTGATGGAGGCCGCTGTTCAGGCTGGCAGGGTGAAGATGGCTCGCGTTTTTCTTCTTACCCTGCGCACACCTTCAGGTTCTTAATAAGTCGTTTATTAAGGCCAGTTTCAGTTTTCTGCCTTCACTTTGTATCCGTGAGGCATATTGCTTTTTCCAGATGTATTTTGATTTCATAAATTAGGAGAGACAGAACTCCTTTGCTTTGAGGTGTGTGTGTAGGTGTGTAGAAGAGGTTTTTTTGAGGGCCAGTGCTGTTGACACAAATCTCATACAGAGACAATTACACTCCTTCCATAACCTAGTCGTTACAGAATAACAGGAAAAGAACCTCCTGTTGTAATTCCTTAGCTGTTGCTTTCAGAGCCCATGTTGTTAGAATGTTTAGAAAAAAAATTAAGGCTGGCTTTTCATCGGAAGATGCTCTTTGTAGTTTAATCTGTTAACTTTTAAACAGATTTATCTTCCCTGATGTTTATGTTTTAGATACTTAAGGAATTCCTTAATACTTAACAACATTTTCTCTTGAATGTATTTTGGAGGATGGCCGATTTGCAGTGTTAATTTAAAACTAACACTGTGAAACTAGGTGATCAAAAGATTTAGTTCAGTTTTATTATTTAACCATATATATATATAGGTGTTTCCAGGATTTATAAATCCGAATTAAATATCAAATGAACCTGTTTATAAAATTGTTTGAATTACTTTTGCAGGAAATTCACATGGTTGTAATTTAATGTTATGTTTGCTTTAATTTTATTTGAATGCTCATGCTTTGAATATTAAATTGGCATCAGGAATGAATATAAGTTCTTCTGAATTAAGTTTTAAAGATTTCTCTGGAGCTAAATGTCTAGATTAATAATATGGGCACAGAATATTACTTTTTAAGTTTCCCAGCAATAAAAGGAATGAGAATAATATTTTAGTTTTAAGTAGCTCCATTTGGGGGGCAAGTGAGGTTATTGAAAAATGGAAAGAGGGCAACATATACCATTTTTGAAAATGGAAGACAGAACGAATGGAGAGACATACTCCCTTTGCGTCTGAAAATGCAAGAGTGTTTATAGTACAGAACAGAACACTTTGCTGTGTATTCTCACAAAGGTTTCTAAGGGAAATTGACCTACTTTTTGGAGATGTGTCAGGCCAATTGTTAGATTCTGGATTACTTGGAGAACACTTGAGAAGAATAGAAGTGAAAGGAATGTATGTCAGGAATCTGACTGCTGTCAGGCACTCTGCACTTTGCATTAAGTTTTACATTTAGGGTTCACAACTGTGATGTCAGTGTGTTCCACAATGAAACAGGATGCCAGGGCATAGAGACGTTAAACAATTCTTTACAATCCCTCAGTGAATAGTGTAGATGAATTTTCATTTAAGGTCTGAAGAAAAGGGCAGTGCATTAGTGGAGATGGGACATGCTTGTCATATGCCCAGTACTATAAGTATATTGCTTCATTTATTTCTACAGTAACCCTGTAGACACTGTTCTCATTTTGTAGATGAGGAAACAGGCTTAAGAATTAATTGCACAAAGTTAAATACTAGCAACTGGTGTAGCTTAGGTCTTTCTGACTAAAGTCTTTGCTCTATATATACTATTCAGTCAACTAATCCTTTGCACTATATAAAAGGGTGTATAGTATTAATAGTTTAATTTTCTTTTTCCCTTAAAAAGACTTATTCTCAGATTGTTTAGAAGAATATTATTGGTAGTTACATTTGTCTTGGTAGCAATTAGAATGGATAAAATGTTCCCAACTGTAATAAGACTTGAGAGAGTAGTGGATTTAGTAGAAATAAATCATCTGGAAAATGTAATCTGTTATGCTATGTGTGTTTTCTGTACAGGGTACTCACCTGTGTATAGTGGTTGACCTGGTACCACCAGTGGAGCTCAGAGTGGCCTTGAGCTCATTACGGTCTTCCTGTCTCAACACAAGTGCTGACATTAGAAGCATGTGTTACCATGTCTCACTATTGCTTTATAGACAGTCTTTCAAAACATAAATTTATTTAGAGTAATTAGAAAAAAGGCAAGACTTTTATATTGCTTATTTGCTGCAGGCATTTAGGAATAATTTATTAGCATCTAACAATGGTGTAGATAGAGTTTTATTAAAATCTCTCCTAACAGTGACAGAGTTATTTTTGCCAAAAGTGTTCTAACTTCGATAAACAAATAATAGTCAGTTTTAGAACTATATGTTGAAAGTCATTTTAAATGATTGCTCAAAAATTAACTGTGGGCATAAAATTAACTGTAAAAAATGAAATGGTAGCAGCTAGCATTGTGATGCCTAGAAAGCAGGTATATTTACATAAATAGTACTCTTTATCCTAACAAATTGGTTTTTTTTTTTTTTTTTTGAAAGACAGGTTGTTATGTAGCTCAGGCTGGACTTAATTCACCATGCAGCCACGGATGTCTTTGGATTCTGATCTTCCTTCCTCTTCCTTGTGAATTCTGAGAGTCTAGTCATGTTGGGATTACAGGCATGCTGGAATTATAGGTGTCTAGTCTTAATAGTTTATTTTCTGGAAGAATATAGCTACAGGTTTGGTTAATAGAGTATATTAGTATAAATGAATTTGAAACAGTAGATTCTAGTCACTTTAAATTAATTACAAAAGGAGAAAGTTAAAACATTTGTGTGGCATTTACTGTATTTAAAGAGCTTAACACTGTTAAGCAGTGATATAACTAAGATCACCTTAAATGTTCTGTTCCCTTACATCCTCTGGACAGGTGGTAGTTAAAGAACCTATTGGGGTGAATTGCTAAAAATTTGAATTTGGAGTTCTTTTTAAATATATTTATTTTGTTTTTAGTGTGTGTGTGTGAGAGAATATCAAAGGGCACACTGTGTGTCTCTGTGAAGGACCAAGGGTGACTTCAAGAATCATCTTGGATTTGCTCTACCTCCTTTTCTGCTTTACTCTGGGATTTCCACCCATCAGGGCCAGAAGTGTAAGCTGCTGCCATTTTTTTCTGATATTTTTATGTGGGGCCTGGGATCTGAACTCAGGACCTTCTGCTTGTGAGGTAGAGCCTTAAACCCTGAATTTGGAGTTCTTAATATGGAATTCATGAGCCATTTCCTCCCTCCCTCTGTTGCTATCTTCTAGCTCTAGCTGGCTTGAAACTCATGCTAGTTCTGCCTCAATCTTCTGAGTGATAAGATTGCAGCTATGAGCAGTTGTGCCCAACCTATTTTCTAGTGACAGTTTATTATTCCAACTTTAACCGCAATCATTGTTCCTTGTGAGTGTGTGTGGGATGCATGTGCAAAAGTGTGTGGCAGATAGAGACTGAGAGTTGGTATCTTAATCATTCTTGGCTTTATGTTTTTGTGACAGGGTCTCACTGAACCTGGAGCTTACTGGTTTGGCTAGACTGGCTAGACAGCAAGGCTGAGGGATCCTTTCCCTCTCCAGCACTGGGATTATAAGTATGCACTCTCACTGAACATGGGTGTAGGGGATCTGATCACAGATCCTCTTGCTTCCACAGAAGACTTTTCTCAGTTCCTTATTTTCCTTATATCATTGCTGTTTTCAGTACACCTTGCTATATTTCTTTGTATATCTCAACATATATTTTGTCAAAATTTTGTAGTAAGATCTTCTTACTCTTACACATTCAGGATAAATGTGAAAGCATTGGTTAGTATTGTGGTAAAAAGAGATTTGAAGCAAAGAAGCCAGTTCAGGATTATTGCAGGAGTCTGGGAAAGAAATGATGCAAGCTTGAAGTATGGTGGAAATGATAAAGCATATGCTAATCTTTTTGAGCAGTTACTGTGCATCATGCTTTACACATAGCAACTTATTTTAATTCTCATGACGGCCTTATAAGGTGATATGATTAATTATCCCAGTTAAACTGACAAAGGGAATGAGGTTGGAGGCTTTAGGAACTCAGATCTAAGTTCTCCAATGACTTAGATTCCACTAATGGAAGTGGAATCAGAACCAGGGGAGTTTGACTTGCTCTTCACTATTCTATATGGGCAGATGTCAAAAGAATAGGAAAGAAACAAATGGTAAAACATGTTGCAGAGATTTAATCCCTGGTGTTTATAAAGGGCTGAATTTGGGGTATATAGTGATTGTTTTAAAAAAAATAATATATAGGAGGATAAGCTCACCTGGGGTTTTAGGGAGGATAGATGAGATTACTTGAGACTGACTTATTCACTGGAAGGGCAAATCGTAATGCCATTGACAGAGAAAGCATTAGGTTGGAATGGGAAGGCAGATTTATTTTTGATAACCTTGAACTTGTTGTGTAAGGCCAAATATCTTGTGTGAGAAATCCAATGAAAGATTAAGTCCAATGGTAGATTAATCCAAGGGTAGATTAAGTCTGTAATGTGATTCAAAAGTTGAGTGTGGAAATAATTTGGTACTTTGTGTATAGCATGTATATAGCAGTGTAATTGGAATTGGACGTAGATGGGATTGTAGAGAGCAAGAAAAAAATTCAAGACAATTTAGAAGAGTGAATATTTGGGAAGAGGCTAAGGGAAAGGAGGTGCAGTTAGCTCAATCAGAGAATGTAGAAAAGCACTATGAAAGTGTAATGGCACTGAAGCCCAGGAAGAAAAGGCTGTTTGCCAAAAAATAGTTGTAAGCATAGATTAAGTCTATAACTACATTAGAGTTCATGTACAAGGAGCAATGACATTCAAAGAGAAATTGGTGGGGACTGGAATTGATGTAATAGGACGACAGTATTTTCAACCTCAGTAGTCTGAAGGAAGACTTGTGAAGACGGAGGTTAATTTAAGCTAGGTCCTGAAGAGGTGAGGCAGAGTAGAAAAGTTAGCATTGTAGATGAAGAAAATGGTTTGGGGGACGCCATGGAGGAAGTTGTGACCTTAAGTGGGGTTAGTGAAGCAACATAGATTGGGTGAGGTTTATTTTATGTAATGAAGTAGAAGACAATGTTTGAAAGGTTATTTGGAACATGCTAGTGTTTTATTAAAGCTAGATTAAGGGATTTAGTGCTGTTTTAGTAACTAAACTATGCTAAACACATTGAATTAAAATAAAGACTACTAACACTAATTTATAATAATATGTGTACTTTGTGTTAATTGCTATTCTAGGCACTTTCTTTTTTGTAAGAAAATTCTATTGAATAAATGTTATTTCTTCATTTAGGACTCTAAATCAGGGTTGCTCAATGCAGAACTGTTGGCCAGATAATTCCTTTGCTTTTTTGGGTGGATGAGGTGGGGGGGGGATTCTCTGTGCATTGTGTAATTTAAGTAGCATCCTTGACTTCTGTCCAAATGCTGTTTGTATTCTCTAACCATCCTTTCAGTTCTGACAATGAAAACTGTTTCCTGGGGAGCAAAAAGACTCCTTGGATGTTTTGTAACTAAAGTGTAAATTGTACACTAAAGTATAAATTGTAAGATATACTGATTTCAGAAATACTAAAATAGAAAATAAAAATTTAAGAAATACTATATTTTCCAGTTTAATGAATGAAGAAACAGACTTGGAAGTATTAAAGTACCTTTGATCATTCAGCTTGTTCACAGTGGAATAAAAATTGACCAATTTATATTTTAACATCTGTATTATATTCTTCCTGCATTATCTTATAGTTCTGTAATCCAGTACTAGAAATGAAAGCATAAAACATGAAATTCTTTAATAAGTCACCTTTAATTTTTTTTTGCAAAATTTGAATTGTTTTGTTCAGTAAGCCTATTTTATATATTGATTTAATAGTATAGAAATGGGAAATATATTTATCATTGACATATCACTCCAGGGTTTCTTTTTTCCCTCAAAGGACTTAATTTCCCTTGGATATTGATTTTTGACTCCTCAGTTAGTAAATTCTAAAATAATATCCATGTATTAGTGTTAACAAACTTGGTGCTTTAGCTGTGATAATCTTTTCACTTAACATATTTAGTACTTTCTTTACCTTTAGCCTAAACAGCTAAACATTGACTCATTATCAATATATTTATAAATTAAAGGCCTCTGTTTTTTTTCCACCACTTAATCTCTTCTTTCTTATTTTCCTGAAGTATTCTCTGATTAATTGGTGATGATAGTACTATTAGGCCTAGGAATGTCCATGAAGTACCTATATTCTGTTTTCTTGAGAGAGAGAAGTTAGTTGAAGTAGTGCTCATCTTATTCACACTTTATTTAAGGATCCTGAGATGTATGAGTGTGATCTTTTCATTTTTGAGACAGGGTCTCACTGGGTTGCACAGGTTGGTTTAGAACTCAAGGGTTCTCTAGCCTCCTTCTACATAGCTGGAATTTCAGGTGATGACACTATACTTATCCTCTGTCTATAATTTTAAAAGTGATTTTAAATCTGCCTTGTTTCCTTTCTAACACCCACGCCCCACCATCACATCATTTTCTGTCTGTGAAATTGCTTGTAGACTTTACTTTTCATCCTTGAAATTAACAACATTGGAAATCCTTAAAATATTTCATAGACATTTGTCATCAGTAGTTTCAAAGTAATTGATTTCATTTTTCTCCTGATAGCATTGTACTGTTTCCTTTTCTACTGTCTTTGTTTTTCAACTTTTTTAAAAAGAGATTGTTGAGGGACTGGGGAGATGACTCGGCTGGTAAAGTATCTGACATGCAAGTATGAGGACCTGAGTTTGATCCCTAGAGCTTTCATAAATGCAATGTACAGGACTGGGAGAGGGGAAGAGATGGGCAAGTTCTTGAAGCTCACTGACCAGCCAGTCTTGCTGAATCAGTGTACTCCACGTTCAGTGAGAGACCCTGTCCCAAAAGACAAGGTGAGAGCAACTGAGAATGACCCAGTGTTGCCCTCTGGCCCACACATGTCAACTGCATGCACATGTGCAGCATGTTTGTGAACATTTATACGAATATAGCACATGAACAAAATAGATTGTGCATATAACTTATTATAAACTTATTAACCTATAGGTTTTGTAGAATTTTGTCTTGTGCAATGCATTTTGAAGTAGCAGAAATGTCCCAGTTTTTATTTCACATATATGTTAGAGGTCTTAATTACATTATTTATTATCGCATGTTATGTGTATACACATTTGTGCATGTGTCATCATACATGTGTGGATGTCAAAGACAGTCTGTGGAAATTTGTTCTCTCTTATTGTTTGGGCTCTAGGGTTTAACTCAGATTGCCAGGCTTGTATTAGGGACCTTTACCGCCTGAACCATTTCACTGGCCCAGTTATAGGTTTGCATACACATACAAGTGCATGCATATGGGGGTGAGAAGTGATTGTGTATTTCTGTGTGTAGGTGTGCCTGTATGCTGGTGGATGCTCTCTCATTTCTTATTCATTATTGCCTTGAGACAAGGTCTCATTAAACCTGGTGGCTGGCAAAACCAGTGAGTCTCTAGGCTTGTCTTCCACAACACTAAGGTTGCAGGCAAGTATAGCTACACCCAGCTGTTTGTGCAGGTGCTGAGGACTTAAATGCAGGGCTTCATATTTTGGTAGGTGCTCTTATCTGCTCCCTAACTCCTTAATTATACGTTCTCGAATATTTACTGGCATATTTTTTGACTAGGTAGAACAGGTACAAATTCAAAACTTAAAAGATAGGAAAGAGTAGGTCTAGTGAAAGTTCTTCCTTCTTGGACCTTGAGTCATTCAATTTCTGTTTTATGCAAGATGATATCAAAAGAGTTCTTTTTTTTTAATTAATTAATTAATTTTTTTATTATTTATTCAATTGTGTGTGTGTGTGTGTGAGTGTATAGAACCACGGGAGAATTCGGGAACTACCATGGACTTCCTCCAGGCCGCCCCTGCTTCCGCCCAGCGTCTATACGTGGGATTCAGGATCCGAACTCAGGACCTTCTGCCTGCAAGGCAGAGGCTTAACCCCTGAGCCACCTCTCCAGCCCTCAAAAGAGTTCTTGAAATATATTTTAAAAAAATGATTGAAATGGTACACATTATGTTATGTATGTGTGCCATCATTTAAAAAAACAAACAAACCTCAGGAAGAGTGAAGGAAATAAATTGGAATAGAACCAATATTGTTAAAGGGGGAGTCCATTAAATGTTGTTGCTGATAAATGTGGAGAGAGATGTGACTAAGCTTAAAGAGAATGGAAGATATTTTCTTTTTTTTATATATATTTTATTTGAGAGAGAGAAAAGAGGGCACATACATGCAGAAGACAACTTTTTTTGTTTGAGTGTGTGTGTGTGTGTGTGTGTGTGTGTGTACAAGAGGCACCTGAGTGTGTGTGTGCCTGTGGTGGTCCAGGAATGACTTCAGGAATCACCGTGGATTGCTCTACCTCCTTTTTGCTTTGCTCCTGGGGTTTCCCAGACTCCATGATTTATAAGGGATCTGAGGTCCAAACTCAGGTACTGTTAGTTGGGAGGCAAAGGCTTTAACTCCCTGAGCCATCTCTCCAGTCCCAGAGGGCATCTTCTGAAAGTTAGGAATCTCTTTCCACCATGTGGGCTTCTGGGAATTGAACCCAGGTCATTAGGTCTACGAGCAGGCACTTTACCTACTGAACCATCTCGCCAGCCCAGATATTTTCATTTAATGTTAAGAGGACCCAACTCATATTGGCTAATAATACAGAGATTTTTTTGGTTCATAAAATTGAAAAAGTCCTAAAGTGCATTTGGATATAATTTGGTCAGGAGTCCAGCTTCATTTCGTTTCTGTGATTCCTTTAGCTATGTCCTTTGTCAGGAGTGGATTTGATTCTTGGGCTATCTTTTTTATTTTTGTGGTAGAAAATGATTCTCAGTGGTACAAGCTTCATCTATGAACTACCATATGAGGCCTTCCCTGATCAGTCTGTGAACATTCTTCAGTCTTGTCTTGCTTTTTTTTTTTCCCTCTATACAAAACCATTTGATTATATATCAAAACTATAAAGTAATAGTAAACTTTCATCACTAGTCTCCATTGGAGTCATCAGTTTGTAGTCAAGATTACAGATCAATCTTGAACACTTCACATTCCCACCAATTATTTGAAGCAAATCCCAGACATTGTATAATTACGTTTGTAAGTATTTTACATTTGTGTACATTTCAAAATCAAAGACTCCTTATGAAATAAACCTTCCTCACAGCACTGACATTGTTATGCTACTTTATAGTCCAAGTATTAACATTTCTAATTGTTTTATCATAGTATTGCTCTCCCCTCCCCTGATAGTTTACTTGATTCAGTCAGGATCCAGGTAAGGGGCATGTTTTAAGCTCCCCCTCTCCAAATACATGGACTCCCATCTTACGTTATTTTTCTTGCAACTAACCTATTGGAGAAAGTAGACTATTCAATAAAATTTTTTGTTTGTTGTTGTTTGTTTTGAGACAGGATGTCAGTATTTCTGTATCCCAGGCTGACCTCAAACTCTATGTAGCCAACGATGACCTTAAACTCATGATCCTCCTTTCCTCCACATCCCAGGTTTTGGGATTACAAGCATGTGTCATCTGACACTGTCACATTTCTTGTGTTTTAGGTCTCCTGTATTGTTGAACAAGTTTCTCTTTGTCTGCTATATTTCTTACAAGCCGATAGTTAATTTGGAGGATTGATAAAATTCAAGTCGATTTTACCTGCTTTTTTTTTTTTTTTTTTAACTGTACAGGTGCATTTTGTCTACACCAAGAGAAACTTTATATTGTTTGTATCCAGCTATAGCTGCTAGGAATTTTTTCCCACTAATTGGAATACTCCTTTTAAAAAGTAACTTCTTTATTATTTGGTTGCCTTTAGTGTTGTGTGGGATATTATTCTGATGCTATAGTAATGTCAAAGTACAAACTGGCCAACCTATCCTAGAAGTCATAGAATAGAAAGCGCATACAACAACTGAAAATAAAGCACATGACTTATTAAGTCAACTTATAGAAAGAAGCAGAGGAAAGATGAAATTAGGTAATATATAGAAGATAAAGTTCAAGCAGGAAAAACTATATACAATGTTTGTGGTAGACAATATTTATATGTCTATCTTTTCTATAGTTGATGCCATTAAGACGAGTGTTTAATTTCCAACCAAGAGGCTCAAAGGGAAACAAAGACCACTAACCAAAGAGACACTGGCACATTGAATACCTCTGCCACAGCTGAACTTGCCAGTGAACTTGAGGAATAGTCCTGTGTTCTCTGAGGACTTATAGACCAAAATGAACATCATTGTTGGGATTAAGGACTCATAAATATTAATTATCCATTGACTGCATCTCATTATATTTGCTGATATATTCATAAATATATAGTACCTTATATGTTTGTGTGAATATTCAGTACCCTTTATATTTGTGCATCGTGAATAGTATCTATGCTTCCTGAATCTGTAATATGCCTCACGAACATTAGGGCATCTTTTGCTTTTCACACTCTTGTGTTTAATACATATATGCTACTAATTACTTCAATATATTCTATCAACTGTCTACTACATAGTAGCTACTTACCTTTAACTTAAAATATCTTAACATATTTATTTATGTTTTGCAAACTACAAATTCACTCATATAATAGATTTAAATAGTCTCAAAAAAACATTGAAATACAGGGAATGCAGGATAAATGGTATAGTCTTTGCTTTTATTAAAAAGACATTTGATCAAACTGAATGAGTGACTGGCTCCTGGGAATTTGAAAAGGTATAAAGAAAAGAAGAAGAAAGAACATTTCAGAATGCGTGAGCAGAATGTGCAAAGGCTCTGTAGTAGAAGACAGCTTGGTTTCCAGGAGCTGAGTGTGACTGGCAGAGATAAGATCATTCTTTCTCACAGACCAGAGGAATGATTTTAATTCTCAGAGAAGCTTGGAGATGGTTGGTTTGTATGACATGGTCTAATTTGCTTATGTAACGTAAACACATTTTTTTCAAGTTTTATATTTTGCATGTGCGCATGTGTGTATCTATATCAGAGGGTACTGTATATGCCTATGGAAGCCCAAGGGTGATTTCAGGAATCACCCTGATTGTACTACCTCCTCTTTGTTTTGCTCTGGAGTTTCCCAGACTCTGCCTTCCAGGGTCAGAAGTGCAGACTGTGCCATTTTTGCCCTTACATGGGATCTGGGATCATACTCAGGACTTTCGACTTGTGAATCAGAGGCTTAATCCCTGAGCCATCTCTCCAGTCCTAAAGTAAGCAAATTTTAAGACAGCGATTTTTAAAAATTTGTTTGTTTAGTATAGGATGTACATATGTATGTGCAAGCACGTGCGTGCGTGCGTGCGTGTGTGTGTGTGTGTGATACTTTTGCCCATATATGTGCTTATGGCTAGAGGTTGATTTCCAGCGTCTTCCTCTGTTACGCTCCACTTTATTTTTTAATACAGGGTCTCTCCATTTACAGTAGCTCACCATTTAAGCTACTGACTGGTTAATGATCCCCAAGGATCTGCCTCTTCCTCCCTATAGCATTGGGATTATAGACACATGCAGCCACACTCAACCTCCTACTTGGAGGGTGGGGATCTGAACTCAGATCTTTGTGCTTATACATAAAGGTGGTTGAGCCATCTCCCCAGCCCGGATAAAAATTGATTTGGAGTGAAGATAAGTGTGATTGTGGGAAAATTAGGAATAAATGTAGAAATTGAAACAAGAAGTACTGATTGCATGGATAAAGGAGATGTGACCAGGAGATTTAGATTTGAGAGCTGAGTTTGAGAGGGAAGTGTTAATGACTACTTGTAGATTTCTGACCTGTACAATTAGATGTGTAGTGGTGGTGTTTGTTGATGTAAGGAACACTGGGAGATGATCAACTTTGGGGTGAAAAATTGATTTTAGGCATTTTGAGCGTTTTCAGCTTTTTCCCTTACTAGATTCATTGTTAACATTTTATGCAATTTGTTTTATTACTGTTTTTTTACTTAAAAATAGATCAGTTATTTTACAGAATGCCTCAGTATGTGGATCTTGTCTAATGTTTTGTAATGATTAAATGGTAAGTTATGCAAATCTGGAAAGACTACTACAAAGGAAATGTATTGTCAATAAATCATATCATGAGACATATAATATCTGTTCTAATATCAGTGATGTTTACTTTCATAATCTAGTCACAGGAAGAAGCTAATTTTTTCTCCACTATAAAATTAAATTTTCCTGGTTTTAAATAGTAATTTTTAGAGATACAACATCAAACTATTGCCTACCATTTTAGCATTCAATAAGAGTCTTTCCTGAATCAATTAGGACTATCAATGCTATGATTTTCCCTCATTTATTAGTTGGTATTTTAATAGAAGGAAAGACTTCTTTCTTCCCTGTTTATTTACTTAACATTGAGATGGGTTCATTGGTTCATATTTTTATTTAATGAATTATCCTTTATTGTTAAATATTTTGATTGATCAAATTGCCCCAGATTTGGCAGTTGGGATCCTCTTCTATCTAGATCCTTGTCCTCTTGACATGACTGCATCACTTCTAGCATTTTTTTCTTTTTGTTTTGGTATACCATTTCTACATGTGCACAAACACAAAGATATTCTAACTTCATCTTACACTTTTTCTGTTCCAAGGTTTTGTGGGAAGTGATGTTGGAAGCCAAGCCACAGATTCTAGAATTACTGCTTGTAGAATGTTATTTAGCAGACATAGTAAATTACATTTATTTCTCTATGTAGATATGTCTTAAGTACAATATAGACATTTCCCATTTAAAAAAATATTTATTTTATGTGTGTGTGTGTATCAGAGGGCACTGTGTATCCCTATGAAGGACTAAGGGTGATTGCAGGAATCATTCTTGATTACTTCTACCTCCTTCTTGCTTTGCCCTGGGATTTCCCAGGCTCTGCCCACCAGGGCCAGAAGTGCAGGCCACTGCCTTTTCCACCTGGCATTTTTATGTGGGACGTGGGATCTGAATTCAGGACCTTCTACTTTCAAAGTAGAGTCTTAACCCCTGAGCCATCTTTCCAGCTTGACATTCTCATTTTTAAACAGCACCAGTCTTTCTAGTCTTTATCATATTCTTAATCCCTTGGATACTGAAAAATTTTGTTCCTATATTGAGTTCAAAGCTTATTTATGGCATTCAAGTGAAGAGTTGAGTAGGTTGGTAGCTTATAAAAGATCTGGAACTCAGAAGAGAAGGGTAATGAGAAGAGTGGAGATGGTAATTTAAGCTCAGGAATGCCGTACAGCATGATTACAGCACTCAACACATTGCCTGGTAATGAAGTGCAGGAAGAAAAGAGCTTTTAATTGGTACCTTCTATGTTTAGGGTTTTGCATTATTTTCGTAAATAGTTGAATGCCTACTGTGTTTTAGGCATAGTTCTAGGTACTAATGACGCAGGATAGAAAAGTAAGTTTCCTACTCTGCTTGGGAAGGGGGACAGAAATAAAGATGCAAAATGTTGTGAGGGTAGTTATAACTGCTGTTTAAGAGAAATCAAAATAAGATGATGGATTAGGTTATGTTAGGTATGTCTAGGAAGACATTTTTAAAAAAATTAGTGTGTGTGTGTATCAGAGAACACTGTGTGCCTGTGGCCCAGGAATGACTTTAGGAGTCATCCTAGTTTTCTCTACTTCTTTTGCCTTGCTCTGGTATTTCCCAGGCTCCACCTACCAGCACTGGAAGTATAAGCCACTGCCATTTCTGCCTGGCATTTTTACACGGGATCCAGGATCTGAACTCAGGTTCTTCTGCTTTCAAGACAGAGCCTTAACCTCTGAGCCATCTTTCCAGACTATGAGATGACATTTAACTGAGACATTTAACTGTGGAAGAACATTAGAGGTAGCAGCAATAGCTTCATTAAAATGCCAGAAGGTAGGAATTTTGACCATTCTATAAACAGAAGGACTTGAGTGTCTGGAGTACAGTGGTCCAAGAGAGATGGAGGTCATTGAGATCAGAGTAGACACATTTGCAGATTATGGGGAAATTAGACTCAAAGAAGTTAGGATATTACTTATATAGATGGTAGAATTAGTATTCTGCCAAATAGTTTTTAATAAGGTCTTATACTTTCTGAAAGCCCAAATTTTCACATTTGTGTTTGAATGTAGGTAGTAAGTGATCAAGTGAACAAGAAATGGTTGAATCTAGGTTTAAAAGGGACTGCCATTATAAGATAGTCCAGGAGAAAACTATTGTGTGTAATAAATTATGATTACTAGCAGAAATGGGTAGTTATGAAGGGGAATTTGTAATATTCCTTCGGGAAAAGGCTACCAACTACAACTTTTTAAAAGTAATACTCATTTTTCAAAAGCACATTAAGTATTTAGCATGTAACCATATGCTAGAGATCCATATCATAGTGAATGAGGCATGTGTGATCTTGTCCTAACAGGAAGTTATTCATTTTAGTAAATTCTTGTAACCAGGGAGTTCAAAATTTTTTTTTAATATTTTTGACAGGCATCTTTTACTGTAACTTTGTCTGATTACTAGTACTATGAATTCTTTTTATGTTAGTGGCTATTTTTTATCTTTTGGTTTATTTCAAGTCGACTTGCCTTTAATTGGAGGATTTTGAAAGTCACCAATTTGATGCTGGAAATATGAAAAATAAAGTATTCCTTCTTTTCTCCTGACCCTTCATTATTTAAAGAAATACCTTCTGCTTGTAAAAATATGAATGAAACTGGCAGTTAACTCAACTTTTGAGACAGTAGCTTTAGCAGTACTGTCACTACTGCTTCTACTTTTACTTCAGGCATTTCAGATTCATGTGATTTTCTAAGAGGTTGTACTAAAGACTTGGTGTATAAGAAAAACTTGTTTTGAATTCTTGACAGTTCTAGTACTGGTATTTACACAACCATTCTGTAATTATAAATTTATTATCTTTTGTTCTGAAGTCTAGAAGAGAGTGAAACAGTTTATATTTTGTCTGTTGTTATTTCTAATATGCTCTTAGTTTAAAAAATATGCAATTCCAAGTTGTTTTAAAAGTAATGCATAACAATTTTAATATACCATTTTGAATATCTTTTAGATGAATCTAGTGCTGGAAGACTTGTTTTTAAGTGGTCTGTGTCAGGTATAGTAGCTTTAGGATGCTGAGGGCAAGAGGATTGTCAATTTCTGGGTAAGCATGGACTACAAAACTTTGAAATACTTAGTTTTTCATTCTTTGTGGGGTTGGGCAGAGTATTGAAAAATCTGAGCTTTTTTTGTATTCTTGAAATATTCTTCTTTATTTTTTCTATTCAGTCCTTTTTTATACCTTTTATATATTTTTTTATACCTTGGGTTTGTGGACATTTCATTAAAAAAAAAAAGAACTAACTCTGGGGCGTTACATCTGCATTTTCCACCCTTGTGATCTTAGTAATATTAAGGATGCTATTTTTTAGTTTCTTTAACTGTATGTGTTTGAGCTATAGTTTTGTATTTATAGTTGTATACCTTTAGTAAGATAACTATTCTTGAGTTCCTTTCTGTCAAATGGAATAAAAAGTTGTAAGTAAGGCTAGAGAAATGGCTCGGGGGGTGGGGGGATACAGGGGAGATAAAGCCTTTTTTTTTTTTTTTTGCCTTGGAAGCAGAAGGACCTCAGTTGGGATCACAGATTCCTCGTAAAAACACCAGATGGATATGGCAGGGACCTATAATTCTGGCCTGAAAGGCAGAACTCCGGAAAACCCAGAGTGGAGCAATAAGGAGGTAGAGAAAGTTAGGATGATTCCAAAATCACCCTTGGGCCTCCACAGGCACACACACTCAAGTGTCCTTTAGTATGCATGCCTCCTCTCTTATGCAGTATATATTTCTATACTCTTATGAGTATATATTTCTGCTGCTTATCAGTGTAATTCCCGTCTTGCCCATTTCAGCCAAGGAGGTGGAAGGAAAGCATTAAGTAAAAGATAAATAGAGATAGGGATGGTAGAGAGAAATTGGTAATCTTGGTAATGAAAGCTTACTTTTCTTTGTATTAGTAGTTAACCAGAATTATTTATACCAATTCTTTTGTACTTATTGGAAATAAAATACATGTAGAATTTTATAATTATCCTACTGTATTTTTCTCTTCTGTGGTTTTTCTGCTAACTAGCTTCTGCTTAGTTCCTGTAATACTAAAATTTAGTACCAGCACCATAGTCTGTAGTTGATAAGTGTTTTCAGTTATTCAACATGGATGATATTTTTAGGGATCTTCAAAATATCCAAATTGTTACACCCACTCTGACCTCTTGAGTCCTATTTCCTACTGCATATTGATCATTTCTACTTTTATGTTTTTACTATTATTTCAGACTCACTTTGCCTAAAATTGATATTATGACCTTCTGCCCATAGTTTATTTTCCTTTTTTCAGAATACCAGTATTCTTTCTCTTGTAATCAAGACCTCATCTTTGATTTCCTTCTTGACTGATCTCTGTTGCAAAACTGGGTCCTTTTTTAATTGTCTTTTGTCATCTGTATCCTTCACTTCCTTTAATTTCTTTTCATTATCCTTATAAAATAGTCTTTATTCACCTGTGATTTTTTTTTTTAATAGCTAGTAGTATTGAATGAGAAATATTTCACAACAGCTCTAACTGTCCCCAGCAGTTTTGGTAATCTAAGCAAGAGATGGGAGGAGGTGCAGATTAAGGAAGAGTCAGTAGATAAATTAGGCAGCCTTTGTTCTGTCACGCAGATATAAAATTTAGGCACAAAGGAGTTTATCCTCTATGGTGGCAAAGATCTAGCAGTGTTCAGAAATTGTCACTGTGGTGTCTTTCCTGATTGCTATTTGGTTGTTGACTGGCATTAGCTTTTAGGAATTTTATGGTTCATCCTGTACTTGAGACACTGCATGTGGGGATACTTTCCTCAGAGCCACTAGATTCAGAAAACTTGTCCTTGTTTGTTTCTCCTTGTTTTGTATCACTATTTGGAGTGTACTCAGAATAGTATCTTCTCTAAAGGAAATTTATATTTTTATTTCATTCCAGATTTTATTCCAAGTTCTAAAAAAAATTCTTTTCAATTAAAAGGATATTGTTATTTTCAGAAAGAATATTAAGCTCTGTAATCTGAATGACTACTTTAAATGAATTGTACGTTTTTTCATGAAAATCTTGTAAAAGAGTTTTTCCCTCTTAATCTTTATAGAAAATGTGCCAGAGGAACTTCGAGAACCATTTTACACAGATCAGTATGACCAGGAACACATCAAACCACCAGTCGTGAACTTGCTTCTGTCGGCTGAACTGTACTGTCGTGCTGGGAGTCTCATTCTCAAGAGTGATGCAGCTAAACCCCTTTTGGGCCATGATGCTGTAATACAGGCTTTAGCGCAGAAAGGTCTTTATGTCACCGACCAGGAAAAATTGGTAACTGAACGAGATCTTCACAAGAAACCCATACAGATGGTGAGTCTTTATATACCCAAGATTATTTTAAGTTCGAAAGTCTTTCTCTTGTAAATCACACTATAAAACAGGAAAACATGTTTCAAAATCTGTCATCTCTGCCTGGAATTTAAAACTGTTTTGTTCTTTTAAAACTTGTTTCTAAGTGAAGGAAGATTTTGCAAACTAATTCGGAATATTTGGTACCATCTAATACTTGGAAGACTCATTTAATTTCCAGCATTTAGGTGTAATTTTTATTTAACCGAAATGATTTTTTTTTTCCGTTATAGAGATTAGTGAGAAGTAGAAAATGGATCCTTGACTATTTGTGTTAGACTACAGTTAAGATTTGTAAGTGTTGTTTCATGTGCAGGGGCTCAGTGGTGACTCGTTTGTTTTGAATGTGCTAATCCTTACTTTTCATTCCCAGTACCACATTAAAAACAAGTAAATATGTTTGTGTATATGTAAGGGGTGTGTGTGTGTGTGTGTGTGTGTGTGTGTGTGTATGATGCACGATATATACATTATATGACGTATGTTTCTTTTATGGCCTATTTTCACATACTACATATGTGGGCCAAAAAAGAACCCATGAATGTAAGTGTTCATTTACGTGCTTAAATAACCTCTTGGTGACCTTTTGCACAGCAAATGTTTTAGTTTAACAACCTTTAGCTTCTTCTTGTAGAAAATGGGTAGGGTGAGCATGCAGGAATTCTCTAGTCTGAAGGCAAAAATCCAAATATTTTAAAGCTAAGTCTCACAAAAATGCAGATATCATCAAGAATGTCATTACAAAGAAAAAAGTGGTTGGCATGCTTGATTAAATTATTATTATTTTGTAAGAATAGTAGTCTTGGGAAGAAGGAGTATACACAGAAGGAGATACTGTAAAATTTCAAAATTTTGCCAAAAACAATTGTCAAAAACGCCAAGTCTTGTGTTCAATGAGGTGATGACATACTTTGTCTTTTATTTTCCTTCTTTGTAAAGCCTACTTTAATACTTCTAAGGAATGTAGAATAATTTCTGAAGAATAATTTTATTACAGATTTACAGTAAAAATTAAAAATTATTAAGGATAACTGAGAATGTTGATTTTTTTAATCAGATAGAAGATTTTCAACTTTTATTGATGTCTCCAAATTCACATATGGTTATCTTTTGAGTTTTGTGTGCATACCCTGTATGAGTGACAAGTAGAATTTTACTTGTGTGTCACATTCACACCACTAGTTGGCACTCAGGTTAATTACTTCTACTTCACTTGTTTTCAAAATCATGTAGTTAGTTATGAAGTACACTGCTGACTATGAATCAGAATTTGCTTTGTAGTTGCTCTTTTAGATACATGTGTGTATGTGTTGGATGTCCTTGATGTCCTTAAAGTGGGCTATCTATTTTAGATCCCTTTTAATAAGAATAAAACAAACTTAATGTCGATATTTTTTCTAGTGCAATTAGTATGTTTGAATATATAATATGAAGGTACTTGGTGAATTAATTTTAAAATGAGTCTAATAGACTGCTAATTGCATTGCTCAAGTTTACACCATAGACACCTGCTGATAACTTTAAACGCATTTAAATAATATTGATAGAATTAATATAAATGATTTACAATTTCCCTGTTTTACTGACTCTGCTTTGTAACTGTGGGTTGTTAGAACTTCATACAGACTGTATTAGCTTAACCCTTTGGTTTAACCCCATGTTCTTGCTAATTCTTGTTCAAAGTCACTTTTACTGACCTGGATTTTAATTGTGTATTTTGAATTTTTGCTATAATTTGAAGGTTTTCAATTACTGCGATTTTTAAAAAATAGAGTATTTATTATGAGAGAGAAAGAGAACAGAGGAATGTACAGTCATTCTTTGGCACACCAGTGGTGGTCAGAGGACAATTGTCAAAAGTTATTTGTCTCTTTCTACCATGTGGGCTCTCAGGAATCAAACTCATATATCTCCAGGTTTGTGAGCAAGCATCTTTCCCACTGAACTACCTCACCTTCCCCTCCTGTGACTTTTTAATTTCTTCTCTCTTTTATTTATTTTTGTCCCATGTGTAGATGCCAGTGTGAATG
Source organism: Typhlomys cinereus (assembly GCA_023101885.1). Lineage (NCBI taxonomy): Eukaryota > Metazoa > Chordata > Mammalia > Rodentia > Platacanthomyidae > Typhlomys > Typhlomys cinereus. Next base: position 2,926,369 of record JALPQD010000192.1, read on the forward strand.
TGCGTGGAGGCATATGTGTGTGTTGTATGTAGAATTCACTGTGTGTATCTGTGGAGATTCAAGGGTGACTTCAGAAATCATCCTGGATTACTCTACCTTCACTCTGAGGTTTCCCAGGCTCCTTTCCAGGGCCCAAAGTGCAGGCTGAAAGCCATTTCTACCTGGCATTTTTACATGGGATCTGGATCTGAACTCCAATCCTTCTGTTTTCGAGTCAGAGGCTTTTAACTCCTGAGCTCTCTCTCCAGCCCTAAAATAGTGTTTTTAACTTTATTAAATGTTTTGATTCCATCCCCTTCCTCGTTACATCTCTAAATTAGGGTAGTAATCACTGTGTTTTATTTCTTTAATGATGCCTTAGTCTTTTGAGAAAAACAAAATAGGTGATAGTAGTAGTAGAAATATCATGACTTTCTAAGAAATCATGTTCTTGTTAATTCTTCTTGTTCAAAGTCTGACATTATAAAACTTCCTGTACATTCATATTTTTTTTTTGATAGATGTTCACAACTGTTTGGTTTCTTAATGGGGAATAAGATTTAAATGGGTGGGAGGTATGAATGGGTACCTTCTTTGTTATTTGATACATTTCTGTATTGTTAGCATTTTTGTATAATTATATTCTTTTAAAACTTACTAAGAAGACGTTTAAGTTCAAATAGAAAAGTTCATTATCTGAAGTAAAGTTCCTTATATGTATACAAAATATTTCTAGTATTTAACTTTTTAAAGGGAAACACACATTCTACGATTTAGCTTTTAAGTAAACAGGAAATGAGAACATATACTGCAGATTTCTTTAAATGGTTGAATTCAAGAATTCTTCAAAGGCTGTAAGTATGTTTTCTGAAGTTTATAATCACAAAGAAAAGACTCATGACTAGGTCACACTTATCAGTCATGTAATTTTGTCTAATTATATAGTAACTTGGGGTAGGGATAGACAGGAATACCTTTTTCTAATAAATGAGAAGTTAGATTACAATATTTACTCATTTTTATTAGTTTTGAAAGAGAGCTTGAAGATATAGCTTTGAAAATGCTGTGGTAGTAACTGACTTTTAAATGAGAGCTATAGTTTTTAAGTCTGTAAAGGGCAGTGAGATGGCTAAGTGGGTTTTAGAGGAAAGGTAAGTAGTGTATTTTTTATTTGGCTTGCTTTGAGCAAGAATCTTGCTGTGTAGCCCTGACTACTCTTGAACTTGTGGCAACTGCCTCTGCATTGTGAGTGTTGAAATTACAGGAGTGCACCACCATTCCCTGTTTAGGGATATGTTTGTGTTTCTTAAAATGTCTTTAAAAGAAAAAAGATTTATATGTCAAAGTACTGAACCATCTTTGTCTGTCTTATCTACCTGCCTAAGGAATGGTTCTACCTACTGTGAGCTGGGTTATCAAATTAGATAATCACCCACAGGCTTGCTCAGTGTTTACCATAACTAAAGTCTTCACAGATGTGCCCAGAGACTCGACCTTCAATTGCTTTTTTTATTCTTTTTATTTATTCAGTTGTGCATGCGTGCGTGCATGCGTGCGTGTGTGTGTGTCTCAGAGGACACTGTATGTCCCTTCAGGGGATCAAGGGTCACTTTGGAATCATTCTGGATTGCTTCCACCTCCTTCTTGCTTCGCTCTGGGATTTCTAAGACTCCACCAGGGCCAGAAATGTAGTTGGCTGCTGTTTTTGCCTGGCATTTTTTAACATGGGACCTCAGACCGGAACTCAGGACCTTCTGCTTATGACACAAAGTCTTAACCCCTGAGCCACCTTTCCAGCCCTAATTTTCTACTTTTCAATGTACTCATGAATCTGCCTAATTCTAAAATATCCTCAGTATCCCCAAAAGAAACCTGGACCTAACAGCAGTCCTTTCCTCTTTTCCCTGAAAGACACTGTATCAACTGGATCTGTCTAGTTAGAAAATAGGGGGAATAACCAGGGCCTTTTGTTTCTGGTTTCTCTCATGAAGCCATTAAAAAGTTTACCTAGACATTAAAGAAAAAGCTACCCATTGATCTTGTTTCCCATTTGAGGACAGATCTAAAAGTTGTAGAAATAGTTTTAGAGCCAAAAATTGCCTTGGCAATCACCTGGTGTTTTGTGTTTTGAAAGTAGTTTGACTGTGACCTGCAGTTTGGAGTATAGTTTACTCTAGGAACTACATGCAGTTTGCCTAGTTACACATGTATTACAGAAGAAAGTACTTACTGAAACTTGATTTTTTTTTTCTGGTGTATTTGGGGGAAAATTAAGTTTGTGATCAACTAAATTGAAATATTACTTTGATATTTATCTTATTTCACAACTTAAAACTCAGTTATTTTGACTTGAAATGCAATAAATATTATGGTTTAGGTGCATTCCTTCTCTCTAATAATTCCAGTTGTCAGGGCTAACTACTAAATTGAGGGAAATTGCTGCAGACTTTTATCTATGAGACAGATAATTTACTTTTGAATAATGAAAGTTTTATATTCTCTCTGTTTGTATTCATGTCCAAAGAGAAAATTCAAAGTAGGAAGCAACCAAGATATTTATGAAGTTATCTGAAATTAGAAGTGCCAGAACAGTTTTACCCCAAATTCTATCAGGTAGGAGTCAAATGCTCATCAGCATTTGTCTGGTGAACTATCTATGTATTATCATTTTACCAACAATAACTTTTGAAGATTATTTAAAGTGAATTAAGTATATATTAATATTAACTAGATCTTATACAATGTACTATATCAAATGTACTACTCTATAATTTTGTTTTATATATCATTTAAAAATTTAAAAACAATAATTTTATAATTTTATGTATCACTTAAAAATTGGTAAATCTTAAAGTAATTACTAAATTAGGACTTTTTTCAAAAGAGAAAATAACTAAATTCAGTGTAGGTTACTAAAATAGATGGTGATTTTGCTTGAGTATTTGGAATCTTTTTTTTTTATTTATTTTTCATGCGTGGAGTGTGTGTGTGTATCAGAGGGCACTGTGTTCTGTGAAGGTCCAAGGATGACTTCAGGAATCATCCTGGATTGCTTCTACTTCCCTTTTGCTTCACTCTGGGATTTCCCAGGTTCTGCCCATGAGGGCCTGAAGTGTAGGCTGCTGCCATTTCCACCAGGCTTTTTTTTTTTTTTTTTTAGCAAATTTTTAATCCCAAAGTTTTAGAGAATATTGACAAAATTCATTTCCTAATTCATGAATTTATTTTATTTATTTATTTATTATTATTATTTCTGCTCATACAAACTTAACAGGTACACTGGTCCCCTCCCTCCCTCTACCTCTCCCTGACCCCACCTGCTCCCCAACCCCCAGAGCATCTTTTACTGTGCATGCCAAATTCTCCTCTGGGTGCTCCTCTCCAATGAGGTGTAAGGACCCAGGGGCATTTCCCAAAACCCTTTTCCCATGTTCCCCTTAAGCTTAGGAACACTACTGTGACTGTCATCCCTAGCCTCCAAGGATCCTAGTGTCCGCCAGGCATTTTTATGTGGACCTGAGATATGAATTCAGGACCATCTGCTTGCGAGACAGTGTCTTAACCCCTGAGGCATCTCTCCAGCCCTGGAATCTTTTATTCTTAAGTAACAGTGTTCTCCTTAAGTTTAGATATGCAAAGCAAAATGAAAATTTATATGTAATTAGAACACAAATTGAGATGCTTTTTGCTGGTTTGATGTAAAAACAAATTTCTGATTTGTAGAATTGCAGTTCATTGCCATAGAACAGCAAACAGTCACCACAGCTGTGTAGAGCCATGCATACCCCTGGCCTGTGCTGAACACACTGATTTCCCCCGTTCAGTCTCATGGAGTGATCTATTTCAGTAAATTGATAGATTATAGTAGCTTAGTACATTGTTTTCATTAGAGAGAAAAGTGAGATGTCTGAGCAAAAAGTGATCATTTTTCAAAAGCTAACTTTTAACAGCTGTTCCATTTGGATACTTGTTTTCAGACACTTGCACAAATAAGTTGCATATAATTGGTGAAATAAATCTATACAAATTATATGCAACAAATAAGTTGCATATAATTGGTGAAATAAATCTATACAATGCTCAAATTCCTTTTGAGTCTGTATTGTTGGGTATTTGAGTGAAATATTAAAATGAGCTACCTTACTAAGTAAGTTATGCTACAAGATAGAGCTGTCCCCAGGGACCTGTCTTTACTGGAACTTCTTTTGATATACTTTCAGAGAAATGAGAATTTTTTTCCCTTGAAGTTAAAAATGGTACTTCAGGTAAATAAAAGGTAAATAAATTTTAAAAAGTGGTTTTGTCCCAAGGCTTTGGGAACCTTGGAGAAGAGGGGGTGGTGAGGTTGTAAGAACCTAAAGATGGGAAGGTTCACCATTGGACAAGACATTCCATTCAAGACATCTAGGAACTCACTGCAGTGAGACTTGTCCTTAGCAGACTTATATAATGACTGACATACCAACACATCTCCATAGACTATCGAGGAACTCAAGAGAGATAAGAACATATAGTGGAAATCTTGAAGTTGGATAAGTGAAGGGAAATGCTTCTATCAATGGAGTGGCCTGAAGAGAGACAACTTTGTATGCCCCAAAAGACCTGAACCCCACGAGAGTAGACAAGCCAAAGAGAACCCTAGGGTCCAAAGAAGCAGACAGGCAGGAAAGTGAGGGGGAGTGGGATGGATTAATGAAAAGAAGAGGGAGATGAGTGGGAGGGGGGATGGAGGAAAGCATGGGTGAATACTCAATATGCTTGTAAAACTAGAAAAATAAAATAATAATTAAAAAGTGGTTTTAGATAACAGTGATTATATTGACAAATAAAATCTGGGTAGTGTGACAAACTGATGTGAAGGGACCATCAGTCATTTTCTTGAATGGGTAGAAGTAGCTTTCCATTGAAGAATGTATTTGAGCAGATCTAAAACACAGCAGGGAGTGAGCAGACAAGGAAGGAACAGCCCCAGCTTACAGAGGAAGTAACTGTAAAGGCCTCTAACTAGTACATAGTTCACAGATTAAGAAAATGCTTATGTGGATGACAGAGGTCCTCTAAGAATTTCTAGAGGAGACATTTCCAGAAATTAGAGGCCCACTTACTTACTATATATAAGTTTTTGTGAAATGAAGTACTTTACTATGAACCTAAGCAGTAGGATGTAGAAATGATAAACTTAAGCTCTAACTTTGTTGAACTACAATTTTGGTAGTAAAGATGGCCAATAAACATTTAACATAATGGAGGCAATTTTAGAAAGTAGTAAATACTGTGAGGAAAATAAATTAGTAAAAGACTGTAAGGAATAGAATTTGATATTTTCATGGGAGGTGATCAAAGAAGACCTTAATAAAAGTTGATATTTGAACTGAAAATTAAATACCAAAGAAAAAAAATGTATTGATCTCGGAAAAGAAAAATTTTTTGCGGGGGGGCAGGGGAGACAGGTGTACTGGTTGTGATGTTGTAGGGAGTTGATATGTTTCAGGAGCTAAAAGGATACCAGTATGTAGTGAGTGAGGTTGGTTGGAGTAGGGATGAGAGATGTGGTTAGAGAAAAAGATTGAGGCCATGACAAGTACATCCCTGTAGGTATAAGAAATTCACATTTCATTCTGAGTGTTCAAGGACATCATTGGAAGATTTTAAGCCGGGCATTGCAGTGAATCTGTCTTTTAGAAACAAATTCCCTTTAGGTTGTCTTTTGAACAGTGTGTCTAGGATAGGCTGAGGCAGCTGGGGAGTCAGGAATTGTATATGGGGTTTGATAAGTTTCAGATGCCTTTTTATATCAGTTAAGCAGTAGGATGAATCTGAAGTATGAAACTCTTGTAGATATACATTTGGGAATCATCAGCTATGAAAACATTTAGAAGAGAATGTAGAGAGTAATTAAATGTCATTATGGTAATTTTAATATAATATTAAAATTATCATAGATACTAGTATTTTATTATAGCATCAGTATAGTAAAAATAAGTTGGAAAAGATCAGATGACAAGAATATAATTTTATGAAGTACAGAGTGTTATACCAGTCTAAAGTCACTGTTACTTATTGCATGATAAGCAAGGAGTCAGCATAACTAGTAATAACAGTTGACAGCATCCAAAACCTTGCATCAAGCTTATTATTGAAATAAAATTAGTTGTAGATGTTGAAAATACATATACATAAGTGTTTTTGTCATTGTACTTGGTCAGCTTGTTCAGGTAACATTCCAGTTTTTCTTTGGCCCTTTGTTGGTTTGTAAAGAAATACTTAAGAAAGCAGTACACTTGGAAACAAGACATTTTATGTTAGCTCATGTTTAGTTCTAGCCCTTGATGTAGATCTGCTAAGCTAGACTGAGTCAAACAAAATCCTCAACTGGACTGGTCTAGAATCAAGTAATCATAAGATGTTTTTTATTTTGCTATGGCAATCAAATGTGAACTAATAGTTCTGGTGGGTTCAATGACCGTCCTGTCTCTGAGGGCAAAGGAGAGAAAAACCTGGGCAGGATGATGAGAAGGTACAGAAGTGTTCATGGTAGTTGGGTAGAAGAAAAGGAAAGAAGCTGGGTATGTAAATCTACACTTGGGAGATGGAAATAGGAGTACGGGCTCCATGAGATCCTATATCCAAAAAGAGAGAGAGGAAGGGAAAAAAAAAACAAAAAGAAGATGTATGTATACCCCAGAAGGTCATTTTGCCTGGGCTCTGTCCTGGTGGCATATAGGAGGATAGCACTCTGCCTTATAATGCATAGTTCCTTTTCACAATATTAGAGATGAAGCTGGGCTTCAGGTCTGTGCCTGCTTAACCTGTGACTTCTCAGAGCCCTGTGGACAATGACTAAGGAGACAAACTGTCATGGTTTGAATGCGAGTTGTTCCCCAGAAGCTCATATGATTTCATTCTTAGCTGCTGTTAATGTTTGTGAAGGTTGTAGCACCTTTAGGAGGTGAAGTCTTGCTGGAAGAAGGCATGTCACACAGGAGTGGACCTTGAGGATGGATAGCCGTGCTCTGTTTCCACTAGTAGTCTGGTCTTGCAGTCTGCTGCTTGTTCTGTCTGCCTCCACGATGAATGTGACTGAGTCTTCTCCATCTTCCGAAGCCTGCCATGCCTTCTGCTATGGAATTTCCACCATCATAGACTGTCTCCCATCTGGAACTGTAAGCCAAATAAATCTCCTTTTTCTCTCCTTAAGTTGCTTGAATCTGGATGATGTCTTACAGCAGTAGAAAGAGTAACCACAGTACAAACCATGCAAGAAGCATTGTTTAAAAAAAGAAAAAAGAAATACTTCATCATTTGGATCTGGACTATTTCCCCAAGGTTCATTGTATTGAAAGCTAAGGCCAGCCTGTGATGCTATTTGATGTTGGTGGAGCCCTTAGGTGATGGATTCTAACAAGACTTTTGGTCATTAAATGGTTTTTCTTTTAGAGGAGATTATGGAATCTTGATTTCTTCTGTTTTACTACCTGGATTCCATAAAGCTGGTGGCTTACTTATGCCACTCACTTATGCTGCCTTGCCACAGGCCTAGAATTAATGAAGCCAACTGATCAGTGACCAGAACCTCCCAAACTAGTGCTTAAACATTTCCTCTTTAGATTTTTTTTGAAAATTTTGGTTGTGCATATGTGTATGTACTTATTCATTCATATGTGTGTGTGTGTGTGTGTATGCACATGTGGGCATTCTTGGTGACTTCTCTACCTTATTTTGAGACAGTGTCTCACTGGCCTGGAGCTGGCCAAATAGGCTAGTCTGACTGCCATTGAGCCAAGGGATCCACCTTTACTCTGCCTGCCTAGCAAAGTGAGTGCCAGGAATCCACACTTAGTTCCTGGTGCTTAGGTAGCCTACAAGCACTTTATCCACTGAACCTTCTCCCTAGCTTTGGAATCTTCTCTTCGCTTCCTTCTCCTTCTTCTCCTCCTCCCCCTTCTCCTATCTCAGGACTCCTGAGGGGCAGTAGGATCAAGATTTCAAGGTTACCCTTATTTCTATAGTGAGTCAAGGCTGTTGTTGGCTAGAGGCACTGTCTCAAAGCAAAAAACAAAGAAACAGACAAAAAAAAAACAACAAAAAACAAAGACCCAGCAAATGAGAGAGGGAGAGCAACAATAAATTATACAGATAAAGACACTTACTTGACTTAAAAAAAAATGTCAGGCAGAGATGATCTGTAAAAAGTTCCTGGAAGGAGGAGCTGGGAATCCCCAGAGCATCCTGGATTGTTCCAGGATGATTTCCCAGTGTCATCCTTGGGCTTTCAGAGGTGCACACACATGTGTGTGCGTGCGTGTGCGCGCACGTGCGCATTAAAAACCTGATGAGCTAGTTTTCCTAGCGGTATCATGACTTTCTCTTTCCTCTTTCTCATATGTGGTGCTTGGGAGATAAAGTCTCCCTGAGTGGGAAGCAGCAAGGGGCAGCTGCGTTGTCATGATGTTGCTTCAGTTTCTCTTCTAGTAAAACTTGTGCTGTCAGGTACATTTTTCCTACATACGCAACTGAAAGAAGGTTGCCAACACACTTCTTTCAGAAAATTTTGTGTGTGTTCATCTAGAGCTTTTGTTGTTGGTTATTTTTATTCAATAATTTTTTTCAGTGAATATCTAACTTATTTTAGATTTTGGTGCACAGGTAGAGGTAAGGGCAACTTTTAGAAGTCATTTCTCTCTTTCTACCATGTGGATTTCAGGGTATTGAACTCAAGTTACTGGATTTTCAAGCAGGTACTTTACTTTTCAAGCAGATTTTAATAAAAAAAAGTCAATATATAACAAAACTAATAAGAACACAGAGAATTCAGTTTGTATAATACCTTTGGGTTATGAATTTAGGCTTAAAGGTAAATATTTAGTAAAACCCAGCAATCAGAGACAACTATATGAAAGAGGAAAATTAAGATGGGTAAGACAGGGAATATTCTGTCATGTTTAGCAAACAATTCAGTAAGGTGTCAAGTTTTCACATATGTTACAGTTGAGGTTATCTCTGGTTATGACATTTAATAGTAGTGAGCTTACTTTATGTGTAGTTTATGCATCACAAATGAGACTTGACAGACCAAGTTGTTTAGTTTTAGCTTATTCTATTGAACTTCAGGAAAAAGCAATTCCTGCTCCTACTTGGAGAAGCAGCTAAATGCTAGTGAAAACTTGAAGGATATACTTACTATCTTCCTCAATATATAAAAACTTAATAACAGTGAACAGAGTTGCAGTTTAATATAGTTTTTCTTTAGAAACAGTGTTTTTCTAGTAATAGTGATTTTACAAAAATAAAAAAACAGATTTGTCTGCAGGATTAGTTTAGACATAGCTTGATTATTTTAATAACTGCTGTTGGGAAAGTGACTTGCTATGTAGTAATTCTTTAGATTAGAATGCCAAGCCAAAAGTCTGTATAAGAATGCTGAAGAGCACCAACTTCCTTAAACAGTTAACTTTAAACATTGTAGCCAAAAGATTTTGATTTCACCTGTAGTACATAATATCTTGAGGTTCATGGACAGGTAGAAATGAAAGTTACTCACTGTAGCCTGTAAATAGTTAGATACAGATGTCAGCTTGACAGTAGAAGACTAAAGCTCTATGCACAGTTGTGAAGAATTAATCCCTGCGCAACCCTGCAGGAGATTGTCTAATTAATGGGGAAGGCCCAGCCCATCAATTAAGAACTGTAACCCAAGCTGAATTAAGAACAGTAACTGGACAATTGTAAAAGAAATAAAACTCCTTGTTCCCTTACTGTTCGGTTATGAATTTTATAGCTAAACATGCAGGCTAACTGCATGACCCAACAGAATTATTTGCACATTTCAAGTATGGTGTTGCAATTTTAAGAGTTGCACAAGCTAAATTAGGTTCTTTCTCCAGTTTGGCTAAATTCTAAATTAATCCAGTTTCCTTTGTTAGCTTGTTTCTTGACTTCTCTTAGAATCTATGGAAGCTAAGGTGGTGGGCTATATACCTTAGTGTCTTATGAAAAAAAAATCTTAATTCAGCTTGGCAGAACAGTCATTAACACCAGGGGCCAAGGGAACTGGCCACATCATATCTGCAAGATTGCTGAGAGAGTTTGCCAGACAATATGTCTGTATAAGAATGCTGAAGAGTACCAACTTCCTTAACCAGTTAACTTTAAACATTGTAGCCAAATTGACACATCCAATTTGTTTCATAACATTTGTCCTTCACAAAACTATGAAAGCTGCTCAGACCCTTTATGAACTGCTTGATATGCATTTATTTATTAACTTATTTTTTGAGACAGGGTTTGCTATGTAGTGGTTGGTCTCGGACTCCGTCTGTAGCTTTAGGCTGGTCTTGATCTCAGCCTCCCAAATACAGAGATCACACACAGGTGCCACTGTAACCTGTGTACAGCTTCATTTTTGCCCTATATGCTCTTATTTCTATTTTGGGGCAATGTAGTTATTCTACCTAAAAACAAAATTTATTCTTTGTTTTTTAACTTTTCTTAACAAATGTACCCTCATAGCTTTGTTTCGATTATTCTCCTATTTATTTTCTGCCTTCTTTGTATTTTCTTCCTTAAGTTTACTTTTTAAAAATTTTCTTTATATATGTGTGTGTGTGCATGTGTATTTCAGATCTTAATACTATGGTCTTTTTATTTTAATTGGTCCAGTTTCAACCCTTTAGATGAATAAATCCAATTTTCTCAGCATCATTTATTTAAAAGGCTCTTTTTTTTTTTTAAGTTTGGTACTGTTATCAAAGATCAGATGATTGTACCTGTATGGATTTATTTCTGGGTTTTCTATTCCACTGGTGTATATACATGGCATATATCATGGTGTTTTTGTTACTGTGGTAGTAGTATACTATCATTTAGTCATGTATTATGATGCTTCCACATTTTTCTTTTTAAAAAATATTAATATATATGTTATCTGTGCATGTATAAATACACATAGGTGCATAATTTGCTACTGTGCATATATGTAGAAGTCAGAGGAAAATTTGTGGGAGTCTGTTTCCTCCTGTATAGACTCCAGGGATCAAACTCAGGTTATCAGGTTTGTACAATCTTTTTTCATGCGGAACCATCTTACTGGCCCAACATTGCCCTTATTGTTCATGACTGCTTTAGTTGTGTTGGATCTTTGTGTTTTCCTATGAGTTTTAGAAGTTTTTTTTTTCCCCTGTGAAGAATGCTATTGGAATTTTGATGGAGATAATGTTGACTATGTAGGCTACTTTTTCTAATACGATCATTTCATAGGATTATTTCTGCCAGTCCAGGAACACAGAAAGTCTTTTTATCTTCTTGTATCTTACTTAATTTCTTTAGTGCTTTATAGATTTTGTTATAGAGATCCCAAATCAATATTTTTGGCTAAATTGGGGGGGGGTTCTTTTAAAAGTTATTGTAAGTTGGATTGTTTTCCTGACTTATGTTTCATTGAGTTTATTTATATGGTGTTCTTTCTGTCTGTTCTGTTTTGTATTCTGTTATTTGTCTGGGAGTGCTTAGATCTAAGAATCTTCTGATGGAGTCTATATGATCTCCTTTAAATTTAGGGTCATACTCTATGTGCAAATGAATTATTTGACTTCTTCATTTTTCCATTTATATCCCTTCTATTTGTTTCTCTTGACATTCAATTCCAGCTAACATTTTGAGAATTGTATTGACAAAGAATGGTAAGAGTGGATACTCTTGATTTCTCTTTTTTTTTTCTATTTTAAAGAATAGTGCTTTATTGAATAAGTTTTATTCACACAAGAACAAACTTTAACCTACACAAATGCCAGATTAATGCAGCAGAAAGAAATTTTCATATATTCCATACTGATGGAAATGCTCCTATTAAGTGAAGAAAGCCTTAAAATTATATTCACAAATATAGTACTCTGTACCAAAGCATTTGACTTAATTTTTTACAACACTAATATAATGATAAAAAAAAATCAGTCATTCTGTCAGAGTAAGAAAAATTACATTGAAGCTACTCTTGATTTTTTGTTGATTTAAGAGAATATGCTTTCAGTTTTTCTTCATTTAGTACATTACTGGCTATCAGTTTGTCATATGTAGCTTATTTATTATGTTGATGTACGATCCCTCTATTTTAATGTCTTCACTTTTTTTCTTTTTTAAATTGTGCGTGTGTGAGATCAGAGGGACACTCTGTGCCTATGAAGGCCCAAGGGTGATTTCAGGAGCCATCCTGGATTGCTTCTACATCCTTTTTGCTTCTCTGTGGGATTTCCCAGGTTCTGCCTTCCAGAGCAAGAAGTATAGGCTGCTGTAATTTCTACCTTTTCTTTTTTATTTTTTAAATTAAGGTGGGAACTGGAATACGAACTCAGATCCTTCTGTTTGGGAGGTAGAGGCTTAACTCCTGAGCCATCTCTCTGGCCCTATCTTCACATTCTTATAAAAAGATGTTGAATTTCCTCAAAGGCCTTTTCTGCATTTATTAAAATGATTACATGATTTCTGTTCCTGAATTATTTTATGTGCTATGTTACGTTTATTGGTTTGCATGTGTATTCTTGCATTCCTCCTACAAAACTAATCTGATTGTGTAGTGTAATGTCTTATTATTTTCTACTTGAATTCTTGATATAAATTGTTACATTTATTTATTAATTTTTACAGTGCTAAGGCTATGAAAATATGGGCGTGTTTTGGCAGTAGTAAGTGATACAACTACCGTACTAGGCTGAGATCAATCTTTTTAAGGGATATTTCTCTTTGTCTGTATTTGAATCTGATAGAAGAATTATAAAAGCCATGGAATCATTATTTTTGTCTTATTTGTGAGACTATCAAACATAACAATTAGAAGCTCTCGTTTCTTGAATAGCTCTAACCTTTATTTCTAATATATAAATATAATTTATTTTTGTTTAGCATCTATTGGTTGGAGTTAAGAAAATATACCTCTTGTAAGATAGATGCAGAGCCTAATGTTGGCCTTTGGATGATATTTCAATTTTTACCACAAAGTCCCTGAAACTCAATATCCTTTTCCCTTCTTATCTGAATGTGCTTGTAGTTCTCTTGTTCCATAACTAGGCTTTGCTTTGCTTTGCTTTGCCACCTGGTGGCCTCAGTAGGCATTGTTGCTCCTGCAGTACCAGGAGTTGGTACTAAGGGTTACTACACATTGAGATAATACTGGGTTGAGATTAAGATAGATTAAGATAGAAAGAGTATTGCTTAATGTTTTGTGTTCTGCTTGCTTTTCCTCATTGATGACTAACTGCAGTTTTCACACGTGTAATACAGATGTAAAAGTACTTATCTCAAAGTGTTTGTATTTAATGAGTTTAATATATTTAATACAAATAATGGAAACCTGACAAACGAAAGACTTTCTATAGTGAGAAATTAAGTAAATGCTGAACAGAGTACATGGTATCTAACATCATTAACTATTATATTATTACTTTTGTCTTAATGTTTTTAGATAGGAAAACTGAATAGATTTAGATTTGAAACTGAAATAGTTATATCTTGGTCAGTTTCTTAACCTTGAATTTGTTTTTAAATGTTGATTTTTTTTCTAGGTCTAATATATATACACTTTATATGTAATTTTTTATTTACTTCATGAACTGAATCATCAAAAAATGGAAACAGTAGTTCTTAGTAAGTGAATATCTTAGAAGGAGTTGTATAAGCACAATAATATGATCTCTTTGCTTTTAAATTATAAACTTATCAGTGAGGTTAACTTTATTTTAAAGTTGTACTTGGTGTTATTATTCCAGTTTTTGGAGTAAGCTATAAAGCCTGTTGTCATCTTTTATGTTGTAGCAAGGTACTTTCTAAATTTTGCTTTTATCCATTCCTTTCCCTTCCTTGTCTCTTGAATATGTAATGTAAATAATGTTTATATAGCGAACATTATTACATTTTATTTTTATATTCATTATTACATTTTGCCTATTTAACAATAGCTGAGTATACCATAAATAAGTCATAATTGTATATTTAGATAATCTTTTTGATCTACTAATATTGATTTAATAAAATATTAACATCATTTTAATTTGTATCTGTAGCTCTTTTCTCTCATTTGTAATTGCCAAGAGAAAGCTAAGAAACATATAAATAGTTTTATGGCTTTTGGAATATTTTTCTCCAAAGGATTGTACTTTAAAAGTTCAGCTATTTAAAAGATATCACCTGGGCTGGAGAGGTGGCTCAGGGGTTAAGCCTCTGCCTTGTAGGCAGAAGGTCCTGAGTTCGGATCCTAGACCCCACGTATAGATGCCAGGCGGAAGCAGGGCGGTCTGCGCTTCTGGTCCTGGTAGGGCAGAGCCTGTGAATCCCGGGGCAGAAGTAAACAAGGAGGAGGTGGAGGTGGTCCATGGTGGTTCCCGAATTCATCCGTGGTTCTACACACACACACACACACACACACATACATACGCACACATGCATATACCCATAATTGAATAAATAAAAAATGCAAATCAAACATTTACTGATAATAAATCATAATAAGTTCACTTTAAAAATCTTTGTACAATGTATTTTAAAGATGAGAGCAAATTGGCATACTAATGAGATGAATGTGCTTAATTGTTACATAAAGAACTAATTAATTAATGTGAAAGGATGAGAAAGATAATGTGTAAGCATGCCATAGCATACATGTGATAGTCAGAGGTCAACATTTGGAAGTTTTCTCTTTAGGAATCAATTCTCTCCTTCTGTCATGTAGGTTCTGATGATTGAACTCAGGTTGTAGAGTTTACATGCAATGGCCTCTACCTGCAGAACCACCTGGGTGGCCAAACATGTAATCTTGGTTAAATATTTGATATTGTAGGATAGAGCATCTTCATTGTTTTTAGAATTGATCAATATGTGTGTGTGTGTGCGCGCGCGCGCGTGCGTGTGCATGCGTGAGGCCAGATATGAGATGTCTTTGCTGTCACTCTGCACCTTATTTTTTCAATATAGGGTCTCTTTCACTAAATCTGGAATGATCGATTCAGCTTGGCTAGCTGTCTGGCAATATCTGGGATCATGTTGGGATTACAGGTGTGCACTGCTGCACCCAGCTTTTTATGTGGAATGCTGTGGATCAAAATTCAGATTCTTGTGCTTGTGCAATAAGCACAAAATGACTGAACCATCTCCCAAACCCTAGTTGATAGTTTGATTTTTTTTCATGTAAATATGTAGGGCAAAGTGGTAGAAATATGTTTTCAGCCATTTTGAAAATTATTGGAAATTCTGTACTAATGCCAAGACAGATTTCATTTAACTCTGTGTATGTGTGCATGCATATATATATGGAGGCTAGAGGTCAATATTAGATGTCCTCAATCTCTTTCCACCTTGTTTTTTTAATACTTTATTTCTTTGAGAACATAACTTTTTAGAAGTAATTTCTTTCCTTGCTGAGTTTGCATGCAGGTGCCTTACTCACTGAGCCATTCCACTGGACCTCCACCTTATTTTTTGATACAGGATCTCTCACTGAACCTGAGCTTGTTAGTTGTTCACACTAGCTGGGAGAGAGCCCCAGGGACCGACCTGTCTTTGCCTTCCCATTGTTAGGTTTACAAGTACATGCGCCCATGCCCAGTTCTTTATGTGAGCACAGATGATCCAAACTGAAGTTCTCATGCTTGCATACCAAGAACTACCAATTGAGCCATTTTCCTAATACCTCATTTAATGATTTTTTTCCGGAAACTTTAGTCAGCAGTTCAAATAGTAGTTATTAAAATTGAACAGTATAGGGCTAGGGAGATGGATCTGGGTTTAAAATGTTTGTCTTGCAAACAAAAGGACCTGAGTTTGGATTCCTAGGTCCCATGTAAAAACGCTGGGCAAATAAGTTAGTGTAGAAGCCAGAACCTGGGAAACTCCAGTGCAAAGCAATAAGAAAGTAGAGCGATCCTGGATGATTCCCATAGTCATCCTTTGAACTTTCACAAGCACACACACTCAAGTGCCTCCTTGGTTATACCTGCCCAACCCACACAAAAAAGCAAGCATCATTATAGTAGAGCTTTAATCCAGAGATACACTAATTTGATATATGATGAAGAATGATGATAAAGTAAATTATCAAAAGCCTTTTTTTCATAATTAAAACATTGTATATAAGAGCCAGAAACATCATATGTATAGTTAGAGCATTGTAATTTATGCAGTGGTCTCAAATCTGAGCCTTAGTATTTCAGATAGGGTACATGACAGCATGCACAGTTTAGGGTGTACATGTTGGGTATTGAGAACTGAGGCTATGGTGAAATTGCAAACCCCATATTAAGATGCCAGGGTGCAGATATGGTATAATAGTGAGGAAGGACGCACAGACAAATGTTTTAAGTGACAGGATGTGTCATTGGTGAGTCTGAAGGGCCAGGGCTATCTGGGCAGTAGAAGGCTGGAACAGACTTTGGAAGAACTAGGGTATGGAAATGTGATTTTAATTTGAAATACCTATTGATGCTCATTTTTCTTCCTCACATCTTATTCTTTCTAGATAATTTTTTCTTACATTGCCTGCTAGTTGCATAAATAGGTGGAAAAACACATAGGGTTTGAACAACCTGTTGTCTGAATTTCAGTTCCTCACTCAGAAAATGTTTTTGTTTTTTCTTTTTTTACTTTTTGTGTGTGTGTGTGTATTAGAGGGCACTGCATGTGCCTGTGGAAGCCCAAAGGTGATTTGGGGAATCACCCTGGATTGCTTCTACCTCCTGTTTACTTTGGGGTTTCCCAGGTTCCACCTTCCAGGACTGGAAGTATAGCCTGCTGCCATTTCCATCAGGCATTTTTACGTGGAATCTGGGATCTGAACTCAGGAGCTTCTGCTTGTTAGGCAGAGGCTTAACCCCTGAACTATCTTTCTGGCCTGTTTTTCCTAAGAAGGTATCTGGCTGTTGCCCAGGCTGGTCTCAAGCTTAGCTGAAGTTATAGACATGTGCTCAGATGCCTGCTGCTTCTCTCTGTCTCAAATAATTTAAAGAATCTGACCGACTGCTATTGAGCATATTGGTGGAATTGCTTAAAAGTACTTGGCCCATGTCCAACTTTGATAATCAATTCAGAATTTAATACAAACATAAAAGAATCTGTACTCATTTTATAGGACCAAAGAGTCATTTTGATTGGAAAGGAACAGGAAAAATTTCACAAGAAAATAACATTCAAACTACGGCAGACTATATTGTAAGGAGGGCTATAAGAACTCAGGCACAGGGGCTGGAGAGGTGGCTCAGGGGTTAAGCCTCTGCCTTGCAGGCGGAAGGTCCCGAGTTCTGATCCTAGGCCCACGTATAGACACCAGGCTGAAGCGCGGGCGGCCTGCGTTTCTGGTCCTGGTAGGGCGGAGCCTGTAAATCCTGGGGCAGAGTAAACAAGGAGAGGGTGGATGCGTCCATGGTGGTTCCCGAATTCGTCCGTGGTTCTACGCGCAGACACATACATACGCACACACTCACAATTGAATAAAAAAAAAATTAAAAAAAAAAAAAGAACTCAGGCACAAAAACCTGGAAATAGGTGATAGATTTGAGGAACAACTTTTTGTGGCTATTTTGAAAAAAGTGTAGACTGAGGAAGGAAATAGTAAGGTACAAATCAGAAAGAAAGGGTCTTTTCTCTGTTAGGAATATAGGCTTAATCGTGTAGAAAATGAAATGGATTTTAATTATGGCCAATATGTAACAATCTCCAATTTGGAAAAACATCTGATCTTTTATCTATAGTAAGTTCTGATTATCAAAACTTAAAATGTTACAGTCATTGGACAGTCTTTATTAAAACAGAGAGCAATGTAAGCCATGGTTCTGCCTAAAAGTGGAAGACAGTTGGGCTGGGAATGAAAGTTTAAAGCAAAACACTGGGTGTCAAGGTGAGTTGGGGGAGGAATCTTTGCAGAAAGCCCACAGGACAGAGAGATCAAACTTTTGCAGCCTTTCAAGTGTGGTAGGAAGTTTTGCATCACAGGTATGTGCCTGTGGTTAGATAGTGAATTGGGAAGTGACTAAAGGAGACTGGAAGCCCCAAGGGCTAGGCCTGCTTTGTGTGAGCTGCAGCTGCAGGAGCTTTGATCTAACAATTACCTTTGGATCTAGTAGTCTCATACCCAGAATTATCTTTGATCTACTGTGTTAGGTGTCATAACATTGTTTGTAATGCCAAAGATTGGAGACTTTGTGTACATTTTACTTATTTGGTGTGTCTTAAAATAGTTCTGTTTTGGGGCTGGAGAGGTGGCTCAGGGGTTAAGCCTCCGCCTTGCAGGCGGAAGGTCCTGAGTTCGGATCCCAGATCCCACGTATAGACGCCAGGCGGAAGCGGGGGCAGCCTGCGCTTCTGGTTCTGGTAGGGCGGAGCCTGTGAATCCCGGGGCAGAAGGAGGTGGAGGCGTCCATGGTGGTTCCCGAATTCGTCCGTGGTTCTACACACACATACACACACACGCGCGCGCACACATACATACGCACACACACACAATTGAATAAATACTAATAAAAAATATTTAAAAAAAAATAGTTCTGTTTTGTTTTCTTGGTAAGAATGCTTATCTAGCTGAAGATACTGCTAGGAAAGTAGATTTATGTTAATGGGCTCACTATCTTCAGTTCAAATGAACTGAAGATAGTGAGCCCATTAACATAAATCTTTGACAAGATTTACTTAATGAATCAGTTTGGTCCATTGAGCTACCTGGTTTTGATAATAAGGCTGGTCTGTGCTTTTTAATATTTTATCTTCTCTTTACATTTATAACATAATTCAATCACAGAATCCTTTTCTTCCAATACCATAATCTGTATTACAAATGAAATCAGGTATTGCTGCTTGTCAAAATATATGAACCAATCTATGTTTTATATAAAACCACTCCGTATGTTAACTTGTTCCCAAAAACCTTTTGTTTTGTTTTTGATTTGGTTTTAAAAAATACGGTTACAAATATTTACAATATTTTTTCTTCTGCCAGATGAAAATTCTTACAAACAGAAAAAGGGATTTTTATAAATGGACCATGCAAAACATGACAATGTCAGAGGTTTCTTGCTGTGCTATTTTTCCCTCAAATACAGTACTGAAAATTCCCATCAAGTCTTTGTTGAAACACTCTATCGTTTACATGTAAACTCCTGTTTTCTCTTAAGTAATCTATTCACCAGTAGGAAATAGAAAGTAAAGGCTGTTCTGCTCAAGTCTTTCCTTAAAGAGCTAGGGAAAAAGGCTTCACAGATGAGCATGAAACCAGAATAGTTAGTCTTTGGTCAGAGCCATGAGGTAACATTTTGATTTAAAACTTGGTGTAGTCAGCAATGTTTATAATTAGTACTTTCTGGATGTAGAATGAACTTTTCAAGATCTAGGTAACAATGAGTGGTGTGGGGATGTGTAGGAGTGAAGTTCAAGGTACAGTTTTCTTAATGATACCAAAAATAACTATTTAAATAGTTATTCTTACAACTACTACAAAGAACAGAACATCAAAAATCCAAATGACTGTTAAGCTTGCCTAAGCAGCTTCAGTCATGACTACTGTCACCACTAAGGTCACTGAACCAGACAAACATCCCCGTGCTCTGGAACCCACGCCTCAGGTTGCAGAAACCAAGGCAACTACCATGAAGATCGAGAGCGAGGTTAATCTAGCTCTGTGTGCGCACCAGCACACAGCTCTGTATTGTGTGATAAAGGCAAAAGTGTAACTTTTGTATTTTTTAATCTATTTTCAGAGTGCACATTTGGCCATGATAGATACCCTAATGATGGCTTACACTGTGGAGATGGTCAGTGTAGAAAAAGTCATTGCATGTGCTCAACAGTATTCAGCTTTTTTCCAAGCCACTGATCTGCCCTATGATATCGAGGATGCCGTCATGTACTGGATAAATAAGGTACGTTTATTTTTGGTTGAAATGACTGTAATAATGTGAGAAATTAGAATAGATATTACTGCTCCATGATTTTCTGTTTTAAATCAGAATATAAAGTGAAATGGCGTAGTTTACTTGAGATACTGGATTTAAAAAAACTTTTTTTTAAAGATAGATGTGGTGCCTCATCTGTAATCCCAGAACTTTTTGAGGCTAAAACAGGAGGATCAGGGCAGCTTGTGACAGTAAGACCCTGTCAGAAAACAAAACTTAAAAGTATATAATCAGATTTTTAACAATTAATATATAATTATTTATGGTTAATCTAGCTCCTATCAGATGATTACAAAATTCAAAATGTTAAACTGGGAAGATGGCACAGCTTTTGCCTTGCAAGCAAAAGGACCTGAATGGAGATCATCACCAGATTCCACACAAACATCCTGAAGCCTGGAAGACAGAGCCTGGGAAACCCCAGAGCAAAGCAGTAGGGAGGTACAGCAACCCAGGATGATTCCCAATGTCACCCTAGGTCTCTACAGGCACAGCCATTCAAAGTGCTCTCTGGTACACACACATACACAGAGGGAGGAGGGAAAGAGACAGACAGAGATTCCCACGTCACTCTGGGCCTCCACGGGCCCAGCCATTCAAAGTGCCCTCTGGTACACGCACACACACACAGAGGGAGGGAGGGAGGGAGAAAGGGAAAAAGACAGACAGAGAGAGAGAGAGAGAGAGAGAGAGAGAGAGAGAACACGCATTTGCAAAAAAAATAAGTACTCAGAATAGGAAACGACACGCAATGAGTGTTCAGTGAATATTTTTGAATAATAAAAATTTCACAATTTCCATTTAAAAGTCTCTTGACTAGCTTGTGTAAAATCATATTGATGGTGAATTTTTGATTTTTGCTTTGAATAAAGTTCTACCTTTATCATTCCTTTTATCAATTTGAGTAGTTAATTTGTTTGTTTATTGAAACAGTGTTTATCCTTGATTGATCTCAAAGTTGTAGTGGTCATCTTGGACATCCTCCAGAATTTTGGAATGCTGGTATTTTCCCTGCTTGATCCACCTTCATTTACAGCTGTTGCCACAGAGAAAATTAAACCTGATTTGTGGGTAAACACTGAGTAGATTTAGAAGTTATGTTTTTTAGGTATCCTTCCTTAAATGCTTGCTTGAAACTTTTCTTAAGAATCTGAATTACATTTGTCATTAGCCATGGTGTCAGTTCCAAATGTCGAAGGCCTATTTTTTTTTTTTTAAATTATAGTAGGGGGCAAATGCATGCATTGCCTTAGATGTTTAGAGGTCAAAAGACAACTTTTATAAATTCTCTCCTTCCATCATGTGGGTTCTGAGGTCGCCAGGGTTGTATTCAGGCACCTTTACCCACTGAACCATCTTGTCTCAGGACCTATTATACTCTTATCTGGAATTTCTTTATTTCTTCATCCGTAGTGATTACTTGTCCCCCATTTAGCTACAAAGAATTAGGATCATATCAAAAACAATTATGGCTACATCCCATTGAAATTTCCTACTTGTGAACACTTCCTCATACCTTTTCAACTCATTTGCTTTAAGTTTACCACTGCTAAAACTTTTCAGCTTTTGGCAGGGTATGTGTTTACCATACAAGGGACCTTGGATTCACCCCCCCCCACCTCTTTATTCTACCCTCCAAAAAATATTCGGCTTCATCTTGATTTCCAAACCATTAAGCCTGATAATTTGGTACATTGTCTGTAGTCTTTTTTCTCTCCTTCCCTCTCCTCTCATTTCTACCCTCTATCATCCCGTCCCTTCTCCTTTTCCCTATCCCCATATCAATATATATCCCAAGCTCAAATTAACAGCTGGAATTATAAGCATGTACCACTACATTCGGCACATTACTCCCTTTTTTAGCATAGTTTTGCTAGTCTTCTCACTTTTGTTTGCTTCTCCTTGCTAGTCATCTGCTAAAAGCTCAGATAGTTGAGCATTTTTACCATTTTATCTCTATCTGTGCCTGTAGAGAGAGAAACTGATGAGAAAACTGGTTTCATCTTTGACTCATAGCCACAAACTTAAGGTAAATACTAGCTACACAGCTGTCAGGCCAATTGAGTCTGCTTTTCCACACAGTTAAGGCTACTGATCTCTTATCCTCACACTTTCTGGAACTCTTCTGGTGTTCCAGAGCTTCATCTAACTTCACTTCTTGCATCCATTTTGGGAAATTGTTTAGAAAAGAATTATTTTCTCTCCTCACTACTAAATCTCTTTGCATTTATACCAAAACCCTCCCTGTCCTTTTCTTTCTACTTTAAAAATAGAGAATTTACCTCTTCAGAGGGAGATTACTACAAATTGTTGCTGTCAGATTTTCTTTTTCACAAGCTTTGCTTCTCTGCTTCAGTAAGGCATTCTTAAAGTTGATTGTTCTTAAGAATCATCTGGGAACTTGTTAAAATACAGGGAAAATTTGACATTGATGTTGATGGTCTCAGGCCACCCTGTTTTTCTCTCCTGATGCCGAATCCCCACTGGGCCAGCTGGGGAAAGGAGGGAGAAAGTTGGCAGGGGCCTCAAGACTCGAGTTGAGGGGGTGAGGGGTGCGGAGTCACCACACAGACTCCGGGAGTCAGGTGAGGAGCGAGCAGAGACGAGCTGCTGCAGACTCGTTTTATTTAAGGAAGTGTTTGAGTTTATATAGGGCCCAGGGTCCATTCAGGTGTTGCCATCTCTCCACTCTGGGGGACAGCCACTAATCATCTAGCTGTTTACTAGGTGTCCATTGCAAAGGCAGGTTTGATGGCCGCTTCCCATTGGTTGTTCATCCCTCTGCCTGCATGGTTCTCTATTGGGACATGTCGGGGACATGTCCGTGCGTGTTCAGGCTTGTCCATAGCCGGACCTCCTGGATTGATAGTGCCACACTCTCCCTCAGCACCTTCATCGTGTTTTCCTTCCCTATTGAACCTCTCTGACTATAAACTTGTTCTAATGCTTCCCATTCCGATATACGCTCATTTATTTCTTCAAACAGAATCTCCCAAAAGAGTGACTTCATTTGTTAGCTAGTTTTTTCTTTTTTCTCCCACAATTGTGATTTCATCTTTCCAAGGATATTTTTCTTCAATATATGGCCACTGGTGATCAGATTTTTCCTTAGTTCATGTGTGTGTGTGTGGGTGTGTGAGACTAAAAGTATTAGAGAGCCCTTGTGTGTCCCT
The DNA here is from genome assembly GCA_023101885.1 of Typhlomys cinereus. Lineage (NCBI taxonomy): Eukaryota > Metazoa > Chordata > Mammalia > Rodentia > Platacanthomyidae > Typhlomys > Typhlomys cinereus. The sequence goes on from JALPQD010000192.1 coordinate 2,949,440, forward strand.
GTGGAGGCCCAAGTATGACCTTGGGAATTGTCCTGGATTGCTCTACCTCCTTTTTGTTTTGTTCTGGGATTTCTCAGGCTCCACCTTTTGGGAACCATCTTGGATTGCTTCTACCTCCTTGCTTCACTCTGGGATTTCCCAGGCTCTGCCCAACAGAGCTAGAAGTGCAGGCCATGGCCGTTCCTGCCTGGTGTTTTTACATGGGACCTGGGATCTGAACTCAGGACCTTCTACTTTTGAGGCATAGTCTTAACCCCTAAGTCACCTCTCCAGCCCTTCTTCCAGTTTTTAAGAGAGAATTTTAAGAGAATGCAAAATTTTCAAATGAATGTGTTATTACTGATTTGGAATAGAAAAATACAAATTCCTGTTCCCACTATTTTATTCTGTGCTCACCTTTTTGTTAAATTATAGCATTTTTTTGAAGAGAAGGGGACCTGTGTCCCTTTCTTTTCTGAAGATCAGGAATGCTTTGAAAAGCTTTGTTGCGTGCGCACGCGCGCATGTGCACATACACACACACACACACACACACACAATAAGTGAAAAGCTTTTGTACCCTGTTGTATCTCTAGTTACTTAATACAAGTTTGTGACATAGAACTTGTCATTCCCTAAGTGTCCATTGTGACTGGTTTGCTTTGAAAAAAAAGTAGATAAAACTTTAAACAAAAACCATAGACATATTTCCAAAGTGGCAAAATTATAGCAACCTGTGAGTGAATGAGAAAGTTCTTTTAACTTCAAGAAAAGGAATGAAAATACTAAAGAAAGAAGAAAAACCAGAGAAAATTATGAACTTTCACAGTTTTTTTTTAAGGTTCTCTTTTAAAAAAAAAAAAAAAACTAGCAAAAGAGAGAGACTTGAGAAATAGTTTAGTTAGAATTGAAGGTCTTGTGATCTAATGGGACCATTGTTTTGCCTTTAAGTGGAAGAATATTAGAACATTAAAGGAGAAGATATTGCTTCAAGTCAGAGAATAGGGGAAACAACTACTGTGGACAGTGTAGCAAGGAAAGTCTTCAGTAAAGCCCACAGACAAAGGGGGCTTGTAACTTTTATAGCTTTCAGGCTTTTCTAAGAGGTTTTTCCGGGAAGTGAGATGTAGGGGGTGAATGAATGTCAGGTAAATAACTAATAGTCATCTCTCAAAATTGGCCATTGTTAGGGTCAGTAGGATGAAGTGGGAAGGAATCTAGGAAAATGGGTTACTTTAGTTTTGGCAACAGCTATTATAAACCAATGTGGTCAGTTTTAGAAGTTGCCACCTTCCAATCAAGATGGAGAAAGTTTTACAAGATGGTATAGATATGGCTAGCTATAATTCAGAGTGCTTAGAGATACATGTAAGTTATAAAACTTCCTTATATTCTGTTTATTATTCTGAGCACATGAAATATTAGTGTTTTTGACAGCATGTCAGACTGTTGCAGACATCTAGGTCTGATGCCTAAAATATACTTAGAAAAATTTAAATGATAAAACTAAGTTCAACTTTTAGGAAGAAAGTTCTCAGGTGCTGGAAACAAAATTGAGACTAAAAGTTTGATAACTAATAACATTAATGATTCCTAGAGTTTTTGTTGTTGTTGTTGTTTTTTGCATATGTTCCTGTGTGTATCAGAGGGCATTGTGTGTATGCCTGTGGAGGCCCAAGAGTAACTTTAGGAATCACCTTGGATTGTTTCTACCTCCTATTTGCTTTGTTCTGGGATTTCCCAGGTTCCACCTTCCAGGGCTAGAAGTATAGCAACCACCATTTTTGCCTGGCATTTTTATGCGGGATCTGAACTCAGGACTTTCTGCTTTTGAGGCAGAGTCTTTACCCCCCTGAGCCATCTCTCTGGACTTTAGAATCTGTAAGCGTGATCTTAATCATCTTGAAATCCAGTATTGCCTAAAGCCATAACTTAAGTGTTAGATACACTCCTTCTTGACCTTCTTAGATTGTAGGTTTTTTACATTATCTCACAGTTGTTAAGTTAGGCCTTCCTCCCAAAAAAGAGTTTTGTTCATTTGCAGAATTTAGTATGTATTTTAACTATGGCCTTAGAAGTATATTAAAACTCAAGCCATGATTCCTTGGTATGGCTATGAAGTCACAGCTTAAGAAAGTGATTCATGAGTCAGAGTTGGGGAGATGACTCAGTGGATATTTGAGTGAGGATCAAGTGTGAGGATCCCTAGCACCCATGTAAACAATGGTCAGTTTTGTGGGCCTGTCTATAATCTGAGCACTTAAGAGGCAGAGACGGGTAAACCCCTCCCCAGCAAGCTGGCCGGATAGACTAGCTGATTAGTGAGCTCTGAGTTCAACTGAGATTTTGCTTCCAGTTGCCAATGTCAGCTTTGTTCCTATACACATGTGCAGCACACATATATGCCATTTAAAAATGAATTTGAGGGCCGAAGAGATGACTCAGGGCTTACAAGCAGAAGGTCCTGAATTCAGATCCCAGGTCTCACATTAAAAACTCCAGGCAGAAATGGTGGCAGCCTGTGTTTCCAGTCCCAGTGAACTGAGCTTGGGAAATCCCAGAATGACGCAAAAAGGAGGAAGAAGCAATCCAGGATGATTCCCGAAGTCATCCTTGGTCCTCCACAGGTACGTACAGTGCTCTCTGATGCGCGCGCACACACATACAGAAAGAAAGAATTTTTTTTTAAAAGGAATTTGATTCAGTATTTGTTATTGATTTTAAAAAGTCTTAGTGTAAGTAATTTTAATTTAGTTGTTCTAAAATAGATTATAAACTTTTTACTTAAGGGATGGGGATATGTCTTACTATTTAAAGTACTTGCCACACAAACAAAAGAGCCAGAGTTTAGATCTCCTGATCTTCTGTAAAATTCTTGTTAGGCGTGGCAACCTGTCCCTAATTCCAGTCTCAGAAAGTAGAGAATGGAAATTTCCAGAACCAGCTCTTTAGCCAAAATAGCCCTATTGGAAAGTTTAATTATAGACACTCTCTTAAAAAAAAATTAGTTGGAAGAACAGTCATATAATTGCTGATATCAAGCTCAGGCCTCTCTAAATGCTCATGTGCCCCTTCCCACCCCCCAAAAAAGACAAAAATGCACTTAAAATATTATTTTATTTCCCAAGCATTAAAAGCAATATTGGGTACTTTTACTTTATTTAGCACTCCGTTTCTGATATATGAGTTAGTGCTTAAAAATGTTTTTTAACAGTTACTCTGAACTGTTACTGTGAGAAAACACCCACAGTCAAACAACTTAAGGGAGATTTATTCAGCTTATGGTTCCAGAAGGAAGAAACAGTTTTTCATGGTAGAGGCCACATAGCTGGTGGCTGAAGCTAGAGGCTGCTAAGTCACTGCAAACATCCTGAGTCTCTCTTCTTCTGAGTCTTCTGGTCTACGGTTCCTTTTATCTGGTCTGCTATTGGGAGATTCCAGTCAGATTTAGGGAGGTTCCAATCAGATCTAGGGCTGGTCTTCCTATTGTAAATGTATTGATTCAGATAATCTCTTCAGGTGGACAGCTGATCATAGTTAGTGGCAGATGTGGTCAAGTTGACACCCAGGATTAACTTTCACAATGTTTTATGAATTAATGATGAGCTAATTTTAGAATATTAAATCGAGCTCTATCTGTTAGGTATTTTTTTCTGTTTGTAAAAGGAGATTTCCTTTAAATGAGTTCTGTTCATGCTTAATATTAGGAATCTGACAGACGTTTTAAGGTGCATGTTATTATATTGCTATATCAATATAAATTCACTTTTAAATGTTTTTAGGTAAATGAACATTTGAAAGACATAATGGAACAGGAACAGAAATCTAAAGAACACCACACAGCCGAAACTCCAGGAGGTCAAAAGGTAAAATATTTCAATGAAAAAGTGCTTACATGATAATATATAGTCATATATATATATTAGGGATTGTTGGTTGTCACATTTAAGTTTTTTTTTACTGTTACTAAATGTACCATACCATAAGTAGGAAATAGAAGTATAATATGGAGATTATTTGAAAGTAGTATTTGTGAGATGTTGCTAATGACTAGGACTCAACTTTTGAAGTACTTTTAGGGAAATAATGGTTTTTTTCATTTGTCTTTGCAAAAATTTAAATTTTTACTAGTCTTTCATATTTTTGAAAAACCCACAATATCATGGAATTTCAAGTTGTACTATATGATTCTTATGTAAAAAAAGAAATACTAACATGTATTCATTATTAAAAGTTGAAAATAGGGGATGGAGAGATGGGTTAGTGATTAAAAGACTTTCTGTGTAAGCAAAAGGACCAGAGTTCAAATACCCAGATTCCACATAAAATGCCAAGTGGATGTGACCACCTGCCTATAATTCCAGCCTTGACAGGCAGAGATCTGGAATCCCCAGAGCAATCTGGGTAGCTAGACTTTAGCAAGCTCTGGGTTTGGTTAGAGACACTGTTTTAAAAGATTAGGATGGAAGAACAGTCAAAGATGATTACCAATATCATTCTCAGATTTTCATGTACATATGCCATGTACCTGTGTATATACATGTACATCTACATACACATGACCCCACACACAAGCACACACACACACATGTCCATCACCATACACATAAAATGCAAAAAGGAAAAAAATTCCAAGTTTTTAGATTTTCTTCTTCGAAACTAATTTGTGTAAATTTTCTATATATATATATTTAAAAGTTTATCTTCAGTATAGTCTATCTTAGGATTTTTAAAACATACCATAAGTGACTTTTGAATATTAGCATTTAGAATTGAGATATAAGGAATTAGAATTTTTCAGAGATCATATTTTCTATTTGGATTATTTAAGTCTCTTCATTATTGCATAGTACTTTACTAATTTTGGTCATTTCTCATTAGGTAATGATACCTTCTTAAGAAAGGAAAGAGAAGTATAGTAAGGAAATGGAAACTTTCGTCAATATTAAACCAAGAGTAAAATTTTATGCACTACTATCTAAATAAAACTACTTTGTTTTGTTTGTTTAATTAATGGGAGACAGTTACTCATTTTCTTCCACTATGTGGGAAGAGATTGAACGCAGGTCTTCAGGCTTGCACACCATGCACTTTCACTCACCACACCATCACAACAGTCCTTAAACTCTGTTTTAGGGTACCATCATTCTAAAGTAAAGTATTAATGAAAACTTTCCATGTAAATCTTTATACATGTGATCATTTTGTACTATTAGATAACACATTTTAAACTAATAGTGTTTTGTATGTTGTCACAGGACACAAACATTATTGCTATGGAAAAACTGCCATTTGAATTTCAAACAATGGGATTGAGCAACCTTTACAAAAAAACCCTGAAATGCAGACACTGTTTGTGTTACCCTGGGGTTACTTTATTGTATTTTGCGTCACACAATCATTCATCTGTGCAACCATAATTGCTGAATGAGTGGTTCAATCGATAAGTATCTGTGATTCATTTTTTAAAATGTGGATTTGTGGGCTGGAGAGATGGCTCAGGGGTTAATCCTCTGCCTCTCACGCAGAAAGCCCTGAGTTTAAATCCCAGATCATACATAAAAATACCAACTGGAAATGGCGGTGGCCTGCATTTCCAGCTCTAGAAAATGGAGGAGTTTGGGAAAGTTCAGAGTAAAGGGGAAAAGGAGGTAGCAAAATGCATTGTGATTCCCGAAGTTACCCGTGGGCCTTCACAGAGACACAGAGTGCCCTCTGATATACACATACACATATATGCACATGCAAAAAAAGAAAAAGAAAAAAGAATGTGTATTTGTGTGTATTTTTATTTTGGCATAATTTGCTTTTACTTTTAAAGAAATTTATATTTAGCATAGTATAGGCTTAACGAGAAGTGCGATTTCTTGATTTTCACATGAGTGGATTAAAAAGTGCCTAGATGTTATTAGTAAAACACCTTGGTTTGTCTCTAAGGGTAATTTCAGAGACAATGAGCTTATGGCTATAATGTAATGAAAGATTTAATCCATCGATGAATTCAGAATTTGAAGGGATTATTGGGAGAGGGGTGAACCTTCCTATGTGGTCTGAAGAAGTAAAATAATAAAGATGTGTTCTTGATGACTACATCTTCCCCCAAGTCCCTTCCTGTTACAATCGTTAATGTTAGGAAGAGTAAAAGGCTCCTCTACCACACTTACCATGCTAGACAAAGTACACAGACCAAGCAACTATGGACCTTGAAAGTGTGAACCAAAATAATTACCTTCTGTAAATTGTTAATTCCAGGTCATCACACTATCCCTAAGGAAGAAATAGAATTCCAAAGACATAACTTTACCCATTTTGCTCTAATATTAGTGTTTTACATAATTGTGGCCCATTTGTCAATACTGTGAAAATTACATTGGTGTGTTATATTGATTAAGTGTATATATATCGACTTTACATTCTACCAGTTTTTCTAATTTTTTTTTTTTAGTATTTGCCATCAATTTGGGTTTATCTGCTGTTTCTTATGAATATGTCATAGAGTTAGGTCTTCTTGTAGACAACCATGGAAATTGAATCATAACATTGAGAAATATAATGAGGTTTATCAGTAGTGATATAACTTTCATTACTTGGTAAAGGTAATATTTGTTAAGTTTCCACATCAGAAAGATACTATTTTTCCCTTTTAAATCAGAGCCCAGGAAACCCCAAAGCGAAGAAATGAGGTAGCGCTATCTAGGGTGATCCCGATGTCGCTCTTGGGTCTCCACAGGCGCCCTCTGGTATATACACATATTCACATGCTCATGTGAAAACAAAAACAAAACACTTTTGTTAAGTTTGTCCCTAATTCTATCCTACATTGAAGAAAAGGGAATGAAACTCTTTCTTTGAGTGGGAGAAAATCTACATATATCATTTGGATTTCTTCTATAATGAATATTTTTGTTTTCTCTCGCAGTTATTCTGATATGGACTCATATACTTTATATTTTGTTATATTCCAGTATGACATTATTTATTATGTTGCTCTTTATCCCCATCAGGAGCTCTTCCATTTGTCTCTGTGTAGATATGCTTCCTTCCTTTTGGGTTCTTCAACACTTCTTACTTTTTTGGCATCACAGGATGTTCCAAACACATTCTGGTTTTTGTTTTCGCCCTAACCCTAGACTTAGATTATTTATTTTAATGTTGAAATTGTCCCACATTTGCTAGTAGGACATCTTTAAACTGAGTTCTGTGCCATTTGCCCCTCCTTAAATCTGGCTTAAGATGTTTCAAGCTCATTTTCTTCTTTCTTTGCCATAGACCTGAAATCAGTCATTTCTGATAGTCTTTGTTTTCTCGATAGACAACTGTTTTATAAGTATAAATCTGAATACTACATTTCATTGCTGCTTGAGGATCTTTACTTCTAATTTTTCCATCAGTAGGCAGAACTCAGAAATAAACTTTTTAAAAATATGTGATTCTGGGCTGGGCTTGGGAGATAACAGTAGTTAACATACTTGGTGTGTGAGCATGAGTACCTATGTTCAAATCCTCAGAATCCATGTTTTTAAAAAAAGGATAAAAAAATAGGGAATGGTCAGGTGCACACTTGTACACACGTGCCTGTCCAACATACACATACACAGATTTAAAGAATTTGAAGCCAGGTATTTTATTTACATATATATAAAATATATATATATGTAAATAAAATATATAAAGAGAGAAATAAAGATGATCAGGAGTTTACCTATAAGTTTCTAGTTCAGTTCTACAATATTGGGTATGGGTATTTTTTCTGGTTGAAAAAACGGAAATACTTTAGTCTCTATTGTGACCAATACTATAGTAGATATTTCACTCTAAAGTGTGATACTTATCCATATGCTGGATTTACAAATAATAATACTGCATTTAAAAATAATAATACTGAAGAAACAGTAAAGCAAAGTTGTTTGCTTTAAGTACACAGAAGACAAAGTAAGAATTCTGGAACTTTTCTTTGGAGAGAATTGTTTTCAAGATACTATTCTCCTTCCTGTCTCTTCTACCATATTACCTTTGTGTTCTAATCCTGGTAAGAGCAGTTTCCTTTACAGAAGCTTACCTAACTTAATAAGCAACTTATAAAAAAGTTGTTTGGGGTGTGTGTGTGTGGGGGGGTGTGTTTTCTAGCTTGTTTCTTTCTTTGTCCTGTGGTCAATGTGTGTACTGTCAAGTCAAAATTACGATGTCAACAAGTCACAAATGCTGTATTTGTTGTAATATATTTGCTCCCTGCCCCCGTTCACTGCTTATTATGATAGATACTGCTAAAAATAACCCCTCACACATATTTCATTACTGTATCTAATAAACTCAGTGGTCGACTAGGAAAAGTATTATGCTGTCAATTTGAAGTTTTCCACGTGTACAGTATACCACATACACATATTTTTTCTCTTACTATATTTGCTTGTTTGCCATTTTCTTTCAATTGACCAGTCTGTATGGTTTTCCCTTTTTCTCTAAAAATTATTATAACCATTTTAGGCCAGTTAATGTGGAAAAATAAATGTCTATCTTACTTGAATTAGGTTTTTAGAATCCAGTTAGTGAATATTTTATAAGAAATATGGAATAATTTGAACCATTACAAACACTATTATACACCAATTGTTGTGGATACCCCACAATAATTTTTTTTATTACCACTTTCTATGCAGTGGACTTGTCTAGTACAAAAAACAAGCAACTGTTTTTCACATTTCTATTATAAATTAGGAACTCTGACATGTTTTGGTGGCTTCCTGCTCTCTTTGATCTTGTAATTATACTTGCAAGACTCATAATTGCAGCTGCTCAGAACTTTTCATTAAATGAGAGATTTGTATACATGCAATAGAATTATTTGGGTCATTGTATCTGATGTTGTTACAAAAATTTATTGAAAATGGTACTCACGAGAAACTAATATTTTTTTTTATTCAATTGTGCATGTGTGTGTGCACGTGTGTGTGTGTGTGTGTGTGTGTGTGTGTGTGTGTGTGTGTGTGTAGAACCACAGGCGAATTTGGGAACCACAATGGACCACCTCCGCCTCCTCGTTTACTCTGCCCCGGAATTCACAGGCTCCGCCCTACCAGGACCAGAAACGCAGGCCGCCCCACTTCCGCCGGGCGTCTATACATGGGGTCTAGGATCCGAACTCAGGACCTTCTGCCTGCAAGGCAGAGGCTTAACCCCTGAGCCACCTCTCCAGCCCCACTAGTATTTTTTTCAATGATGTTTTAGGTTTGTTAAAATTGTTGAAAATACTTAATGCATATTATTTTTCTAGGTAATTTTACTTTTACTGTTAATGTATATAAGGAAAACTTTGTACTTAAAACTTAACTGGAATTTTAGATCTAATCACATTTGATTTTAAAAATGCAGATCAAATATTCAGAAGTACTAGAAATTATTCTACAAAATAACAAAAATAAACAATCCAAAATTAATAAATTTTTCTGAGATTAAATCTTTTTTTCTAAAAATTTAGAATGTTTCATGAATTTGTATGTCATGCTTGCTCAGGAGCCATACTAATCTCTGTATCGTTTCAATTTTAGTATATGTGCTGCTGAAGCGAGCACTACATTGTGGGTTTTTTTTTTAAGTTTTTTTTGTTTGTTTATTCAATTATGCGTGTGTGTGTGTGTGTGTGTGTGTGTGTGTGTAGAACCACGGGCGAATTCGGGAACCACCATGGACCGCCTCCCCCTCCTCCTTGTTTACACTGCTCAGGGATTCACAGGCTCCGTCCTACCAGGACCAGAAACACAGGCCGCTCCCGCTTCGCCTGGGTTCAATACATGGGGTCTAAGATCCAAACTCAGGACTTTAAGCCTGCAAGGCAGAGACTTAACCCCTGAGCCACCTCTCCAGCCCCTACATTGTTTGTTTTTTTTTTTTTAAAGAAGAAAAATGACACTCTTTAAGATACCCCTACATGACAGAATTGCCAACACATTATCTGGAAACTACTACATTGTTGTTTGCCATATATTTGTGTTTATGAGGATGTTCTTCTTTTCCCTTCAGAAAGAATATCCCTTCATCATACTTGTTCTACTTTGGTCTAAGAATTCTGAATGTAAATCTTTAGATTTCTTTTAACTTTTATGATAAAGATTTATTCTTCAATATGATATGTAATGCCAAATCTTAGGGCTAGAATTGCTGCCAAAATATAGCATATTCTAATTATCCTAAAATGAAATTCCGTATAAGGAGATGACTGGAGTCTTTCTTATTAGGAACTTAAATATATTTTTAAAGCATTAACATATGAAAAAAATGTCATGAGTACTATATCTTTGGAGCTTCACTATCAGAACCTGTGTTATAACTTGTTAATTGAAATAATTATGATGAATTTTTTCTTTACCTTTTGCTTTCCTTTTTTTTCCCCTCTGCTTCTTCTGAAGTCTCCTTCCAAATGGTTTTGGAAACTGGTTCCAGTAAGTTTGCTCTGTTGCCTTAATTTTCTCTCCAGAATTGTAATTATACAATGGTATTTATATGAATGGTATTTGTGTCTTACTGGTATAATTATTTCATATAAATTTCTGGATAAAGATTAGGTTTTAGGATTTTTTTTCCATACGGTCAAATGGAAAGATAGTAGGTTGCACTACAGTCTGGATTAGAAGTTTTAAAAATAATTTGAAGAGTAAGCATCCTTTTGCTAAACTTAATATTCACAAGCCATCAGTAAGTGGGTAAGACAGCCTTCTGGATATGAAAAGTGAATTTGAGTTTCCCTTGCAAATTGTCTGCCTACTTAATTATTTTTGGCAAATCATTTTCTTTTTGTCCTGTAAAGAGGATAGTGATTGACAAAAACATAAACTTAACCTATATCTTCACCTAAACTATGTTAAATTCTGATTTGACTTGACGGAGTTATATTTCACAATTAAGTTTAGGAAATTAAATCATTTAAGATTTATTTTACACCATCAGGAATGATGATGTAATTTAGAAATATACCATAAGAGCCAGCAAGATGTCTCAGTGGTAAAGTTGTCTTTGGACCTCAACATACGTGCTGTAGAGCATGTACATACAAACAATCAAACCGTTGTTAATGTTGACATATAGAAAATATGGTACTTGATGCCAATTTTTCAGGTTGTAGAAAATATGAAATATTTTTAGTCAATGAGTTTATAAAGTATGTAGCATGGGCTGGGGAGATAGCTCAGTTGTCACTAGCCTAGCATGCATGAAACCCTGGGTGTAATCTCCAGTATCACTTAGAGTGGGTATGGTGGTACAGTTCTGTAATTCTAGACCCTAGAATATAGAAGCAGGAGGATCAGAAGTTAAAGTGCATCCATGGCCGCATAGTGAGTTCAAGACCAGCCTGATATAGACAAGGCCATCTCAATTAAAAAAGGAAAAACAAAAAACACCACACACACACACCCCACAACACAAAAGCATATAAGTATGTTCAAGAAGTATGTAACTTTTATGAGCTTAAGATGAATTTATCTGAGAATTATTAAAGTCCATTTAACTTTCTTCTAGAATATAATCTTTAGGAAAATGCTTTGGCGTATTAATCACAATTGTGCCTCTCTAATCTAAAATTGCGACTTTAGTTGTACATACAGGGGAAATAGTGCAGATCAAATGGTTGGGCACTTGAGTGAGTTCAGTTTAATTCTAAATAGTCAAAGAAAAGAAGTTAAAGATCTGGAGCCATGCTTGCTGTTAGGCAGATAGCTTATGGGGCTACAGGATGCTATCAAATTATTTCTTTTCTCATTCTTCTTTCTTTTCTTCTCTTTTCCTTCTCTTCTCTCATTTTTCATGGTTTATTTTTTAAATTGTCTCCCAGAACCAAAGTGAGGAAATTTAAGGATTATATAAAAATCAGTTATCAGAGATCCTGTGTTAGACTGTGCAAGATATCTCATCACTAATCCCAGTGCTCAGGAGACAGAGGCAGGAGTGAAAGTTCAAGTCTAGCCTGGAGTACATAGTGAGACACTGCAAAAAATAAAGAAAAGAAAAATCACCACCCCCCTCAGAAAAGGAGAAAATAGAATCTTTGTTTTACATTTAGTACATATAAGTAAGTATTTTCTGAATATCAATATTATATGAAATAGGAATATACTGTTAAATATAGGTGTGTATCTGGCACTAACATACATAAAAACAGGCTCTTCCAAACATCTTCAAGGAAACATGTTTTGCGAATCTCGTCCTTGGATTTCTAAGGAGAGAGAAGCAGAAATGTCTTTTTTTATTATTAATGCATGTTTCATCTTCAAGTGTAATGTTTTTACTCAGTAAATTTTTTGTGTGTGTTTTACTCCCAAAAGTATTTTCCCTCAATAGTTATTTTTTAATTATAAATTTTAGAGATAACCAGTTTAGATAGAATTTTAAAAAGTACTACTGAATAGCAATAACCTATTATTATCATAAGTTCTGGAGATAAAAGACTTTTATATCAACACTGAATCTTTTAGCAGTATATGCCATGGCACACTTGTGGGGGTCAGAGGATAACCCATGTGGGTCAAGTACCTCTACCTGCTGAGCTGTCTTGCAGGCCCCAATACTCAGTCTTAAGCTACTTGTGCTTCTTGACTTTAGGAGAACTACTGTCTAATAGCACTTGGTCTGCATTGATTTCTTCTGTGTGCCCAGCAGTGTGCATAGAACTTTGCATCCATTACCTTTTTTTAATACTCAGTGGTTCTATGAAGTAGACTATCCCCATTTTACAGGTGAGGAAAATAAGAAGTAACTTGTTCATGATCATAAAGCTAATACTATCAAAGCCAGGGTCTAAGCCCAAGTACAAGATTTTTCTTCTAAACACATTTTCATGTCTCAGTTTTCAAGAGCTGTATTAAAAATATTTGTATCCAGCCACACCAAACAAATTCTAGAAAACGAAATTGTTTTTCATTTTTCCTAGACTGAGCAGAAACCTTATACATGCTCAGTTGCTGTGTAATGAAATTTGCTCTGATTTTTCTCAATATTGAAATAATAAAAACAGAGCAGAATATTTTGGTGATAATAGTTTCTCTAGATGAGATGTTTCTTATCTCCAAATACATTTATGAGTAGTATTTTCTATCTGCCCCAATTTTGATGACTTATAATTCTTTCTGCTTCAATGGCATCTTTTTTCTTTTAGTAACAATAGTACCTTTTTGTATAAGAACTTTTTGTATAATTAACTCTATTAATTCCAATATTAAGGTAAATTTAATCTAGAATTATTTTTATATATTACCTTATAATTATCACTGTAAGTGAACAGAATTGATGACTTAGACACAAGGTGTTCACATCGTTTTTTGTGATGCTTTTAAGTATTGTAAGCTAAAATGCCATTTCATACACTGTTATTAAATTCATAGTTTTGAAATGACTGTCATTGCTCATATATATAACTTTGGCAATGCATAGATATTATCCAAAAGATTGAGTGTTATCATTTCTCATTTCTCTGACCAACTGATACATTAGAATCCACATATTTTTTTTTTGTTTCTTTGTTGCTTAGTACTAATTCAGATATCTCTCTCTTCATGTTGTAGGCTCGTTATAGGAAAGAGCAAACACTGCTTAAACAACTACCTTGCATTCCATTGGTAGAAAATTTGTTGAAGGACGGTACAGATGGCTGTGCTTTGGCTGCCCTGATTCATTTTTACTGCCCTGGTGTTGTCAGATTAGAGGGTAAGTGTTCCAGTGAAATACGTCTGAAGTAGAGGTGGATGACTGCAAATGTTTAATTTTAAGCTGACCATATTTGATAAATAGTGAACACTTTAAAAAAAACTGCAAATATAATTCTGAGGAAGATAGTTGAGAATTTCTGTGTAAATGACTATGACATTTGTAAATGTATATTTGCTAAACAGATTCTGCATAATCATATTTGTACTGTCAAAGATTACAAAATATTTCTCAGGTTATCCCAAAGTCATCTCTTTGGTTCTTTTTTTTTTTTCTTTAAAGATATTTGTTTGAAAGAAACCATGTCTTTGGCTGATAGTCTGTATAATCTGCAGCTGATTCAGGAATTTTGCCAAGAATATTTGAACCAGTGCTGCCATTTCACCCTGGAGGATATGCTCTATGCTGCTTCATCTATAAAGGTATATCATTTCTTCTTTGTTAAAGCTTGCTTTTTAAAAATCTGTCTATCTTGTGTGTATGTTTGTATATCAGAGGGCACTATATGTCCCTGTGGAAATCAAAGGGGATTTCAGGAATCATCCTGGATTGCTTTTACCTCCTTTTTGCTTTGCTCTGTGATTCCCAGGCTCTGCCCACCAGGGCTGGAAATGCTGGCCCGTCAACGTTTCTGCCCTGTTGTTTTTACATAGGACCTGGGATCCAGACTCCAGGCCTTATGTTTGTGAGGTAGAGTTTTAACCCTGAGCCATCTCTCCAACCTAAGTTAAAGCTTGTCTTTTAAAAACAAAACAAACTGAGGATATAGTTCAATAGTATAGTGCTGGCCTCATGTGTACTAGGACCTACATTTAGTTTCCTACAGTACTTGCAGTTGAGAGGTAGAAACAGTAATCCTCAGTACTTAGAATGTACAGACAGGAGTTCAAGGCCAGACTAAACTGCATAAGCTTGGAATACAAGTAGGACCTTATCTCAAAAAATAACATTTTTAAAAAAGCTTACAGATTACCTTTGTTAGTGAAAAACTTATGAAGCTTTGTTTTCATTTGATTTTGTTAGCCAGTGCTGGCTACAGATTTCTTTTACATTGCAAACCTAAACTTAAAGTCATGTGAAAGTTGATTTGTTGTCTTAACATTGGCAGAATAGAGCATGAGTCATTAAATGTTTCTGGACTATGGGTAGATAGTAACAAAAGTAAAATTTTCCTTTAAATGTAGTGAAATAAATAAGCAAGTGTGATCATTCATGCCAACAATTCTAGCATTCTGAAAACTGAACAAAAGCATAAATTGGAGATAGCCTAGATACTTTAGTGAGAAAGTATTCAAACAACAAAAACAAAACTTTCTTTGAAATGAACTTTTTATCATTTATTGGGGGGGTAGAAAAGTACAACTTCTGGGAGTCAATTCTTTCCTTTCACCATGTGTATTCTGGGGTTCAAACTGAGGTCAGACTTGGTGTCAAGCATCTTACTGGCTGAGCTGTCTTGTTGCCTCTTTTCATGTAGATGTTTTAAATAGACAAAGAATGAAAAGCAAGATGAACAGTATTTAACTGTTATATGTGATACATATTTATATAAAATGGTATAGTATCTGCATATATTGTGTATAATGAGTCTTTGAGAATGAATTCAAATTTTGTTTATTCTCACTCGGTCACATGTAATTGTCCTTTATCAGATTGTTTGAAATTTTTTAGCATTATAATCCTTTGACAAATGGTCAATGTTTGCTTTCAGGTTTTCTTTTTCTTTTTTTTTCTGCCTGCGTGCATGTGTATCAGAGGACACTATGTGTGTTTGTGGAAGAGACCCCAAGGGTGACTTTGGGAATCATCCTAGATTGTTGTACTTTTTGGCTTTGCTCTGGGGTTTCCCAGTCTCTGCCCTCCAGGACTGGAAAGCAGGCCACTGCCCTTTCTGTCTGACATTTTTAGGTTTTCTTAAATTATTCAAATTGCATTTAAATTAGTATGCTGTGTAGTGTTAATTGTGTAGTGTTAATTGACACCTAGGAGACAGGTCTCCCAGTCCACCTTAATGTTATTCTCTATATTAAGGTTGGCCTCTGGGCATACATGTGAAGGATTGTCTTGTGCGTTGGGATCATTCCCTAGGCAGGTAGTCCAGGACTATATAAAATGGAGAAAGCTTAGCTGATTATGGACAAGCAACAAGACACATTCATCTGATGCTGTTGCAGTTACTCTGCATGATTACCATTACATTCATAACCAGATGGCTTCAAGGAACAGGGGGGTTTAATTCTCTTATGATAGTCTGGTTAAAGTTCCTTGTCCTGCTTGTCAGGAGAGCACACACCACACTGGCCATACCATACACACAGGACTGCCGAGAAAGGGCCAGTCATTACTTGCCAGTTCAGCATGTTTGTTCAATATACCAAAGGGACATGCATTACTTTCTATACCTGGTTCATTTTGCTTAACATGATATCCACTGGTTTCATCCATAAATAATGCTCCTTATTTTTCCCATTCCTCACCTCCACCCCTACATACATATAATATCACATAACACATCTTTTTTAAAAAAAGCTTTATTTTGCATGTGTGTTTGTGTTTATCAGAGGGCACTGTGGGTCCCTATGGAGGACCAAAGATGACTTCAGGAATCATCCTGAATTGTTTCTACCTCCTTTTTGTTTCTCTCTCCATCCACCAGACCCAGAAGTGCAGGCCGCTGCACTCGCCATTTCTGCCTGTTGTTTTTACGTGGGACGTGGAATCTGAACTCAAGATCTTATGCTTGCAAGGCAGTCTTAATCCCTGAGCCATCTCTCCAGCCCTACACACCACATTTTTATTCATCATCTGCAGAGGAACCTGATTACCTCTGTCTTAACTTGTGAATATTTCCTCAGTAGGTTGACTTCATTTTGTATATCCAGAAGTGTATAGATAGATCACATGGTGATTCTTTTTTTTTTTTTTTCACACCAAAGAGGTTTTTTTATTTAGTTATTTATTAGTGAGAGAGAAAAGACATGTACATGCATGCTTTGGTGCATGGGTGATCAGAGAACAACTTTCAACAGTTAGTTTTTTTCTTCTACCATATAGGCTTCCAGCCATCGAACTTAGGGTGCTAGATTTGTGAACAGGTGCTATCTACTGAGCTATCTTGCCGGCTTCACATGATAATCCTGCATTTAGTGTTTTTGACATTGTTTTCCATAGTGGCTAAACTAATCTGTAATCTCATCAGAAGTATATAAAGTTGCTTTTTCTCTTTATGTGATTGTTCGTTAAATATCAGTTGGATTCTTTATATATATCCTGGGTATTAATCCTCTGTTGCATGAATAGCTGTGGAAGACAGCTTATATATAGAATGGTTGTCATTTCACTTTGTTGATCATGTTCTTTGCTCTAAGAAGCTTTATAATTCGATGTAATCCTAGTCATTGCATGTTTCTTGAGCTATTGGAATCCATTATAGGAAATGATTGCCTGTTTCTTTATCTTCTGCTGGGTCCCTAGTACTTTCTTATGTAATTTCAGGTCTTCTGTTAAGGTCTTTGATCCATTTCGAGTTGACTTTTATACAAGATAGAGAGTTTCAGTCTTTTACATGGGGATACATATTGTTCCCAGTAACATTTGTTGAAAAGGCCTTCTGTATTCTTTGCTAAATTATTACAATTAGTAGTTTAATTAGGTAGACTGTGTGTTAAGATTTTAAGTCTTAAGTCTATGTTACTAGTATCTCATTTTCACTTTAACATCAACAACAAATGTTTAAACATGTATGGGAAATGAGCACTGTGTTTTCCGCTTGATAGAGTGGTTGTTTTGGAGAACTGGTTGACATAGTCTTAAGTCTGAATTTCATCCTAAGCAGTACCAGAGAAAAGCAACAAAAAGTCAGGTAGTTCCTTAGTTGCTACTCAGCAATCTTGTAGCATACTCAAAGAAGTACTTGTGTATATAAGGATTGTTCAGTGGGAAAAAAAAGTGAGAAATGATTCATCTTAATAAGGATACAAATAAAAATATTTTATACTTTTAATTGAGCCATTTAAAGGGTAATGATTGTGGTATTTTAAACTGAATAAGAAAGTTAAGTCAAGTGGAAAAAGGTTGAACAATAGTGATTTATGTATTCCCATTCATGTTCTTTTCCTCCCTTTTCCCCCTCTCTCCCTTTTCTCTGCTTCTCCTCTCCTCTATTTCCCCCCTCTCTACCTTTCTTTCAGGGCTGGGATTGAACCCAGGACCTATTGATCCATATCCCTGGCCGTTATTCCGTCTAATAACTATTCACATAGTATTGACATTGTATTAGATATTAATAGATAATCCAGAAATTAAGTGTATGCTTAAGGTATATGCAAATATGATACCATTTTACATAAAGAACTTGAGCATACACAAGTGTTCATACCCATGTGAAGTCTAGAAACCAACCATTAGGTGGATACTGAACGGAAACTCTATTTAGAGTCTCAGAAGAGAACGTTGAAAGGATATATACCACATAAATAATTCCTTGCGAGTGTGGATATGGGAGAAAGGCATGAAGATTTAGTAGACTGTTTAAGCTGTATCTGACCTTTTTTTCCCCTTTTGAAATTTTATTTATTATTGTTTGGGGTGACACATGCGTTGAGGCCAGAGGACAACTCTGTAAGTTGGCTCTCTCCTTTCACCTTTATGTGGGTTCTAGGGATTGAACTCAGGTTGTTTAGCTTGTGCAGTAATTGCCTATACCTGGCGAACCATCTCTATAGTCCTGTCTGACATCATCCTCCCCCCTTTTTTCTGGCAACATTGAAAACCGGACCCAGGTCTACTTGGTTAGGCAAGAGCTTTACCACCAAGCTTCTTCACCAATCTTGTATCTGACCTTTGTAACTTAAAAAAGGAAAAGGAATTTAAAATGAAATTAATGTTGTACCATTCCTGGAATATGTGAAAGATTTATTGTCATTTAATCATAATTTTATAATGAAGTAATTTTTGAGCTTAGTTATTGTTAGTAGAAAAATTATTCCTTCTATTCTGCCATCTTGTGGCCAAACATTATCATTATGTTATTAAGATATCACCATGGTCCTTAAGATACTAATTCTTTTCTTATCAACAGATAATTATTGAGTACCTAAGTAATGTTTTTCTAAAAGATGTAATCAGCTTTAGTTAGCTATTAGTAGAGTAGAACCCAGCACTAATTCTTAAAGAATACTTTAGAAATCCTATACTTTCCTATGCTTTAGCTTTAGAAAATATAGTATAAATAAAAATGTGAATCATAACTTTAATATTTTAGCTAGCTTTTTGTTGTAACTTAAAAAGGAATAATTTCATTTGACATAGTTTCAGAGGTTTCAGGTCCTGATCAGCTGGCTCCATTGTTGAGGCTCGTGGTGAGGTCAAGCATCAAGATGGACAAATGTGGCTGAGCAACACTGCTGTCCTCACTAGCATTCTCCTTTTCCCCTCTGGGTTACCAGTCTCGGGGATGGCTGTGTCCATATCAAAGTGGATATTTCTGAGATTAATTCTCTGGACACAGGCACATCCACAGGCGTGCTATCAATTCCCTAGGTGTTTCTCAATCCAATCAGGTTGATAGTCAAGATTGACCATCATGGGCGGGGAGATGGCTCAGTGGTTAGAGCCTTTGCCTTGCAAACAAAAGGAAAAAGGGACCCAAATTTGGATCCCCAGATCCCATGCAAAAATGTTGGAGCTGGTGTGGCAGCCCACCTGTAATTCTAGCCCTGGAAGGTAGAGCCTGGGAGTCCCCAGAGCAAACTGACTAGCCAGACTAGCCTTAGTAGCATGCTCTGGGTTTAATTAGAGACCAAAGATCACAACAATAAATTGGAATAATGGTCAAGGATGGTTACTGATACTCTCCTTGGGCCTTCACAGGGGCACACACACACTTAAGTGCACTAATATACATATACCTGCACAAACATTGCACCCACTCACATACAAAACACATTCACATACTTCATGTATACATGAAAAACAATCATGTTAGAGATGCCTTCGTCAATATTTGGATGTTTTGCTGATCATCTTTTGTTAATGCACGGATTTATTTATACATTTCTTCAATAAGTATTTGAGTGTATCTTATGTTCTAGGAACTAGAACGTATACAGGCTTTTCTTTCTGGACTTTTTTTTTTTTTAGGATTAAGGCAGAATTTATTAGAGGAGAGAAAGAACAGAACTCACTCACGGACTCGAATCCGTGAGGGGCAAGAGAGACATGGAGAACTCATGGAGTACCATTGAGGGACAAGGGAGTTGGAACTCATGAATTGCAGACATGGAGTACCATGAGGGGCAAGAGAGCCTTTCTGGATCTTACAGTCTTTTTGTTGTTGTTGTTGTTGTTAAAATGTTTTATTTATTTAAGAGAGCGAGACAGACAGACATGTGGACTTCCAGGGATTGAACTCATATCTCCAGGTTTTCAGGTAGACACCTTACCCATTAACTTACCTCATTAACCTGATCTTATAGTCTTGAGATAGAAAAATGTAAACTGTTAAGTTACTGCTAAACAGGAGTTAAGATGAAAAATTACTAAATCCCCAAGTCACTAACTGACCTCCTTGGTGTGTACCTGGTCTGACTAAGACTCGAGGTTGTGGGTACCTCTACAGTCAGCCTATCCTGCTGATACTTAGTAACCATTGCTTCTGCTTCTGGAAAGTTCTGCTTCACTTATTTCACCACTGCCCTGCTTTAGTATAAAGTGAAAGTTCAAGTTAAACTTAGGGCTGGAGTCCATGGAGAGTAATTCTTGACTGTAGAACACTACAAGTGAATAAAACTTTCTTCTATCTAATTGGGAATTATTCCAGAGGATTCTTGTAACAGTCTGGTTATACCATAAGACTGAAGTTTTGAGAAAGCGGGATTAATTTTTTTTTAAGGACTCCAGTAATCTTTTGTAGGTTGTACTAGATTGCCTTCTTATTCCAAAAGGATGAGAAAAAAAAGCAAAGAGAAAAAAACATTTTGAAAAGTGTATTCTTAATCCAAAGAAAAAGTTGCTGTGTTTCAACCAAGAGTAAAATGCAGTTTGAATAAGAGAGTAAATAGAGGACTGAAGAGATGGCTCAGGGTTAAGACTCTGCCTCACAAGCAGAAGGTCATGAGTTCAGATTCTAGATTCCACGTAAAAATGCCGGGCAGAAACGGTGGCAACCTGTACTTCCAGCCCTGGTGGGCAGAGCCCAAGAAATTCAGAGTAAAGCAAAAAGGAGGTAGAATCAACTCAGGATGATTACCAAAGCCACCCTTGGGCCCCCAGAGAGGCACATAACACACACACACACACACACACACACACACACACACACACACACACACACAAAAGTTAATAGAATGGGGCTAGAGAATTGGCTCAATGGTTAAGACTCTGCCTGGCAAGCAGAAGGATCTGAGTTCGGATCGGGATCCCATGTTTAAAAAAAAAAACACTAGGTAGAAATATCAATGGCCTGCACTTCTGGCCCTGGTAGATGGAGCCTAGGAGGTCCCAGAAAGAAGCTAAAAGAGGTAGGACAATACAGATGATTCCTGAAGTTACCCTTGGACTTCCACAGACACACACGGTGCCCAGTGATAACATATGGACACATATACACTTAAAAAGTAGATTCCAGAAATCTTTAGGATAAAAACGCTATAGGCTTTGGTGATAAATTGGATCTTGAGAGATGGTGTTGAGGACTGATGACTCTTATATTTCTCTTTGTCTGCTAGATAGTGGTACCATTCATCAAGACAGGACTGGAGTTAAGATCAATTCATTGAGAATACTATAGTTTGAATTTTTATAGAATTGCCTTTGAGATGTACAAAAGATGGCCCTGCGTGCCATTATATAATATATATAGACACACACACACACAAAGATATAGTGTATTTGAGAATCATTTAATAGCAGATGGTTGTAGGCATTGGCATTATTTCAAAGAGAAGAAAAATTAGGAATATGAGAGTTCTAAGAGGTGAGTGGAAAGTCTGTTTATTTTAGCAAAGTGTGTCATTGGTGACCTGAACAAATGTTTGAAAAAATGATGTGGTTCAGTGCCATTCTAGGGTGATTCAGGCAGTTAGGAAGGAAAGAAATACAGTCTTACTATGTGCTTGCTCTTAAATCATTCTATCCTCTGATAAGAAGGGTAGAAATAAGGAAAAAATGTGTGGATAAGGAGTTTTGTTTCCTTATAGGAGAGATTGAGAATTGAGAAAGATAACTATGTAGGAAAGAGAAATACAATTAAAAATGTAAAGCTTCTGATAAGGCAAGCAGATTAAAATCTAAGACACCATCTAGGAAGTTCTAAATACTCTCATTTTTTAAAGAAAGAACAAATTTTATTTGCTGCTTTTAATGGTAGATATTTATATCTAAGCGTTTGAATAGTCTGGTAATGTACAATGAAAATACACTGAGGGTAAAGTAGTAAAACCTACCAAATACTTTTCACCCACTATGCCTTTTCTTCCAATCCCCCCCACATTCTTACATATAGCCATCTGCATGATAAGTCCATCTAGGTGCTGGAGGAAAGCCTCAAAGATAGTAAATGAAGATCCCTTTTATCACCCATTTCCCCCAGGGTCCTCCACTTTATTAACCAGTAGTGTAAGTTGTTCCAAACAAAACCCTGAGTTATCTTTGATTCTTCTTTCCTGATTGGAACTGTAAGATAAGAGATGAATGTTTGGAAGTTATCAGCTTAATAAAACAAAACAAAACAAAAATCCAGGAAAGTGCATAAAGTCTAGGGAAGAATGCTTATATTTAGTGCCTTGAGAATTGTTGGATGCTAGGAAGGCAAGGCTTTGGACCATACCCATATTACCAATGATAATTTTTAAACTGAAAGTTAATATGATCCCATACACATCAAGTAAAAAGTAAATTGCAAAAAATTTTTTTATTAGATGCCAAATACTCATAATTATGAAAACAGATTTTGTATACTGCTATTTTTGAAAAATATTTAAACCTAAAATTAAAATAATTTTCATAGCTTTTCTAAATATGTACATTTTAAAATAAAAGCTTAGGTTCTCAGACCTGAAACTGAGGCAGGAGGATTTTCAGTTCAAGGCCTGCCTCAGACACACACATACACACAGGTATGTTTACTGTGCTTTGAAGACTCCGTTAAGCCATTTAAAGAGTTACTTGTGTTTTCAAGTATAAATAATAAAATGTGTTGACTTGTCCTTATTAAACTTTTCAAAGTTGGAATGTATTAAATGCTTTAATACTATCATATGCAAATAATACTTTCCTACATTTCAAAATTATTTTAGCCATATTAATGTACAGATTTGGTGCTACTTAGCACCTGGTTTCTTGTTGAATTTAGTGTTGTCAAGCAAGTGGATACAGTATTTTAAATTACATACTTAATTGCTTTTCAGAGAAATTTCCAGCAGTAGAGTTTACTTAGTTTTTTTAAATGGTAACAGTTCTTTACACTGTATTTACACTGAAAAAAAAAAAGATCTTGTGTGTTCCTAGCTGGAGATATTAATGGCTGTCAGATAGACTGAAATACCTGTTGCAGTTTGCCTGCTTGCTTTGATAAATTCAGATCAAATAGTGTAGGAGAACAAGGGAATTTTAGTCCCAACTTGATAGGAGAGCTTTTAACACCAGGAACAGGGGGTGTGGGGAAGAATTGACCATATCATATCCACAGGATTGCTGAGATAGGGGCAAACATCATTTGTCAAAAAGTTAAGACTGTCAAAGTGTGCTGGAGAATGCTGTGTACTGAACCAGGTCCCCACATTTTATCTTTATGCCCAGGGATGGTCCCACTCACTAGTAGCTGGGCCTTCCTGTATCAATAATCTCCTGCAGGCTTGCTCAGGGCTTGCCTTAACTTCTGACTCTTCACAGATGTGCCCAGAACTCAACCTTCAATTGTCAAGTTAACACACGTACATCTCACTAGCACACACCATTCGGAACGATGGAGTAAATCAGCAGTGAAATTCAAACATTCATATTTACTCATAAGAGGTTACATTTTATTCTAGGTTTAACAGCAAATGCTGGACTTTTTCTAATGAACAAGCATAATTTAATACTTGAAGAAATAAAACATAATTCTAATTGTCATTGATATGTGGCCAAGTTTGACCTAACTTAGTGCTTCTTTTAATTGTCTTAACTTTCTTATATAGAGTAATTATTTGGTGTTCATGGCAGAGCTCTTCTGGTGGTTTGAAGTTGTGAAGCCATCATTTGTACAGCCACGTGTCGTTCGTCCACAAGGAGGTAATCAATCTTGTTAATTTTTAATGTAGAAAAATGGAAGTTTAGCAACTTATCATATCAATTATTAACCTTGATAAAGTCTAAGTATTTAGTAGATAAAATCACCAAATCATCTGTGAGAAACAACAACAAAAAAGTCTTCAAATTTGATATCTTATGGTATGGAATTTTAACTTTAAATATGTGCCATCTCATTCTCTTTGTATCTTTTATCCCTATCCCTAGATTTTATTTCCTATTAGAGTCTTTGTTTTTGTTACCCAAAATCCACGCGAATCGTGACTTGATTTTAATCTATAACTTTTTGGCTTTATTATTACTTGCCTAATATGAACCCAGATTTGACCATCACTACTAGAAAGCAGAGAGAGAGAGAGAGAGAGAGAGAGAGAGAGAAGAAAAAAATTCCTCCAGAATTTTCTCCAAAACAAAATTTAGCACAGAAAAACAAACTCTTTCTGTTTCTGTTAAAAAGTCAGGTATTTATTTCTACATGGAAATTAAAGAAGATTCTAAATTCTAAGTTTAGCCTTTAAGGAACTTTCTTCCAGCAAAAATTATGAGACAGTTCTTTCAGCTAACAGTATCTGTTCATCCAGTACAAAATATCACTGTGCATCCCAAGTGCTTTGGATCCAAATTTTCTACTCACTACAGTTGACCTACCCTTCAAAAAATGTAAACGAAGAAAAAGACAAAGGAAAGAGGAAACAAAAATATTAACTAGAAGAAAGGCATATTGTTCTAGCAAACATTTTAATAAGCTTACTCATGCCTCCTCCTACACTCAGGCAAAAATCTATGCACTAAGGCTGGAGAGATGGATCAGGGGTTAAGACTCTTCCTCCTAAGTAGAAGGTCCTGAGTTCAGATCCCAGGTCCCATGTAAAAACACTAGGCAAAAACGTTGACAGCCAGCACTTCAGCCCTGGTGGGCGGAGCCTGAGAAATCACAAAGCAAAGCAGAAAAGAGGTAGAAGCAATCCAGGATGATTCCCAAAGTCCCCCTTGCCCCTCCACAGGTACACAGTGTCCTCTGACACATACAGACACCACATACACAACACAAAAAAAGAGATCATGAGTGTGTCGTCTATGCTAGTGCTAGTCTCTAAGTCCTATAAAGTCGAGTCCGACTACCTTAAAAAAAAGTTATGATCCATTCTTAATGCCATACAAGCATATCCAAAATAATTATCCTAACCAATATTTACACATTTTTTCAGTGAATGTGTATTTTTGCTTACTTTACTTTTTATGATTTCATCTGTGAAATGAAAATAGCAATAGTTGTTGCAGTAAATGTTGGTCAAAACTTAATTGTTCTTCAGAATCATTTACAAGTTTGTAAGCTGCTCTAGTGAGTTTATTTTCCAGTGAAATTCTGACCATCTTTAATTACTAAAATGCAGCTATTTTATAAAAAGCAAAGCCGACCATGTATATGGATTTCTGTGGAAGCTTTCACAACATTAAGCACTCAAATTTATGATTATTTGAAATATCTGTATTTTTTAAGTTAGAATATATCAAAGAGACCTTTTAGAAATTTTTTAAAGAGAGATTCTGAAGAAAAAGTTATTTAAAAAGAAAAGAGCTATGCTTTAACAAGGGCAAGACCAGATTGGCCCCTGGATGCCCCCCTCCAAAAGGGAGGGGGAACAGAAGAAAGCAAGTATTACGATTCCTCTAATAAGGGAACTAGAAATTAAATTTTAAACACTTACTTATGGCTCAGAATTCCTGAAACAATATTAGGAATATGTTGAATATACATGAATATACAATGCTGAATTTTTATCTTTTATTGTAGTTGAACCTGTAAAAGATGTGTCGTCAGTTCCTATCTTGAGTGCTGCCAGAAGGAACACCTTGGATAGTTCATCGACTTCTGACTTCACTTCAAGGTACACTACACAGTGGCTTCACTATTTTCATGGTGTTTATTAATGAAAATAAATGACATTTTAGTATATTAATAAGGTTTTTACATTTTAGTTAGATTTTAAATTAAGTTATAAATTAACTTACCTTACTAAATCCTATTTTAATTTAAATGTAATTGAAATTTATACTAAAATGAGTGCTTCGTAGATAGGTTTTTAATGAACCACACTGAAAAGTGGGAGCTATATTCTAAGATGTAAATAAGAAGCCTAAAATTAAACGTTAGCAGAATAACTAAAGACATACTTAATAGTATAATTGAAAACTAACTCCAAAAAGATGACTGTTGGGCCTCAGGGATCCTTTAAAATTATATTTGGATTTTTTCCCCAAAATCTTTAAAACAGTTTTTTCTACTGCTTGGTGTTCTAGTTGTTAAGAATAAAGCAATTAATCTAATTATCGCAAGGTGGCAATAAAATAGGATATTTAGTCTTTATCAAGTGCTTTAGTCCTTAATATCAGAAGCTAAATTGAAAGCAAAGTAAGAATATCCTACTATTTAGTATAAGATTAATTCTGACTACAGAGTCAGAATTAATACAGGCCATTAATTAGTTTTTAAAAATTAAGCAGGTTCAGGCTGGAGAGACAGCTCGGGTTAAGCCTCTGCCTTGCAAGCAGAAGGTTCTGAGTTTGGATCCTGGATCCCTTGTAAAATCACTGAGTGGAAATGGCGTCCTGTACTTACGCCTTGAAAGGTAGCGCCTGGGAAGCTCCAGAGCAAAGCAAAGAGGAGTCCAGGGTGATTCTCAGGTCACCCTGGGCCTACAAAGGCACACATAGCACCCTCTGATTGTACATACACAAATATGAAATAAAAATAGTTAAGCAGATTCTATAAGCAGCTTTTCATTTATTAGAATGTCATCTTTTTAAAATTAACTTCGAATATCAATTTATTTATTTACTCTAGCATTAAGCAACTTTTGAAATTTGTACCTTTAAAATACATGACCCTTATAAACACAGTAAGAAACCTTTGACTTAGGATATAAGGCCTAACATGACTATTGATAGGTTAAGCAGACCCGTTGTTTGTGCTTGTATTTTAAATCACCATTTTGGGGAAAAAAATTAATATAAACTTACCATTTTATATTTATAAAAATTTATATTCAATTCTAGTCTTTATGTCTTTTAGAGTACAGATGAGTTATAATACAAGTTAGTAAAAATTCTTTTAACTTTGCTTTGTCTGGTTTAGAGGGTGCATATCTATGTAAATAACAAGACACATATTGAATGAACAAGCAGCACATGGTTAGAGGAGAATCTTTTAAGTTTTCCTTATAACTCCATAGGCACATTATATAATATAGCATCTAAATATTAGGAGAATAAGCTTATCATCGCATAGCAATAGAAACGTTCAGAAATCATTACATCTGAATTAGGCTAGCAAGGTTATAGCAGAACACAGGATTACACATAGAGGACATGTAGTTAGGAAAGCAGACTGGAACAAAGAAAAGGAGCCCATATATCTTACCACAGGAGAATGAAAAAATTCCAATGAATTTCTCAAAAAACATTTTCTTGATTGCTACATCTGCTGGGACAAGATTTCATAAAAGAAGTCGAAAGAATGAGCAAGTTTAATTAACCAATATCCATAGTGGCTTACTACTCTGGGAACACATAGAAAGATCTTTAAACGAATTACAAAAGTGATGCTAGAATAGTGACAGTAGGTAAGAAGTCAGGAGCAGGTTATCAGAACCTTGGTAAGAACACAATGTCAGCTTTTCTGTAGTTTCATTAAAACCAAGACCAAGCAAGATAAAGTATTTCAGTCAGTACATACTTAGGCCTTTCAATGTTACCAAAATGATCCATTTTTAAGTGTGCATACATATTTTAATTGAGCATATAAAGACAAAAACCAAAATAGGAATATAACAAAGTGGCCACAATTTTGCCATTTTAAAACACAAAACACACATGATTGTCAGACAGACATACAGGATTATACCAAATCCAGGTAACCAAACAAACCAAAACACCTTAAAACATGTCAACCAGAAGCCAAAGCACTTCTATAGGAATCAAAATAAATACCATTTGGTAGGTGTTTCCTATAGACAAGGACTTATAATTCACTGGTAATAATTTTTAAATTAGTTACTAGTTACGACACAGTGTAATAAAACTATATAATTGATCAATTTTGGAAACAGACTTTTGAAAACATTATCAAAAGCAGATTAACATTTAGGAAAACCTTATCATTAAAAAAATCTGGTATTAATTAAACTCAGTAAGTTAGAATCAAATGTAACATTTGGTCCATTATTATTTCAATTACTAATGACTTATTACTCCTATGATAAATAGTTGTTAGAACTTGAAAATAGCTTTCAGAAAACCTTTGTATTTAATACATGTCAAAGAGAAATTATAAAACTCTATGTATGGATATATTTAATATGATACAGATCAGACAGACAATACATAAAAGACTCTTAGATGTACATGCAACAGCTGGCCAGCACAGATGACAAGACACAGGGCTTAACTATGAAAAAAACATTAAAGCAATAAAGAATATGTATTTCTGTCCATATTTTAAAGATTAAGTATTTACCAATGCATGGGTTTAGATGGGAGCTAACATTTCTCACACATGTTCTCTTCTAGAGCCAGACTTAATACAACCTTACTGATGCCTAGAACTTAGAAAACCTGGAGAGAAACACTTTGCATTTGTGCATTCCCCTCTTCAGTATCAGACTGAGCATGGCCTAAAGAGCAAAGCAACAAAGCACTAGGTTAATCACTAGGTTGAATTCCAGTTTTTGCTTTACTCTGGGATTTCTCAGGCTCTGCTCACCAGGGCTGGAAGTGCAGGCCGCCATTTCTGTCCCATGTTTTTATGGGGGACCTGGGATTCAAACCTGGGATCTTCTGCTTGCAGGAAGAGTCTTAACCCTTGAGCCATCTCTCCAACCCATAGTTATGATTTATGGGAACTTGAATGAATAGTCCTGTACATTTCCCATGTTAAAAAAATATTAAGATCTCATAGAAGCTCATCTTATCTTATCTCAGATGACTTAGTGGCTAACTTTCTTATCTCAGATGACTTAGTGGCTAACTTTTCCTAATCTCTTCCCTTTTTTATACCTCAGGTAGATTTAAATTAGGTTTTACATTTTCAGTTGGATTTTAAACTAAATTATAATTAACTTACCTACTTAAATCCTATTTTAAAGTAAATGTAATTAGAAATTATATTGAAACAAAATATTCCTAAGGTAATATTCTTCCCTGTGCATTGTCATTGTGGGCTCTTGACCTCTGAAGTTTTTTAAGTCTCACATGGCCTTTGTAGTTCTTTCCTCCTGTAGAGCTTTTCAGGAAGGATTCAGTAATTTTTCTTCCTTCGAGAATAATGCAGCTGTATCTGCAGATGTTATTGTACTGAATAAAAAGCTTAGAAGAAAGAAAAAAGAGGATGAATAAAGTAAAACATTGCCAACAACTATACTTGGCTTTTGGTTTATTCAGCAGTTACATAGATGAAAATCCTCTGCAAATGTGAAAGTAGACAGAAATTACCTTACATGACATTGTAGTCATTATTTGGGGAAGAAGAAGAGTGAACACATTTTAAAGAACTTGTTTTCATTCAGAATTGCAAGAGAGTAAAGAGTGTGAAAGTGATTTCCCAAACATACCAAGGGAATAATAGCATGTGTGCTCACTGAGTACTAGGCAGCTAGGCTTGGAGACACAGACAATATTTGATTGAATAAATTCGTCAGTATTGTTGCTTTCTGGAAAAACTTCATTGATTAAATTTAAATTAGAGCATTACATTGATATTTACATTTGAATTCTTTGGCTAACTCATTCATGTGTCAATTTATATTAGCTGAAAGCTACTGAAGTTAATATATCTCATTCTCCAGTTTATTCTCCATTAATTGATTGCAAAGGGGCTATGAGAGCTTAAAACTTAGAAGAACTAGAGAGCCTAGCTTTGATCTGGCCAGTTGTCATTGAGAATAAACTGTCTGTTTCCCTCTATTAAGTAGGAGAGGGTTGAGTTATATAAGTAACAGGAAAGTGTCATCTCTTTATGGGCATTGAAGTCTTCAAGGTTTACTTGCCTTAATGTAGCAGTTAAAGGTATGAGCATTGATTCATGAGCTAAGAGGCTCTCAGGGTCTTTTACAAGGGTTTATTGTACCTAAAGTTCTTACAGATTTGACTTGACCAAAATATTTGAAATTAATAACTTTCATTTAATTTTAATTTCCCGTTTTTCATAAAAATAATAAAACATATCAATCCCATTCTTACTGTTTAGTTAAAATAGATATTTTATATAGATAAAAATTAATTTAAAAAGTAGTTTCTAGATTTTATGATGTAGAATCAGGTGATGGTATTATTTGCTACTTCAACTATTTTATATAAAAGGTATTTAAAAGCTGAAATGTAATATTTTAAGTGTTATGCAGTTATATTTACAGTCTCATCATTTGTCTTCTAGATATTCACGTCCCCAGATTCATTCCTCGGCTTCAGGTAATGTATTTGAAAAAAACCTACAGGGAAAAATACTATTCTAAGTAGGCTACCTGGGAAATGAGTGAGAAAAACTATATAACCATCTAGTCTTTTTCTGAGAAGTGAATATTTTATATATATTTTGGTCAAGTCAAATCTGTAAGAACTTTAGGTACAATAAGCCCTTGTAAAAGACCCTGAGAGCCTCTTAGCTCATGAACCAATGCTCATACCTTTAACTGCTACATTAAGGCAAGTAAACCTTGAAGCCTTCAAGGTTTATATATATATATAAAAGGGTAGTTTGTAGTTCTGTGTTTACTTTTCTTTTTTGTGGTGCTCAGGGTGCGTAAGTGCAAGCACACTACCACTGAGCTGTAGCTCCTGTGCTTGCTTTTTTCATTCTATCTCTCTTTTATTTTTGTTTTGTTTTGTTTTTGAGATAAGGTCTTACAGATTCTAGACTAGTCTCAAAGCTGACTATATAACTAAGGATGATCTTGAAATTCTGTTCCTCTTGCTTCATGCCCACTTTATGTGATGCTAAGTATCAAACTGAGGACCTTATACATGTTAGTCAAGGACCATCCTAGCCATGTTATGGGTTTTTGTTGTTGCCTTGTTTTTGAAATATATGTGTTACTCAAATTGACCTTGAATTCCTAATCCTCTTGCCTCAACTTCCCAAAGGCTGATATTAAGGCCAAGTGCCACTACACCCAATGTTTGTTTTCTTAATCAAAATTTGCATACTTGTCTACTTACTTTTTATAGAGGAGATGGTTCACTGTGGATAAACCCAAAGCTCTTATGCTTGTCACATGTTCTGCTGTGCTGTGGGCCGGGCCCTTATACTTTTTTTTTTTTCTTCTTTTTTTTCATTTGTGCTGAGGTTCTTACATGAATGAATCCTCAAGCATGTTAAATCAATGAGTTTTCCTTTTTTCATTTGAAGGAGGAATTAGAAGATCTTCATCTATGTCTTATGTTGATGGCTTCATAGGAACATGGCCCAAAGAGAAAAGGTAAATAAAGAATTGTTCTTAGTATATTCATCATTATCGAAAAATGCTACTTGTATTTCTCTTTTCCTAATTTTTGTTGTTAGACAACTTGCCAAATCAAGATCTTAATTAGTTTGTAAATATGAAAAAGGTGACATGGGCATGTTAGAGGCACCTAAGTATGGGTGGGCAGGGGAATGCCCAGTTAAGCAGCCACAGGACTACTAATCTCCAGGAAGTAGGCCCAGGATCAATCAAACAAATGGCTCAGTTCAACCCAGTGGGACACAAAACAGGGAGACATGAATAATAGGCAGGTTGGCAGGGGTGGGGGTAATACCTATATAACCATTACCTTGCCTTGAGGACACTATGATTGAAAAATGGAGAAAGCGAGGAAATACACTTTACAAATAATTATTGTCAGTGGTAATTTAAAAATCTATTTTCTGTAGTCATTTATGGGCTTTCTCTTTAATTTTTTTAGAACATCAGTGCATGGCGTTTCATTTGATATTTCTTTTGATAAAGAAGATACTGCAGAAAGATCCACTCCAAACCGAGGAATCACTCGTTCTGTTAGTAATGAAGGACTTACTTTGAACAATAATCGTTCATCTAAACACAATAGGAAAAATTTGTCTTTTAAGACAGTGAATGGAGAAGAAGAAGAAAGCATTGAAGAAGAACTTAATATAGACCCTCACAGTGACCTCAATTCTTACATGCCTCTTAACACAAATGAACTAAATTCCAATGAGAATATTCATTACAAGCTTCCAAATGGGGCTTTACAAAATAGAGTACTTCTAGATGAATTTGGCAATCAGATTGAGACACCAAGCATTGAGGAAGCATTGCAAATAATTCATGATACTGAAAAATCTCCTCATACACCTCGGCCAGACCAGATTGCTAATGGCTTCTTTCTTCATAGCCAGGAACTGAGTATCATGAATTCAAATATCAAACTAAATCAATCGAGTCCTGATAACATGACTGATACAAAAGGTGCCTTGAGTCCCATAACTGACACTACAGAAGTCGACACTGGAATTCATGTTCCTTCAGAAGACATTCCAGAAACGATGGACGAAGATTCATCCTTAAGAGATTACACTGTAAGTTTAGACTCTGATATGGATGATGCGTCTAAATTTCTTCAGGACTATGATATAAGAACCAACAACCCCAGAGAAGCTTTGAGTCCTTGTCCAAGTACCATAAGTACTAAGTCTCAACCAGGTAGCAGTGCTTCTTCTAGTTCTGGAGTTAAAATGACCAGCTTTGCTGAACAGAAGTTCAGGAAACTGAATCATACTGATGGGAAAAGTAGTGGAAGCAGTTCTCAGAAAACAACACCAGAAGGGTCTGAACTTAATATTCCTCATGTGGTTTCTTGGGCACAAATTCCAGAAGAAACAGGCATTACCCCGGGGCGGGACACTACACAGCTATTGGCTTCTGAAATGGTTCACCTCAGGATGAAACTAGAAGAAAAAAGGCGTGCTATAGAAGCCCAGAAGAAGAAAATGGAAGCTGCTTTTACTAAACAGAGACAGAAAATGGGAAGGACAGCATTCTTAACTGTAGTGAAAAAGAAAGGGGATGGGATTTCCCCTCTTCGAGAGGAAGCAGCTGGTGCAGAGGATGAGAAAGTATATACTGACCGAGCAAAAGAAAAGGAGCCACACAAAACTGATGGACAAAGGAGCAAATCTCTGGCAGATATAAAAGAAAGCATGGAGAATCCTCAGGCCAAGTGGCTGAAGTCTCCAACCATACCTGTTGATCCTGAGAAGCAGTGGAACTTGGCAAGCCCTTCAGAAGAGACTTTAAATGAAGGCGAGATTTTAGAATATACCAAGTCCATTGAAAAGTTAAATTCATCCCTGCATTTTCTACAACAAGAAATGCAGCGCTTGTCCCTTCAGCAGGAAATGTTAATGCAGATGCGAGAACAGCAGTCTTGGGTGATTTCTCCTCCACAACCCTCTCCACAGAAGCAGAATCGAGATTTTAAACCTAGGCAGGCAGGCCTGTCATCAACTGCACCATCCTCGTCAGATTCTTCCCGGCCTACTCATCCATCTCCACAGTCTTCTAACCGTAAGAGTGCATCTTTTTCTGTTAAAAATCAAAGGACTCCTAGGCCAAATGAATTAAAAATAACACCTTTGAATCGAACCTTGACACCCCCTCGGTCTGTGGATAGTCTTCCTCGCTTAAGGAGATTTTCACCAAGTCAGGTCCCCATTCAGACACGGTCATTTGTATGTTTTGGGGATGATGGAGAGCCTCAATCAAAGGAATCCAAGCCTAAGGAGGTTAAGAAGGAGGAACTGGAGAGCAAAGGGACTTCGGAGCCACATGAACATAATTCTGAGGAAAAGGAGATCAAACCTCTTGAGTCAACAGTTTCTGAAGTTCTATCACAGCCTGTTACAGAGACTGTGTGTCTGACATCAAATGAAAACCAACTGAATCAACCCTCAGAACCACCTCCTAAACCCGTTTTCCCACCTCCTGCCCCTAAAAATGTTAATTTGATTGAAGTTTCTTTGTCAGATTTGAAACCCCCAGAAAAAGCTGATGTATCTGTTGAAAAATATGATGGAGAAAGTGATAAAGAACAATTTGATGATGACCAGAAAGTATGCTGTGGATTCTTTTTTAAGGTAACATTAATCCACACAGTTTTGAGCATCCTCAATATGCCTCTGTGTGTGTGTGTGTGTTTTCTAAATTGATACACTTTTTTGGGAATGGTCTATTTTGTTACAAGCCATTATTCCTGAGATGTATCTTGGTATCTATGCCTTAATGGACTATAGTAATATTCAAGCAGCATTCTAATATGCATTGGAAGCCACAATTAATCTTTTTATCAAAATCATGGTAAATTATGTTCCCTGTTTTTGCTCCTCTACATCCCTTTCTTATATTTTAATACTTGTAACGTCTGGTATCATATTGTACATATATTAGCCACCAAAGTAAGAAATATCGAAAAATCATTTAGAAAGTGAACCATTTCTACAGCATGTTACTTGCCTGAATTGTAAACCCTCTGAGACCCTCAGAAACCCTTAGAAACCCTCTGAGAACTTGGACTGTCCCTGGAGATCAGAGTGTCCCTGGAGGCAGATCATGACCGACTCTCAGGCCAAAGAAACCTCAGAACAAAAAGATAATTATGCCCATCTCTTCAGGAACCCCTCAGCACATGTCAGAATCTACCAATCAGACTGTCAGTATCGTAACTTTAAAACAGCTACTACAGCCCATGTAGCATTAGTTACATATAAAACATTCATATGAAGGCTAGTTTTGGAATGCTTTTTTAAATCTAGTTTTTCTTTATTGAGATATGTATATTTTCAGTATAGTCAAATGCATTTTTTAAATTTAGTGTCCAACTTCCCCACTTTAAGTTACTAGGGTAAAAAAAAAATTGGTTTCTCATTTTTTACTTTTGATGACCATTAAGTTTAACTCTTTAATTCAGATCTTTCATAATTCCTGAAGCATGTCCACATTAGGGAGAGTTGTGTTCAGATTCTCAGATGTTAGAGTGACTATAGAGTGTGACTAAATCATCTGTTCAACGAAACTGTTCTTAGGATGATCAAAAGGCAGAAAACGATATGGCAATGAAACGGGCAGCTTTACTGGAGAAACGATTAAGAAGGGAGAAAGAAACTCAGCTTCGCAAACAGCAGCTGGAAGCAGAAATGGAGCATAAAAAAGAGGAAACGAGGTAAGATATTGCTAAGCCAGTTCCAAATCTCTTACCAGTGTGTGGCATTCTTAGAGAAGAATGTGTGCTTGAGGGCCAGTTTCACATATTCCAACAACAGATTTTTTTTTTCTGTCTTACAAATGTAAGACAGCTGGATCTTTGGTGATTTTGGGGTGGTTTTAGAAGTTAATTCGTGTTCCTAAATACTGCATGATTTTTACAGTTAGTTTTCCCGTGTGTTTAATGTTTAAAAACCATTAGTTTAAAATTGACTTCATTAGAAGTACAAAGAACTGAACTGAATTTTTAAAAGTTTTCAAGTACATTTTCTTTATGTATATCAGAAGGCGCTATGTGCCTGTAAGGACCTACGGGTAAGAACAGGAATCATCCTGAATTGTTCTACCTCCTTATTGCTTCACTTTAAGGTTTCCCAGGCTCTGTATTTTAGGGCCAGAAGTTCAGGCCACTGCCATTTTCTGGGGATGTTTTTACATAGCATCTGGGATCTAAACTCAGGTCCTTCTGCTTTTTAGGCAGTCTTAACCCCTGAATCCTCTCTCTAGCCTTCAAGTACATTTTAAATGAAGTGTTTTCCACCCCCACCCCCCAAGGTACTGAAGTAGCTCTGTGAGAACTAGCATATATCTCTCTCTAGGGTCACTGCAAATTGATATTTAATTTCTTAGGCGTAAAACTGAAGAGGAACGTCAGAAGAAAGAAGATGAGAGAGCACGAAGAGAATTTATTAGACAAGAATATATGAGGCGAAAACAACTGAAGCTGATGGAAGACATGGACACCGTGATTAAACCCCGACCTCAGGTGGCAAAACAGAAAAAACAACGGCCAAAATCTATTCACAGAGATCATATTGAATCCCCCAAAACACCAATTAAAGGTCCACCAGGTAACCTGTTATGCTAAGGAGTCTGTTCATAAAACACCAGCTTGGTTTGTCGTACTAACTTTGATAGTACTAAATTGGATACACAATTTGAGATTGTGCATGTTCTTTCTTTGGAAAACCAAAATGATCAAAGGAAGATCTAATAAGCTTATGTGCATTATGTTTGCATGCATATATTCAGTGACTGCTAAAATGTACATACTAACTTACTAGGGAACTCTGTTCTTAGATGTACTCTCCCTGATTTCTTTTTAAAGACGGTATTAAACTGTTGACAACTGAAGATGGCCTTGAACTTCTGATCCTGTCACTACTACCACCTTAATTACAAGTGTGGAATTACAAGTGTGAACACCACACCCTTTGCTACCACATCTTCTGTCTTTTTTCTTATTTAATAAAATGCTGAGGATTTGAACCCAGAGTTTTGTTAAGTATTCTAGGCAATAGAACTAGGCCAGCTTAGTCTCTCCCCATCTTGAAGCTCAGGGAAATTTGCGGAAGAGGGGGTGGTAAGAGTGTAAGAGCAAAAGGATGGGAGGAGCAGTGATATGTAAGATACTCTATACTAGTTAGGGCTGAAGCAATCATAATTGGACTTTGCATGCCCTGCGCATTGTCCAACACACTGTTGACCTCACAACGTCTAGCATCTGCTAAAGGCACCAAGAGCCTTGGAGGTAAAGGATTGGCAGCCACAGCAGTGTTCCTATACCTAAGGGGAACACGGGAAAGGGTTCAGGGAAAGGCCACTGGGTCCTTGTACGTCATCGGAGAGGAGGGCCCAGAGGAAAATCAGACATGCACAAGAAAGGACTTTCTGGGAATTGGGGCGGGAGGCACTGGGGGATGGGGAGGGAGAAGGGTGGGGAGGGGGAGCAGGGGGTACTGGGGGAGGAGGGAGGGAGGGAGGGAACTGGTGTACCTAATAAGTTTGTATGAGCTGAAATAAAAAAAAAAAAAAAGTATTCTAAACAAGTTACTCTACCTACTCAGCTACATCTTTGACTCATAGACTCCCCTGTAAATCCTTGAAAATGTGGCAGAAACATGCCTGTATTTTTTGTTGTTATGCTGCTGGTGGTGGTGATGTTAGGGATTGAACCCAGGGCCTTGCACATGCTAGGAAAGGACTTTGCCGTTGAACTTCACCCTTAGCCATCATGTCTCCATAATAAGAAGATAAATAAGATCAAGGGTTTAAACGTTCCTCTTTTACGAAGAAAGTGGTAAAAAATTCAAATTGATAATTTTTTGGAGTAGAGAAAAAAGATTTTAATTCAAACATTTATTTAAAGCTACTGTCATGGAAATTTTAGAGACTTCCCATAGGTGGAGCTGAGGCTATAGCTCATGGTAAAGCCCTTGCTTAATCTGTATAAGGCTCTATCTCCAGCACCACAAAACAAAATAGTAACAAACAAAAACAAGAATTCCAAGTTACTCTAAGAGACTATTTATTTAGAAAGTGAGCACACACCTGTGCACATTGTCACTGCACATGTGTGTGGAAGTCAGGGGACAGTTTTCAGAAGTCAGTCTATCTTTCCACCAAGAACCTGGGTCACCAGGTTTGTGCTCAGGTGCCTTTACCCACTGAACCATCTTGCTTGTCCTTTCATAGTCATTCTAAATCTGAGGGGAAAGTAACCTAAAATTGACTGTTTAAAGAGAACGTTCTTGTAGTTAGTCAACTTGACTTGGTTGCTTGCTTATTTTCAGCACAGGTTGGCTTCCAGCATGCTTTTTTCATTTCAGTATATTGAATGTAGAGATTACAGGGACTGGAGAGGTGTCTCAGGGGTTAAGCCTCTGCCTTGCAGGCGGAAGGTCCTGAGTTCGGATCCTAGACCCCATGTATAGACACCAGGCGGAAGCGGGAGCGGCCTGTGTTTCTGGTTCTGGTAGGGCGGAGCCTGTGAATCCCGGGGCAGAGTAAACAAGGAGATGGAGGCGTCCATGGTGGGTTCCCGAATTTGCCCGTGGTTCTACACACACACACACACACACACACAATTGAATAAAAAAAATAACATGCTGAATGTAGAGACTGCAGGCAGGACAACATACCTTATGTAGTCAAACTCTACAATAAGGGCTGAATTAGTAAATTTTTTCACATAGGAATTAAATATTGCTCAATATATTTTTGTTGAAAAATAAAACCTGTTCACTGTATCAGGTCATGTATTACCACTTTGCTTTGCAACAGCAAGTTAGTCCCCACAATTTTTCTAAAAGTAAGTTCTCAGTTTATTTTAAATAAGTTTAAAGTTAGTTTCTGTTGATATAGTTGCATATATCCTCTGTACCCCAAACATTGTCTGAAACATAAAAATAAGTTGTTCACTATTTAGATCAGTGTCTGCATATATGCATGCAAGCATATTATGTGCTTAGAAAAAAGGAAAAGATACAGAAATTCAATTTTTTTATGCTGGTGTTACCTAATGAACAGACTCTTTTCTATTTTCTTCTTTCAAATTTCTGATTTTGTTTTTGTTCAGGATCACGAATTTACCGTGTTTTTTCAGTCTCTAGCCTTTCTTTGGCATCGCTGAACACAGGTGATAATGAGAGTGTTCATTCAGGCAAGAGGACACCAAGGTAAATCCAGAGTTTTTGAATGTTGTTCGTAGAAAAAAATGTGGTACCTGTAATTGTCCATTTAGATAAAAATTCTATAGGGTTTCTGTTTTATATTTTATAATGACTAGAACAATTAGAAATATGTTTTACTGCTTTAGAATTATCTAGATTTCTATTAAAATTATTTGAAATAATCTGTTACTTTTTAATTGTTTTTAAAAATTGAATTGATATTAGTGCTTTTTAGAAGTTATAAACACTAACAGTAATGATAGTTACCTAATTGCTAATTATTATTATTAAATAATAGAAAAATGCATTATTTAGGGTCAGGCTCTCTGCTTTAAACATTTTTTTGATATTAGAATAATTTGTAAGTAGTCTGACTACTTGTATTTATATTTTGAATGTTTATACTTAGCACACTAAAGAAATATCTCTTTTGTACTCTTTCTGTAGCATACAGACCAGGAACTAAAAGTTAGCATTACCTTGTACTATAGCACCATTAAACAAATGTGGTTTAAGGCTCTCATCATCTCGAACTTCTTACTGTTGTTTTGCTATCCTATTTGTTGTTAATTGCCTTTTTTGATAGGAAGAGTGTTCTTTTCTTCCAGCAGATACTTAAAATATGCCTACATTTTAAGAACCTACGTGTAGTTATAAATAAAACAACACAATCATTTTATTTTTAAAGCTGTATGTTAGTTTCGGTTACTGCCTTCACATACATCTTCTGGACTCCAAACATTCTTTCTCTGAAGCATAAAAAATAAGTTTTTCACTATTTAGATCAGAGTCTGTAGAAGGCTTCTTGTCCCCAAGTCGTTGTGGCAGTCGAAATGGAGAAAAAGACTGGGAAAATGCATCAACAACTTCCTCGGTGGCCTCTGGAACAGAGTACACAGGTTAGTTGTCTACATTTTCAGAGAAACATTTGAATGTGACACACTAAAGAGAACAGATGTAGACTGTTTTACGAAAGCCTTACATACTTTCTGGTCTAAATACAGGAGTCTGATAAAACAATAAGGGCGAATGGTTACTTTCATGTGAGCTACTTTTCTGTTATACAGCTCCACATTGGGGAGGTGGTGATTCATCACAGATGAAATAAATTAATTTCTAAACAGAATTTAGTACATTATTTATGTCATCCCTCCACTGTATAGCAGTTTAACTCTAAAGAAGTTTTAGTTCATATGGAACAATGACTTAGTGATGAAAGCACCTGCTGTGCAGACAGAAGCACAGGAGTATAGACCCCGAGGGTCATTGGCATGGTGACCGTGACCCACCTGTAATTTCAGCACCAGAAGAGGAGCCTGGGAATCCCTAAAACAAGCTGGCTAGCCAAACTTGCCCTGTTGACAAGCTCTGAGTTTTTTTGAGAGACCCAAAGTCAAAACAGTTAGGTGGAAGAACAGTCGAGGAAGCTTTCTGATCTCACTCTTGGGCCTCCACATGTACACACCTCATATACACACACACATTAAAAAAGAAGAAGAAAAAGCTTTAGAGAAGTTGTATCAACACTTCTCAGTACTTGAGAGGCTGAGGCAAGAGGAATGCCAGAATATGGAGACCAACTTAGAATGCAGAATGAGACACGTTGGAACAAAACAAACAAAAGCTTGGGTCCAGGTGAGATGGCTCAGCAGGTAAAAGCACTTAATGTCCAGGCCTAACAGACTTGAATTCAACCCTAGAACCCACATAAAGGTAGAAGGAGAGAATTGATTCCAGAGTCCTCTGACTTGTACATGCATAACATGGCACACATGTCCACACGTGCATAATTTATACAGTATAATACTTATTTTTTAAAAAGACCCTTTCTACTTTAAGATCACAAGGAAGTAATCTGACCAGACTTAAGAATGGCCAAGCAGACAGTGGGACAAGTACAGCATATCTTATTTCCAGTGCCACTCTTAAAAGGTGGTGTCAGAAAGCCCTAAGAACACTATTCCAAAGTATCCCTGGGTGAGTAAAACCAGGTTGTATTTGGAGTGTGACCATCAAGAAGTCTTTAAGTACAGAACTTGGTTTTCTTCTAAGTTTCAACAGCATAGGAGCAATTACATCATTTGAAAATGATACTGTTTCTGTCTTGGAAATGTAATTTTTATTGCTATTTTAAATGCTTACCACAGGACCAAAGCTCTACAAAGAACCCAGTGCAAAGTCCAATAAGCATATAATACAGAATGCTTTAGCTCATTGTTGCTTGGCTGGAAAAGTAAATGAAGGTCAAAAGAAAAAAATACTAGAGGTAAGCATATCTATGAATATTAAATTTAATAGCGTTTCAAAATTATTGGTCTATCAGTATAAGAAAAGATACTCTTATAGGCTTGAAATTTCAAGAGCAAGTAAAAGATCTATAGCTTAGATGTTTTAATTATTTAGATCAAGTTACTTCATTCTCAGATTGAGTTCTGGAAGAACAAAAATGGACTGTAAAATTTGTTATTACAGTACAGTTAGGGGTCAATGCTAAGTACAAATGCAGTCCTGGATTTGATCCTTAGCACTACCAAAAATAATAAAATTGAGTTTGTTATTGAAATATGTCAAAAAGTTTGACCAAGGAATTTGACATAACTATATAAAAGTTATTTGAAAAATACTAATGGTTTTATTGTTGTTACCTTGCTTTTTGTTTTCTATTTTAAAGGAAATGGAGAAGTCAGATGCCAACAACTTCTTAATCTTGTTCCGGGATTCAGGCTGCCAGTTCAGATCTTTGTATACTTACTGTCCAGAAACAGAAGAAATTAACAAACTGACTGGAATAGGTCCAAAATCTATCACTAAAAAAATGATTGAGGGGCTTTACAAATATAATTCTGACAGGAAACAGTTTAGCCATATCCCTGCTAAAACTTTATCTGCCAGTGTTGATGCAATTACCATTCACAGCCATTTATGGCAAAAAAGACCAGTCACACCCAAGAAACTCCTACCCACTAAAGCATAGGACTTGGGAAATACTTCAGACATTCGTGGTAAATCTGCACTTCATCCTTCCTGCCTGTAGAAAAGCTTTCTAGTTGCCAACAAGATTTTTATTAATTAAAACTGGACTTCAGCTCTGTTGTCATGAACAACTGGAATGTAAACCACAGTATTTTGGAATGCAGAAGATTTCTGGATTATCGGGCGATAAATCCAAGTGTTGAAGGAAGTGTTTTGACTCACAGGTGGAGATTTGTGTGTCTCGCCAGGTCCACTTACTGACCTTGAAATGCCAAGTTCTTGCGAACCTGAGCAGAGTGGGGCACATGATTAGAATGTGGCTAGGTTGCAAGCTATGTGTGTTTTGTTAACTTTTGCTGTACATGCTTGTCTTCAGGTGGTTTATTTTGTTACTTCCTCTTTCCTGGGGGTTTACACCAAGATACCTTTGTGTTTTGTTTCTTGAAAAGATCATGAAAGTAAGACATACACATTCATATGTAACTTGCACCTTTCTTATGCTAAGAGAAACACTAGTGTTACATTTACAATAACCTTCATGTTTTAATGGTGTTACAGCATTTGCAAAAATTATTTTAAGTATTTACATCCTGTATTTATTTATTATTCACTCAAGTATTAACATTTCTCTATTAAATAAGAGGAGTTATTGTATTAATGAATTAAGAGGAGCTGCTAGTAGGTTTGCTTTAAAGTGCGTGAGCTTAACCAAGAATATCGTATAGGAAGTTGCTGATTAAATCAGTCCTGTTTTTACACCACTTCTGGCCAACTCAGAATAATTTAGATTGTTCTTTAACAAACAAATAAAAAAAAAACTTTCTATCTCTTTTAAAATAAGTCACTTTATAAGCTGGCAGAAGTGAATGATACTTCAGTATGAACATGTAAGACTTCCTGAAAAGAGTTCTCAGAGGGTCTTTACATTATATTTATAACTGATATAAAAGTTATATTTAGAATTTTTAAACATGTACAAAGGGCTACATTTTAATTTTAAAGTAGTTTCATTTTATTTTACTTACATTGGGTTTTTCTTCTTTTAATCCTTTTCAAGTGGAACAGCTTAGATTAAGGACATACTTAAAATCTCTTCTACATGATTTTTGTTCCTTTGCAATGTATCAGAGGGTTAGTTGGGGAAAAACTCCATTCTCAGGAAAAGACTTGAATGACTATGTGACTCTGTTATGTTTCAGTGTTGTGACAGCTGTGTAAACTAGGGGGGGAAAGACACATTGTATTATAAATGAGATGCATAGTTTGTTTTCGTTCATGAGGTGTAGAGATAAAAATATATACATTTCTTTAATTGAGCTATTTAGAGAGAGAACTCGTGTCTCATATGATGCATTCACTTATTTTAAAGAAAAGAATAGGAATGAGATGTCCCCAAGCTGTGCTCTTCTATTATTGTAAGACCTTTACGCATCAGTGCATCCAAGTTTTCAACATTTTTTCAAATGCTGTCAATATTTTACTGTAATTTATGTTCTTATATTTATGTATATTTGTTAAAACTGTAAAAAAATTTTTCACAGATTTTTTTCCAGTACCTGTGCAAAATATATGTGTAGCTCAAAGCTATTTGTGATCTACTGCTTGCATGTAAGAGACCAGGATATGTAACTCTTATATTTTAAGTGTATACATATTTATGTATATAACATGAGTATTAAAAAATGGGGAATTGCACATTTTACCTTTTAGACAACAATTTTTTATCATGGTTATGAGGAAGGGTCATCAAATACATATTTAGGACAAGGTGTTTAAAATTTCTAAACAAACGTTAACTGAAATGGAGCTAAGAACTGTCAAAAGAATAAGCATTTTACAACACTAAATTTCTTCTTTTCAGTCCATTAAGTTTCCCCTTATTAAAACAATCAATATTATCTGAAAATATTACACAAAAATGGAATGCAAGACAATAGAAAGACTAATAAACACTAAACTATCCTTTATTCTTGAAATTATGTGTGTACAGCAATTGAGTTGAATGTCTACAATGTTTGGAGGTAGAATGTGATTACTGCCATAGAGTTTGTTGCTCTCAGTATAAGATTTTACTTTATTAATGCAAAAGATATATTTCTTTAACCTGCAGATTTTTTTTATTATGGTGCAGCTTTTTTTAAATTATGTTTTAAAATTGTACAAATGAAAAGAAAAAAAATCAGCCCGTAAAATTTGGAAGTTTCTGTGAACCTTACTGAAGTACTGAATGAAATGGTGCTTTCATCTTTGGAGGTCAAATTACCATGATAATTACTCAATTAAATTTGCCAAACACCTGTGTTACCAGAGCATCCTACCAAATTCTACATGTCACAACTTTGGGAAGTTTTTAAATCCTCTCATTTTTCACTTTTGTTCCAGAAAGACTGTTAAGGTTTATTTGGCTGTTTAAAGCCAAGGTGAGCTTTTTCATTATGGCTTCGTGGACACTGCTAGGCAGCGTGCAGCGTGTGGTGTGCGTGTCTGTGCGCTCTGTGGCATTGCAGATGCCGTGCTGTCAAATACTGTCAGATTTGCTGTTCCTGGTACAGTGTAGTTTTCCCATCCATTTGAATAAAAGCATGGCACCGAATGACTCCTTTTCTGTTTCTTGAACAAAACATGTTTTTGTTTTTGTATTTGTATTTACACTTGAGACCTCATAGTTTCCTGTTCCTTAGCCATTTAAATTGAATAGTTTGCATATTTACTTATAAGAGGCAATTTTTAATATTAGAATATTTGAATGCCTACTTAATTTCA
The DNA here is from genome assembly GCA_023101885.1 of Typhlomys cinereus. NCBI lineage: Eukaryota > Metazoa > Chordata > Mammalia > Rodentia > Platacanthomyidae > Typhlomys > Typhlomys cinereus. Next base: position 2,993,841 of record JALPQD010000192.1, read on the forward strand.
TTTTTAAAAGTTGTAAAAGTTGCTATGCTTAGTTCAGATGGTTTTATCTATAGCTCTTGTGTTCATCTTGTATTGATTCACTTAATATTTAGTAATTAATAATTAAATTGCAGAATTAATATTCTGTGTATTTTGAGTGACTAGTGACCCTGTTAATTTAAAGTAGCCAGCTCTAAGTTTCACTTTTGGGCAGGAGAGATGGCCAGGGGTTAAGAGTCTGCCTCAAAACCAGAAGATCTTAAGTTCAGATCCCAGGTCCCATCTAAAAATACCAGGCAGAAAAGGTGGCAGCCTGCTCTTCTGGCCCTGGTGGGCGGAGCCAGGGAAATCCTAGAGCAAAGCAATAGAAGCGATTCAGGATGATTCCCAAAGTCACCCTTGATCCTCCACAGGGACACACAGTGCTCTCTGACACACACAGAATAAATAAACTTTAAAAAAAAAAAAGTTTCATTTTTGTTTCATTCATTCTGTTTATTCAAATAAGGACAAGAAAAAAAATCTGATGCCAAACAACCAAAGAACACTTGCGGTGTTATGATGTGCCTGAAGGAATCAGTGTCTGCTGTTGCCAGGCGTCAGCATCTCTAGCTTTAGAGAAGACATTTGAGCTCCAAAACAGAGCTGTACTTCCACAATATTTTCCAGTACTCAAATTTTCTGAAATAAAGTTATATTACCCTAAAATATACCAGGTATATTGCAGGAATAAACACATATCATGGTTCCCTTGAACCCACATACAGTATAAGAATTCCTTAGCCTAGCTGATTATAATTAGTCTTCACTAGGGCAGAACAACATGTCTATTTAACAAAATTTACAGTGTTAATAAAACCAAAAAGAGCTGTAATGCTGTGATTACGAACCAGGAAAAATCTGAAATGAGTGAAATTTGATCATACCTTAGAAACATTTTTTAAAAGATCTGCATCTTCATAAATGAGATATTTGTGATTTTGTATAACTGATGGAACATGGGGCAGTACTCAACTTTTCAAACAGGAAAATCTAGAATCTAGTGCCAGGCATCTCCATTTTGTTCCTGTGGGCATATGTACTTTCTAACACTTTTTAGACACCAAAAAGTAGGTTTTTTCCCACTTGTTTAATATCAGTTATTTATAAGTACTCGTCAAGTGTTTAGATTTTATCAGAAAAAAGTGATATCTATAGCAAAGAGGATTAAAACGTTTTAAAAATTTAAATTTAAGACAAAAATTTTAAAAATACTTTATGTAACTTCGGACCCAGTAAGACTTTTTTTTAGTTTTTGTTTTTCATTTTTGACAAACCAATACACTGTGATACTTTGACTGCCTGTGTATATTTTATTCTTAACTCCAACCTCTTGTGGTTGAATCTGTGATATCCTTTAAGTGGTATTAGAGGTATCTTTGGACTGGGAAAGGATTATGGTGTAGCATGCATTGTTTTCAGTATGTTTAGTTTGCAATTCACTCCACTGCAGTGATTAATTCCTAACTCCACCTAACTGTATTTCAGTGTTTAATGTGTATGTGAAAAGTGGAATGTGACTTTCCACCTCAAAACAGAACTGTCACTTTAATATTGCTCTAAAATTTGCTTAATTTATTTTATTTTGCTTATCAGTGCCTGTGAAGATGTAAACACTTGCATGTCCAACTTACAAGTTACTTGTATACATGCTTACAGTCCCAGCACTCAGGAGGCAGAGGGAGAGTTAGAGACCAGCCTCTACACGGTTCATGCAGACTAGGAGTGCACATTTGAGATCTTGAATGAAAACGTAAATAACAGTCATGTCCAGAGGCTCAAGGCTAAGAAGGGGCAGCCTGACTATTGTCCAAACTGTTTTCAGCTCCTTTGCGGTTCCACATGGTCCTGCTACACTGTAGACAAGGCTCTCTGGTTAGCAATATAGTCACCATTGATGGAAGACAGATTATAATTAAAATGGGTTTCACCTATGACTCAATCAGGCAGATTGATAGATTTGGAAATTAAGTGAGATGACCGAGATTCAGAAGGACAAATGCCACATATTCTCATGGACATACTAGCTTTTGGTTTTTATGTGCATTTGGATGTGCATGTGGATATAGGTCATGAAACTACAAGGGATTATGAGGGGAAGTGGAAAGAGTAATAAGCACGTGGTATCAAAGGGGGGAGAGTCAGGAGAATGGAGAAAAGGAAGAGGGGCAACAACATTTGAAAATGCCATAATGAACCTTATTTAAGAGTATGCTAGACCAAAATAATATTAAGTACAGTCAGGTAAGCCCTTGTTAACTGGCATGCTTATCAAGCAAGTTCGTGTACTAGATTGTCTTGTCTATTGTCTTACGATTGGCTGGGTAGGTAAAAATACCTATACGTAACCCTGTAACCTGAGTTCAATCCCCAGAGTCCACATGGTAGAAGGAAAGAATTAACTTCTGAAATCATCCGATATATATGTTGTGGCAAGCACCTGCCCGATGTGCGCTCTTGCTGTCAAAATGTTTTTCTTTAAAAACTATCAAGAGCCTAAGACGGGGGCTGGAGAGGTGGCTCAGGGGTTAAGCCTCTGCCTTGCAGGTGGAAGGTCCTGAGTTCGGATCTTTGACCCCACGCCGGGCGGAAGTGGGGGCGGCCTGTGTTTCTGGTTCTGGTAGGGCAGAGTAAACAAGGAGGTGGAGGAGGTCAATGGTGGTTCCCGAATTCGCCCGTGGTTCTACACACACACACACACACACACACACACACACACACACACGCTCACAATTGAATAATAAAAAAAAAAGAGCCTCAAGACAATGTCAGCCCACAGGATGCTTATTTCAGTGTTAAGGACTTAATTTGTCCATAGACGTCTCCAGAAAGGCTGACCTGCTTTGCCTTTGACATAAGGCAGGATGGCACAACTGGCCTTATATCAAAGCTAGGGTATCAGGTGATTCTTCATGAGTATGTGTTCCCCGCTTGGAAGGAAGTCCAGAGTCCGAGTCCTTGTTTCAGTTACGCTCCTGATAGAACACTTGCTTAGCAGCAGAAAAGGGCCATTTATAAAGTCAGCCTGGATTGAAGTCCTTTAGCATTGGCTTCAGTCAGACCCTCAGCACTGGGGAGGGCTGAGTCAAGAGGCTTTGCTGCCAGGAACTAGAGATGCGCATTAACTGAAATCAGTGACAAGTGACAGGTTGTAGCTTGGAAGCTTCTACGGGCAGAATAATTGCTATCAAGAGAAAATGTTACTTCCTTTCCAAACAAATTTTGGGTCCTTTTTTTTTTTTTTTTTTTTTTAAATTAAGAGACTTTAGTATTACTTGTCTAGGAGTTTCTGGTGGTTTGTTTTTAGCCTTTAAAAGAACAGAACACTTGCAGAAACCTGCAATGAAAGGCAGGATTTCCCTGAAAGCTTCATTCGCTCCCTGCCCTCCCATATCCTCCAAGGGTTGCCTGTGATGTCTGAGGTAGATCTGGCCCCGGCACAATCACACAGCCGGCCATCGGCTCTCGTTGAGTCATCTCTTCAGTGTGGGCTGGAGCCAGTGCTCGTGTCTGACTCAGATAGCGTCTTTTCCCAGTCACCTCATGTTTAGTGTCTGAAAGTTTCTAAAATAAGTGATTGAGATGTTTGGCAGGTGGGGCTCCTTTCTTGTGTGTGCCAGCTAACTCTCGAGTTGCCACCTGTTTCCTGTATCCCCCCCATAACACACTCACATAAGTCTTTGGTAGGTGGTCTGTGGAAAAAATAATCTGTGAATAAAGAATTCCAGTTCTCTGTTGGACTCAGTAGGGGGGTGTGGAAGTATGAGGTAAGGCTTTGCTTGGTTTTTCACACTTAGGATTCAAATTACTGTTAATGTCCCAATCGGCTGCAATTGACTTGGCAGAGTGCAGTCTGTGCTTCCTGGCAGTTTCTCCAGCATTTGACCTTTTGTCCTGAGGAATTTACCATTACGGTGCTGCCAGACACCATGAACTGAGGTGGTCAAGTCTTAATGATTCCCAAATAGGGGGCTGGAGATACAGCTCAGGGGTCAATACTCTGTCTCGCAAGCAGGAGGTCTTGAGTTTGGATCTCTGGTCCCATGTAAAAACACCAGGCTGAAATGGCAGAGGCCTGTACTTCCAACCCTGGTGGGCAGAGTCTGAGAAATCCCAGAACAGAGGTAGAAGAGATCCAGGATGATTCCTAAAGTCACCCGTGGTCTTCCACAGGGACATACAGTGCCCTCTGAGACACACACACACACACACACAATAAAATATTAAAAGATTCCCAAATCGGGTGTTTCTCTTCATAGATCTCAATGCATTTACCAAACAGTTGCTATATGTAGGAGGACGAGGGTAAGTGTACTTGGGTAATAACAGTGGCCAAAGACAGAGCAGACCCCGCTGGCCTCCACAGGCTGTCCCAATGAATGACCACACACTCCTATCAGAAGCCATGCTTTTTAAGAAATGGAAATAGACCCATCACAAGTTACCAGAAAATAAAGCTGATGTGATCTGTTTGTTCATTGACAAGAAGATACCTAAGAAGTGTATATAAATTTGGAATCATGGGTTGGAGAGATGGCTCAGGGGTTAAACCTGTGCCTCCCAAACAGAAAGTCCTGAACCCACTTAAAAATGCCAGGCGGAAATGGTGGTGGCTTTTACTTCTGGCCTGGAAGATGGAGCCTGGGAAACTCCAGTGCAAAGCAAAGAGAAGGTAATGCAATCCAGGGTGAATCCTGAAGTCGCCCTTGGGCCTCCACAGGCAAACACACAAATTTTTTTTAAAAAAAGTTGGTATCACAATACAAAGTAAGGGGTTTTAAACATTATTTTAGGATTAGGAAAGATGGGCAGAAATCTAAAGAAATAGATTGCACATTAGGTGGATTAAAAAAGACTATGAAGAAAATTCATTTTAAACAAGACTCAATGTCCACACATCATGTATTACTTCCTTTTCTCATTGCTGTGACAAGATGTCTGGCAGCAGCTTAAAGCAACTTAAAGAAATAGTCCATCATGGCCTGTGGAGTTCCACGAGGTAGGAGCATATGGCCCGTAACTTTCAAAGTTCACCCCAAGTCCTACACCCACAAGCGGAGCTGCATGTCTGAAAGGTTTCAAAACCTCTGATCATAGTGCCAGCAGGTGGGTACCTAGTATTCAGATAAAGCCTGTGGGGGCATTGCACGTCAAACTTGAATATACTATCAAAAACAAAGTAGCATTCTAAATTCTGAAACTAACAAACAGCAACGTATTTAACAAACTATACATTTAAAACTGGCTGCGATGGCTCAGTAGTTAAAATTTTTGCCTCTCAAACAAAAGTACCTGAGTTCAGATCCCATGTAGAGAATGCTGGGCAGAAATGTCAGTGGCCCAAACTTCCAGCCCTGGAAGACAGAGCCTGGGAAACCCCAGAGCAAAACAGTAAGAAGGTAGAACAATCCAGTATGATTCCTGATACCACCCTTGAGCCTTCACAGGCACGTATACTTAAGTGCCCTCTACTATAAACACCCACACATACATATATACCGACCCACAAGCAAAACACATAAGTCATAAGAATATGGATACAGTGGTTCATAACTGTAATTTCTGCACTCAGGATGCTGAAACAGGATTGTTTCAAGTTTGAGGCCATTCCGGGTTATATAGTGAGTTCCAGACTTAGGCTAGCAACAGTGTGAAACTCTGTCTCAAAAAAAAAAAAAAAAGTTGAGGAATCAACAAGATAGTTCAGTGGGTAAGGCATCTACTCACAAATCTGGAGACCTGAGTTCACATGGTGGAAAGAGAAATGGTGTCACACCTCTGGCTACCCATGCACCATGCAAGTATGTGTGTATCTCTCTCTCTCTCTCAAGAAAATTAATTGCTGAGGAAAAACCTGGAAAAATATTTGAATCAAATGCAGTCATGATTTATCCTAAATAAATAGTTCATATGAATTAACAGGAAACATAAGATAATACATAAAGACATAATTATATAGATATTATAAGTTTCCGGAACAGTTAAAGTATTTAAAAAAAAAAAAACAATGTGTCTAAACTTAAGGTCTTAGAAACTTATGCAACAGAAAAATGTGAGCTTATGTAGCACAGAAAATAGCAAACAAAAAACTTTCTAATTATAAATATATGTAAAAACATCCTTGAAGAATATCTGAACATACGTGAACAAAGTAGAAAATTCTAAAATAATAAAATGATAAGCTCATTCTTTACTTTTGATATTGTCTATTCCTGAAAGAATTTCACCAACACATGAAAGAGTCTTTGGATAGTCATTCTTAACCAGCCTCGTTTCCCAGGGTGTGCGAATCACAGCAATGACCAGAGAGGCACCCCCTCACTCCTTGGCTGTTAGAGTCCCCTGGGCAGGGTGAGGTGGGCCACAGAACAGTCAGACCTGTGCAGAGAGGCTTGTGAAGGGGTGGTGTTGGAAAAGGCTCCAGGCAGGATGGAGAAGGATGCCACCCTACTTCTGCTTAGCTTTGCGCACTTGTGAGAGAGGGGCCACTATTCTCAGTCAGGAAACAGGAGGGTTTCAGTTAATGGACTTGTTTATAATCCTGTGTCCGGTCTTCCCCAGGACCAAAGAGAGTAGTTAGCCCTGCCACTGAAACCAGGCGGGCACCTGAGAGAGCATGCCCAGGATAGCATCCCCTTGGCTGCTGTCAGCCATCAAGACAGGTTCAGGAAGGCCCCCTGTACCCAGACCCCACAGCGGATAGTCACCCTGTGTGCTCACTCAGACTTCCCTTGGGTACACCACAGCGCAGGAAGCAAGAGTCTGTGTTTTTTTAAATAAACAACCTACTTCTACTTCCCCTGAGCTCCTTGTCTATGGTCCCTCTTTGGGCAGCTCCCCCCAGTCTGCTTTTTCCCTACTGATATCTACGCTGTTCGTGTCTAGCTTTGGGGATTGCTCCTGCTCATGCGGTCCAAGACCGAAGTGTGCCCAAGAGCAAGTGGAGTCCAACAGCACTGGTCCTAACCTTGACCATCCAACGTGTGTCCTGCCGGCCTCCCAGGGAAGGAAGCTGCAGTCCCCTTTGCCCTCCAAGAGATGAGTAAGGTTCACCAGCACCTTGTGGTCAGACATTAGAAAGTTGCTCCAAGTCTCCTGATGAAAATGAAGGAGTTTGCAAGGGAAGCTCAAGTCTAAAGGCTGTAGTGCTCATGAAGTAGCAACCAACTATATTCCCTAGCCTCTTGCCTGCCTTCCCCAGCGTGTACTGATGCGACAGGAAAATGGCCCTAGGACCATTTCCCCTTTCTTCTTTCTGTTCTATGGTCGATAATCTATGCCAGGATCTGGGATGTGGTTCAGTGACACAGCACCTGCTGAGTATGCATGAGGCCCTAGATTGGATGGCCAGCATTGCAAAAAAAAAAAAAATAAAAAAATAACCATCTATTTCAGGTACAAGTACAACAATCTCCTATAGGGTCTCTCTGGCTTGAACTTTCTCCCTTTCCAACCCATAATTCTGCCAGGGTCCTTGTTTATTTATTTATTATTTATTTACCTACTGTGTGTGTGTGTGTGTGTGTGTGTGTACCAAGAGTGGCCTTGAGTGTGTGTGCCTGAGGTGGAGGTTCAAGGGTGACACTGGAAATCATCCTGGATTGCTCTACTTCCTTATTGCTTTGTTCTGGGTTTTCTCAAGCTGGAAGTGCAGATCACCGCATTTCTACTTGGCTTTTTTTTTTTTTTTTTACGTGGAATCTGAACACAGGCCCTTTTAAGGCTTTAACCCCTGAGGCATCTCTCCAGCCCTGCCAGGGTTCTTTCAAAACACAGATTGACGTCTGATGTTGGTGCCTCCACCACAACAGAGTAAAATCCAAACCCCTTCAGAATCTGGCACCAGTGGTCTTGCCAGTTTCATCTGTTGCCCCACCCCACCCCACCTCACACTTCCCCCAGGCTCTGGTGGCGGAAGGTAGGCTGTTTGTCTCGGTGTTTGTTTCTCTTACCCCCTCCTCCTAACCTGGCTCAGCCTCTGTCCTGATGCTCTTTGACCTTCACATGCTTCCTGCAACTACTTGAAGTGTTGTCTCCACCGCAGCCTCCCCCTCCCTCCCGCAAGTATCCCTCCTACATGTAAGCCCTCGTGGACTATGTTTGCAACATGTACTAGAGAGCGCTAGTGTGGGGGCCACATGCTGCATATGTGTCTCTTCTGCCTCAGTACAGAGCCTGGAAGGTCAATGCATCTGTTGCTATAGGGGCAGTGGTGCCTGCTGGGGGTGGGGGGAGCAAACTAGATTGATAGTCATCCACAGTTTTCAACACCAGTCACTCATTCCTGGTGACAATGGAGTGTCTCTGGAAGACCATATCTCTGTGATATTAACTCTAACAGCCTTTCAAAGAAGGGTTGTCTACTAAGGATTCAGATGCAAATGGATGCCCCCTCCTTGAGGAGAAAGGGGCATGCTTCTCCTCCCTCACCTTTCGCTCCTCGAGTCCTGCCATCCCATTTAAGGTCAGACTTTCTGGCTACCCTTCTACCTGAATCCTTCCCTTTCTCTCAGTCCATGGGGCTCTCCAAGGGCCTGTCTCATAACTTACAATAGCACATCTGTTTTTCACTGGGACCTCGCATGCCATCTTTTGTGCTGAGCTATCCTCTGTCTGACTTCATGGATAGTCTTTGCAGGCTGGGGGCGGATGAGGAGGAAATGGATTAATACCAGGCTCTTTCCCTTTGCATCAGGACAATCTGACTATTCCTTCCCTCTTTAGCTTGAAAGCCTTCCACACAGCTTCAGGAGAGCTGGGTTTGGCCAGAGATGCCACTGAAGCTCCGGTGGTCAATTTCTGTTCAGGAGCTAACCCCCCTCCCCAACACACACACAAGGGGGAGCTCCCCACCCTCCAGATCCTCTAGTATACCGCACAGAAGAGCCCCCCCCCCTTTCTTAGAGAAGGCCGAGGTACCGTCTTCCTTTTAAAAAAAAATCAACAAAACCCCTCATTCCTGGTCATCCGTGTCCTGGTCTCTAAAGAGGAGTGGCAAGGTGAGGCCTGAGAACAGGTTCGGGCCCCCACTACCTCTTGCAACATGACATAGAACCCTCCCACCAAATAATAAGGCAAGTACTCTGACTTTACGAACTAAGAAACTAAGCAACCATGGGCTATTGGGTCAGTGTGGCAGCGCGGGTCTCTCAACCCTGAGGACTTTTTGTCGCTGTCAAAGCAACCTTGGCAATTCCCTTGGGGTCAGCCCCAACTTAGAGGCCATCATGTCTACCCTGGAGCTTGCCCCTTCTGGTCCACGCCCTTCTCCCCACCACCTTCCTGCTCACCCATTCGCCTCGGCCAGGGGTGGCAGGAAGGGAGGTGCTGGGCACCGGCCGTGAAGAGCAAAGCCCCTCCTGCTCAGAGCTACCGACGCCCGCGCCACAGTAAGCACAGTCCTGGTGACCCGGCCATGCACAGCACCGAGCCCTGGAGCCCCGTCCCGGAGACAGAGTCCTGGTACTATTCCGGGTCGGGCGCCCTGGATGAGTGGGAGCCGTGCCCGTCCTGGGACCTGCCCTACGGCTACGCCTACATCCCCGCTCTCTACCTGGCGGCCTTCGCCGTGGGCTTGCTGGGCAACGCCTTCGTGGTGTGGCTGCTGAGCGGACAGCGCGGGCCGCGGCGGCTGGTGGACACCTTCGTGCTGCACCTGGCCGCCGCGGACCTGGGCTTCGTGCTCACGCTGCCGCTGTGGGCGGCGGCGGCGGGGCTGGGCGGCCGCTGGCCCTTCGGCGAGGGCCTGTGCAAGCTCAGCAGCTTCGCGCTGGCCGGCACGCGCTGCGCGGGCGCGCTGCTGCTGGCGGGCATGAGCGTGGACCGCTACCTGGCCGTGGTGAAGCTGCTCGAGGCGCGGCCGCTGCGCACCCCGCGCTGCGTGCTGGCCGCCTGCTGCGGCGTCTGGGTCGTGGCGCTGCTGACCGCGCTGCCCTCGCTGATCTACCGGGGGCTGCAGCCCGTTCCCGAGGGCCCCGGGAGCCAGTGCGGGGAGGAGCCCTCCGACGCCTTCCAGGGCCTCAGTCTGCTCCTGCTGCTGCTGACCTTCGCGCTGCCCCTGGTGGTCACCGTCGTCTGCTACTGCCGCATCTCTCAGAGCCTGCGAAGGAGGCCGCACGTGGGCCGGGCCCGGAGAAACTCGCTGCGGATCATCTTCGCCATTGAGAGCGCCTTCGTGGGCTCCTGGCTGCCGTTTGGCGTCCTGCGGGCGCTCGTCTACCTGGCACGACTGCGGGCGCTGCCGCTCCCCTGCCCTCTGCTGCTGGCGCTGCGCTGGGGTCTCACGGTCGCCACCTGCCTGGCTTTCGTCAACAGCTGCGCGAACCCGATCATCTACCTGCTGCTGGACCGCTCTTTCCGCGCCCGGGCCCGCCTCGGGGTCTGCGGGGGCGCGGGGCGCCAAATGCTCAGGATCAGCTCAGCCTCTTCGCTCTCCAGGGACGACAGTTCGCTGTTCTGGGGTCGCTCCCTGTGGGCGAACTCTGCGCCGGCCTCCTGATAGCCTCTCGGGTGCGGTGGAGGTAGGACCGCAGCCGGTACCAGATGAGAGGGGCCCGGGTGGGGGCAACCACGCTCCGCCGACGCTCCGCAGTGCATCAGCAGACGGGGCCAGCTAGCACTGCCTCGCCGCTGCCTATCCTCCAGCGTTTCCTCCGTCAGTGGCCCTGGAACCTCAGAACTGTTTGAACTCCAAAGCAGGCTACTGAGATTGGCGATTCTCTCAGCCTGGACAGTTGCGGGTAGGGTGACTGTACTAATTTTTCCCAGGACCAGAAAGGCCGCATATAACAATCCAGAGGCGCAGCAGGCTCACCTAAGGGACCTAAATCGCTTTCCTTTCCTCCTCCATCTCGGGTAGCTCAAATTGGAAAATCTAACCCAGATACGCGAAGGTCCCTCTAGAGCCTGGATACACCTGACCTTACGATGGCCTCTGTCCTCTTGCCTGCTCATGGCGGAGGTGGGTGGGGTGGCAGTAGAAAGGCGTAGAACGCAGAGACCAACAACCCATTTGTTCTCACTCACTATGCAGCTGCCTTACCTATATCCTCAGTCAACTCAGTTCATTTTCATTTTCGAAGACTTGCTGAAGACATGGGAACCAGCCCCCGTGTAACCTGCCCATCCATTCCCTTCCCCATTTATCCACTTCCCCCCACTCCCACTTCTCCCCCAAGTATCCACCCTGGCAAAACTGCAGAACTCTACCTGAAAGTTATTCTGGTCTCCCTCTGGGACTGCGATTGGAAATCTCTCAGCGGGTGTCAGATGCCCCATTTCTAGGCCAAGAACCTGGTATCTTCTGGGCTCACCTTTCTCAATAAACGCTTTTGCCCTAGCTGATGACTATGCCCTTACTGGATCGAGGACAGTGAAACGTGTCAGAAGGTGGGTTACAGACAAAACAAAACAGTAGTTGTGGCAACTTGGGGGTGATGCAGGTGTGTGTAATGTCGGGACTGGGAAAGCCAGTTGCGCATGTGTGTGGGTGCAGGCATCCTTCATGAGGGCAGAGAATCGCCTGTTCTTATACTTTCTATGGACACATCGCATCTTGAAGGTTACAGAATGAAAGAAGAAAAAAAGACAAAGCACGGTATCTGCACGCCAGGTGTCATTTCAAAGAGGAGATGTGTCATTTTGATTTGCAAGTGTGTGGTGGGTTTTTCTCCTGTCTTGGGGAGCCCTTCCAGTACAAATATTTGAAAATCCTTTTCAGATTCTGATTTAGCCTCAGAGTTCTCTGGAAGACTTAGACATTAAATCTTTGATTTGAGGGAATTCGGCTTAAAGACATTTTGATCGGTGCAGAGAAAGGGCACTGGGTGGTGTGTCACATCCTAGCCAGAACCTCGCCCAATCAAGGAGTACCCACACAATGCTATGTTGGCCCTAAAAACTGGCACTCTCTCAAGCTGTCTAACCTCCTCTCTTCCTGTCCAGGACCACTACCGTCTCTTCAACTATCAGGAGCTATTGGTTTAGACTATGCTGAACGTCACAGCTCACTGTGATCTCGCCTCACAACTGCTGCTTGGAAAAGAGTGTCTCTGTGTGCTTCCCCTGAACACAGAGCAGCAAGCCTTAGAGCCTGCAGGTACTGCCTGTCAGCAGCATGTAGCTCAGATTCTTTCAAGTTTAAAAGTTCAGTTGTGGGCTGGAGAGATGGTTCAGGGGTTAAAGCCCAACAAGCAAAAACTCCTGAGTTTGGATTCCCAGATCCCAGGTAAAAATGCTAGTCAGATACTGTGGCAGCTTACAATTCTGGCCCTGGAAGTCAGAGCCTGGGAAACCCCAGAACAAAGCAATAAGAAAGAGAGAGTGATCCAGGCTGATTCTGACACCACCCTTGGGCCTTCATAGGCACACACTCTCAAGTGCCCTCTTGTAACGTGCGCACACACACACATACACAAGAGCTCAATTATATCATGGCATTTCCTATCCCTGCCACTGCTTCCTGAGAGGGAAGGCTGACCCTCGGGTGGGTGGGTGTGGTGAGATTTCAGCTGGTGAAGCCAGTGTGTCTCTTTGTTCTTAGGACCAAGCATCCCCTTAAAGCTCTTATCTACCTCTAGTTGAGCTCCCCAAGGCGCACAGGAAGACTTCTCAAGCCCATGATAATCTGTCATCTCCCTTCCTGCAGTACTGAAAGTCAGCATTTCCCTCCCACCAGCGCTACGCACCCTGTGGAGAAAAGTTCCCTTCCTTGAGTTCGGCACTGAACTGGTGTCCTGTGTCCCCCTTGGAAATTTCTCTTATTCAGTTGAAAGTGAGCTCTCTCCTCCTAGTAAGAGACAGAGACACGGATGCTGACTGATGAGAACAAACTGTAGATTCTTTCAGAAAGCAATTGCTCCATCCACATCGAAAGCTTTAAAGATGATTATATCCTGTCCCTCCCCGTGCAGGCACTCATTAACTCCACAATCTTCTACTTCTGCCACTTCCTTTTAATGCATTGATACAGATGATGGAAGCTGGATTCACCGAAGAAGAGACATTTTTAAACACTTAAAACTGGAAGAAGAAACAAAAATCTAGATGATCAAACATAGTGCTATTATTTCCATGAATATTAAGCATTATACAAATTTTAAGATAGCCTTTAAAGAAAAATCAGAAAACATTGGTAATAAGTTAAAAGAAAAATAAATAGCGGAAGTTAAATACACTCTCACATTTCAGTTCTGCGGATATAAAATTGTCAGCACTAGGGTCAGTGAGATAGCTCAGGTGATACCCGTACATACATGGTGGAAGGAGAGACGCAATTTCCAAAAGTCATCCTCCTCTGACCCCTACCTGCGCACCGTGGCATGCATGTGAACATCTTCCTTCTCTCTCTCTCTCTCTGTCTCTCTGTCTCTCTCTCTCAAACTTTAGAAAAATGTAGCAGATTTTGAAGGAAAACATTATATGTCTTCCAGTTCTAGGGATTAGAAAAAAACTATCCTTTTCTTTTTCTTATCCTTCAAAGTCTTTTCAGTTTGTTTTTAATTTGCATGCAAAAAATTAGGTTTATCGTGGCATTTTCATGCACAATTTATTTTTTTCTCGCCAATCTTTAGACATCCTAATAGACAGGGTTCTCTTCTCTTGGTATTCACTGATAGAATGCCAGGCCCTTTATGTCTTGATTATTTGTCTCTCCCATCAAATTCTGCACTCCACAATTGCGGGAGGTCATGGCATTTGATTCCACGGAGTCTCCAGCTTGTCGAGAGCAGCATCTTCATAACTTCAGGTGTTCTTTTTTCAATTAGCTCATTATTTTATTTTGCATGTGAATGCATGTGGAGGTCAGAGGTCGACCTCCGGAGTCTTTCCTCATTCACTCGGTATATTTGTTTTTTGAGGCAGCTTCTCTCACTAAATCTGAAGCTCATCTATTCAGCTATGTTGACTGGCCAGTGAGCTTTGGAGAGCTGCCTGTTTCTGTCCCTCCCAGTGCTGTGGTTACAGTTGCATATTGCCACGCCTGGCTTTTTACGTGGGTTTTGGGGATCTGAACTCAAGTCTTCATACTTGCATGATAGCTACTTTACAATCGAGTCATCTCCCTGACCCGGCAGGTGTTCTTTACTGCCCAGTGAAAGAAATAATTCTGGCGCAATAGTTATATTTTATTAAAAAACACAAAAGAAAGGCCAGATGAAAATACAATTAATGTGAATAATGGGTTGTTAGAATAAGAACATTATAGTGTCCTTTACCTCCATTTCATTTTTTAAAAAATAAGTATTTTAAAGGCAGTTAGCAAATATTGAAGGCCCCAATATGTAGGAACCAAAATCAGACCTGGTTCTGGCTCTCATGCTCAGTTCTACCAGTGAATACCAAGAGAAGAGAACCTTGTCTATTAGGATATGTAAAGATTGAGGAGAAAAAAATAAATTGTGTTCCTGGGCCCCTTGGCAGCATCCTGCATCTCGTGTCTTCGTCTGAAAGCTGGAGCTGATCATATCTGCAGTGCTGTCTCACAGATCAAAGGAAATGATGCTCTTGAAAGTACTTCATAGGTGGTGGTGTTTTAGCTGATGTTCCCCCGACCATGACCTGAGGACCTTCGTTCTCTAAACCCACTCACTCTCCTTATATTGGAAATACAGCCAGATCTGTGGAGTTGTCTTGGGGGTTGAAAAACATCTGGGCTGAGGATGTAACAGTGACAGAGTTCTTGCCCAAGGGGAGAAAGGCCTTGGTTTTCATCTCTAGCACGCACACACGTGGAAGAAGGAAGGACGGAAGGAGAGAGGGGGTAGAGAGAGAGAGAAAGAAAAAGAGAGAGAGCTGGCAACATGGCTCTGTTGATAAATGTGCCTGTGAAAACCTGAGTTAATCTCCAGAGCCCATATGGTGGAAAGAACCACCTGTGACCTCTGCTTGCGTGCTGTGGCATGTGCATGCCTGCAGCACTCCGTCTGCCTGCCTGTCTGTCCCATCTCTCTCTGTGTATGTGTCTGTGTTTCTTTCTGTGTGTGTGTCTCTTTTAAATCAATAAATAGAAAATATTTAAATGAGAGCAGAAAGAGAGACAGAGAGAGAGAGAGAGAGAGAGAGAGAGAGAGAGAGAGAGAGAGAACAGCGTCTGGCAAAGATTGGCACATGGCCCATGTGTGGTTGTGATTTATGTCTCATGACTAATTCTGAGCTTTCTGCTCCCTCGACCCCATGGGTCTGTTTTCAGGGCACTGTGTGGGAACTGGGTCCCAGACTGATGAGTGATCTGGAGAGTTCAGACGGTGGCAGAGCCAGGGCGCATGTTGCTGATGTGTGATATGACTCAGCACCCAGCCCACTGGGGGCAGAGACCCTGGACACTGTGAGGCATCTGGCTTGTGGGAGCTTACCAGATCTACGTTCCTGCCCTCCTTCAGCCTCTAGAAAACACCAGACCCCCAGACTCTGCAAACGGGACAAAGGATGGTCAGATCAGCAATTGCTCTAACTGCAAGGAAGGGGAAAGCAAAGATGTGAAGTCACTCTTCCTGTCTGTTGTCCTCACAATCAGAAGGCACTTTGTAATTACACCTTCCAAGACTGTTTACGTACATCACAGGACTGAAGAGCTACACACCGTACACACTTGTTTTGTCTATCCTGAGAAGGAGGACATCCAATGCCAGGGACAGAAAGTGGTCTGCTTAAGAGCCTCACAACCCCTGTATCTGCCTGGCATAGCATGGGTTTTCATGCAAGTAACCCCGCTAACCAACCGTGCCAGTGGAGCTCCAAAGTGTGGGTTTTCAGAAGGCACATGCGCACGATCTCATTGATTTCGAACACCCTGTGGCAACGTGGAATAAGTAGCTTCACCAGCAGACAGCACAGCTCAGCACCACCGGCCTCTTCCCTGCTGCCCCTGCCATCCCTCCTGTGTGGCACATAGACAAGCATCTATTTTGAACCCACTTTATAAACATGGGGCAACTCCCTGACCTCTTCCTCTCTCTTAAAAATGTTAAAACTTGACCCCACCCACGACTGTGCCCTACCCCTGATCTTCTCTCTCCTTTGAGCCTTCTCTTCTATAAAGGCCTCTCTTCAACAGTTCCTGTATTGTTGGGTAGGAGAGGATCGCAACACTAAAATAGGATGCAGCCTTGTGCAGTGCAAGAAGAGCAAAATGGACAACAGCCTGAACAGAGAACTCCAACAAACCCTACAATGACCACCTGGAACCAGGCCGGCCAAATCTCTCCCCATCTGGAGGCTCAGGGAACTTGTGGAAGAGAGGGCAGAAAGACTGTAAGAGCCTAAAGACGGAGAGTTCCGTTGCTGGACGGGTCACTCCATTCAAGATAGAGCAGCCACAGCCAGGAACTCACAGCAGGGGGACTTGATCTCATCAGACCTGCACAGCTGTGACCATGTCAGCATGCCCCCATGGACTGGCACAGATCTCAGAAGACATAGCTCCAGGCAGTAGCATCCTTAGGGGCAAGGTGTCAGACAGAGGTAGGAGAGCACCCGTAACAGTGGGCCGCCCAAGGAAGGGCCTCTCTGTCTACCACAGAGGCCTGAACCCCCATGAGAACGGAAGATACAGAGGAAACCTCAGGACCCATAGGACCAAAGTACAGAAAATAGGAAGTACACTGGGCCTATGGAGGGATGGGAGGAAGGGTGGGATGGGAGAAGAGCGGGAGGGAATGGAGAGGAACAAGTGAGGCAAGGAACATGGCTATAAAAATGTCAATTTAATAAATTTATTTAAAAATGTTAAAACTACATGTGTGCAGAGTTTTTTGTGGTGTGTGTGTGTGTGTATGTGTGTGTAAAACCTTGTTTTTTGATACAGAGTTTCTCACTAGTACCTGGGGCCTGGCATTTAGGCTGGGCTGGCTGGCTAGCAAACCTCAGGGATCTCTCCTCCCCCCAACACTGAGATCGGAAGCACGTACTACCATGTCTGGCTTCATACATGGATACTAGGAGTCAAACAGCACTCTACTGACTGAGCTCTCTCCCTGCCTCTTGGTGTGTGGTTTTTACTTTGTTTCGTTTGAGATAGGGTCTTGCTATGTTCCTCAGACTGGTCTTGAACTCCTAGACTCAAACAATCCTCCTTGTTTGATCTACTTATGGGTTGGGATGGCAGACATATCCACCTTTTCTTTTAAGAAGGAAACTACAAGAAAATATACAGAACATGAAAAATGCCTATAGTGATACTGCAGAGTATGTTTCTCTATACATAAAAGTGCATATGTACATAGTTTTTTCCCAGATGAATTGGGGTCAATCTATACAAAACCAAAAACTGAACCCGGATGCTTTCAATTATATAGTCAGTATTAGCATTCATTGTGTGAGTGTGTGTGTGTGTGTGTGTGTGTGTGCATGTGTGTGTGTGATAGCAATCCAAGTCTGTGGCTTGAGCCCAGGGCTCTACCACTAAACTATGTTCTTGGCCCTGCTAACACACACCCAGTGTATCCCAGGCTGGTCTTGAATTCATGATGCTCCTTCCTCTGCCTCTGCAAAATTCTGGGCCTGAGCCCCGGGCCTGGTCTGCGTCTTACATTCTTCACATCACCACACACTGTTTTTATCATGTCCTTACATATTATTCTAAAGCATGTCTTGAAGTTGCATTGCAATACGAAAGCAATCTTTTACATTTAATTAAGCCCCCGTTACTTTTACAGATTTTTTTTGAGATAGTATAGCCAAAGTTGGCCTGGAATTCAGTACTATTAGACCAAGCTCATGATCCTCCTGCCTCTGCCTCCAGAGGGATTGCAGGCCTATGCTACCATGTCTAGATGCCTTTTCAGTTTCCACTCATAGAATAATACTTCGGTGATGAGCATCCTTATACAAAAATCTTTATGCTTTCAATTATATAGTCAGTATTAGCATTCATTGTGTGAGTGTGTGTGTGCGTGTGCATTGAGAGAATCTGTCAAAAATAAATTAAAAAAAGAAACAAAACAAAACAACAACAAAAACACCCATATTCATTTCCAAATAAATTCCTAAAAGTGAGAGATTGGTAATTTTTTTAGAGGCTGGCTGTGTAGCTCGGGACCTTCTAGTCCAGTCTCCTACGTGCTGGGACTTCAGGAGTGCACCTGAAAATGCAATTGCTCAGCAGAGATTATGAACAACCCAAGACTTGTGAGCCTTGTGCCCATTTGCTGAAACACATATGTTCTCTCTAAAGTTCAGCGAGATATCTCTCCCCAACTCTTAACAAACAACATTAGGCTTTATCATTTTGAAAAAAAGATTTGGTATCTGTCCAACTTCTAAAAAGAAATATTCAATATCTTGTTATATTACTTCAAAGGCTTTTTATACATTACATCCTGTCCCCCATTACAGTGTTCACCTCAAGTAGGCCTTTAACGGTTGATGTTCGCCAAGCACATATTATATCATTGGCACCATGCTAACGGTTCTATATAATCTTGTTAGTTTGCCTACAATTTTATGGGATATATAACTTTACTGAGTCATCTACAGATTAAACATTTGACTCTTGGGAAGTTTATGTAACTTTCCCGAAGTATCTTGCCTGAAGAACTTTCGTTCCTCTACCCCATTTTACAGGTGGGGAACTGAAAATCCAAGGGCTGGGCTGACTTGCCAGTGACACAAACAGGGCACAACTCAAAACCCTGCCATCTGGCTCAAAACTCAGCCCATCCTCCAGCTTCATTGGTCACTTGTGATTGGCTTACACCATATATCACCCACTGTGGTTAGACCACAGGAGGCCCTGGAGTGAAGATTACTATTAGTAACCCTACATGGAAATGGGCTGCTTCCACTTCTTAAAGATCCCTCCCAAGACGGATAATACGTTGTTCAGATCTCACATTAAGAAGGCAAAGGAAGCTCTTCCCAGGGTGCTAGGGCAGGGCCAGGGAGAAACCATGCTAACAGTCACTGCCCCCAGGAGTGCCTAGGTAATCCCACCCATGAATAAGAGAGTTGGAGAAGGCGGATGGGTCTGGCTTCAAAGAATAATAAAATCCAAGTGCCCAGGTAAGTGGTTGGATTTGAGACATGATAGACAGGAGTGATTCATAACAGTTTCATGTTTCCCGACTTTCCATCCCCCCTCTATAACACTGTCCCAAACAATCTGAGATAAGGGCACTCCTTGTTGGGGATCTCCCATTCCACAGCATAGGAACATGAGATCATAGTACAGTATAAGTAGGAAGGCTTGTCAAATTGGAAATCTCTTCCTTTTTCCTCCTTTTCCTTCTGTTCCTGTTCTTCCTTTACCTTCTTTACAAAGTCTTGTTCCTTATGTAACTTATGTTCCTAAACCTTCTCAGTCTCCATTATTACTGCAAAATTATTACTGCATGTAGAAAATGTGATCTTCAGTGTGAAGCAACTCATGATTCTCCACTAGAACTACAATGATCTCACATTCATGAATCCTCTTTCCAGGCTGTCTCACTGTGGCCACAGGTCACATTTCTGTAGTCGTGTAGTGCTTCCGTCTGATTTTACAGAGCACGGTCTACACTTTTTTTTCTCTGTCTCAATACGAATTTCAGATCTGTCACTTTTTAAAATTTATTCATTATTAGCGAGAGAGGGAAAGAAAGAGAGAGTTGATGTCCCCTGAACGAAACTTTCCAAAGCTACAGTTCTGAGGCTGGCAAGATGGCTCAGTGGGTAAAAGCCTCTGTGCACAAACCTGGAGCTCTGTGTTCAGCCCCCTGAGTCCAGATGGGAGGAAGAAGAGATTAACTTCTGAAAGTTATCTTCTGACCTCTATCTGAAAATGCATCTTGAAAGCATTTTGAAAAGTAGCACAGCACACACGGAAGCAAGAGCTTGTTAGTGATCCTGGGGAGACAGTGCGTGTGCACATCTCAGCTGTCACGCTCTGGGTTTGAGGTCCAGCTTCAGCTCTTACCACTTCTGTTCCACGATTCTCATCTGAAAAATAGGGACAAAGCGCTATAGAAAGCGTCGAAAGGATTAAACGTGTTGGCATGTGGGGCATTTAGAATTACTTGTCACATGTCAAACATTTGCAGGTGCTATAGTAATGGCAGGGTGGGAGGAGAGATAAACCAGGAATCAGGTTGCTAAACGCAATTGCACGCTGCCACGGTTTGCGATTTCTGTTCAAATTCACTGATTTAACCTAATGCTTACTCTGCATTGCTGTGTTCCAATCTGCCAGACTATGGGCCTATCTATAAGACGATGTCTGATAACTGGAGTCTCATCTCCCACAGAAAGATAAGAAACACGGGTTAGATGTATAAAAGTGAGGTGGGGCATGTGGACCTTAGCTTTGGGTAAAATGCTAGTTTTCTTTTCCCATGTTTTTTAACTTTATTTTCTGTATAGAATTTTGTGCTGCGAAGTAGCTGTGTTTATGTTTCACAGATTTCTGAAGAAGTGAGTCACCAATGTGCCCCTGAGGCGGAAGGCTGGGAACAGATTAAGATACTTTGTCTCTCTGGGCTCAAAAGGAGCCAGAGAGATGGCTCATGGGTTGAAAGCAGAAGGACCAGAGTTTGGATCTCCAATGAGTTCAGGACCAGACCCCATGTAGTGCCAGGTGGAAATGTCAGTTACCTGCCTTCCAGCCCTGGAAGGCAGAGCCTAAGAAACACCAGAGGAAAGTCAAAAGGAGGTAGAACAATCCAGGATAATTCCTGAATTCACCCTTGGGCCTCCACAGGCACACACAGTATCCTCTGATACACACACACACACACACACACACACACACACACACACACTCCTTCCAACAGCCCTGATTGAAGCCTAAGATGAGTGTGCCTTTTCAACAGTGACACTTTTACTCGATATCATGTCACATGTTGGCAACTCTGCTACTCACAAGGTCCCAGCAGTGGGGGAGGAGGGATGAGAAGCTCTCTCAGACTTCTGAAGCTCAGAGATACTAAAATCCCATGATTGCATGCCCAGTCTTTTCTCCAGAGACTTACCTAATGTATTGCTTCTCTGAAACTATTTAATATTGTATAAAACAAACCCACTGAAAGATTAGAAATATATAGTCATGAATTTAAAGCTAAACCATTAAGACTAAACATGCCTCTTCCCCAGCCCCCACAAAGAAGGAGTCATCCATTACTGACCATGCTTTCAAGTCAAAGGAATCCACTAGCATACTTGGTAAGCGCTTTTGTGGGGCTTTGTTTCAACAGCAGTGGAACGTGCCTGCACTTCCAGCATTTGGAAGGTTGAAGCAAGATCACAGATTAAGAATCAGCCTGGGTTATATGAAGTGTGTCAAGAAAACGAGAGAGTGACAGAGAGATTTTATTTTTGTTGTTGTTGTTATGTGGGAACTAAAGCCAGGACCTGTATATACTAAGAAAGAACTCTACTACTGAGCCACATTCCTAGTTGTTTTACTTTTTTTCTGAAAAAAAAATTTATTCTTTGACACTTGCAAACATAAACTGTACTTTTTATTTTCACATGAGGTCTTACCCAGAGACCCAGGCAAGCCTGGAGCTCTCTCTGTAGTCCTAGGCAACCCCTGAATTTGTAGTCCTCCTATCTCAGCATCCAAAGTAGCTGGGACTATGGGCCTGTGTCACTGGACTCAGTGGGGTTTTATTAAATATTTTTATTATATATTTATTATATGCATGAAGCCCTTTGTTAGATCCCTAGTACATAAAAAACTGGGCAAGATGGCACATGCCTGTAATGCCAGTACTGAGAGGTAGAAGAAGGGAAGATCGGAAGTTCAAGGTCTTCTTTAGTTACATGGCAAGTTTGAGGCTACTCTGAGCTCTATAAAACGCTTCAATAATCATAATTGCTAAGTTTAAGTGATGGCAAAGAGAGTTAAGTGGACAGAAGGGACCCCTTCCCAATGTGCCCCACCTGTCCATCATCAGCTTCCCAAATAGAGCATTTCAGCACCCGTGTTTATGAGCAAATGCAGGGTCAGTGAGATGGCTCAGTGCAAAGAGAATTGACTCCCAAAAGTTATCCTCTGACTTACATATGTGTGTGTTCAGGTATATGGGCATGGACACACACACACACACACACACACACACACACACACAATGATTTTTTTAAGTGAATTCTTACAGAGGAATGGTTTGGGGGGGTTAGAGCTCAGAAGAGGAAGAAATAGGAAATCACACAAGGCTTGCTGATAGCCAGTTTTATTGAAATAAGTAGACAGCCTCTGACCTCTAGAAAACCCTACTTCAAAACACAGTCATTTCTTATCATGTTGATATCTTAGAGAAACCAGAGGTGTGAAGTAGTAATTTGTTTCTGATTGACCCAGTCACAACCACAATGCAGAAAAGAATCTGGTCTTTTGAAGCCTCTAGCTGTTAGCACAGGAAGTGGGACTTGGTCAATGGTAAACAGGGTTGAATTCTTTAAAAAGTAATTATGTAGAAATCTAATTTGTATTTTCCTGGATGTTAGATGTGAGGAAGAAAAAATATGTAAGAAAACATCTTTTTCAAAATCATTACTGGCACTGGGGAGATGGCCCAGTAGTTACAATACTGTTGCAGGAACAAAAGGACTAGAGTTCAGCTCCCCATATCCCAGGCAAAATGCTTGATGGGTGTGGTGCCCATCTGTAATCCCAGCCTTGGGAGGCAGAGACTGGGAATCCTCACAGCAATCTGGCTAGGCAGACTGGCCCTGTTGGTGAACTCTGAGTGTGATTAGAGACCTGTTTCAAAAGAATAAAGTAAAAGAGTTATGGAGTTATGGAGGATGATTTCTGATATCATCCTGGGGCCTCCATATGCACACACATGAGCCCATACGCATGCAAACTCACATATGCACATCCATATACCACACACATAACACAAAAAATGAGGGGAAATCAATATCATTTACTGAATGGCTATTTATGTGATAAAAAGTATTTTGTCTACATGTTTTCAATCTCTTGAACCCCAGTCATGGGGGTGGGGAACCAAATGTCCATTGTCATAGTTAGATACACGTGTTAACTTCGCAGTTGAGGGTTGGAGCTCTGGGCACATTTGTAGAGAATTAGTAGTTGAGTTAAGCGAAGCTGTAGGAGATTGTCTAGCTGGTGGGGAAGGCCCAGCCCATAGAGGGTGGGACTAGTCCCCAGGCAGGTAAATAAAACAGAGGGAAGTAGTTGAGAAAGGAGGCATCTTTGTGTATACTTAGCCAGACATGCTGTTCTGGCAAGTAAGAATCATCCTTCTCTCAGCCTTCTGTGGTCATGGTGTGGCCAGTTCCCTCAGCCCTTTGGTGATGGTGTGAGCTCTCCTGCCAAGATGGACTAAGAACTGTAACCGGACTATTGTAAGAGAATAAACCCCTTGTCCCCTTAAATTGTTTGATGATTTTTATCAGCAACGTGTAGATGAACTGCAACACCCATTTTCCAAAGAAGACCGAGGCTTTCTGACTCTAACACACACACACACACACACACACACACACACACACACACACACACACGCATATATATTTTTTTGTTGTTGTGGTATAGAGGATCGCACCCAGGGCTTTATGTGTACCAGGCAGGTTCTCTACCACTAAATTACAATTCCAGTCTTGAATACATATTTTAATGCATCTCCTAGATTATATTCCTGAGCCACTTACTTACTTTATACTTAAAGTGTAAACTGATGGTGGCCCCAAGTGGTTGGGTTATGTTTAGAGGGCTGCTCCAGGACCAGACCTTTGAAAAATTCAACCGTTATTAGTGATGCTAAATAAAATTATAGGGGGCAGTGTGGGGAGATGGATCATCAATAAAGTGCTTGTCATGCAAGCATGAGGACCTGAGTTTGAATCCCTGGCACCTACATAAAAGCTGGGTGCGATGGTTGTGATGGTGCACCTGTAATCCCGTTGCTGTGAGGGTGGGGCTGGGTGGATCCCAGAGCTTTCTGTCTAGCCAGTCCAGTCAATTGGTGAGCACTGTATTGGGTGAGAGACCATGTCTAAAACAAAAGCAAAATACAAGGTGGACAGTGACAGAGAAGATGCCGACATTGACTCTAGCCTCTGCACATAAGCATGTACATATACACACACAGACACACACAAAATAACACACATAGACACACAAAATAACCAAAATGCTAAAATTTATAAAAGACTATTGTCTAGACTGTGCTCCTACTTTAGGCCCAATAATTGATCAGCTTAAACAGACTCACTCCCACAAGTTCAGCATCACCAAGCCAAAACTAAACTGTTCAGGTGACATCAATAAGAAATGACAATGGTCGGATCCGCCACAGGATGGTTCAACTGGCATGGCAGGGAAGCTCCCCTGAGGTACCCCTTGCTGGGAAAGTAACTAGTGCCACTGGATGCTCGCCAGTTGCCTTCCTTTCCTCTCTGCTTTCTTTAGTACTTCTCTGTTGTGAAATTCCCTGTTTTGCCCAGACAATCAGAAAACCTTATCTAAATTTTTAGAGATTTTTTTTCCCCCTGTTTATGTACCACACATGAAAGTCCACGAGGTCCTCAACCAAATGTCCTGTATTTTTATCTCTCGAAAGTGGCTAAATATAACCCAACCCTGAGTCAGAGTAAGCAGGACCTCCCCACGTACACCAAGGGCTGGTCTTCAGTCCACAGCCCTAGCAGGGTCTGCGTTACTAGGTCTGTTCCCCAGGGCCCGGGCATGAGCCATACCTCCCCATCAGAGAGGAAACAGGCAGAGCAGGGCCACCCGACTTAAGCAGGCACGGGCTACCTGGAGAACCAGGAAGGCAGCGGAGGGCTTTCAGCAGAGATCTTGGGCCTGGGCATCTTGTCTATGTCCATGTGCTCCAGGATAATGCCTATCTCCTACTCTTGCATTTAGTTTTTTCTTTATTTTTATCATAATTCATTCTTTCCTAAAAATACCAAGTTCTCGGGCTGATGTGAGAGCTCAGAAGGTAGGACACTTGTTCTTAAACCTGGAGACCTGAGTTTGATCCCCAGAAGCCCACATGGTAGAGGGAGAAAACTCATTTCTGAAAGTATCCTCTGATATGCATGCACGTTCCTTCTCTTCTCTCCTCTTCTCTCTCTCTCTTCTCTAAGTAAGCAAAAATATTGAAAAATATTCCAAATACTCTACATCTCCAGAAAGAAGACAGTGGCAGAGGACATTAAGACTTGCTGACAGATGGCCCCCAAAGAAATGGAAGGTAGGTAGGGAGGGGACGTTAGGCTCATAGTGAGCGTATGGTCAGGTTTTGCCCTCTTGAGGGAAGGGATACAAGTCCTACTAGCAGAGTCACAGGAAGTGAGGAAGGTTTCAGACCGGAGGAGACACTCAGCTCCCTATCACTTCTAAAGAAGTGTTGTTCTTATAGACACACAGAAGACCACTGATCCAGACTCACTGCTATCAGGACCAATGGCGATTGTCACCTGCTAGTCACCCAAGAGAATGAGCTACAGTTGTGTGCATAAGGAGGGACAGAAGAGAGAAGGCAGGTCAGTGACCAGTGATCTATCTGTCCATAGCCCTAAAGACCCCTAGGAGCCCAGGGGACCAAGATGGAAGGGGGAGAAGGAATAGAAAAGGCGAAGGAAGAATGAAAGAGAAGAAGGAAATTGGGAGCATGGGACAGGACTTGGCAACATCTCAAAACTAGCTGAAGACTGCTGGCCAGAGGGTGCTGGTGTGTCCTGCAGGGAGGGGCTTCCTCTTTTATCTCACGCGTCTCTGGGGTTTGATCCCAGGGCTGACCTGCCCCATCCTCTAAACAGCTCTCCAAATTCACGGTCCTAGGCCCCAGTTTCAGGGTTTCTCTTCCCTGTGGTGGTGAGTGAGCCCCTTGGTTTAGCCCCTAAGTTCTATGCATTTCATGAGCTACTCACCCGTCTGCAGCCCAGCCTGGCTATTGAAAGGGTTCTAGTCACAGATGAAGAGGCCTCCAGGCAGTGCCCCTCTTGCACCTGCCCCAGCTGCAGGATGTGGTCAGGAGAGGAAGCAGGCCTCAGCCCAGTCATTCTGGGCTTTTCAGAGAGCATCTCACTAGGGCATTGACAGGACACTGTCTGGGTGGTTAAGCGTGGCTTCCCTCTCCTCATTTAGCCCCTGGAGTGGGAGGGGAGTCGGGGGTGCCTGATATGGAAAAGCAACATTAGGATAGCCCCTGCGGGGGCCAGGCAAGGCAGGGACCCTTGTAAACTGAAGGAGCTTGCCTCTTGGATGTGCGAAATGCCAGCATCTATCAAAGCAAGAAGCTGAGGCCCAAAGTTCCAATTTCCACTACGATGACATCTTGTCATTGCTGAAGTATAGAGCACACACCATTCCCCCTCCCCCATTCCTAGTATATCACTGTTTCCATGACTCTCAAAGTCTCCCATCCCTGTCTCTACCTATCAGGACAGCCAACGTTGTCTCAAAGGGCTCAGGGTTGGCACCTTGAGGAATATTCTACTTTCCATCCAGAGAAAAGGTAGAGGTGGGTGTGAAGGGGGTGCGGATCTAAGTCAGTATTTCATAAAATCACCCTCTCTGGAAATAATTGCCTTTTTTTTACTGATGTGACCAAAGTGACTCAAGGAGGCCAGGGTCTACTGGCACACAGCTTGAGGGCATGGTCCATCTCTGTGGGGAAGACATGGTGGCAGGAGAGGGAGGCGGCTCGTCAAAACTGCATCTATAGTCAGGAACTGGAGAGACAGATGCAAGTGATCACTTGCTTTCTCTTTTGTTATTCAGCTCGGACCCCCTTCCATGGAGTAGTGCCACCCATATTTAGGGTAGGATTTTAAAAAATATTTTATTTATTTTTTCTATGTGTGTATGTGCATGTGTGTGTGTGTGTGTGTGTGTGTGTGTGTGTGTGTGCATCAGAGGGCACTGTGTGACCCTGTGGAGGACCAAGGGTGACTTTAGGAATCATTCTGGATTGCTTCTACCTCTTTCTTGCTTAGCTCTGAGATTTCCCAGGCTCTGTCCACCAGACAGGGAAGTCCAGGCTGCTGCCATTTCCACCTGGCATTTATATGTGGGAACTGGGATCTGAACTCAGGACCTTCTCCTTGCAAGGGAGAGTCTTAACCCCCGAGCCATCTCTCCAGCCCAGGGTAAGATCTTCTACCTCGATGAATTTAATTTAGAAATTCCCTCACAGACATGCCCAGTGGTTTGTCTCCTGGGTGACCTCTAGATCCTATTAAACTGACAATATTAACCTCACAAGTTCACCTGACATGAAGCGTATCACCGTTAAGCCAAAATCCTACATCCTAGGCTTCCAAGCCATCTGATGGTAAAAAACACATTCAGTCTAACTTGAAAAATTCTTACAGTCTTGAACAGTTCCAACACACAATTTAAATGTCAAAAGTCAAGTCTCTTCTGAGATTCAAGGCAATCTTTCAACTGTGAAGTCTTTTTGTCATAGTTCGGCACAGGTGTCAACTTGACAGTTTTGAAATATTTAACTTATTCTGATTTAATACATCTTTAAGGTTAAAAACTTTGAACTTTTGAAATGTTGGAACTGACGTTTTAATGAGAACATTTTAAATGAAATGTATTTATATTTTTAAGATAACTTTTAACATCTGTGGGGACAAGGATTGAATGTTACAGTTTAAAAGTGCTATGTTTTTGTGTCAAGTTGACAAGGAGTGGAGTGTCATAGTTGGGCACAGGTGTCAACTTGACAGTTGAGGGTTTAAGCTCTGGACATTTGTAGAGAATTAGTGTTGAGTTAGGTCCAGAGCAAACCTGCAGGAGATTGTCTAGCTGATGGGGAAGGCCCAGCTCATGGTGGGTGGGACTAGGCCCTGGAATAAAATACAAACATCTGGTTGAGAGAGTTGGCATCCTTGTGTACAGTTGGCCAGACATGCTGGTCTGGCAAGGATCGTCCCTCTCTCCGCCACTACTTAGAGATGGTGTGGCCAGTTCCCTTGGTCTTGGTGTTAATGTGTGCCCTCCTGTCAAGCTGGACTGAGAACTGTAACCAGAAAATTGTAAGAGAAAATGCACCTCTTGTTCCCTTAAGCCACCCGATGGTCATTTATCAGCAACTTTGCAGGCGAATTGCAACATTTTCAAATAAAAAAGTTGCATATTTCCAACATTCAAAGTACGGAGTAAGCATCTCCATCATAGTAACAAGGAGAAATGAGATCATAACAAGAAAAGATGGAGCCAAAGTAAGACCAAAACACAGCAAGGTAGACATCAAATCCTGCCACAGCTTGTGTGGTTGTAGGGCTCCTGGTGAGCCTACCTTAAATGTGGGTGGCACTACTCCATGGGAGGGGGTCCTAACTAAATCATGTGGGCTGTGGGGATGTGTAGGGAACACTCAAGCTCAAGCCCTCCATTTCTTGAAGACAGATGCCAAGGGCATTCCTGGAGGTCTCAGTTGTAGTGTG
Source organism: Typhlomys cinereus (assembly GCA_023101885.1). Taxonomy (NCBI): domain Eukaryota; kingdom Metazoa; phylum Chordata; class Mammalia; order Rodentia; family Platacanthomyidae; genus Typhlomys; species Typhlomys cinereus. Next base: position 3,022,212 of record JALPQD010000192.1, read on the forward strand.
CCTCCTATGCCAACATGTGCCAGCATAGTTGTAGGCTGACTCCTGTTGGCTTTCCTGCTGGGTGGGGTTGGGAGATAGAGGGGGCAGGGATGGATCTTGTCCTGTCTCAAATTGAGATCTAAGGCAGAGATTTTTTTTTTACATATTTCTTCCTGTTCTTTGGAAGCCATCTAGGCATTAATTAGCTCGTCTGAAGGACGGGCACAGAGCCTTATCACTGTAATTTTATCACCGTGTTCCTGACTTAGCAACCTGTTCTTTTTCCACAATGAGTGGGGCCATTAGGACATATTAACATGTCTAAGGATTGGCAGGGCTGTATTGTTGGTGGTGGTCCCACCTGTTGTTGACCTTCTACATGTAATTTGTCTACCACTATTGATGTCATCCCTCTGTGTAGTATGTGGATGTCCCCCCCCTTTCATGGTATATAAGGATTAGGTTTCATAATACACTTGAATTGGTTTTCAGCTTTTCCAAGATCCACTCTTGACCCAGCCTGATTCAATTCTTGCTGATCCCACTCTGGTGCCTATCAGGATTGTGAGATAAGCATAGAGGTCATAGAACCCCACAGGGGTGTGGAGCTTGGGTGGACACCCCCTCCCCACCCCGTTCTGCCATCTACAATACACATGGACTTCCTCTTGAGGTGACCCCTCGGTGCCTGCAAATTTCCTAGCCAGACACCCTATGCTCATGGCATCTCTAACATTTTGGAATCCCCAGTGCAATTTAGGCTTCCTCCGCCTTCCCAGCTTCATATAATACACTTGGCCTCCTTGCAGATATTTCAACGTGCCTGTAGCACCTGACTGGACTGGTCTTTAAGGGCATTGGCAGAGACCTTCATGACCCCCTCACTTTTGCCCCTTTCATGCCTGTATCAACCACACTGTGTAAACAATACTGGCAAAAATTCTGCTGCCATCTCGAGGTTCAGCCTAACCCTCTTAGATCACGGTTGCACGGACTTTAGTGTGCTGACTTAGGAGAAACACTTCTCTCGGTGGTTGCTTATGAACCCATCAGTCTTTTTTCAATTCAGAGCTCTCCTTTCAAGTGAACGTATTTTCCTAAATTGGAGTCCTCAGTGGGAAGAATCTTCCCATTGACTCTGTGCAGAGCACGAAGTTAAGTTTACTTTTTAATTGTGCAAATTTCTTGAACAATTAATTATAGCTGCTTTCTCTGTACCATCTTTTTAAACTTGCTCATCTCATGAGCCCTTGGCAGCCTGAGGATGCCCCTAATCTTTCAGGGACCATGACTCATGCCAATCTGGAATTCACAGCTTGAAGGAGAAAAGAATTTCAAAACTAGGCAGAGTAATGAAGCAGAGGTGAGATATTAAAAAGGCTTATTTATCTTTATTGTTTATGTTCTATAGATCTTTTGTACACATGAAAGTGTACAATTAAAATTTAAAAAGTGTGAGGAAAAGTTTAGAAGAAGATTGTAAGAGCATGCTGAGAACACGGGTGTGGGCTTCACAGAAATCAAGACAGTCCCAAGTGTGAGTAGCAGTTCCTCAAGAACGAGTTGTGACTGTTTTAGCATTAGTCATATATACCATTTTAGTGGCCTTTAAACTATTTCTCAAAAGGTCACTGAGGAACCTCTTTTCTTGCTTTTCTCTTTTGGTAGGTGAAATTCATGAGGTAACTCCAGCGAGGCCTTGGGTAGAAGTCTAATCTGATGAGGTGACACCAGGATCTATTACAAGGCTTTCATACATGTCCTTTCTGTGTAAACTGGGATTCTGGTGCGAATCCTAGACAATTGCATATTTGCAGCTGGGAAGGGAGAAGTCCTTCAGCAGTGCTGATTGTACTGGAATTCTTTCTTTCTTTACCTGGGAGAGGCTTCAACTGGATTCCTTGGAGTTCCCCTGTCCTGTGTAGTAGGTTTGTGGACACTACAGTCCTTTTCCCTAAGGATATAAGTGACTACATTGTTACTGTTTGTCTTTCCAGGTGACATGAGTCAGGAAGTTCCTTTATATACCTTGATCTGTTTAAGACAACAACACAGTCTTATTGACTCTATTAGTCATGAGCCTCTCCGAGTGGCTCATTTATTTCCTGTTCCTACATTAGATGGTCTTGCAGTTAATTTTGTGAACAAGGTTTTAGAGTCATGTCTGTAGAAAGTTATACACATAACTTTGTGTGTGTAGATAGCATTCTGTCTTAGCTAAAGTCTTTTCTTTCTAAGGCTAAGGGCTGACAAAAAATGACTCTTTTGGGTTTTGAGCAACCCCATCAACACTGGTCACTGCACAAATTTATTTAGAAAGGGGTGCTGGCTATCCATTAAGGCAGAGAATGAAGCTGCCATATTGAAAAGCTAGCATTTTCACCTGGCACAGTCAAGAGTCTGGTTGTCTGAAGCTGCTTGAGTGGGGCTTTTCTTGAAAAACCTCGGCAGCATCTTTTAAGCCAGTCACCTCTGGAGCTGAAGTCCATCTTTCTTCAGAGGGGGGCATACCTCTCCCAGTGGTTTCTCTCTTTGTAGAAGAGGCGGAGTCCTGTTTCCAGAATTCCACTGAGGTCAGTTTGTCTTTGAGGCCGAAATTTCCCATGGCTGTGACAAATATTGCCTCTTTAAAAACTCTCTCTTTGGGGCCAGTGAGATGGTTCAGCCGATAAGGCACCTGCTTGCACAACTTGGCCACCTGGTTCCACCCCCAGAAGCCGACGTAGCAGAGGAAGACAACTGTATTCCAAAAGTTGCCCTTCAATCTCCATTTGAACTCCACAGCATGTATGTGTCTTCTCTCTCTCCTTGCGCTCTCAAACATAAAAATAAAAATTCTCTTTAGCTCTTTAGCTGTCTCTGAGATAGGTTCTTATCTGCCTGGCAATATTGATTGCTCTTGGAACGAATGCAGTTATATTAATTGGACCTAATTAATTGCCTGTAATTCTTTTCCTTAGATCTTTTGGACTTTATTTTATTTCTATTTTAGAAAACTCCAAAGGTCAAATTTAAAAGTAATTCAGAGTGTTAATCTGCTCTTCCAACTCTCTCCTAATGTCTGCAGCAGATAGACTGATAAAGAAAATGCCTATCAATATCTGACCTTGGGATTTTTTTAGAAAAAATCTTTAGAGTAAAGTTAATCATATGCCTATATACATGCCCTCTTTCTTTGAAGTTTATTGTTATATCTCATAAAAACTTAAAGTTTTATCTCTTATCTTTTTATATAACTTATCCTGAACTTTTGTAAGATGCTGAAGCTATTTGGCTTTGTCCTTAACTCTTTTTTTAATAACCTTTTATTTTAAGACAGAATTATCACTTAAAATGAGCACTCAGCTCAGTTGTTGGAGCATTCACCACACAGGCAAAAAGACTAGAGTAGGAACTTCATGTAATTCCATCCCCGAAAGGCAAATGCCCAGAGCAAACTGGCAAGCCGGGCGAGTCCTATTGGTGAGCTCCGGATTTAGAAAACCAACCCCAGAACAGAAGGGTAGAAGAGTGAGTGAGGACGATTCCTCATATTACCCTTAGGCCTCCACATGCATGTACATTCATGCGCATGTGAATCCTCACGCTTTATGCCCACATCCATGAAAATGTGAATGAATACATATATGTACAACCCCCAACCCATGTGTACATGAAAATGGAAAACATAAAATCTTTTTTTAAACCTAAAAACATCTTCCTTTTTCCTTAACCTTCTCTGCTGAAAAAAAAAAATCTTAATAAGTATAATTTCTAGAACTGTTTTTTATTTAATGATTCCCTTTTGTCTTATTTTGTCTTTACAAAGTTAACAAAACATTTTGTCCTTATTAAAACACCCCTATGAGTCCAACGAGATAGCTTCGTAGGGAAGAAGTCTGTTCACAGACCTGGCAATCTGAGTGCGATCTCTGGTACAAGGAGAAAGCTGATTTCCAAAAAGTTGTCCTTTGACCTCTACCTGTACACTATGGCCTGCATGTGTGCACCTCCCTCAAATAAATGAATGAATAAACCTTATATTTCAATGGAACCCAGGAAGCTGTATCTGAAACAGGCAAGAGGCAAAGCATAGTAATAGTCCTGGAGGGAAAAAAAAAAAACTACCTTCTACCAACAAATTTAAATGAGCTGATTTGTTAGAGGTTTGAGACTTATCACAAGCACTTAGAAGCTGCTTTTGGTAGAAAGCAATCATTTCTTATTAGGCTCACATGTCACCCAAAGTAGGCTAAAAGTCTGTGATTTCTGGCTTCATTTCTTCTCTGTTGTTTTTATTTGCATTATCTGCCCACTTCTGGATATTAATTCCTCAGGGAAGAGTGAAATCAGTTAAGATGAATCATGTCCCAATTGCAGGACAAGGCTGCACCCCAAGCTGGAGTCCTTGACGTTTAAGAAGTAGCCCATCCCTCCAGGCGACAGGGGCTTCAAGGACCATGTCAAAGAACCAGATTTGAGACAGTGAACTAAGAGATTACACCCTACACACAACTGTCTGAATAAGAGAGAAAAATTTTGTTAACAGGTTTAGAATAGGAAAGAGTAGAAAGGCTGCTGGGGAGGTCTTTGAAGGTCATCCCCCCATTGCCAGGATTATCCTGAAGGAACACACCCTAAAAAAATTCTGCCACACAATCACATACACTCCTTGTTCTCTGTTTTATTTTTTTTCTTTTTGCTTAAAGCTTATGTTACTACTTCAAAGATAGATGTGGGGCCATCATACCTCTTTATTTTCTCCCTTAACATATCCACAATGATTGAAGAGCCTCTCTGTCCCTCACCATTCTCTTCAATGCGCATACTGGACACGTAGCTAACCTTACTTAACCTGTTGAGGTTGTTGCACTTGAGTTTTTTCCCCCTTTGGAACTCCAGTTTTAAGGCTGAGAAGATCGTTCAGTGAGGAGAAGGTAAAGTGGGTGCTTTGAAAGTATGAGGACCAGATTTCAGACCTCCAGAATCCATGTAAGAGCCAGCCAGGCAAGCACTCTGGAAGCAAAGACTCCCAGGCAAGCTGTATAGCTAGTCTATCCAACTGTTAAGCTCTGGATTCAACTGCGGAAGCCTGCCTTAGCAATAAAAGTAGAGAACCACCAAAGATGATATCCAAAGGAATAGAATACCCCGTCCTCCATCCCGCAAACACAGGGCAGAGCTCTGCTTGCTGGTCACGCCTCATGTCCCCACCCCCAAATAACCAGCAGGTACTTTCAAGACCCTTGTTTAGTCTCATTTCTCATTGGGACAGGACCTGATAACTTGCTCCCCTTTGTCCTGAACCGGGACCACAAGCCCAGGCGCTATGGAAATTCCACCTCATTTTCAGATCCAGCTTTCTCTCCCTCCAAGAGTCCTGCAGCCATGTGGAGCCCACATATGGTTGAAGTTGGTGCCTATCCCTACCCCAACTGACCTAACAGACAATACAGAGTTTTTACAAAAGGCACAGAGCTGGTGAAATGGTTCACTGGGTAAAGGTGCCTACAAGCAGCACTGGAGATCTGAGCTGGATCACTGGAAGCCCACAGGGTGGAAGGGGAGAACTGACTTCCTAAAGATGTTCACTGATTTCCACACGTGCATACTATGGAATACATGCTGTCTCTGTGTCTCTCCCCCATCTCAAACAAACAAACAAATAAGTGTTAGCAAGAAGATTTTTGTAACTTCCATTTAGATCTATCACTTGTCGGTTTTAAGTTAGGTTGCTAATCTGATTATTCTCTTCACAGCATTGAGTAAGATTTAATTTGTAAATCTGTAGTTTTAAAGGTATTGACTTTTTTTTTGTTTTAAACAAAGTAGAAAACTTATACCTTTAAAGTCATGGACTTACAGCCTAACCTGACCAAGGCTCACGTAGAGCAGAAGGTCAAAGCTTACCATGCAGACTTAAAGCATCAACTTCTAGTTTTAAAGCCAAATAGTAGTGCTGGCTAACCATGAACAGGTATTTCATGGTTAAAGCCTTCACTTCACAAGCAGAAAGACTTGAGTTTGAATTCCAAGATCTCACAAGAAATGGTGGTACTTCTTTCCTGCCCTGGAAGGTAGAGCCTGTTCCCCCCTCCCCCCAGCAAAGCAATAAAGAGGTAGAACAATCCAGGGTTATTGCTGAAGTCACCATTGGACTGTCTGTCACACACACACACACACACACACACACACACACACACACAGTCACAAATGCAAAAAAAAAAAAAAAAGAGGGGAACACTCTACAGATGGAAATGCATTCTTTAATGTCATTTTACATCAAAGCTTGTGTGTGTGTGTGTGTGAATTTCTATAAGAAGAAAAAGAAAAGAAATAAAAGATGTTCTCTTCCTGCGTCAGGTAATAACACCTGTTCAGTAAAAAAACCTGGGACATTCCCCTTCACTTCCTGCATCACCCATCTAGTGTCAGCCACATTAACACCAAGTTCAGGTTACTTCTTCTCCTAGGCATTCCACTCCTGGATCAGTAAAACTGGATCAGTGTCAAAGTGAAAGACACGGAGTAGGTGTATTTCTAACCTCTCCTAAAATGGGGACAGAAAGAGTCATTTATTTCGGCCTATCTATGGAAATCTCTTCTCAAAGCATCATCTAGCAAGAGTATTGAGGTTGTCAGAGTTCCTCTTTTTTTTTTCAATTAAAACTTTATTTATTGTGTGTGTGTGTGTGTGTGTGTGTGTGTGTGTGTGTGTGTGGTGTGTACCAAGAGGGCACTATGTGTTTTGGTGGAGGCCCACGGGTGACTTCTTGAATCATCCTGGATTGTTTCTACCTCTTTTTGCTTTGCTCTGGGATTTCCTAGGCTCAGGGTGAAAGTGCAGATGACGCCATTTCTGCCTGGTGTTCTCCCCCCACCCCTGGAATTTGAACTCAGGTCCTTCTGCTTGCAAAGCAGAATCTTAACCCCTGAGGTCTCTTCAACATATTAGAATTCCTCTTAATTGAGGTCATAAAGTGGACTAGCAAAACAACACAGTACAGGATAAGAGTTCTCTTTGCCTAAGGCTATCAGTGGGTGAGATGGCAAAGCAAGCCATCTCAGAGAAGGGGGAGAACAGGGACTGCCTTTAAGTTTTCAGAGTCGACAGAGCATGGAAATGTCCTGAGAGTTTGGATACAGACTGTGCTGCTTTGAGGAGTACCTTCATTGGCTCATCTGAGCAACCCTAGTTTTTCCCACTCTTGGAGGCAAGCGAGTGGCTTAGGATATCGGGGGATGGATTCTGATGATATTGCCTCTTCATCTGACTCAGGAATGGAATATGGATGAGTCTAGGGGATTTCCATCCTTGGAGCTGATGGTATTCATTAAACACTATGAGAGTTTCTAGCTAGAAAAAAAAGCAGCACAGAAAACATGATTAGCAGGGCAGATCAGCCGAGTGGCAGTCAGAGAAACTCACCACCAATGCTTCGGATGATCTCAGAATGAGCATGTCAGTGATGAAGGGAAAGAACATACAGCCATAGTCAGTCACCACCCTCTGCAGTCAGAAGTGTTCCCCTAATCTTTTAGGAACTTCGATTCAGACCAAACTAGGATTTGTACCTTTGACATAGCAGAGAATTTCATGTGACTTTAAAGCTAAGTTGTATCTCAAAAGGTTCCCAAGAAACTTTTTCCTCCTTTTCCCTCTCTTCCATAGTGGAGATGTGTGAGACAGCTCCAGAAAGCTAACTTGATAAGTACAATCTGATATCAGTACAATCTGATAAGGTGACACCAGAAGCCACAGCAGTTGCACCAGGGCTTTCAAGTACATATCCTTTGCCTGTATCTTGGGTTTCTGGCGAAACTCCTAGAACAGTGCATGATTACAGCTGGGAAGGGAGAAAGGCCTTAAGCAGTTGTATTAGAATTCTTGCATCTCCACTGGTGAGTCTGTGACTGGATTCCTAAGTGATAGCAATTGTCCTGCTATTCTGGTTTTTCCAAACTCTGGCTACATGGCTTCTGGCCATCTCATTAAGCAGTACAAACCACATGGTCAGGTGTATCCTAGCAATGTTCCTCTTCTTGGCAACAATCTTCTGTATGACTTTTCTAGTTGCTGTGAGAAGAGACCTTACATAAACAGCTTAAGAAAGAAAGGATTTATTGGCTTGCAGTTTGAGGGTACTGTTTAAGGGTTCATCACAGTAGGAAAGACAAAGCAGGTGTCTGAGGCAGCTGGTCACATTGCATCTGCAGTCAGAGAGAAATGAATGCTGCTGCTCAGCTTGCTTTCTCTTCTTTTATTCAGTCCAGGGCCCATGAACTGGTCTTATTTGCTGTCAGGGTAGGTCTTCCTGCTGGACTGCAGAACCCAGGATAATTGGTCAAACATTATTTGAGATATTGTGGTGAGGCTGTTTTCTTTTTTTTTAAAAGATGAGATTAAATCAGTGGAGTGTGAGCAGAAGGTCTTCATGGGGCAAAGACTGGCTTCCCTGGAGCTAGGAGAAATTTTGCCAGCAGGCTACCTGTAACTAGCAGCAGCAATCAGTGGGTCTCCATGGGGTAGGTGGTGAGTTCTGCATTTACCAGCTTCCTCCCAGTCCTCTCCCCCACCCCACTCCATCCCACTGGTTGTGTTTCTCCGGAGAATTCTGACCAGTGTTGTCTTTGCTAGTCCATCAGGATCCTTTGTTCACATAGCTCATGAAATCATTAGAAAGGCACCTGCTTTAAGTAAACACAGATCAGGCTACAGATGACGGTGTGGAGCCTGGCTGAGCCTTTTCTCTCAGTATAACAACCTGGTCAATCACATAGACATATCCAGCTTCCTGACACACCCCGGCTGCCTCTCTTAGTTTCACGCCTTTTCCATCTTGATTTCCCTTTCCTCTCCCTCATCCCTGTAGCTCCTAGGACTCGCTATGCTCCTTTGCCACGGTGCCCCACATTCCTCCATAAGTAACACATGCCCTTCTGGCTTGTCTGGGTTCAGAATCCCATTGCATTCTTTCTTTGGCTCCTGGCCCTACTTTACACAAATCTTTGATTTGGACCCAAGAACCGTGCAGTGAAGGCTCTTGAACTTAGAACCCGGGTGCTGGGCGCTGGGTAGTGCTCAACAGGACAAATTGACAACAGGGAAGCGCAAGGAAGTGAGTGAATGGAACGGTGGACCGCATCGAGCGCTCCGCGAGCGGCAGGAGGCGCTGCTCGCGACACCCCGTTCCTTTTTTCTTGTCCTAGCGAGTTCAGCCCGCCGCCCCAGCAGAACGCGACTGCCGCGCTGTCCCCAGCCAGGGAAGGGGACTGGCGAGGAGGGGGAGGGGAGCGGCCCCGTCTTGCCGTTTCCTTTTTCGTCTTTCCACTCCCGGGGGTCTCAGGAATGAAAACTGTCCCCAGCCGGGCCCGAGCGTGCGGATGAAAGGCGGCCCTGGGACCCAGAGGGGAGTCTCCCCCCTACCCGGGCTGCGGAAACCGGTGGGGGTGGGGGTGTCCCGCCACGCGGGTGCGCGAACGCTGGAGAAAGGGGACAGCCTTGGTCCTCGGGAGGCTGGTCCCGTGGGGCTCGCAATCCGGCTGATGCCGTCCCTCCCCGGCCCGAGGCTCCGCCCTCCCCTTGGAGCAGAACCCCCCAACCCTTCCAGCATCTTCCCCTCTTTCCTCTGGGTCTTGGTATGCCCCAGGGGACAGATGTCTTAGGGTCTTTAACATTTGGGATGCTGCAAATGCCGAAGTTAAATGAAATACCTCCGGGGAGGGGAGGCTCGGGGGCGACTCCGAGAGCGGGAAGATGGATCGGATCAACAGGTCCTGAAGCTGCGCGGGGGGTGCGGGGACAGCGGGGAGCCCGAGCTCTGACGGACAGGTAAGGCAGAAACTTAGGGAGCCCGCGCGGGGAACTGTGGACCGGAGGGAATCAAGTTCTGAACTCCCGGGTCTCCATCCTCAGCCAAGGGGCTCATAGAGGGAAACTGGGTAATTGTACCGAAGGAGCGGGAATTCTGAATTCCTGCCCGAAAGCCGTTTCCAACGGCTCAACGCTTCTCCCCCGACTTTCCGCAGGCCCGCGGGTCTCCTGGGCAGGTTCTGGAATCCAGAGCAGCGAACAAAAGGAGCCAAGTCTCAGGCCGGCCTGGGAGGGGAGGGCGCGTGGGGGAGGGGCGCCGGGGGACGGGACAAAGGGGCTTTTCATGGAATTCCTAGAGGTCTGATTTCGGGGTGCTTCCGGGGCTAGCCCGAGTCCTGTCTCTGCCCACTCCACCGCGGCATGGTGAGGGCGAACACCTTTCTCGTGGCGAGAGAGAAGAGTAGAGAAAGAAAACCATTAAGGGATGTCTTCCACCTCTCCTGCCTGGAGGGTCCCTGACTATTTCGCGTCCTTTGCTCTCTCTTAGCTCTGGTCACTGAGTGTTCGTTTGTTAATTCATTAAGTGAAGTTGTAGGAGTGTCTGTCTCGAGCACTTGCTGGGTGCTGTTAGGAAGGAGGAGGGGGTTGGGTGAAGGACTTGGTTTAAAGAACTTTGGATTCTAGTGTATCTGAATAATACACCTAAAAGAAGGAACTGTGGGGGTGATGGAGATTAGTTGCCCATGGTCTGTGGAAGTTTTCTGACTCAAGACATTGCCTTTGGAAATGAAAGCCGTGAAAACGAAGTTTTCTTCTGGACGGTTGTCTTCTGCGGAGATGGGATTCCCAGTGCTGTGATGCCGTGCAAGAGAGCCCCGTATCCTCACCTGCTGGTGACCTTGCTGTCCCGGACTGGGGTCAAGTGTCAGTCCCCTGGTTCCTAGGCTGATCCAAGCTGGACACTTAGTTCCAAGTTCCAATCTGACCTCTGGGATGCTCTCTTCTCTCCTGTTGTTTTGATTTGAATGTCATAGCAATGGGCTGGATTCATTGGAACCTCCCCTTTCCCCACACTTCATGATGGAAAGGTTGGTTTATCAATTCTTACTCCAAACCTTAGATTCTACTGAGTTGGGAAATGTGAATCTGCAGCAGCAAGATTTTTTCTTTTAATTAAGGAGCAATGTAGACAGGTTATTCATTATGTCTATTACTGATTGCTTGCTTTCTGACCATTAGAAAAGCCTATATTATGGCCCTGGTGTTTTTTTTTTTTTTTTCAACAAGAGAAAGTTCTGCACAGCTTACCTGCAAAGAGACTGGGAATAATAAGCACAGATCTGCCTCAGATGGGGGGATTTGCAGGAAGAGTAAAAAAAACTACCAGTTCATTGCTATGTATGTTCTTTGGCGCATTTCTTTTCGGGGAGGGTGAGTTGTGTTCGACCTAGGGGATTCTGAGTGTGTGACATCACTGACCAGACTACCGGGCTTCTTCTGCACAAGTGCATTCTTGAAAAACTGGTTTCCAAATGGTAAGAAAAAGCCTGAAGGTTTTTCCTGGAAGATAACCTAAGGAATTTATGTCCTGGTGTGCTTAGGCCTTAAATGGCTTTCTCTTTTCTTTCCTGAACTCAGGTGGCAGGTTATCTGAGGCCTGAATTCCTAACTGGGTCCAAGGTACCAGCAGCATCCCTGGAGAGAATTCAGAGGGTTTGAACTTAGAGTTGTGGGCCAAGGCACTTTTGTTTCTGCCACCCTTTAATAAAGATTGAGTGTCTCCTTTAGGTAAGAATGCCACAGGCCACAGTAGCTAGCAGTGGCTGTATCTGTGATTTCGCACTGGTGATGTTGCTGCTTTGTGGAGGTGTTATTTTCGCTTCTTCTTGTTTGTGTACTGACCCACTGCTGAGTCTTGTTTATGTTAGCAAAGCAGTGCATGGATTGTTCCCTGTTTCTGGTTTTAGAGCTGTTCTTCAGTATCACTGGGTCTCATAGTATTTCTCTTTACTTTGTGTATTAGAAACCGAGAACTATAAGCTGATTCTAGGAATAGTTGGGATTGGGGGGATAGGCCACGGCTGCTTATGTTTGGAGTCAACTCCTCTCCAACTCTGGAAAAAAAGTACGAATCTGTAGTGGTGTGGAGAGGAACTGTAATATTGTGGAGGACAGTAAGAGTGTGGGAAGGGTTATGGGTTCTTTGGAGGGCCCAAAGAGCATGCTCCCTACCATGGGGAGAGACCGTCCCCTGTGAGGGCCTCAGATTGGAGAGAGGAGGAGGCGGTGAGCCTGGAGGACTTAGTGGCTAGCATTGTTTGGAAAGAGGGTGTGTACAGGAATGTGAAGGTGTGTGTGGGGGTCTGTGTATAGGAGGACTGGGGTACTGGTGAGGGAAGGTAGCAGACCATGTGACACAGCTCTGCTCAGGAAATACTCTTTTCCTGGCATCTCTGTATCTCAGGGCACAGGAAATGAGGACCCCAAGGCTCCTTAGGGATAGAGAAGACCAACTTTGGAATATGTTGAGTCATGGGAACTCTGGGGTGGGGTCCCACAGGTGGGGATTGGGAGGTGGTGGATCAAGAACTGGAGAGGTGCAACAACAGTTAGCCTTAGCTGAACCGGCCTGATTTTTATCAGGTTTTTCATTACCTTGAGGGTCCCTGTGCTGGGAAGCCTGGAGGCTTTAGTTACTTGGAACAAGTCCCTTTTTGATGACGTGATTCTTTACTTTGTGGGAACTGGCTAAGAGCTGGTGGTACAATGGTCCTTCTACGACTAAAGGACCAGTTGTGGTTCTGGTCCATGGACAGTTTTGCTGGGGGGGGGAGGGGTGCGAGATGTAGTTTGTAAACCAGGGAGTGATGGTGTTGATGCTGCTGAGGTAGATGTCTGGAACAAAAAGAAAAGCTTGGTCCTGCATCTCTAGCTCCCCAGGGGTCCTAGGGTCTCTGCATAAGCAATTCTAGCCTGTTGTTTTGTTTTATGCTTCTTTTTTAGATGCTGGGGGTTAAAACCAAGGGCCTCTGGTTTGTGGTCTACTATGAAGCTATATACCCACCACTCACTCACTATCTGCCCCTTTTCTTTTCTGATTTTTGTTTGTTGTTGAGAGGTTTCTTGCTCTGTTGCCCAGGCTGGCCCTGAAATCCTCCTGCCTCAATTCCCAAGTAGCTGGGAATTGAGGCACTACTAGTGTCTGCCAGAACCCCCAATTCCGCCTGAGTTTTTAAATCCTGATCTGAGAGCAACAAAGCTGGAATGGGGTCTCCATTCCCAAGTACGAGGAGAACAATGACCTTCCCTGATAAGCTTAAGGTTGGACAGTGAACCTTTTGCCCTGTTTTAGGAACCTAACATTTCTCAACTTCTAGAAAGGGAAACCGGGGTACAAGAAAGCAGAGAGAGCCAGGCAGAACAGGGGGCGCTGAGTCACAGTTAAGCACACCGCACTTACATCCCTTGCTGTTTTGGAGATCTGAACCCCTTTTGCCTTCTGGGACTCCTCCACAGGGAGCCCCTTTTTCCTGTCCCGGAAGTACAGAGGCCTAGGAGCTGCCCGTCGGCAACAGTCAGCAGCTGGATTAGTTCAGGGAACGACTTGCTCACCTGCCCCTCCCCTCTGACTCAAGTCATAACAAGTAACCTGGTTCCCCTGGCCCGGCTGCCTGGGAGGGACATCAGGCAGGCGGGACCTGATGAGAGGGAGGGCCAGCAGCGTGTGGAGAGTTTGGACTTGGTCAGAACGGGAGTACCAACTGGCCGGCTTGTACCCAGGGAGACTGAGGCGGCATGCACAGCCCCTCCACCCCCTGACCCGGGAGCAAGGGATCCTTCCTGGATTGGACTCGAGTTCAGGAGCAGGTGAGGGTGGGTGGACTGGTCTTTGGGGTGGAGGGGCAGGTGGACTGGGAATGGAGGGAGCTCAGGTCATTGCTTCTTAGTTCTGAGCTCACTGCTAGGAACCTAGGCACAGTAGAGGAGTGCGTGCTCGTGGGCTTGGAAACAGGGAGCCCGCCCCCTTTGAGCAGGTTCTTGATTTCCATCAGAGAAAGGGCAAGCAGAGGTGAGCTAGGACGAGGAGGACTGGATTGGGGGGAGTACACTTATGATGGCGAGGATCCCCAATGGCTTCCCTGAGGGAAAATGTGAAGTTTTCTCTCCCACCCCCACCCCCCCAAGTCTGTCTTTTTTCCTCCTTTTCTAGAAATGTTGTTCAGTCAGGTAGGCTGCTCCCCACTTCCCCCCCCCCCACACACACTGCAGGGGTGGCTGAGAAGGTCAGGAAGGCAAAGGGATTCCTGAGTTGGGGAGGGGGTGGGTTTGACCTGAACAGCCTTTATCTAAAGCTAAGTCTCAGGTACCTAGAATTCCCTCCTTCCTGGGTGGGGGTGGGACCAGAGCTGTGCTTAGTGCACTCTGGGCAGTTCTAACATCAGAGAACAGCCTCTGCCGGGCAGGGGAGGGGGCTCTGCTCCGTTACTGTGGGTTTCCTTCCAAGCCAGGCATTGGCCAGAAGGTTCGAATTCTGACATGGGAGCCAGAAATAGGTTTGTCTAATCTTCATTGTCCACATGAGGAAAAAGAGGTTCAGGGGACTGGGGACTTTCCACAGTAGCATAAAGGAACTTTCAGTCCCAGGCTCTGGTTCTGTGCCTTTTGCCCCTCTTGGAGCCCCCAAGTTAGCTCAGAGGCCATCCAGCATTAGCTATGGATCCACTGTGAAGGCCTTTGTCCTGGGAGAGAGGGGAGCTGGAAGAGAGAAGACCCCTGCTAAGGCACCCCTTAGTTCTGGAAGTCTCCACTTGTTTGCCAGAGTCTATGAGTCCCTGAAAGGCAGGGGGCTGAGTGTCTTAGTGGTTAATAATTAATTAGTAAGTGTGGCTAATTGATAGCTTCCCCTCCCACTTAACTCCTCATGCAAAGCAAAAGGCTTCAGGTACTTCCTAGCTGCCTTCTCTGCTAGGCTCTTGGTCTTTTATTCTTTAGTTCAAACTGAGCTCAGCCTGCTGCTGGGGAGGGTGGGAGGAAGGCCCAGCTGCCTGCACCTCCTAAGTCCTAGGAAGAGTAAGAGTTTGGGATAAATGGATAGTGCAAACTAGCAGTCACCCCAACTTCTCTGGGTTCCATGGGTCATGTAGCCAATCTGTCCTCAGCGCGCTTGTAAAGGTCCACATGAACTTTTATTTCCTTTCCGAGTGCATTCTCTGGGCTTCTTGAGATATTGAAAATCCAAAGTGCAAAGTGCATGCTGGTTTCAGGGCTGCCGGTGTTTCACTGCTAAGTTGACTGTTTGCCCAGGTCTATTAAAGCTCTTACTTCTGCTATGTAGCGCCCAGTTGGCAGAGGCCTGGTGGAAGGCCCTGCTGGTAGTGTTCTCCCCTTCTCTGCTTTGCTCTATGGTCAGCTCTCCCACGATCCACCATTCTGTCTTGGTGGTTGGCTCGCAGGATAAGCTCCAGACAGAAACTCGGAAGGACTTTTGGACTCTTGCTCAATGGGCTGACTCAGTGAGGAGGTGGCTAGCCTCTCCTTCCAGCCCGCAGCCTGGGTTCCACCCGCCCCTCCCACTCCTGCTTCAGCTCGCAGCTGCCAGCCTGGGCCAGCTGGGACCCCGGATAGGGTGTGGGTTTGGGAGAAGAGAGGGCCGGCACAAATGTTACTGGGCTGTACCTGCACCATTCAAATGCCGTCCAGCCTGAGGGAGGCAGAGGAACAGGTGGCTTCCATTCTGTTCTTGGTAGCTTCTGCTCTTCCCCCATCTCCCAGCAGTCCCGATAGAGCCCTGCTTCCTCATCTTCCCAGGCTGCAGGGTATAGGGAATCCATGTGGAATCCCCCATCCGGATGCATCTTCTGGAACAGTTGGAGGCCGGGACTTCTGGAGAACGCTCTCTGACAGGAGTGGCTGATCTGCCTGTAGGTGTGTCTTGGTCTGGAGAGCAGAATGGCCTGGGTTTTGATTCCCTGACCAGCCTTGACTTTGTGTTCACCATCCAAGCCCTTCTTTGTAGTGCCTTCAGCCACTGGGTAGTAGGACATGCCTTGTGCCTCCTAGACTCTCGGGCTAAGGATGGCCACACTCCTGGAAGACATTGGCCCATCCTTACTTCCTCTCCTTACTTTGCCATCCCGTCCTCCTCTTCATCCTCTGGGCTCTTTTCCCGTTGCCTTTCCCATTCTTGGTAGTCATAAAGACTAGCAAAGTGCTAGGGGATTTAGTCTCTTTTGAAAGAAGAAGACCTTTCTTGGAATAAATCCCCAGAACCCCCCTGAGAGTACCTGCGAGCCCCTTACTCCAGTTCATTCCAGAAGCATTCTCCTGGTTTCCAATGCCGCATCCTAAAGGGGATTATACAGAGTTGTTCTCTTTTCTTAAAAGCTGGGGGAACTCCAGGCTACCTGCACATCCAGGCCTAGCCTGGGACCTGCGCAGCCCCTCCTTCCAGAAATTCAGCATGGAGAGTAAGGATGAGGTCAGCGACACCGACAGCGGCATCATCCTGCAGTCTGGTGAGCGGCTGGGGGAAACCCCCTGCCCCGGGCCCTGACTCCAGAGTGAGTCCCCAGACCCCGGGCTGAGCCCAAACTCTCATGGGTGGGTAAAGGAGGGGACAGAGTGCTGCTGGGGGGAGGAGGCGGCTAAAGGGACCACTAGAGCTTCAAGGAACTGCAGTCTTCTTGCTGCAAGGCCCCGCCTGGGCTTTCTGTCCTATCTGAAAGCGGGATCTGCTATGTCCAACTTTAGTTCCAGCTATTAGTAATAAGTCGAAAACTCTTATCTCGCCAGCATTAATGTCTCGTCTTCAGCCTGATCCAGTGGGTCTAGTCTGGTCTAGTCTTGGTAGACAACAGAAGAGGCGTGTGTGTGTGTGTGTGTGTATGTAAAGAGGGGAAAGGAGAAAAGAGGAGAGACCCAGGAGTTCTGACCATACAGCCTCTTCCTCACCACAGATCCCCTGGTGGGACAGCCCTCTCTCTGAGCTATAATGTTGCCACCCATTGGGCAGCCAAGGAAACCTGACATTTTGTGGTTATGACACAGGCTACAGCAGCTAGCTTGTAATTTGTGGGCAAGGGTAAGACTACGGATGGGTGTGTACTTCCTTAGAGGTGGTCCACAGTGCCCACGGGAGGCTTCTTGGCTCCTTTCCTGAACATTCACCTCTTGCTTTTCCACAGGCCCGGACAGTCCTGTGTCCCCAGTGAAGGAGCTGACCCACGCCGTGCGCAAACAGCAGCGGGCCCTGGAAGCGCGGCTGGAGGCCTGCCTGGAGGAGCTGCGCAGACTGTGCCTGAGGGAGGCGGTGAGGGCCTTGCATCCCTGCCCCCTCCCCAAAACTTGGGGTTCATCTGAGAAGCCCTGAAACCATGCTTTGTGATAATCAATTCCCAAGGGGAGAGCCCTGTTCTTGAGGGGATCCGAGTCCCTCTGATACGGGATCTGATATCCATCCTTCTAACCCATATCTGGTTAGAAGGGATTAGATCTAATTGCAGGTGGTGGAGGGGAATCCAGGTACAGAGAAGGAAGAGACGAAGGGCTCAGAGGGGTTGAGGAGTTGGAAGCGTATCTGAGAATTATACCAGGGGTCAGTGTTGCCCAGAGGAAGTGAGGAGAGGAGGCTAAATGGCAGAGGCAAGGGAGCGTGGAGTGAGAACCAAGGATGGACTGAGAGGACGAGGTGGGTGGTAGGCAGGGGCGCAAGCTACCCAGTCCTCCCAGGGATCCGTGGAATGGCAACGTGGCACTAAAGGGTAGGTTTCAAAAGGAT
Source organism: Typhlomys cinereus (assembly GCA_023101885.1). Lineage (NCBI taxonomy): Eukaryota > Metazoa > Chordata > Mammalia > Rodentia > Platacanthomyidae > Typhlomys > Typhlomys cinereus. The sequence goes on from JALPQD010000192.1 coordinate 3,039,761, forward strand.
GGCCTAGGGCTGCTCAAGTGGAAAGCGGCCTGGCTTGACCTTACTTTCTCTCTAGGAGCTGACGGGCACCTTGCCAGCAGAGTATCCCCTCAAGCCGGGGGAGAAGGCCCCCAAGGTCCGCCGCAGGATTGGAGCAGCGTACAAGTTGGATGAGCAGGCCCTGCACAGAGAGGTGAGGTGTTTCGGGGGGGGTCTTCGTCCCCATTCCCCAAAGGCTGACTCCTGAGGTGCTGCAGCACCTTAACAGCCATGCATTGGGACTGGGTTCCATATTGGGTAATCCAGAGGAAGTGTGATCTCTCGGGAGCCAGAGAACTAGGAACCCAAGGGGAAGGACACTGGGCTTGGCACTAGTCTGCAGCGGCTCAGCGAAGAGTGCCACCACCAACCCAAAGAGGCAGTCACCTGTGCAGGCAGTTCGCCCTGGCCACAGGCTTGGCCTTTCTCAACCTAACAGAAAGAGATGGGGGTGCCCCACTGGCAGGATTTCTCATTGGGTGACCTGTTCAGCCCTTTGGAGTCAGGAAAGAATGTGTCCCACTGAAGCTAATGCCCTGCCCGGCTCAGCAGGCGGCTGGGGGTGGATGCTCATGACAGCTTTTCAGCTGCCAAGCTGACCCTCCCTGGTCTCCCCTGCTTCCTCACCCTGGGTACCCTCACCCTGGGTGCCCGCCTGTCTGGTGCCTCATTCGCACCCCTCCCTCAGGATCCCCTGAGTGGCCTGGAGCGTCAGCTGGCCCTGCAGCTGCAGATCACCGAGGCAGCTCGGCGGCTGTGTGCGGAGGGGAACCCTAGCCGGCAGGTGCGCCGGCAGCGGAAGCAGACTGCCCTGCAGGAGGAGAAGAAGCTGCGCGAGTTGCAGCGCTGCCTGGGCGAGAGGCGGCGCAACAGTGAGCCCCTTCCCACCACCCCGCGCTCCCTGGGTCGAGGTGAGTTCCCCATGCAGACCTGACCCAGGTCGGGGGTGTGGGGGAAGAGGGGAGGGGTGCCAAGGGGAGGATGGTTGAAAGCACAGCTTTTGGTCAGTGTCACCTGAGCTTCTGGCTATATGGTAAAACTCCACGTCAACTCCAGCAGGGCTTTCCTTCTTGGGTCCATGTTGACTGCATCCTTACCTTCTGCACCCCTTACCTTCTTCATCCTGGGAGACCTTCTTCCCTACCCATCTCCTTAGATACCTTCCTATTGCCTCCTTCATCTTCCTTACCCCAAACACTGTATTCGAGAAGACTTCCTTGGCAGACCACAGGCCCTGAGCTTAATCCCTGGGGTCCAGGCCCACAGGGTGATGGGGTTATTCTCAGGGTAGTGTCAGTGAGGCCCAGACTCCACCAGGGTGTACTTTCCCCTGGCTGGTGTTAGGTTTTCAGTTAGCTCAGTGTCACCTAGCCATGGAGTGTTTAGGCTGCTGCGCCGCACAGTACGTTCTGTGTTTCCAACTGTCGGGATCAGAAATGTACTTCCACACACTGCCTGGTGCCTGTGGCCTGATCCAGAGATGTGACTGGGGGGCACCTAGTGGCTTCTCAGTATCAAGTGCCAGCCACATGATCTCAGTGCGGCCAGTCTGGTTAGCTTCCAGTTAGTGTTTCTAAGCCCTGAGGTGGGACTCCCCCTAACTTGAAAAAGAAAAATTCCTGTGTCAGGTCAGGACTCGCAGACTCCATTCCTCCATTCCAGTCACCACTGCACTGTGCCCAGAGTTCAGCCCGGCCCCCACCCCTTGCCCTGTCCCTGGCTATATCGAGGAATAAGTGCCTAGGGCAGCCCTGGGTCTGAGCTTAGGCTTGGCTTGGGGAGGGAGGGTTTCCTTCATGCCCAGGTTCCTATCCCTGCATATCCGCTGGTTTCTTTTAGGGTTCTTCTCCCCTTTCCTCTCCTGGTAAGACACACAGTGGAAACCCAGAGGCACTTGCTGGTCTCTATGGTTTATGCCTCAGGCAAGCGGTGATCTCAGAACCCGCTCCATCCTATGGCCTCTAATTCAGGATGGAGGTCTGTGAGCAGACATTGACATGTCAGGAATGCAAGAAAGGAAATGCTTTTCCTTGTCATACCTGACTGGTAAACCCAAAGAATGCCCAGATGACCCAAGGCCAGGGTGCCAGACCTTTTTCTGGTTGTAGTGGCCCTAGCCACTGGGTGACATGTGCCCTATCGAGTTGGTCTCAGCCCCTCTGGCCTCCCGCCAGCCTCACACTGCAAAGAGCCTCTCAGCCTGTAGGTGCTGCAGATGCTGAGAACTTCTGCCTGGGACAGGGCTGCTGGAGGGAGGTCACTACTGCTGCCATTGTAACTGATGACACTCCTCCTTGGAAGTGGAGAGCAGGCCAGGACATGCTGACAGCTCTGGCTTGTGTAGGAGGCAGGAGGCTGGGGTTCTCTGGGCTTTCAGCCCAGATGGTAGTGTGTAGAAGAAACAGCTGGTATAGCTGGTGACTTGACTGGCCCTGGCGTTGACCTTGTTTTCTAACTTCAGACCCTGCCCTCCTCATGGGCCGGAAGTCCTGAGTTCTAATGCTCTGACTTGGGGGCTCAGAGGGAAGTGCTTCTGGTCAAGCCATTCCTGTTTTGGATCTTCTCTGTAAACTCACCTGGAAAGGAGGAAGTGATGAATTCCAGGCTCGAAAGTTGTTTTTAATTAAAAAGAAAATATAAGAAACAAACCAAAAAAAAAAAAAAGAAGAAGAAGAATTCAAAATGAAACCCCCACCTAGCCCCATTGTCTCTCTACAAGGGTTATTCAGTTTGAGAAAGTAATTAACCCAGTGAGGGTAATTACCTGTGTTCTGGGGAGAGCTAGTTTTCACTATGGGCAAGCCTCAGAACCACCCCCAGCATACCTGTAGTGTAGGAGGTGCTCACTGTTTGCTGATTGACAATGTCAGTCTTGCACAACACTCTCTAATAGGAACTCTGAGGTGGTGGATCATGTCTGGGCGTTCAGTGCTATAGCCACTAGCTGCGTGTAGCTATTAAGCATGTGAACTGTACCCATTGTGATCGGGAGACTAAATTATTTATTTAATTTCAGGCGCATAGTGTCACGCTGTTGTTTGATTTCTTGGGCAGTGTAGCTTTGAGAATGCTCAGTGTGTAAGTGTTCTGTGGTTACCTCTTTGGCGTGTCCTGCTGTGGCTGCTGAGGGAGCGTCATGGTGGGTGGAGGGTAGGACTGGGTTGGGCCTGGACTGAGCTAGTGAGTAGCCCTTGGAAGCCTTGTGTTTGATAGATCAATAGATCGATGTGTCCTCCCAGCTTCCATCTTTGCAAGCCAACGTGTCTCCAGACTCCCTTTGCATTGCACCTCTCAGCCCACAAAACTGAACAGCTTGCTTATGTGAAGATTCGGGTTGATGGGAGATGATACCTTTCTTATCTAGTTTGATATTCTAACCAAAACACAAAATTTGAACTCAGGTTGCACTAGTGTGAGTTTGAGAGTAACACTTGACATTTGCAAAGATTAAAAATCTCTATTCACAAACCTGTGTTTAAAAAAAAAAACAAAAACAAAGGCAGAGACACAGAATTCATTCAGAAAGTGTCTCTTCTATAGAACCCTAAAGTAAAAGTTAGCTGTGAGCCAGACAAAACCTTAGCTGACTGTCTCCTAGAGTCAGACTCAGCTTATACAGAGTATAATAAGGACTGCTCAGGGTGACATTTATGTTTTGTTTTAGTTACAAGTCATAGATTGGCAACTTTTTCATAAAGATCCAGATAGCAAATATTTTAGGCTTTGTAGGCCATATAGTTGCTTAACACAACTATTCAACACTGCCATTTCAGTACTAACACTGCCAGATGTTAAGTAAATGAACTGGAGGTGTGTCTCAATAAAACTTGGTTGGTGAAATCAGCCATTGAACTAGATTGGTCCATGGGTCATAGTTTGCCAGCTCTTGTTATAAAGGATTTCAAGATGGCTAAGACTGTTTACTCTTCTTAGAACTTTCTGGTAATGACCTCTACTGACTGGGAGTAGAGCTAATAAAAGATCATGGTTTAGACCTCAGGCCCTCGTCATTCTGTTTGGGGTGCAAATTGTTACTCAGCTGCCTCTGGTGAGTTGACCCAAACCTCTTTATTCCTCTGAGACTTGGTTTCCTCAGCTACTGCATGGAGATGATAGGAACTCTGAGGTGGTGGATCATGTCTGGGTGTTCAGTACTGTAGCCACTAGCTCCATGTAGCTGTTAAGTGTGTGAACTGAACCCATCATGACAGGGAGAATAGATTATTTAATTTCAGGGAGCATAGTGTCATGCTTTTTTTGATTTCTTGGGCAGTGTAGTTTTGAGAATGCTCAATATGTAAGTATTTCATAGTTACCTCTACCTTACACAGGAGCTGTATAGTTCTCAGAAGATATTGGCACAGTAGAAATATTCATCAGGGCTCAGGAGATGTCACAGGGGTTAAAGCCCTAGCCTCGAAAGCGAAAGAACCTTAGTTCAGATCCCCAAACTCCATATAAGAATGTCAGGTGGAAATGGCAGTGGCTTGTACTTTGGCTCTTGGGGGGAAGAGCCTGGAAAATGGCAGAGCAAAGCAATAGAGCCATCTCTAGGATGATTTCCTATGTTATCCATGGACCTCCATAAGATGTGCGCACACACACACACACACACACACACACACACACACACACACGTACCCTCTTGAACATACACGTTTACATACACGCTTCCCCAAACCATCAATATTAATTTTTCCTCATTTTCATTTTCAAACAGTTGAACATATTCTGTGAGTCCCAGACTTAGTCTCTAGACCTGAAGTGTCAAAGCTGTTCAGGATCAATAACAAAAAGAAGTTCCCCCTGATTCCCTAGGTGAAAGCTACTGTTGTGGGATACAGAATTGTCAAACTCCATTTCCCTTAGTGATTTTCATATCACGAGCTGAAGACCTTTCCTTAGGGCCAACTGGCCGCCCCAACTTAAACTGGTCTTATAGTCCCACAGCTTAGATTCCACCATACTGCTTTTGCTGCTGGTATTGCAGGAATTCTTAGATTTGAAACTCTTGAGTAAGGTAAATGTATGATGTTTGAAAACTGTAGAAATGTTGGCAAAATTGTTTTCATCCTAAGAGTTCTTTGCCTTTTTCTTGTTATCAAAAAGTCTAGCCATTTTTGTTGGTAGACGGGGGAAACTGGTCCACAGTATTGGAATGGCTTATTCAGAGTTGCATGGTTAATAATGGAGCCTTGTTTTTCTTCCAAGTTGTAAGTTCACAATGCATTGCCTCCTCCCTTGGGATCCCCATCCACAGTATTCTTGTCACACACAGAGCCACACCAGTGCCCCAGGTGTGCAGGGCAGGAGAGGCCAGTTGCAGCACATAGTGGGTATTTCCTAGTAATGGCTGCTGTTCTGGGAGAAGAGTTGGGCCAGCAGCTTGGTACTGGTGGTTATTCTTAACTCTGGGCTGGTATTCTCACTTCCTTCTCGTTTCTCCCTTTCAATTCTCCCAGAACTCAGTGTGTCTGATGACAGCTCCCTGTCTGATGGACTTCTCCTGGAAGAAGGTGAGAGAGACAATTTGGGAACATGGTAAAAGCTGGGTACATATGCAAGACTGTGGGGCTTTGGTAGAGATTGCTTGTGCGGACTACCAATGGGAGCAAAACGTTTAGTGAGCTGGTAAAGACAGGGTACCAGTTAAGGGTCTCGCTCAGACCTGACAGTGGGCCTGGCACAGGCCCATTTGAGGGTGGGGGTGTGCTAAACATCTCTCACTCTGAATGGATGTTTTGATGAGGAAGGGAAAGGTAGGTTCCAGCTGACCTATTAACCCAGGTGTCCTTCCCGCCTGGGGCTATATTTCAGGTAGAACCAGTCAGAATCAAAGCGTGGCCTGCTCACAATCATTGGCAGTTTTGAAAAGAAGGTAGCACTGGGGAGGAACTACAAGTCTGTGGATTAAAAACCCTGGCTATAAATGCTGAGACTATCAAGGTCAAGGTGGACATAGAAGGTGGTGCAGCCCTGCCTAGGGCGTGCCCGGGCCAGTAAGGAAACCAGGCACTTAGGTGGGGCAGGAACAAGAAAAATAGATAAACAGAAGTCAAAAGTCAAGCTGCACATAGGTACCAGGAGCAGTGTTAGGAAGTGGAGCAGGGAGAACTCAGAATGTCAGCTGTGAGAATCTTCTGGAGGGGTATAAGGGAGGGAAAGGAAGGGGGGACAATTTGTCCTATCAAGGGACTGGAGCGGTAGTCAAGACAGACTGGAGGGAGAGCTGGGCCAGGCCGCAGAGGTTCTTGCTAAGCCGGTTTCCCCAGCCTCTGCTCTTACAAGGTTTCTTCTACCCTTTCAGAGGACTCCCAGGTGCCGAAGCCTCCTCCTCCAGAGTCCCCAGCCCCGCCTTCTCGGCCTCTCCCACCTCAGAGTCTCGAGGGGCTACAGCCTGTAGGACCAGAGACTGGAGGCCTAGAGCGGGCCCCCATCCAGAACAGTCCATGGAAAGAAACCAGCCTGGACCACCCTTATGAGAAGCCCAGGAAGTCTTCTGAACCCAGCAGCGAGTCCAGGTCAGGATGGAGAGGAAAGGGGACAGGGGAGGACCATTAGCAGGTGGGAAATGCCAGGGTGGCTCAGGCCTGGCAGGTGGATGGGGAAAGTGGAAGTGATCGTTCTCTCCTTAGCTGTGTAATGGTAGAGATGTGAGCATTGATAGCTGCCAGTTTGCTCCAGTACTTTTAGGGTCCCCCTTTTATTGTGCCTCCTGTTATTCTTTACTTCTTGAACCCTTAAAAATGAAGATATTTCCTACATTAACTTCTCTCTAACCTGTTTGCAGCAGCCCGGCCACCACTCCTCAGGATGGACCTAGTGTGTCTAGCCTATGGCTTCTGGATCCTGCCTCCTACCACGTGGTCCCTATCCGAAGTGTTCCTGGTCAGCGGCAAGGCCGTACCAGTGCCCCAGCCACCCCCGAGATGCAGGGCAGAAGGGGCCAGTCCCAGTCTCTGAGGTAAGAGAGCCTACCCCAAGAGATATAGGGGTACCCCATCCACCTACAATTGCAGAGTAGATGTTTCTAGGATGTTTTGAGACACTCTGATGATGCAAGACTAGCTCCTTAGCATCCCTTTCTGGGATGCCTGTCCAAAGAAGCTGCACTCTATCCAGCAGAGCCAAAAGTATGTTATCCACAAGACACGTTTTATTCCAAAGACGCTAGTTTTGTCTCCTTGGATAATTTGACTCAAGGTTTCTACCCTTGCCTTATTTGCTTGGACTAGTAGATACTTTCATGACTGTTTTATTGTTGGCCACTGACAATGGGCAGTTCTCTTTTCAGTTGATTCTCGTTATTCATGGCAGTTATATGGTCTATAAAGTTTCTGCAAACATAGAATTGCCTATAGGGGAAATACAGGATTAGGCCATGGCATTGTTTATTAACTGATTAGTGTGTGTGTGTGTATGTGTTATGTATACACAGTCTAGCGCACGTGCGCGCACACACACAGAGACACACACACACATTTTGTATTCTGCATGAGTTTTCTTTGAAAGACCCCTTACTAAGTGTATTTGTTGCTTCATTTACACTGAACTTGCGGCCTATGACAGTAACTCATGCCTGACTGCAGCTTATCTAGCACACTTGCTTTCTCCACAAGCATATCACGACCTTCTTGCCCTTAGAAACTGTAGATAGCACTTTAACATCACCTTTGGAACTGTTCTAAACAGTAAAATAACCAACATAAAGTACAAAAGTGGAACAACAACAACAAAAGTACACTGAGTAATACCACAAGAGGGACCATTGTTTGCAATCTGAGAGGTGAAACAAGATAGCAGCATGTGGTGTTTTGTTTGGGTTTAGATGGAACCTGGGCCCCAGGTATGATAGGGAAGTGCTCTACGTCCTCCTCTCTCTGCAGTCTTTGGTTTTTTTGAAATGGGCATTCCCAATGCAGCCCCGTCTAGCCTCAAACTCTCTGTCCTCCTACCTTAGCCAACAGTGCTGTACCCCTGTGCTCCATGCCAAGCTCTGTACCTGGCCTTACTTGGGCTTTGCTGGAGATGTGCACTTAGAGCAATTCAATTTTTTTTTTTGCTGTTCTGGAAATGTCATGAAATAACTGCAAATACTTCAATAGTTACTTTTCTCATTGCTGTACAAAATACTTGACAAGAGCAATGGAAGGCAGGGTGGGTTTATTTTGCCTTTCTCCTGTCATTCATCATGGCAGGAATGGCAAAGCAGCAGGAGGGTGAGGAAGCTGGTCACATTGCACCCGCAGGCAGGAAGGAGAGAGAGAGAGGAATGTTGGTTGACCCTCTCCTTTTTAATCAGCCCAGGATCCTAACCCTGTCACCTCCTGCCTCATGGTAGTTTCAGTGGATAAGCTGTAAGAGGCAGCAGATCCACAGGCCACCTGGGCACCATCAGATCTTCCTCAATTTGGATCAAGTGGCACTGGACTGGGTGAAGCAGCCTTTGAGTAAAACAATGTATTTTATATTTTAGCCACTCCCAAGGTCATTTTTATAAAGGGTGCTTTTGTGCCAGTTGGAAACAGGCAACATAGCCCCAAGCATCTGTCAACAAAGGGCTGAATTTTATCCACCTCTGATCCTAGACTACATGACCTTTTCACATTTAAGTTATATCTTCAACATCATCTAACTAAACCGACTCTGTGGATAAACTGCTACTGAACACAAAGATGAGTTTCTATTATACATGGACAAAAACGTTTTGCATGCCTGAGGACTAAACTTGTTTTGTGCCTACTAAGCAAACACTCTCCCTCTGAGCTATCAGACGCTGTTCTTGTCATTATTCCTAGGCATTAAGTTTAAGAACTGTTTACATAGCACTTATATTGTATTAGGTATTTTAAGTAGTCAGAGATGATTTAAAGTCTATAGGATTATGTGTGTAGGTTATATGTAAATACTGTATCATTTTATAGAAGGGTTTTAAGAGTTGAATTTTGGGATACAAAGCAGTTATGTAATCAAAGCCCTTACACATATCAAGAGACAGCTGTATTATGTCTCGTGTTCATCATGGAAGTTTGGAAAGGTGTTGTACTTGATAGGAGCCAACAGTATATTAATGGAGCAGCCACAGCATGCCAGGTCAGCGTGCTAGACCAGGACAGACACTAGCTCTGAGCAGGTTTAACCAAGCCCAAGCCCCACGTGCTGGCTGCTTTGGTCTTGGGGTAGAACATGTACCCCTATGGTTCTGACTCCTCAGCCTCAGGCTCCTGCCTTTCCTCTTCAGGGTGGACTCCTTCCGGGCTGGCGCAGAAGGTCGGGGGCGCAGTGCCTTCCCTCGACGTCGTCCCACTCACTACACAGTCACTGTGCCCGACTCCTGCTTCCTCTCCAACAAGCCCCCGCTTCCACAACCGGCCTGCCACTCCTGCTCGGAAGACAGTGGCTCGGACGTCTCCAGCATCTCGCACCCCACTTCTCCCGGCAGCAGCAGTCCGGACATCTCCTTCCTGCGCCCGCTCTGTCCCCCGGAGCCACCGCGCCTCCGCGGGGCCTGGGGCTCGACCTGCGGCTACCCCAAGCTGCTGCTGCCCCCGGGGTACTTCCCGACCGGGCGCTATGTGATGGTGGCAGAAAGCCACCTGCCACCAGGTGAATGGGAGCTGTGCCGCGTTCCCCTGAGTGCTGCGTACGAGGAGGAGGGCGCCCCTCTGCGCTACCAGCGGCTGGTGCCCTCCCACAGCCGCATCGTGCGGACCCCCTCGCTGAAGGACAACCCCGCAGGCCGGGGGCTCAGCAAGGCAGCTGTCTCTGAGGAGCTCAAGTCGTGGCACGAGCGGGCACGCCTCCGCAGCAGCCGCCCCCACTCGCTCGACCGCCAGGGGGCTTTCCGTGTCCGGAGCCTGCCGCTGGGAAGAGAGAGTTTGGGATGCACCCCAGGATCCCGGGCACAGGTATGCATTCTGAGATGGAGGGACCCTGGGGCCAGGCAGGAACGACTTCTCTCCGGCAGAGATAACCAGGCAGAGATAACCAGCCGGGCAGCTTCCTGGCTAGGAAGATCAGGTCAAAAAAGCATTTCCTCCTGACTTTGGAAAACGCCCTTGACTTCCCTGGGGCTCTTGCTAATTTTCCTGTCAGGTCTAGCTCAAGAGCACATACCAGTGCTCCCTAGTTCAGATGATCTGCACAGGTAGCCAAGACATTTCCCTTCTAACGGATCCACTGTTGATCCGCAAAACAGATAAATTTCCTCATAATCAACCCTGACTTAACTCCTGTAATTTCCTGACTTGAAAGCCCGGGACAAAAGGAGAGTTCAGAAATCACAGACAGAACCTGTGATTGCTTCTCCCTTCAACTTGCCCCCCTACCTGCAGCCCCAAGCTGAGAAGCAACTAATCAAAGGGTTAAAAGCATAGGCCTTCAATCGTGGACCACCCTGTTTCTTACAAACCGTAGGCTGTGCAGCAGGTAACTTAAACTTCTGAAATAAAGAGGTAGTTACAGGAGCCATCTCACAGGGTGGCTTGAGTGGTGACGTGACCAGGGTAAAGCATAGTGAGTGCTAGATAACATTGTCATCCAGGCTCCTACAGGGAGTAGGTGGCAGAGGAAGTGTGTAGGATTAGGGCTCCCTGACGCCGGGAGGGGTAAGGCCTTGGTTCTATGGCTCCTGTTTCTCCATTCTGGGGCTGGGGATAGCACACATGAATCCTTTCTTACTCTCCCTTCCTAATACAGAGGGCTGTCCAGGGGACTTGCACCAGAAGTTACCAACAGGCAGCTTCTTTGAGACCCCAGATTTCTAGCAGCCCAGCTGCATCAACACCCTCTCCCAGCCCCCCATCTCCTCCCCCTTCCCCCCTGTTCTTTGGATTACAGCTGCCATCCGTGGCTGGATAGCACCCTGCCCCAGGTCACACCCTCCAGCTGACGTGCTTTATCCTTCCCTGCAAGCTTGAACCTGTCTTTGGCCTACAACTGGCCCGTTCCAACCTGCCAGACAGGGAGAGTGATGAGACATGAGCCCAGGGAGGATGGGGAAGAAGGTCAGGGTGCCTGTCATACCCTAAAGAACTTGGGGAGGGAAGGTATTGAGCACCAGGCCCTGCTGCTGCTGGTCTCTGCCTTTAAGCAGAAGAGATGGCGTAACTGGACTTGCTTACCCACTTCTCTTTCCTTCCTGTCCATGGACAGGTGCCTGCGGTATGTGTGCTCCGGAGATCACCCGAGGGGGCTCCAGTGCAAATCTTTGTGCCTGAGAATGGAGAGATTATCAGCCAGGTGTAACTCTGCCCCCAAAGCATTGACCACCACCGGAAAAGACTTGCCTGTAGGAGCTGAGACTGAGACCCTTTATCCTTAGCTGCCTCCTTTGGTTCCCTGATTCTCATCGCAGGTCGATGATGACCTGGAGCTGAAGCCATCTTTGTTTTTTACACATTTTCTTCCAGAAGCCCTGACCTGAGGATTTATATCTATGATTTGCCTTCCAGATCCCTATAATATGACTGATTATATTTTATGGCCTCTTGGACTTAAGGCCTTGTTGGGCATGTTCCTTAGGCAAGACAAGTGGCAAAGAGAGCCACTTTGGGATTCCTCAAATTCTCTGGGAGATAGGAACTCATGGCCCTTACAGTTGGCATTTGGGTGTGGCATAATCTCATGCTCCAGACCCTCTCCCATTTCCCAGATCCCTAAGTATCACAGGTCAGGTGAGACTCCTTCCCATTTATGTGCTCTGTGATGCACACCCAGGGGTAGGTAAAGGTCAGTGTATCTTGGTGGAATCCTGTCTTGCTGGACCTGGTTGTTTTCCTGATTCCTTAAATCCCCTGTAGCAGCTCCAATCACTGTTCTGCCTCCATACCCTTGAGCTCCCAGACCTCTGAACCTGGTGTTTGAGACTTGGCTGAATTGTCACACCAGGGGCTTGGGTTGGGGGTAATTGGTGGGGAGCAGCTCACCCTTTGACAACCACTACTGGGCATCGTGAGGACTGGCTTCCTGTTCCTTCCTCTAACATCTTTTCATCATCCTCATAGAGACCAATGCCTTACAAATAGTTTTGGAACAGTACCACTTTTGTGGTATATTTGAAGTACGGGGAGACAGTTACTGATCCTTCCATTTTCTGCCCAGCCAGCTTCTCTTCTGAGAATGTCCTTATTTGTTCACACCTGGAAAACCTCATTGTTGAGCCCTGATGGGATGCTGGATCATTTTAGAGGGCATAAATGCATTGCCCTGGCCACTGAGACTGGGCTAGCTGGGAAACTGCCTATGCTGAGACTACCATTGCACCCTGATTCTGGTCCTAAGGCCTCTTTGCTGTCAGGTCAAATGCCCAGTAGTAGTCTTGAGTAGGAACAATAGGATGGGCATACTGATTTTGCTGGTGCAAACAATCCTGCTCAGCTTCTTAGGACTGGAAGAAGATTAATGTCTGACCCAGGATGTGTTTCTTTCTCTTGGGAGACAAGGGTCTGGTCTATTGCACTGGGGGCCTGTGAGGAGCAGTTTCAGGAACTGGGGAGGCTAGAGGAGCCTGAGGGGATGCAGGTGGCATTTCATTCAGAACGTGGCTCTTACCACATTCTGCAGTAGTCCCCACCTTCGTTTCCATTCTCCACATTGTGTGATTGCCTCTGGCTCTCTGGCTTCTGAGCCCCCTCCCCAGGATATATCACCTCCCTCCTAGAGTGTTATGAAGCCCTGGGCAAAATAGGGGTACTCAGAGCACTGGTCCCTCCTCACACTCCAGCGTCCTTCATATTAACTTATTGGTCCTCCCTGACACCTAGTGTAATTTTGGAGTGGCAGAGCAGCTGCAGGACTGGAACTGTGGATCTGCACGCGAAATCCTTCAATAAAGTCTGTGATTGGCCCAGTTGAGGATGAAAGTTTTTGCGCTTGTATTTATTTTTCTTGAACAGAGTCTGTACCCACCTAACCCCTCAGAGTGTCTGCTCAAGGTGGTCAAGTGGCTCGACCCGTCCCAATGGTCTGGTCATGTCCCTGGGGAGTGGGTCCCTGGCAAAGGAAGACTCTGGGGTGCCTTCCTGAGGAGTATGCCAGCATCACCCTCGTCCCGGCTTCCTGGGGTCTCAGAGGCCTGAGAAACCGAGCTCTGAAAGTCACTTTCTCAAGGGAAGAAATGGGGCTGTGTGGCCAGACTAGGCAGTGGTCAGAGGCTTCAGAAAAGCAGACCCTCCCATCACTGGAAAGCCGAGGCCCTCTGCGGGCGAGGAGGGAGGGCATCTCCACAAGGCTTCGTGGCGTTTCTGCAGAACTGCTGGCAGCCTCCTCTCCCTGCAGCAGGGTGGAAAGGGGGGCAACCACTGGGGGCGCTTCCGGGCTGGAGCGCTTCCCGGGCTGTCCTCTAGGGGGCGCGCAGGACCGGGAGCGCGGCGCCCCCTGCAGCTGCGGCCCCTGCAGCTGCGCCCCTGCAGCTGCGGCGCCCAGAGATGCTTGGGGTCCGGGTCTGAGGCAGCCAGTGTGGTCAGGTAAAGGGCGTGTGTTTGTGGCTTTTCCTCTGCACAGCGTAGAAAAGGCAGCTCACAAAGGGTCAGGCCGGTGGCTGTGCGGGGATCACCCAGTCCTGCTGGGTGCTCAGCCCTGGAGACTGCGGGAATCAGCCTGGCTTTCTTGGGCCTGGGGGTGCTTCCCTGAGGGGCGGGGCGGGTCTAGGAGGGGAGACAGCTCCAGGAACTCTGGAGAAGCTGTGGACGTGCGGGTCTCAGATCTTTTTTATTATTATTATTTATTCAATTGTGCGTGTGCACGTGTGTGTGTATGTATGTATGTGTGTGTGTGTAGAACCACGGGCGAATTCGGGAACCACCATGGACGCCTCCCCCTCCTCCTTGTTTACTCCACCCCGGGATTCACAGGCTCCGCCCACCAGGACCGGAAACGCAGGCAACCCCCTCCCCCCCGGGCTTCCGCCCGGCGTCTATACGTGGGGTCTAGGATCCGAACTCAGGACCTTCTGCCTGCAAGGCAGAGGCTTAACCCCTGAGCCACCTCTCTAGCCCCCATCTCAGATCTTAACACTGACTTAACTAGCAAGTGTCGTGGCAGGTGCTTAATTTGGATTTCATCTATTTTGCCGTGCTGTAGCCCAGGGTTTTATACATGCTTTACAGGCATCCTTAGCACTTGATTTTTGTATTTTATTATTTGTATGTGTGTATTTACTCATTTAGGGCAGTACTAGTGATTGAACATAGAATCTCACACATGCTGGGCAAGTGCTCATTGAGCTACAGCCACAAACCTCACGGACATTGTATTTCAGAGAGTTGTTATGTGTTAGGTCCAGTATCAGCCAGTTATTACCCAGGGATAACCTGTTTAGGAGGCAGCACAAAGACCAGTTAAGCAGAAGGAGGGAAAAATGTCAGGACAGCGAAGTCCTTCTAATAGCAACGAGCAACGAAATGCACCAATGTGAAAACTTGACTGGGTGGCATTTTCTTCCTGATCCACAGGCTTGTTTCTCTGGTCCATCCCTGGAAAAAGCAGACCTGTGGGGTTCTTAGCCACCCTACCATAGGGCAGAAATGGGGCGATGAACTGAGGAGGGACAGAAGCCTCTGGGAAGAGTGGCTTGAGGATTTGTCCTTAAGATACCCAGAGCAGAACTGACACTGCATCCTGGGAGCTAGCCTGAGTCAGATTTTCCCTGTGGGGAGATCCCTGGACAGGAGATATCTAGGCAAGCCACCATGAGGATCCCCTTTTGGAGATCCTGTGCCTTTCAGGAAATGGGAAGCTGACAGAGGGGACCAAAGCTTCCTGAGACATTTTTTTTTTCTTGTAGTAGTTTTTGTTTTGTTCCTACTCCTGGCCCCAGCTGGGCTGGAACCCAGAGCCAGCATGCATGCTTGGCGGGTGCTTTACAGCAGCTACATTTCCAGGACCTGTCTCACCCTCGGGGGCTGAAGCTGTATCCATCCAGGTCTGACTGCTTCCCTCATCATAAGCTGCAGGCTGCTGTTGTGTGTGTGCAGATGAAACCAAAAAAGCAACAACCAAGCAGAGAGACATCTCAGCTAGTGTTTCAAGACTCCTTGAATCCAGACTTATCAGGTGAGCAGTTGGTCCTGTGCCTGGCTGCATCTCATCTAACTGCAGCAGCTGCAAGTGGTTCTGATTGCTTTGACATATCACTTAAAGAGCATTAATCTGGGGCCAGCAAAATGGCTCCGCCGGTAAAGGTGCTTGCTGTGCAAACCTGATGACCTGAGTTTGAACCCTGGCATCCAGGTACAGAGGAAAGTATGAACTAACTCCACAAAGTTGTCCTCTGACTTCTACGTGTGTGCCATGGCATTTATGCCACATGCACACGTGTACACACACATTAGTAAATTAACTTTTAAAAATGAAGACAAAAGCACAAGCCTGCTTCTGTCTGGCTACCCTTCCAGCTCTAGTGTCTAAAGAACCTGTCCTTTCTCCAGGTCTGCTCTCCAGAGAGGCCTGAAGCTGAGCTGGGTATATGACATTGTCTAAAACTCTGTGGACGTTCACCTAGCCAACAGCTAGCTCTTCAGGGATGTCAGAGTTCACCTTTACATGCCATCTATATGCTAACCACCTATCTGACAGATCAGCAGCCTTTAACTTCAGGAATCCAAAACCTTTTGAAAGGAGCATTTCCTAAGGACCTTATGCAAGCTGGGCAAATGTTCTTTCACTAAGTCATTGATTTTTTAAAATTATTTTAGACAGTGTCTTACAGCAGCACTATCTTGAACTCCTGATCCTCCTGTCTCTATTTCCCAAGGGCACTTGACTCCATGAAGGAATTTAATTTGCTTACCCTCAGTCTTTGCATCTATTGAACATTCACTAAACGATGCCTCAGCGTGAAATTCATCTTCCCCATTGTACTGAAGCTTGAGTTTAATTTGTAGAAGGCCCTAACACTAACTAGGTGGAAGGGATGAGCTTAGATGCTTCATTGATGCCAGAGTGGTTGCATTTAGGTTGCGCTTTGGCTTCGGGCCCTGTCTTGAGTATTGTGTATGAAACATGTTGTCTATGACTCATGTCAGTTTGGGTCCAGCATTGTTAGAGCCTCTATTCTCTTGTTTTATCCCCTCCACATTTCACTTGGAGTAGATGGACTCTTCTTAGCCTCCACCCATGTGTTCCTGGGGATGACTTCTTCCAGCAACAGACCCTTAAGGGTAGATATCCCCTGCCCTGCCTTGCCAAGTCGATGAGAAAAGCTCCCAAGGCTGACTTGGGGCTTCAAGTCCATTCACAACCAGGAGTTTCAAAGTCAGTGTAGGATAGTCCCAGATATCGGTAGGAACGATTTAAAGCTATCTCTCTGCCCAGTCATTCATTAACCCTTCTAAAGCACAGTTTCTCAAATCCTCATCTGAATGCTTTTCACTGAAGTTCCCAAGAGAGATGTGCATGTCCACACCTCACCCAGGTGGTTTTCAAGACATTTTGGGGGAGAAGGCTGGACTCTGCCCACAGAATCAACCAAACTCCTCTAACATCCCTTTTCAGGATTGCGTCAATCAGAAATAGAAGCCTATCAGTTAATTCTAAAATGTATGGAACCAGGACAGATGGTAAGGAAATTCTTTGGGACTTTTCAAGAACCAAGGCGGGAAGTAGAAAAGCACAACTTGTGAGGGGCTCCTGATCTGGGGAAATTTGGAGGCCAGGTTGCTAGACCGGGAGCCTGGGGCTTAGATTTGCAGTGCTTCTCATGCAAAGGCACTTCCTCATAGACCCCTCCCCCTGCTGTCCTGACAGTGCAACTAAGACCCAGGACATCAGTGAGCCCTGTCTAGGTCACTGTTGGCACAGTCTGTCTCTTGACTTATTTGGACTGGGCTAGGTGTGAGGGGCAGTGTGGGATGCGAGCCTTAGGTGCTGCTTAGGACCACCTTATTGGCAGGGGTTCCTGTCTTCTGTCATAGCATGAATTTAACAAGATGAGTTTCCTGAGGGCTGTGGAAACTTTGAGCAGTGCTGTGCGTGCCCAGGCAGATGGCAACATGAACGATTACTACCCCAAGTCCCTCGTGGCCAAGAAAATTGAGGTGAGATAGAACGTAGCTCTTCAGGGAGTTGGTCGTTCAGGATTGAAGATGACAGTTGGTCGCCTAAGGGCTGGTGTTGCTCTCTAAGGGAAGTTTCTCTCTCTCTCTCTCCCCCTTTTCTTTTCCTGGTCCTTCTAGACATTAATCCTGGAAGAATCCACTGAGACCTTGGACAACAGCGTGCGTCAGCAAGCCATGCTCTGCATCGTGGCCCTGAGGTTCCTTCCCAACTGGCTCCTTTCTCGGGGCCCGGATGCTGAGACTGTTTGGGAGGAAGGAAGAAAGAGCAAATCTTGGGGACTTGACTGGGAGCTGCCGGTGGATGAAATTGGGGATTTTGAGCTTTGGGACATCCCCCAGGGTGGGAAAGCCTACCCATCCAACGGTCTGTTGCCGGGGCAACAGAACATTGGAAAGTGGTCCATAGTTTTCTGCACCTGAGAAAGTAGTGTAGCAGATTCCTTCAGAGAGTCCAGGAAGCACACCCCTGTCTCATGCAGAACTCTCTAAGCCCCTTGTTATTTCCCCCAGCCAGGTGAACCCACCTTTCCACTTATGCCAGAAACTGGACCTGGTCAACGCTGGCATCGCCAGCGTGTTCTCCCTCCCGCTCATCATGCCCAGTCTAGACCGAAAGGAGAGTGCTAGCTTCTATCTCCAGGTAACTCTCACCTTTGACTCCTGCTGGAGACCTCTGCGCGGGTAGATTATTCATCTTGGAGATCACCTGCTGCCCTTTCAGCTGCAGCCATCCTCCTCCTCTGACCTCTCCCTCAGGAGGCCATGGTTATATAGCTTGTTTCTCCCTTGGGTAATCCTGCTTTACCCTCTCCCAGATTTCCACATCCTCTTTCATTTTCCCTTTCCATGGGTTTAGGAGGAGACAAGCTGAGCAATACAATCCATGGATTCTGTAAAGTCCTGGCCAGGAAATGGCCAAATCTTCCCAAATAAGTTCTGTTTTAACATTAGAAGTATCCTTAGACCACCAGCACTTTACCTTGTATCCACAAAACCTTGGGCTCATCCATGGAATTGCACAAACGAAAGACAGAACTCCTTATCTGGCGACTGACTCTTTAATGCTGAATTCTGTTTTCATTGGGAAGAACTACCTGATGCTTACCTTTGCCTGTTGGCTGCAATTTGGGCTGGACCTGGTCCACCTTAGTGAGGCCAAGAACAGTCAGCCCTCTGGAAGACCAGAAAGGACTACTGTGTGAGCAGAGACCTAAGCCCACAGAGGCATTCTGGGTTTCATCGCTTTCATCCTGTGGAAGAGTGGGGGGGGGAGAGTAGGAATCCTCAGGGAGTCGAGGGAATACCCCATATCTTCTCACTCATCAGATGATGCAGGCCTTAGATGATATGTTACAAGCACTTGTGATGGACGATAGGAACCCCAACATGATCATACTGCAAAACTTCCTTGAGGTAGGTGGCTGTAGAAATCAGGGAAACCAAAACCCATGTTGGTACTTGTACTTCATGCTGGGGAGGACTGGCCAGAAATGTGACAATAGTCTGGGTGGGGCTTTAGCTCAAACACCATCGGTAATCGAGCCACAGCATGTAGAAGCACCCTTGAGGACACATTCTTGCGTCTCCCCCAAGATGTTCTGAGAGCGATGTTTTAAGAACCATATAAGATTGAGGACCCATTTCCATCCAGAACTTGGGTATGTTGGGGCATTAGCAATTGTCATGTTTGTATAGAGGTTGGACTTGAATTTTCTTTAGTGTATATTCCCTTGGCGCAGCGCTCTCCTCCTCAGGAGACTTTTCTATTCTTTGTGTCCCTTTGGGAGACTGAAAGCATAGCAAAGCACTTTAGTTGTTAGTTCCTTTCAAATATTTGTTTCTTTTTTAAAACATTTTTTAAGCTTCATTTATTTTGCAGTGTGTGTGTGTGTGTGTGTGTGTGTGTGTGTGTGTGTATGATTAGAGACCCAAGAAGGACTTCTGGATTCATTCTGGATTGCTTTTACCTCCTTTTTGCTTTGCTCTGGGATTTCCTAGGCTCTACCCAGCAAGGCTGGAAGTGCAGAACACAATTGTTTCCACCTGGCGTTTTTTATGTGGGGACCTGGAATCTGAACTCAGGATCTTTTGATTGCAAGGCAGAGTCTTAATTACCCTGAGCCATCTCTCCAGCCCCAAATACACACAAACACATGAAATAAAATAAAAACATGTTTATTTAGTTTGAGAGACAATACTATAAGCACATATGTGGAGCTGAGAGGACACCTCTAAGAAATCAGGTCTCTCCTTCTGTCATGTGGGCTCTAGGGTATTGAACTGAAGTCATCAAGCTTGCATGCAGATGCCTTTATTATTAAATCATCCCCCTAGCCCTCAAAAAGTCTTAGTTATGACAAATTACCATCTTTTGAGGGTGAGTTGAATGAGAGGAAATAGTCAAGAGATCCTGAAAACTCTTCAACAAGATGGTCATCAATTAGGGCAATGTATTTTGCATGAAACATTCTGTGTGAATTACAAATGATGAGACAAGATTGCCCAGTATCTTATAAAAAGGCCTTAGAGAGGGTTGTATCTAGGGAAGACATTTATCCACGTCGGAGTAGGTGACATAGTGTTTGGGAATGCATTGCTGGTGTGTTTGTGTTTTATAGGCCACTTCACTGTGAGCACAATAACAAATCCTCTGTTATTCTTGGAGTCTGCAGGATAGAGGTGGAGACACGGAGCCAAGTCTTAGTTTGGACAGAATCAATGGGGATTTGTTACTTTTTCTGGACTTCTCGTTTTCCATAGATAAATGGTGCTAGGCACACTAATCCCAGCATAGAAATGCTGAGGCAGGAGGATTGCTGTGAGTTTGAGGCCAGCCAAGATTGTGTAGTAAGACTCAAAAGCAAAACAAAGAGAACAGCAGCATGTGAAAGTTTTCAGTCTGTCATAGAAATAGTATAAATTATTTCCTATGCAACAAAACTTGTATTACATTTGTTACTTTGAGGTAATTCTGTAAAAATCCAGTGTATGTGCTTTAGACATGTTTTTTTTCCCCTATAAAATTACTTGAGACTACAACATGACAACATATTTCACATTTGATTTTGCACAGTAGGGTAAGAAAGAAGACGATTTTTGCAAAAATATTTGAGAGCCATATAATTCTCCTGAGGGCCTTCGTTTGTGTGGTGGGGAGGGCACTGTGGGTGCCTGTGGAGACCCAAGAGTGACCAGGGAATCATCCTGGATTGCCAGGCCCTCTACCTTCCAGTGCCAGAAGAACAAGTCACTGGCATTATTTGTTTATTGTTTACGTGGGATCCAGGATCCAAACTCAGGACCTTCTCCTTGTTGAGGCAGAAGCTTAACTCCTGGGCCATCTCTCCAGCCTTCTTTTTTTTTTTTTTTTTTTTCATTTTAAAAGTTAAAGTAAACAGTTTACACACGATGCAAACCATCTCTTTTAGTGTGTAGCCCTGCAGGTTTGGACACAGTCATGGAACCACACTCAGGCATCAGTTCAGTTCTCTCCCCCACAATCCTCTGTGTCTTTTCTGAGAGACCTTAAAACAGAATTATTGTTGCAGTTTGCCTGCATGGTTGCTGATAAATCACCATTAAAGGCTTAAGGGAACAAGGGGTTTATTTTCTTACTGATAGTGCAGTTACAGTCTGTAGTCTAGTTTGATGGGAGAGCACGCACCAACCAAGGGAACTGGCCAAACCATCTCTATGTAGCTGAGAGAGGGACGATCCTTACTTGCCACACCAGCATGTCTGGCCAAGTATATATAAGGATGCCAACTCTCTCAACCAGCTGTCCGTATTTTATTCCAAGGCCTATTCCCACCCACCTGGGCCTTCCCCATCAGTAGACAATCTCCTGCAGGTTTGTTCTGGGCTTAACCCAACCACTAATTCTTCACGAATGTGCCCAGAGTTCAAACCCTCAACTGTCAAGTTGACATCTGTACCTAACTATGACAATTTTGCAGTATATATTGGGTATGATGTACTTGAGATTTCTCCCTGTTGTTATGTGTATCTGGTTTGTTTCTTTTTATTTTCTTACCATGTAGATGGATTGCAGTTTGTGTGACTAACCTCTAGGTGAGGAGTGTTGGAGATGCTTCCATTTGGGGTGTTTCAGAAGAGCAGCTATAAATGCCCAGGCTTTTGTGTGGAGATAGGTTGTTGCCTCACTGGAGATATCTGAGGGTGATATTGCTGTGTGTCTATCATGAGTGTGTTTACCTATAAAGTACTCATTACAGTTTACATTCCCACAGCTGTGCTGAGGGTTCCTGTTTTTCTGCATCCCTGACAGCATGTGGTGGGGCCAGACTCTAATTTGAGTCATTTTTCATAGCTGCAGAGATAAAGTGCTCATTCCGTTTTGCATTCCCCTAGCTATGCTGAAAATTCCAGTTGTTCCACATCTCAGGCAGCATGTGATGGGGCCAGACCCTAATTGGGGTCATTTTCATGGCTGCAGAGAGCTGTTTGTAGCTTTAAACCTGAGTTTCCTAATGACTAATGAGCCACCTCTGTGGATGCTTCAATGGAGTATCTGCTTTAATGGAATGTTTCTTTAGAATTTTTACCTACTTCTTGACACCTCTGTTGTTTTGAGCCTTCTTTATATATTCTGCTTATAAGTTTTTGTCATATGTATGATTTGCAGGTATCTTCTCCCATTCCATGGCTTGCCTTTTTAGTTCCTTTTAAAAATATTTTGTTTGCTATTTAAAAATTTGCTTTTAAAAAATATTTTGCTGCTTATTAGACAGCAAGAATGAGAGAAGGCATGTGTATAGCACACAGGGAGTGTGGTGTAGGTGGGACAAAGTCAGCTCTCTCCTTCTACCATAGGGGTTTCCGGGAATCAAACCCATTTCTTGGTTTACAAGCAGGTGTCCTATCTGTTAAGCTATCTCACCGGCCCCCTTTATAGTCTCTTAACCACAGGTATTCATTCTGATAAAATTCAAATTATTTTTCTTTTATCGTTATAGGTTTTTTTTTGTGTTGCTGCTGTTGTTCCTCTTGTGATAGTAGGTGTTGAACCCAGGGCTATACACTCTGTTCTTTTTGTAGTTTTTATTTTGAAACTGTGTCTAAGTTATACTGGGTTAGAAGTTTTATCTGTAGCATAGAGAGAGAGGCCTTGAAATTTTTTTTTAAAGCATTTTATTTTATTTTGAAAGAGAGAGGGAGAGAATATGTCATAGTAATAGAGGTCAGAGGTCAACCTTCAGATGCCAATTTCTCTCCTTCTACCATGTGTACCATATAGGATCCCGGCATCTAGCTTAAGTCACCAGGTTTGAATTGAGGCACTTTTACCCGCTCCCTGGCCCCAGGCCTTGACCTATCAGTTCCCCTGCCTTAGTCTCCCAAGTAACTGGGATCTGGCTACCACATCTAAGACATTTTTGCCATACTTTCGATTTTAAGTATTTTCTCTAGCTTTCTAGAAGCTTATAATTGTAGATTTTTGTTGTTGTTGTCTGAGATGGGGGGGGTCTCACACTGTAGCTTAGACTGTTTTTGGAACTCATTATGTAGCCAGCCATGGCCTCAAATACACAGCAGTCTACCTGTCTCTGTCTCCTGAATGCTATAGCGGGTTACAGTTGGGGCAAATCAGGCCCAGCTTAAACTTCTAGATTTTTAAGTGCGTATCTATGACAACTGTGATTTTTGTATTGGATATCAAGTATGGATGGTTCAGCAATCCTTATGTAGGGGCACTATTATCAACCTCTAGAAATCACTGTCTGGGGATTTCATCCTTGGAGAGTACTTCATCCCTCCCCAGCCCAGCAGGTGGGTTTGTGTAGATCTGCTGTCCAGAGGTCACCCTGCCTGAACTCCTCCTGCTCCTCCTTGTTCTCTGCTTTGTAGTCTAAGTATTCCTATGAAGAGGTCAGAAGGAATTATAGGGGAAATGATGGAGAAATTGCTAAGTTCATGAGGTCTGTGCACTCTGGAACCTGCCGCAGCTCCCTCGCATTGGTCTTTCTGACCTTTGAGAATGTGGAACCCAGACCAGCAAGGCCAGGAGCATTGCTCCAAGGTAGCTTGACCGGTCTCTTTGCTTCCTGTGCAG
Organism: Typhlomys cinereus; assembly: GCA_023101885.1. Lineage (NCBI taxonomy): Eukaryota > Metazoa > Chordata > Mammalia > Rodentia > Platacanthomyidae > Typhlomys > Typhlomys cinereus. The sequence goes on from JALPQD010000192.1 coordinate 3,062,909, forward strand.
ATCATCTTACCTTGGTTAACGCTGTCGGACAAAAGTCATGAGCAGATCCGGGCCTTGTGCACGATTTCTCACTTGCTGAGGTTTATTTGCAATTTTCCTGAACTATCGGTGAGTGCTTGGGAAAAGTTCAGGGCTGACCCAGTGGGACCCGCTTCTCTGGATAAAGGTACTGACTAAGCCCCAGCTTCGCAGTGATCAGAGTGCCCCCCTTTTCCAGTGTCGGTGGTTATTTACTGTTCCTACAGGACAAGATGATTGACTTGTTCATTGATTCGGCCTGGGCCTGGTGAGCTCTAATCAGCCACACACCCTGCAGGCTTGTTGTAGGTGGTTGGCCCAACAACTGAGCAGGGGACCCAGCTACCCAATGACCAATGTGTTTCTAGGTTCTAACCGCCCTTTCCCTTGTGTGATAGTTAGGGAGGCTTTTCTTGGCCAGGACAGTGTGAAGCTGGGGAGGAAGGTGGACATACATGGAAATGAAGAGAGAATTGGGGCGGAGGGCCTGTGGTGGGGTGAAGCACTTTTCAGGATGGCAAAGAGGTCACCATTTTCCATTTCTTGTCAGTATGTGACATCATTCTCCATGAGTGGGAAACTGATGGGCATCTTAGGTCTCTACTGCCTGAACCTGGACCAAGATATCAGCATGGGAGCGTCCGAGGCGCTGCATTACTTGTTCATAATCCTTGTGCTTCAGAGAAGTAAGTGAGCTGAGCCTGGATGGCCACTTGCTGCCAGACCTACTTCATCAGTGGGTTCCTGCATTGTTTCAGATTCTCCCTGAGAGGCCGTTCCCTCTTGTGGGAGCACTCAAGAGGGAGCATGTGTCATGATGCAGGGAGACCAGCTGATAAATTAGAAGTGAATCGGAAGCTTTACATGCATGAGTGTCAATCCCATCTCTGATACCATATCCTTAGAGAGAGAGACAGAGAGAGAGAGAGAGAGAGAGAGAGAGAGAGAGAGAGAGAGAGAGAGAGAGAGAACTCAGCTTACAGCCACATACAGGGTCCACTTAGTTTCTCAGTATGACAAATTGTTCTATTTCAGCTGCTAGACACAACACTGGGAAAGTGAGCACCTTTGATTTAGCTCCTATCTAGACAGCCACAATCTCAGAGGAACCAAGGGAATTTTCAAATACCCCTATTACAGTTACTCCTTCTTTCTGCTACTGTAGAACAACACTCAGAATCAAGCAATTTAAGGGAAGCATTTTAAGGGAGATTTATTTGGCTTAGGGTTCCAGAGCAGAGTTATAGCCCATTATAGTGGGTAAGACATGATAGGAGGCAGAAGCTGAAGATGGCTCAAGTCATTGCAGACATCATGGAGGTTGAGAGAGCTACAGACTGCCAGAGTAGACTCCTTGAGGAAGCAGGGTGGGGCTTGCCCCCTATGATGTGTGTTCCTCCAGTGAGACTCCATCCCCCCAAAACACCAACATCAACTAAAGATTCAAACACAAGACCCTGTGGGGCACAATTCACATTCAGACCATGACAACCCCCACAGGCAGTTTCAGAAGAAACCTTGACTTGTAACCCAATAGAGTTGCACCTTGTGGAGCGTAGGGATGGACTAGTCCACATGTGGGCCATGGTACAAGGTCAGGGGACCAGCCGGAGTCCCTAGTCACGTCCTTCTGCCTCTCGCCCAGGTGCTAGGGGACTCCCTCTGCCCTTTTAGGGTGAGGCTGTCTTATCCATTTAGCTCTGTTGCTGAATTGGAGGCTTTGAGGGAACATGGGGAGCGTGGCTTCCTTTCCCTTTGTTAAAACCCCACCCCTTATATTCTGTTTTTGGATTGGAGGTATGAAGCAAAAGACAGAGGCCATCCTGAGGGACTTACAGAAGAATTTCCGTGGAAACTGGCTGGCCAGCATTCAGGATCTCACATTGGTAAACCTTGTCTTCACTGCATAGAGGATCCCCAGAGTGGGAGGGTTGGAGAAGGAAAATGAGGGCCGAAGTGCAGGGAGATTATAGAAGGTCTAGGTGGGTCCACAGGGGAGTAATCCACATAGGGGCTTCTGCAAAGCGAAGTCTCCAGGGCACAAGCTGGAGGTTGGAAGGTTCGTCCCATAGCTGCACTTCAGTTGCTTGAGGTTGTCGAAGGAGTTTTATAAAGAAATATGGTCAGTCCTATGTTCCACCTGTAGACATGCATCTTTCCCTGTGACTATGCACTAACTTTATTCCTTCAGCAAGGATGTGTGGGTTGGCTTAGCTCTCATGTTTCTAAGCTCAGCCAACCCCAATCCCTTCAGCCAGAATCCAGGACCCAGTCCTTCCCATCCCTTCCTCTCCACATTGGATTCCACACTACTGCTGTCTACATGGAATTGAATCCCATGCATGTCTGGTCTGCCTTCTAAGCAGCTGCCCAGCTGTTGGCAGTTCTCCTCCAACACTTTCGATCGAGTCCACCATCAGATGTTACCTTCACCACAGCAGCTTTCCAATGATCATCCATTTCCAGCCATGTCCCATTTATACCATTTTCTATGCTCCCGTCAGAAGAAATTTCTAAAACACAAACTTCATCATATTTTCCCCTGTATACTGTATACTGTATATTGTATACTGACTCCCCGTTGTTTTTATTCTAAAGTCTGACCTCCCTCACTTGGCCATGAAGTCTTTTGTTATCTGGTTCCTGCTTTATCTTGTCTGGTCTTGTCTTGAATCAATCTCATCTCTCTCTGGCCCTGGTCTCCCATGCAAGATGGAAGTAGTCACACGACTTTTCTCCACTCCCAGGCTTTGCATACTCTGCCCTATGCATGGAATCTTTTCTCCTTTCCCCTTGAGTCTGGACTCCAAGAAGCCTGCCTGCGTCCTTGATAGCATGTCTCATACTAGATTTCCGCCCTCTCTGTTCTGACTGACGGTGAGCTCCTAGAGGGCAAAGGCGTTGGGATTTTTGTCCACAATCCTCACCAGACTCTAACAATAGAACAACATACATACTTAGCACCAATAGTCTTTGAAAGCAGGAACTTCTTATGTCTGTGTAGATTTATATGTGAAGCATGTCAGCTTTATAGAACAGCAGTCTCACTTGCTTTGGAATGCTGTAAACTCACTAGACACACAGCTCATTTCCTAGCTCACCTAGCCGATCCCAAGTTCAGACGTGAAACCCATTTGGCATTGTCCTTGGGCCATATTCCCTGCTAGGGATCTCAGAGTTGGTAGCATCATGGAGCTTGGCCACAGATGCTTCCCATGACCTGCCTCCCCACTGGATTCTGCTTGGCTGGTCTCTCTGGAGGTCAGAAGATTTGGGGCAACCTTCGAGTCGGATGCTGGCAAGGTGGAGAGCCCTTCTCTTCCTTCAGTTCTTCAGGAAGTACCTGACCCCCTTAGAGAGAGCTGATGTGATCATCGTATCCTTGGAGGCTCTCACCAGTTCCAGCATGTATGACATCTTGGCAGCCTCCAAGCTGTTAAAGAAGATCCTGAAGTACACTCTGGAAGAAATTACAAAGGTAGGCGTTCTGGGAGACTTAACTCATCAGGTCTTTCTGTTCTGTTGACAGTAGGGGAGGGGGTTTTATTCTGTTTTATTTCCTAGCAGCTTGAGCTTAAGAGATCTCAATCTTTTAACCCAGAAGAGAAAAAACTAAATGGTGAGTTTGCTTGCAATTGTCCAAAAGGCATTTCTCTGGGAAAGAAAAAGGTAGCAACAGTCAAGTCCCTGTTGTAATAACTGAAATCCTCAGAAACTGAATCGAGATAATTCTTTCCTCTCTTGAGTTGTTTCTGTCAGGTATTTTGGTCATGGCGATGCAAAATAAATTAACACAATACTAATTTATGACCCTTAGTAACAGTGCAGCGGTGAAGCAATTTTATCATCAAAGAGCTCTTCTACCTCATGGTGAGCTAGAATCCCTGCCTCCCATAGTTTCTGTCCACTGTAAGGGTGATACAGAAGTCTGTTACCAAGCAGATTTTGCTGGGCTGGCCTCATCATCATGTAATTTTATTTAATCGTACAACAGGTCTCTTGATGAAGTGATTGTAATTTTTTAGACCTGGGAAAGGCTCTTAGAAGCTATAAGCTCTGGCAATTGAAATTTATTTCTTTAGTACTGATGTAACTGGTGCTGTCCTGACGAATTCAGAGGCACTAACTCAGATGCTGAGTTATTCTCCTTGTTTTCCATGTGGGGATGTGGAAGGATGGAAGTCTTGCCTGAGGTGCACTGGTAGTAAGTTGAAGGTGAAATTCAAGCACAAGTAGCGCAATGACTCTGGAATCTGTGCCAGTCACCTCAGGCGGCCTGTGCTCCACATGCCAAGGACCAACAAGGACTGACCATTCCCTCCCTCCAAAATGGTTTTCAGAGGTGTTGATCTTCTGCCTCTGTCTTCTGTTCTCTAGTTCACTCTTTGTTTTTTCATGGCACAGCTTGCAGTCATGCTCTGGTTCCAACTGTTCTGTCCTCCCCTCTGAAAGTGCGGGGGCTCCAGGTCCACAGTCCTCTGGTGGCAGCTGACCAGGGCAGAGTGAAGTGAAACAGCAATGTCCTTAGTTCCAACACTGTGGGCACAATGTGTGTAGCCCCACATCTGAACACTGCCTGATCACGTGACTATCTCCCTCTCGTTCCAGGTGTCAGAAATCATCCAGTACATTTACTACCACATAGATAAAGTCACTGAGCGAACAGCACAGGCTAACCTGAGGAAGATCTTCTACCTGCTGGCTCAGTCCTACACAGATGAAGTTATTCTGACGCTGTTCAAGATACAGGACCAGTCAGAAAGGTAAGGTACTGTACCCGCTACAGACTTGCAACCACCAGTTGTCTTTTTTATTACCTAACTGTGTGCGTGTGTTTATGTGTGTGCATGTATGTATGCAAGTGTGCATGTATGTATGTATGTACATGGGAATGTCAGAAGCCAGTGTTGGGATTTCTGCCTTATGTTTTGAAACAGGATCTCTCACTGAACTCAGAGATTCTGCTGGACTGGCTGGGGAACTCTGGGGATCCCCTTGTCTCTGCCTTCCCAGAGATGGAGTTGCAGACATGGGCCACAGTGCCTGGCTTTTTACCTGGGTGTCAGGGATCCAAACTCTAGTCCTCATATTGGGGCAGGCACCTTACTGACTTTGAACCGTCTCCCCAGTCCCAGCTTAGTCTCATGATGTGTTTAATATTTAGCACTTTCTTACTTATTTTGGATACAGTTATTATAAGAGTAGTTTGCTTTATTACAGAAAATTTGGAAAATATATAGAATTTTTATTCTTTTAGAGTTTCATACCTGAATACAGTGAATTCATAATATTTCCACACTTTATAATTCCATTCCTCCTTTTCCCATTATCACCCTTCTTCTTCCCTACCACCTCCCTACTTTCATGCCTTACATCTGTGACCCAATGGATTCAAATCCAGTACTTCATGCACTGGGCAAGTACCCCTCTAGTGAATTTCATTCTTAGCACATGAATTTCTTTTACTGTTCTTTTGTATTTCATAATGTGTGTGTGTGTGTGTGTGTATGCATTTTATTAGTTTTATACCTAAGCATTTTTGGCCAATTGTAAGTAGTATTTAAAAATGTAAAATTTTAACTGTTACCACTAGCATATAGAAATAACATTGGCTTTTGTATTTTGCCCTTGTGTACTGAAATTTGTACATTCACTGAGGTTTTTTTTTATTTTTATTATTTATTATTTATTCAATTGTGCATGTATGTGCGCACATGTGTGTATGTGCGTGTGTGTGTGTGTGTGTGTGTGTGTGTGTGTGTGTATGTGTGTGTGTGTGTGTGTGTGTGTGTGTGTGTGTAGAACCACGGACGAATTCGGGAACCACCATGGACCGCCTCCACCTCCTCCTTGTTTACTCTGCCCCAGGACTCACAGGCTCCGCTCAACCAGGACCAGAAACACAGGCTGCCCCCGCTTCCGCTCGGCGTCTATACGTGGGTTAAGGATCCGAACTCAGGACCTTCCAGGCTTAACCCCTGAGCCATCTCTCTAGCCCCTCACTGAGGTTTTCAACACAGATAGTGATGTTATGTGTGAATAGAGATGATTACTACTTCTGTCTTTTCAGTTTATATTCCTCTTACTTGCTATTGCACTGACTAGAACGCCTGGTAAAATGCTGAACAGGAATAATGAGAGTGGACGTCTTTGGTTTATTCCTAATCTTGGGTAAAAGTCCTTAATCTTTAACCATTAACTGTGACTCTAGCTGATTTTTTAATGCTCTTTGTCAGCTAAACAAAGTTCCCTTTTACGTGTAGTCTATTGAGTGTTTATTACAAATGGAGATGAAGTTGGTCAAAATAATTTTTACTGCACTTATTAAAATAATTCTGTGATTTATGATTTATGCTCTTCATATGGAAAATTACACTGATTTTTGATGAAGGAAACATTCCTACTTTCAGGATAAACCTCAGTTGGTGTAATGCATTAGCTTTTTGTAGACATTTTAGGCTCAACTTCTATTTTGCTGAGGACTCATTCTTGAAAAATATGAGTCTTTCCTTTTTTTCTTTCATTATTGTTCCTCTTCTTCATCTTCCTTCTCTTTTTCTTCTTGTCTGTTGCTGATAATGCTGAACTCAGAAGGCCATTTTGAAAATATTCTCTTATTTGTGTATTCTATTTGTTGAAAGTTTTTAAACTACAGACTGAACTTACATGGCGAATATCATCCAAATTATCTATTCATTTGCTCCTTTTCTTTTTCAAAGATAGGGGGTCTAGCTATGGAGTTCAGGTTAGTCTGAACTTGCAATCATCCCATTGCAGCCTCAAGTGGTGGGATTAAAGCTCTGAGCCACTATGCCTAGTTAATTTGTTCATTTTAAATAAGCATAGATAGATTCATTTGAGAATTTTTCTTCTTTAAAATAAGCACTTAATACTGGGAGTTTTTCTCAAAAAATAGCTTTAGCTACATCGAACAAACATTGGCAATGTTGTATTTTCATTTTAATTTAGTTCAAAAAAGTTTTCTAATGTTCTATGATGCTTCCCCTCTTACCTGCAAATTACTTAAAAGTGTTTATTTCCAAATAATTGGGAGATTTTCTAGAAAGCTTTCTGTTACTGATTTCTCATTTAAATCCAGTATGGTCAGATAATAGAATTCTGTTCTTCAAAATTTGCTAAGGTTTGTTCTATAGTCCTAAAGCAGCACATCTTTGCCCAATATATTACTGAAAAGAACATGTATTCTGTTGTCCAGAGTGTTGTATAAATTAGACTAGCAGAGTCGATGATGTTAAGATTTCTATATCCTTTGTGATCTCCTATTTATGTACTTGGTCAATTTTTGAGCAGGGATTGAAGCTTTCAAGTATAATTATGGACTCGCCTGTCCCTCTAGTTCTACCACTTTTTACATCACACGTACTGTCCAGTACATAGATACTTAGGGCTGCTATGTCGTGAAAATCACCTGCTTGTCATTAATGCCTTTTTTTAAACCCCTTTTTTTGTCTTGAAGTTTTCTTTGCCTGGTATTCATGTGGCCACTTTTGCTTCCTTGTGATTGGTATGTTTTGGCATATCTTTTTCTGTTCTTCTAAAAACTGTTTTAATTTTCGTGGTGTTAGGGATTGACCTTAGGGCTTCAAGGATGACCGGAAAGCACAATAGTAGTGAGCTACATCTCCAGCATTCCCATTCTTTCATTTTTACCTAACCTGTGCCATTATCTCTAAAACAGGTTTCTTCTGCTTAACTTACAGTTAGATCTTGTGGAGTTTTTGATATTGTCATTGAGTGTGTATATCGCTTTTTAAAATTTTATTTATTTATTTTGTGTGTGTGTGTGTGTGTGTGTGTGTGTGTGTGTGTGTGTGTGTGTATCAGAGGGCACTGTGTGTCCCTGTGGATGACCAAGGGTGACTTCTGGAATTATCCTGGATTGCTTCTACCTCCTTCTTGCTTTGCTCAGGGATTATCCAAACTCTGCCCATCAGGGCTTGAAGTGCAGGCTGCCGCTAATTCGGCCTGGAGTAGTTTACATGGTACTAGGGATCTGAACTCAGTACCTTCTGCTTGCGAGGCAGAATCTTAACCTGTGAGCCATTTCTCCAGCCTGTGTATATTGCTTATTGTGTTGGCGAAGATTGAACCTAAGGTATCATCATGCTTTACCTTTGAGCTGTATCTTCAGCCCTTGGATTACATGTGGTTATCCAATCTGAAAATCTCTGCCTTTTAATTGGCAAATTTAAATCCTTTATACTTAATGTGATTGATGGTATATTTGAATTGAGACATCATTTGCTGTGTGTTTTTATGTTCAGTGTGTCTACATTCTATTGTCCTGCATCCTTTTTTGAATTATTGGAATCATTTCAGATTTTCCATGTTTATTTACTGATGCTTATTGGATTGAAATGCAACTTTAATGTGTTGGGAGCTGGGAATTATATACCTATATCTTCACAATCTAGTTGTGCGACTTTAAGGAGAGGAGGCATCAGCATGCAGGCTCCATTGTCTCTCCTGCTTTGTATTACATCTAAATATACTAAAGCCAAAAGCCACAATGTCAACATTCAATTGTCATGTATGCTTTTAAATGAGGAAGAGAAAAAATGTTATATTTACCCAAATATTTAGGGTTTCCATTGCTTTTTGTTACTCAAACTCCAACTTCCTCTGATAAAAATTTCTCTTCAGTTTAAGTTTTTCATTAAGAGACAAAGTCTCTTAGTTTTCTCTCATTTCATAGACTGTAGAATGTGAGGCCGATGAGAGATGCCAGTTGATTTGAGGCTGATGTGAGACTGATGGGGGTTGACACCAGGTTGATTTGAAGCTGATGTGAGGATGATGGTCCTGTTCTTTCACTACACATGTACTTTGTCAGGATTATTTGGGTCTTACTCTGTGCCTGGCAAACTCGGGAGTGATGGTGGGATAGATGTTGTCTCCTGCATGGAATTAGAAATCCCTTTCTCTTGCCCTCTCCTCTCTAAGCTTCCCCTTGCTTACACCTCCCAGAGGTCTCTTCCAGCTCCCATCTGGAAAGCTAGGCTTTTGAAACTTCAGATTTGAAGGTATCTGTTATAGTTTTGCTGCATGCTGTCAAGAAATTTGTGACAAACAGCTTATGGGAGCAAGAGATTTTATTCTAGTTTATAATTGTCCAGTTATGGTTAGTTCTTAATCCATTTTGGCAGAACACCAGGTACCTAGGGAACTGGCTGTCCCATATCCATAGGATTGCTGAGAGAGGGACAGTCCTAATTTCTCAAACCAGCATGTCTGGCTAAGTATACCAAAGAATGCCAACTTACTTTATCAGCTCCTTCCAACCAGCTCCCTCCATCTTATGCACCCACCCAGGGATTAGTCCCACCCACCAGGGCCCAGTCTTCCCCATCAATTAGACAATTTCCTGCAGGCTTGCTCAGGGTTTAACTTAAATACTCATTCTTTAGAAATGTGTCCAGCACTTGAACCTTCAATTGTCTCTTTGTGATGCATTACACAGCTATCTTCAAGATGACTAAGTGAGAAAAAGAGTGCGAAGAACAACAAACAATGGTAGGCAGAGCCCTTGCCCAACTTGCACAAGGCTTAGGACTAGATTCCCAGCACTACACACACACACACACACACACACCACACACACACACACACACACATTAAAAAAAACAGAGCTAGGGAGAAGGTTTAGAGGTTAGAAGCAAAAAGACTTGAGTTTGGATCTCCAGAACCCATCAAAAATTCTGGGCAGAAATGGTGGCAGCCTATAATCCCGGCCCTGGAAGACAGAGCCTGGGAAACCCCAGAGCAAAGGAATAAGGAGGTAGAGCAATCCAGGATGATCACACAATAGCAGTGGGGATTTCCTCCTCATCCCCACTTAGGAGCCACACATAGCTGCTACTAATGACTGCTTGGCTTGACATCCCGACAGCTGAAGTGGCCCCAGCCAGAGCTAGAGAGAAGACAAAGACACAGAGTCGGCCCATGTGCTCTGAGTCCTGGGTCCTGTCATCCAGGGAGGCAGAATTTCACCCAGAGATTCTGCTGCCTGTGTCTGTTGCAAAGATCCCTGCTGGGGTCACATGCAGGTCAAAGTTGGAATATAAAAGAGAAAACCCCAGATCTGGAGCACTCACTCAATGGAGTTATTTTCCCGTGTTCTGGCTTCCCTCTCCAATTGTTCTGCTGTTATTAATTTATCAGACTTTCACTTGTGTTCTGCAAATTAGGTTTGTAGCTGACAACATTGTTTAAGGCTTCTGTATCCTACTTATTTTCTGCCTGTGCAGCTACCAGTTGCTGAGAAATGAATGAGGAAGTCTTTTCATGTTTTTCACAGTCTTTAGTTTCTGTCAGTGGGAGGGCCCAACTATAGTAGGCTTGCTGGGTCTTGATCAGCAAGACGATTACGATTGCTTATTGGTAACTTCCAGCACACACTTCTTATCACGACAGGAATGTTCCTATTCTCTACTGCTGTTTTCTTTTTTTCTTTTTTTTTTTTTAAGATCAAGAATAATGGACTGGCAAGATAGCTCAATGGGTAAAGGTGTCTACACACAAACTGGGTGACTTGAGTTCAGTTCCCGGAGCTTATAGTTTCTAGTTATAGTTCATCAGCACAGAATAAGATTTCATACCAACATTAGGAACAGGAGGAAGTGGAATACTTGCCAGTCTGCCAAAATACTGAACCAGTTCTCTCCATCTTATCCACCTGCCCAGGGAATGATCCCACCCATTAAAGACTGAGTCTTCACCAATCAATTAGATAATCTCCCACAGCTTTGCCCAGAGCTCTATGCCTTAGCTAAATAACTCTTCATAACATATCAAAGGCTCAGCCTTCATTGTCAATTTGGCATCTATAATTAACTGCCACAACCATTTAAATTGTTTATAATAGTCCATTATGTGATTACTCCATGCTTTATGTGATTCATTCTTTTGCCAGTGACTGTTTTCTATTTTTAAAAATATATTAACAGTGATGTTAAAAACAAACATTCGTGTATATGTGTGTGTGTGTGTGTGTGTGTGTGTGTGTGTGTGTGTGATCCTTGTGTGAGTGTGTGACTGCAGAGGTCAAGGGACAGCTTCCATGCCACACATCACCTTTCCACCTTATTTGAGACCAGGTCTCTTCCCTGCTGCTGTGTAAACCAGATTAGCTGGCCCCTGAGTTCTGGAGGGTCTCGGGATTCAGATGCTCATGGCTCTGTCCAGCTTTGACATGGGGTCTGGGATCTGATATCGGGTTGTTAGACTTTTATGACAAGTGCCTCACCTGCTCAGCCATTTTCCCACTGGAACCAGTGGGCATGTTTACCATTTGACTTTTGCACCAGCCCTTCTGTCGAATATCCTCCTTAAGAAATTGCTTTGTGTCTCCTCTAGTGAGAATCTAGCCATAAACCGTCCATTTATCCATAAGTAAAATCTGCCTTAAATAAGAGATGTTTTCTTTGCTCCTCTCCTGCCTTCTGCTTGCTACTGTCACCGTGACGAGGTTGCTGCCCACCAACTGCTGCTGATCATTCCTTTCATTACGTTTTTGTCCCTTGGGCATGCGGGTCCCTCCCATGTTGCCAGCAGTGATTCTCTTTCCTGTTTCCTGTGCTTTCTGCTGCTGTTTCACAAAGGCTCCTGAAAAGGCACAAAACAGATTTGTGAAAATTTTCTTATGCTATTTGCAGAAAATATTTCTCCAAACACATGCTTTTGTCTTGCACATGGCTTTGTCAGATTTGGATGTCAGAAGAATGGGTTCCTGGGTAAAGGAAAAGACACCCATATGTGTACAGAGGAAGGAGACCGTGGGGCCTAGGTTGCACCGGGGCTGTGAAGGGAAGTCTTCAGATCTGATCAGCAAAAGGAGAGGTTACACTGGCTTGAAAAATACACTGTGTGTGTGTGGGGGGGTGGTCTGGAAAACAGGTTTTTTGTTTTTTTTTTTTTTGAGACAGAGTCTTATATAGATCAGGCTGGTTGTAAACTCTCTATGTAGCTAAGGATGACCTTTAACTTTTGATCTTCCTCCCTTTTTGGCAATAAAGGTGTGAGACACCATGGTTCACGCAGTGCCGGGGATCAAACCTAGGGCCTCGTGCATGCTCGGCAAGCACACTAGATGGGTGCTTGTGGGGTATCATTACAGAGGGCTTAGATGTGGCCACAGGGGTGAGACTTGGTCTAAATCCAGGGCCATCGACAAACTTGGGTCTTGATCAGGCTCCTAGGCTAAGTGAGTGTTCTGTTTACCAGCTGCAAAGTTAACAGAGCACGGGGGAAGGGTAAAGAAATGGAAAGACTTGAAGAGACTCAAAGAGATTCGGAGGGAGCAAGTGGGGAGGGGAACTGGGCAAAGGAGCTGGAGTCATCCCCCAGGAAGCATCAAGGACCCACTGGAGGGTGGCTCCCCTGTAACCACGTTGGTGGCTTCTGACCCTGCAGGGGGGCGCACAGGCCCTGGGAAATCCTGGCAGCCTTTCCAAACGGCTACAGAGCGATTGTGGAGTGTCTGCTGAAGAGGCTAAATCTACAACAGGACCAGGACCCCTGTGATGAAAAAAAGATCTCCCCGCTAATTGTATGGAGGGGCAGACAGAGGGGCTGGGGGGGGGGCTGAGAAGGGAGCTTGCTGGGGGCCCTGCCGGGCTAGTTTGAGGTGGGAGGACCTTCACCACTCAGGAGACCACGCTTGGTTGCACATGCTAATGACAGAGGCTCAGGGGTGGGATGGTGGGAGGGTTTCCAGCCAATTGCTTTGTCTGGAACAGAAGAATCGGACTTTAGCTCCCAGAGGGTACCGTGGTGCAAAACCTATAAATATACTCCAGCCTCTGCTGAACTCTCAAGGATGTCGGAGACCAAGGCAGCTGTACAGTTAAAGGACTCCTTGAAACAATGCTATTGTAGAAACAGCTTGAGGGAAGGGACTGGGAGTGACAATAGGTGTGACACCCCCACTCTCCCCCTCTTTGCTCCAGGCCACCAGAGCCATCCAGGAGCTGCTGCTGGTGCCCAGCCAGCGGCTGGAGATGCAGACCTTCTTCGCTTCGCTGTTCATCACGCTGCTGTTCCGGGTGTCCTTCCTGGTGATTGAAGGGAGCCCAGAAACCCAGGACCAGCCGCATGGAATCGAAAGGATGGACCCTGTAAGGTACCTTGGGCGCTGGGTCTGTGTGCCAGTGACTGTGCTCCGGGCATCGCCTCTTGCCATCCCCGCTGACTTAGCCCCTTTCGTGCCCTTTTGTACTTGGTGTGTTACTACACAGCACCTTGGGAAGAGTTCCTGGACTTTCTCGGAAAGATTCTCTCTGAAATCTGACTCACCAGGTGGCTATAATTTCTTTTCTAAAGCAGACTGGGTCCAGAAACATGGGTCCCGTTCCCTCTCCGTCTGCAGGAGGCAGGTGTCACTTTGAGATGCACCCCATTTGCCACTGGGGGCCTTGTTGCTTCATGTGTGAAATTCATTGTCAAATGTGGCCTCGAGATTGTGATTGACAGGGAGAGGGGAGTCCCGCCTGTGGCCTGGAGCGTGAGGACACCTGCAGAGATGATTCCCCCACCTGTCTCCTGCTATGTCCCCAGTTCTACTGTGGACGCCATGAAGACCTTGCTGCGCAGCTCGGGATATCTGGACCACGTGTCGTATGTTCAGACACTCAGGGGCTGGGAGTTGCTCGTCAACCCCCAAACGCATTATGATGGAGTCAGTCTGCTGGCCAGGTGAGCCGTGCCTGGCTCCTGATTAGAGGACCCCTCATGCTTTTGGTCCTCTCCAATAGCCTGGGCTTTGCTCTGAGCATCCTGCTGTCATGGCAGGTCCCTGGTGGACAAGAATTGCTGGCATAACCGCCCTGTCTTCAGCCTTCTCATCAAGAATCTTCAGGACCTGGAGTGTACCAGTCACTTTACAGCCTTGGTGTTCCTGACAGAGGTGACTGATGCTGGGGCTTGGGGTGGGGCGATGGGGACAGCCCCCTGGGAAGCAGCCACACTCAGGGGACTCCTCCAGAAGCCAGGAAGAAGAGGAGTGTCAGGGATACTGCCTCTGTCCATGGAAGGGACAACTCTCCTTTTTACCACCAAAGCTCCGAAAGCAACACCCCTGACACACTCTATAATTCATCATCTCACAGGGAGAATGGTAGAAAACATAGAAATGTATATAAAACTTATAAAATCATGGATCATCACAATACCCAGAGAAACTACTTTAAAGTCTTTGCCTCTGTGCTTGGGTGTGTGTGTATGTGTGTGTGCGTGCTTGCGTGCGTGTGTGTGTGTGTGTGTGTGTGTGTGTGTGTGAGAGAGAGAGAGAGAGATGGTTAAGGTAATTTTGTATTAATATTCAACATCCTGCTTTTCTCAAATTTCCTCATACATTGTCGTATTTTGTCTTTTAATTGTTATTACTTTTTGGTTAGCATAAAAGAAATGAGTTTCATTGTGACTTCTTCCTATGATATGTCATCATGCTTTGCTCTTGTTTGTCCTGCCCACTGCCTTCCCTGTTTCCTTTTCCCCTCTTCTCCTGGTCCATTCACTATATGGTCTTTGTAAAATTTTAATGATAATAGAATATTTTATCATGAAGATATAATCGTTAGGACATTCTGCTTCTAATTTTGCACAAGTATAAATAATAGCGTGGTGAATATCTCTGTGCAAAAGGCCTTGCCCATATTCTAGATTAGTGCCTTAAATATTGACTCTAATAAGAAGAAATATGTGTTCAAAAAGTGTAAGTGGCTTTTAAAAATAGTTATTTAAAATTATTTTTAATATTTATTTTATTAGAGAGAGAAGGTACACAAGTATGCCACAGAAGTCAGAGGATAACTTTCAGAGGTTGGGCCTCTCCTACCTGCGGACTTCTAGGGACTGAACTCAGGCTACCAGGTTTGCAAGCAGACACTTTACCCCATAAGCTCTCTTCTGTTTTGTCGCAGAAGAGGAATCTTACTTCCATCAACAGTTGTTGGAAGTTCCCAAGCAGGGCTTAGGAAAGTTTTTGAGTTTCTGCCTTACCACATCTTTAAAGAAGCTTTGAAAATTCAAGCGATCTGATGTTTGGGGAAAAAAAAATATAGGAAGAAGATTACATTTGAATACTGATAGAAGATAAAACAATAGAAACTCGAGGGTACAAACATTGTCCTTGGAGATCACCACATTCCTTATGGGACTGCAGCACACTGACAACTTTGTTACCAGAATCCCAGGGCAGAGGGAGGCCTGACTTTGGGGGAACCCAACAGACTGGACACAGCCACTCCCCACCCCATTTGGAAAAAAAAAAACAAACAGAAAAAGTCAAGGCAAAGTGGGAAAATTATTCAATATAGCCATATGGGAAAGGATCAGGGGGCAGGATCCTCAGCCCTATCTTTGAGGAGCTAATAAGAGCTTTGGTGTCAGTAAGGAGAACTGTAGGGGAATGGCAAGAGGGGGAGCTGGAATAGAGACACGGTGGTCTGGTTGGTCATTTTCATCAGTGGCCACGCCCAGCCTGAGCAGGATAAGCGTTGTTATTGTCTGGGGAGTCCTGGGCTTTCCACTCTCAGATAGAGCTGTGTCCATCAGCTCTGTTATTCTTGGAATTCCGTGTGACCACAGGAAATACTCAGAGGAAAGGACAAGTCAGAAAGGCAAGGTGGAGTTAGTTTCTTCAGGTGCAGAGCGACTCTGGGAGGTTGCTTTGATGGTCTGGTACACAGGATGTTATAAAAAGTTGGCAGCTGACAGTCTGCGATGATGTCCCTGTGAAACTTGAACAGCCTCTTGGTTACTCTTGTCTTGGTACTGCAGCCTGGACAGGGAGCACTATCAAGTTTTAGAAAAATACTCCTTAAGCAACTGCCAGTCTGCATGCAGAATTGTGCAGGTTAAGGTAGGTAGCAAAGGAGACAGGTATGAAAGGCAAGGCAGATAACCCAGATTTTATCCTGCTTTTTCATTTCCCATTAAGCACTTGCAGGCCCAGGTGAAGAAGTCAGTACTTTTAGCAAAACCAGCCTCTGAGTCCCTGTCGTATCTCAGTGGAAGGGTCTGCTGTGATGCTTGCCTGTGCATACTGCCGAGGTGCAGTGAGAACTGCGTTCATTTGAGGATGTGTGTCAGGTTAGCAGACACTCCCTAAGGATGTGGGGGTGAGGGTGTGTTGGATGCGGAACCCCGATGAGAGGGGATGTGTTAGTGCAGGGAGTCTCTAACACTGGTGTGGTCAGATCACTGAGGGAGATGTCCGACCTCTCTGAAAGACCTGGACTCAGAAGGTCTGGGGTGAAGTGCAGAAATCCTCGTTTCCCACAAATGCTTCAGTGGTTGTTGTGATACAAGCAGTGCTCAGGTCCTGCTTGAGAAGCAGAAAAGCAGTTTTGAACCCTGCCTGCACATCATAATCTTCTGGGGCATTTTTAAAAATGCTAATTCTGGGCCTAAGACAGCTCAGTCAGTAAAGTCTCTTGCACGCAAACCTGGGAGCCTGAGTATGAGGCCCACATGAGGCCACATGGTGGAAGGAGGGAATCACCTTCCGAAAATTGTCCTCTGACCACAGAGAGCCAGGGTGCGCACTTGCGCATGTGCACTCTGTCTTTCTCTTCCTCTATCTCTAAAATAAAATAAAATGATAAAATAAAATAAATGCTAATTATCAATCACATACTATCCTTTTCTCCTGCTGGATACCTAGTGATTCTGAATTGCTCTGGGTGGATCCAGCTCTGGTTGGCTTTCAGCTCCTAAGTTTACAGCTCTGTTCTGGAAAGAGCTAAAACAGATGACCACTCTAGAAGTTCCCTCAAATGCCACCCTTATTAGATTTCAGCCTCGGGCAGGCCTGATCATGTTTGGGATAAGGCCCCAGGGAGAGACGAGCATGAAATCCACTCTCAGCAACTGCTGAGAACTAGCAGACTTTAAAGTGAGAACAAGTAGGGTTTGGGTGCTGCCTAGGAAAGTGGGCCACTATCTACAGGGGAGAAGATGCAGCTATGAATATTCCAGAACATTTTACAGCCCCTACCATCCTGGCTTCCTGTCTTGATGTCTCCACCCACTTGCTCAGTGGTCACAGGATAAGAAATAGCCTAGGCACTTCAGTTTACATTTTGTGGAGGACAAAGCTGAGGCAGGGAGACTTTAAGAAACTTGCCCTGCTAGTGAGTAAATTAGAGAAGACCTGCCTGTGGCTGATTCAACATAGGTAAAAGTCTCGGAACATTTCTTTGCTAGAAGAACCACACAATAACATAGAAACAGACACATTCATACATGCCTGAGCACATGCGCAGGAGCAAACAGGTGCATTTGAAATATATCTGATTAGTTTTTGTCTTTCTAAATTTGATTTCAAATGATTTGTGTGCACACATAATTTTACACAAATATGAAAATGAAAATCACACACACTATATTCTTTCTTTTAATTGCCCTTCCTTCTTTTCTTCCTTCCTTCCTTCCTTCCTTCCTTCTTTCCTTCCTTCCTTCCTTCCTTCCTTCCTCCTTCCTTCCTCCTTCCTTCCTCCTTCCTTCCTCCCCTCCTCTTCCTTCCTCCTTCCTCCCTCCCTCCCTTCCTCCCTCCCTCTTTCTTTCTTTCTTTCTTTCTTTCTTTCTTTCTTTCTTTCTTTCTTTCTTCTTTCTTCCTTCCTTCCTTCCTTCCTTCCTTCTTTCCTTCTTCCCCTCCTTTCCCCCTCCCCTCTGCTCTTCCCCTCCCCTTCCTCCTCTCCTCTCCTCCTCTCTCTTCCCCTTCTTTCTTTCTTTCCTTCCTTTCCTTCCTTCCTTCCTTCTTTCCTTCTTTCCTTCCTTCCTTCTTTCCTTTCTCCCCTCCTCTCCCCCTCCCCTCTGCTCTTCCCCTCCCCTTCCTCCTCTCCTCTCCTCCCCTCTCTTCCCTTCCCCTCTCCTCTCTTCTTCTTCTCCCCTCACATTGCCTGAGGACACACTCCCACTCTTTCATTCCAGGTATTTCACATATAGGCAAATATGTGTCCTTCTACAGACAGACAGACAGACACAGATACACACACATACACACACACACACACACACACACACACACACACACACACACACACACAAGCATAAACATGGTATATGAGTTTGTTCTCAGAAGTAACAATTAGCACTTATGCCAGCAAGGTGAGCCCTTCCAACCTCTTTCAACACAGCACTTGTTAGATGTCTGTGGTCCCTGTGGGTGTAAAGGGTAATCTCGTTGTTGCTCTAGCTCATAGCTCCATGGCACCTTTGGGTCTTAAGCACACAGGGTCTCCCTATGTGGCCCACAACTCACAATCCTCCTGCCTCAGCCTCCTGAGTGTTACTAGACTAGCTGGGTCTGTGCCTCAGTTTGCCTACCTGCTTTCATTAAATTCATAAGAATTCAAGTCTACAGTGAAAGCAGGAAAAGGAATTTATTCGATGTGGCCATATTGGAAACAGGCTGTTATTTTGGTTCAATTGTTTCTTCTCAGAGGTCTGAGCACAGGGTAATGTTTACATAGAAAGCAGAAGAAAGCAGGCAATACACATAATTAAACTGCTGTGGGTACTGTCCTGCAAGGTGCCCCGACATGTCAGAGTTGTGAGAAATCTCTTTAGGAGATGGCTCTGTTGGCTGGAGCCAGCTCCTTCCTTCCTTCCTTCCTGCTCCCAGTGTGCAGGAGTTTCCATCTTTAGGATCCATTCTGCTCCCAGTGTGAGATTCCTGCAGGAGTTTCCATCTTCAGGATCCCTTCTTTGCATAGTCCTCACAGCCAGAGTGGAGGGGTATTTCTGTGCTGTCAGTCACAGAAGCGTTGTAGAGATTGCTGATGTGTGCTGTCCTGGCTCTGCATGGACTTCTGGGCTCTTGATGTGCCCTCCTCTGAATTCCTTCCCACCTCCTTGCCCTTGTTCCGTCGACTCATTTGTTCTTGCTTTCTTGTCTTCACGGCTTCTTTAACTCCTGATGTTCTCTTCCCCTCCTTGGTGTCTTCCCATCAGGACGCTTTCCACAGAGCGCACACTGGCCGTACCTCACACAGGAGCGTGTTCCATGTGCCAACTGGCACATTCAGGTTCGGGTATTGACATAGGCGGATGGAGCCAGCTCGCTCGGGTGTGCTGTGGTGTCCGCACCCATGCTTATTCCTAAGCAAGTATGCCAGTGAGATGCAGATGTCAGCTTGACAACTGAAAGCTAAGTCATCAGGCATATCTGTGAAGAATTATTTATTTAAGGAAGATCCTAAGCAAGCCTGTGGAAGATTATCTAATTGCTGTGGGAGGACCCAGCCCATGGTGGGCGAGACCATTCCTTGGGAGGTAGATAAAATAGACACAGCTACTTCAGGACTTTGCCATACTTTGACCTATTGACATTCGGGCCTTTGGATGAGGAAGTTTCTCTCTCTCAGCTCTCTGTGGATATGGTGTGTCAGTTTCCTCTGTTCCTGATGGTAGTATGAACTCTTCTGCCAAGTTGGACTATAAAATGTAGTCAGAATAGTAAAATGAAATAAATCCCTTGTTCCCCTAAATTTTTAGTCCTGTATTTATCAGAAAAATGAAGAGAAACTGAAAGTATTCTCAACTGTAGCTGCATATTTAAATTTCTGGGAGAAATTGCAGAGAAATAATACTAATGACTATGCTACAACTCAGATTTTGGGGAGTATTGTGGGGCTCAAGAAGCAGTATTTCTAGGGGTTTTCCAGGTGACTGTAATATGCACCGGGAACTGATAGCTTTAGAGTCAGTATTGCTAGTGTGGCGTTACTAGCACAACCCAAGCTCCCCAGAGCTAGGGAATAAAGTGACAGTTACCTTAGAACGACATATACCTCTCTTCTGCTGTCTTTTAAAGAGCATCATTTTAAATGACTATCTTTGACTTCTGTCTTTTTCACTGATTTGAGGCATTCCCCATTGTGATGAATTAGTATTAATTATCAACCTGACCTGGGAACAAGTCTCTGGGGACATCTGAGAGGAAGTCTGTAGTTTAAAGCAGCTTCTGAGCACACCTACGAGAGACCTTCTTGATTGTTTTCATCGTGGTGGAAAGACAGTGCCCATGGCAGGAGGCTCCACTCTTCGGACATAGGATTTAGAACTGGGTAAAAATAAGAATCCAGCACTAGGAGCTCAAGTTCCTGCTGCTGTAACTTCCTTGCAGTGAAAACTGTAACCAATTAAACTCCCTTTCCTGTAAGTCAAGTATTTGGTTACAGTGAATGAATAATGAAGATAAAATATTCATAATTGGCTTTCTCTATTCCCACCAGTCCTAGCCCAGCCCAGACCCCACACCCTTCTCTGTGCCTAGAGACATTTCCAAAGACTACATGCTGGTCTTTCTTGCTGGGACTTCTCATCAGTCCCAACATACTTCCCAAGCCCACTGTTTTTAAAACACATCTTTATCTGTTCTTTGACAATATCATATGTGTACACAATACATCTCGATTATATGTGCTCTTACTCTCCCTTACTCTAACATATCCTTCCCCCACCTTCATGTCCTCTTTATTTATTCACTTAAAAAATAATCCACTGTGTTCTATCAGTTCCGTCTATGTGCATGGGCATGGTAATGCCCCCTGGAACACAGACAACCGGTAGCCATAATCACAAAGAAAAATGACTCCTTTCTCCAAAAACCATCAGCTGTCCCTAGTTCCTCAGTTGGGGTGAGACCTGCTGAGCCCCTCTGACTTCCTCTTGGAATGCTGACGGGTGCATCTTGAGCAGATAACCACAGCAGTTGTGTGCTCACGTGGGCAACAGCCTTGCCAGGTGCAGAACCCACATTTCACCACACTTTTCCCCATTCTTTGGCTCTTACATTCTTTTCATCCCCATCTTCTGCGATGTTACCTGAGCCTGAAGGGGTTGGGATTGATAAAGATGTCTTATCTATGGCTGAGAAATCTGACCACTTGTATTTTTACATTAACTATCATTCATTTGCAGACAGACGCTTCCCTGACCAAGGTTGAAAGCTCTATAGACATACATATTCAGAGGGTGGTTTGACAAGTCTGTTTACCAAAACAAGAGTTACAGCTTCCCACCAGGCATATGAACTCCCCAATCAGAAGGCAGTTAGTTATCCTAATAATATTCATGCCACAATTGTGCCAGTGGGCACATCTTGCCTGGCAGGTCAGTGTCGTAGCTTGTACCGTCTGGTGCTGGGTAAGACAACTGATGTCTTTTCTCCCCTAGCAGCCCGGGAGGCACCTTGTGGCTATGTGAAAGCCAGCAGGGAGGAAGTTTCCTGGTCAGTTTCCAGCTTGATTTCTTTATGTCCCGAAACCAAAGTCTGTGGTATTTTTAGGAGTGGGGTCTTAACACCTGGCTGTGGAGCCAGGCCACTGTGTCGCACTAGTGGGTTAGCATCCTCATGGGTGGCACTCGTCCCTACCTTTTGTCTTTGCTCTCCTACCCTCTCTCGCATGCTGGCGCTCCTCTTCATGAATCCCTTCCTGGCTTCTTTGTTCATTGTCCTATGGAGTTGTTTGTCTTGTGTGCAGACTGAGATTCCCTCACTGAAGTGCTCTTTATTCTTCAGTTCTTATTCTCAACTTAAGTCCTACCTACTTTGTAAACTTCCTAGATTGATCATTTATGCATTTTAATTTTTTAAAATTTATTTTTTATTTTTATTATCATTACTGTCTATGTGCTTGTGTCGAATGTGTTTGTGTGTATGTGTGTGTGTCTGTGTGAATGAGTATACATGCGTCATGGAGTGCATGTAGAGATCAAATGACAACTTTGTCAAGTCAGCTCTCTCCTTCCATATTTATGTGGATTCCAGAGATTGAACTCAGGTCACCAGATTACCTTGCTGGTTCCAATTTTTAATGATCTCTCTCTCTCTCTCTCTCTGTGTATACATGTGTTTTTTGCCTGTGCGTGCTGTGATGTGGGTGGGTGTACATGTGTGTGGGTGGGTGTACAAGACTGAACTTTAGTGTGCGTGCTCCTGAGGAGGCCCAAGAGTGACATCAGGAATCAAATAGGATCGGGCTACATCTTATTGCTCTGCTGTGAAATTTCCCAGCCTCTGTCTTCCAGGGTTGGAATTATAAACAACCACGATATCTGCCCAGCATTTTTACATGGGATCTCATCTGAACTTACGTTCTTTTGCTTGCAAGGCAAAAGGTATAACTACTGAGCAATCTCTTAAGCAAACCCTTAATGATTTCAGTTCTAGTTACTCTTAATTTGTGGCACATTGTTCTTTTCTTGAAATGTTTTTTAAATCCTTCATTTTCAGTCAAAACATTAGGACCTTTGATGGATGACTGTATTTCTTACTCTTGTCTTTTGTTATCCTCCTTTTCAAAGATGCCGATGAAAAGCTTGCAGCATGAAATGTTAGGATCTGAATTTATCCTTCAATTTCCCCTTTTAAAAAAACTTTAGTGTGTGTGTGTGTGTGTGTGTGTGTGTGTGTGTGTGTGTGTGTGAGAGAGAGAGAGAGAGAGAGAGAGAGAGAGAGAGAGAGAGAGAGAGAGCTGGCACTGTATATTCTTGTGGAGGCCCAAGGGTGACTTTGGGAATCTTCCTGGATTGTTTCTACTTCCTTTTTGCTTGGCTCTGGATTTCCCAGGCTCTGCCCACCAGGGCACAGAAGAACAGTCGCCACCACTTTCTACCTGGAGTTTTTACGTGGGACTTGCAATCTGAACTCAGGACCTTCTGCTTTTATGGCAGAGTCTTAACCTCAGAGCCATCTCTCCAGCCCCACTTTATACTTCTTTACACTTCAGCCTCTCTACCAATTTGTCCAAGGTTTTAAAAACATTTCTTACTCATGAATAGGAATCTAGATTCAACATTATTTTCTCTTTACTGCCCTTCAGTCTTTCTTGGTTTCCTCTTGCCAGATGCTCAAGTGTCCAGATGTGGCCAACATCATGAATGACATCACCACCAACATTCTGGCAAACTGGTTCAAATGCGAAGAGCCAGCCACAGTGAAGCAACTGCTAAAAATGACAGAGGTCTTCACCCAGCACATCAACTTGGTAAAATGTAGTGGGGGTTAAGGGTGTGTCATCTGGGGAAGGAACAGGATGGACGTGAGGGTCTGGTGCAGCTGGAATTGGAGTGCAAATCCTCACGAGGCCAGACCTTAAAGCTCAGGATCAGGGCTTGAGTCATTCATGCTTCCTCCTTCCAGAAAAACCCGAGGAAGTTGCTGTTCCATAGGTCATTTCAAAGGACAAGCCCAGCCTATCTCAGCTATAAATATAGCAATGCCCGGCAGGTCTCTGGAGATCGGCATTGCCGTCAGGGGTGAGGGAAGCAATGAGGAGGGGCGCTTACAGTGTAGTGAATGGAGGGCCTCTTCAGTCTTCTCCCCTGCCCGCGGAGAGCTGAAGTTCTTAGCCTCCTAGGGCAGCCTCCTCTGACCACCACCTGTTGCCTGAACCACCCCTCATTGCAGAGGGAAAAGCGTAAGGGCTTGTGTCCACCGTCTCTCTGGGAGGTGCCACTGACCTGAAATGAGAATGGCCTTGGCGAGTCTCCTGAGTGTTTCTGAGCAGTTTCACCCCCTAGGTGAGGCGGCTGCACATTCTGCAGCCTTATGTGCTGAGCGGCTGCTACTCGTCCAGGAGCGACGTGGTGATGGAGACCTTCCTCACGCTCCAGCGCATCCTCAAAGACCTCACCTGGAAGCACTCCTCTTCCTTCATCATCCAGCTCACCTTCACGTTGGAGCCCTTCTTTGAGGAGGTGAAACCTCCAAGAGGTTGAGGGGTCGCTCTCTCCTCTGAGTGGCTGGGAAAGGATAAAGATGGGCAGAGTATTTTAAAATGCCTTTCCTTTTGAACCCAACGCAATTCTTGGTTGTTTCTGGCCTCTCATTTCATAGTGGCCAAGGCAGTGAAATGTGAGGACCTGACTACCTAGGAGAACTGTGCTGTCGAACGGTCAGCACAGATGTGGGAGGAGCGCGGAGGCATGCGGTTGATAGGGGCAGGGCTTGGGCGTCCTTCTGACCGTGGGGACCGGTGGACAGCTGAAGTGTCTTGCTGTGTGTGTGTCTTCTCATTCAGGAATCAGAGCAGTTGCGCTTGATAGCTTTCCAGATCTATGAAAAACTCCTGGCCAAAATCACAAGGAGGATGCTTGTCTTTCCCTTGCGGCACCAGATCCTCAACTTGGTCGTTCTCTTTGTGTTACACCTGAAGGATGTGAACGACGAGGTGGAGGAGGTGAGAAGCCAGGCCTTGGAGCCTGTCGTTTGATTAGTTCTCGTGGGAGGTCAGTGCTTAGCACAGCAAGCCCCTGGGTGTGGACTGTGGGAGGATCATGTGACACGGAGGGGGCCCGATACTCTGACCTTGGGGAGGCTCAGTCAGTAAAGAAGACAGGCTGCTAGGTCACAATTTTCTCTAGATCTGGATCGACCTGGTTGGCTACCAACTCTAGTGAAAGAGTGTGGGTGTGCAAACTCAGAGACAGGAAGTCCCACGGACTGAAGCCAGCCTCTTCTGTGCCGCCCTGACTTGGACTTTGTGGACTCCTTCCATGATGCTTCCTGTCCCTGCCTTAGCACTGAGTGGAGATGGGGTTCCTTAGGTGGGGGAGCTCCAGCTGGAAATGATATGCTGGGCAGAGCAGAGAGGCCTGGACTGTGACAGCATAGAATGCAGCTAGATGACTTGGAAACTGCTGGCCCAGATTGTAATGGGACGAACTCCTGTGCCCAAGAGGCTACTTCCTCACCACCAAGGCATCTTAGGCGCATCTGAGGATGCTGCTGAACAAGCACTGGAAAGGGGACTTTATCTTTCTGAGACAGGCCCCTCCCAACAAGCTCAGTGCTGAGGAGTCCACCTTGAGGCAGAATAGGGACCACGTAGTCAGGGTACTAAGACTTGAGGGTGGTGAATGCCTGTAATCCCAGAGCTCAGAGCTGAGGCAGGAAGGTCCTGCCTGGGCGGCAGAGCAGGATCTTATTTCAAGGGGGAAAGGAGGCTTTGGGGAAATCTGTTTGCGAGAGGCCGCATGAAGGCCATGGCGGCAAAGGCCGTGATGTGGATATTCATGTGGCCCTAGGCCTCAGTATAATATCACAGCAACTGAAGAAACTCACCAGAACTGTCGCTTTGAGGTCTTCATGGGAAGAAGAAGTTGTCAGTAGAGCCAGATCCTAGGCAGGCCTCGCCCGTCTCCTAAGCCGGAGTCCCTGCTGGTTCCGAGTCTCCATCCTACTAAGGCCCAGTGGGCTGCCATCTGTCTTCCTTCTGGGTCCTTCTACATCTCTCCCTGGCCTCACTTCCTTGACCCTTCATGCCGAGACTCTTGTTTCCCCAGGCCTGCCGGTTTATTCTCTGCAGCACAGCCTTCCTCCTTGGCTGGTCTAGGCTCAGAACTGTCTTTGCCAACGGCGATGTAGTCACCATCCTCTGGGCTCTGGTAAGCGAGCAGCTGATTCACCCTTCTGCGCTGTGCAAAAGGGGTGGCCATTGCAGTCATCTGAGCGCTTCTCCTGCAGCTGGGGGCTAGTAGCCATAGCAACGGTGATTCAACAGGGGACGAGTCCCTGGGTGTCTACTTTGTGCTGGACACCTAGTAGGGTTCCTATCTAAACTAGGGAGCTGAACACATAAATCGGTAAATTTGACGTACTTTTGTAAGGGGTGAAGGAGAAAAATTTCTTTTCTAATGGAAAGGTGGGGGTACTCTGCCCAGTTTGGGTGAAGAAGAAAGGCATCCTGTCAGAGAAACCATCTTTACGGAGGCAGGCAGTTAGGGTAATGCTTAGGTAGAGAGGTGGAGGGGAGGGCTGGGAGCAAGAGAACGGAGACAAGCACCCGCTGCGTCATTTTTGCGACTCCTGTGGCTTAACCAGTCTAGGAAGACTTTGTGGAGGAAACAAGATTTGAGGAGCTGAGGAACAAGGGGGTGGATTTGTAGAAGGTTCTGATTCTTGCGGTCGGGATTATTTTGGTTAAGTCTATTAGACTGCCTCAGAGGCACGGGGCCGTCAGTGCTGCCATTCAACACCTCTTCTTACAGCTGAGGCAGGAGAGCAGCAAAGCACTCTGGTTTCTGAAGCAGTCTGTGATTCTCTTCAAGAGCCCGCAGGGTCCCGTCCGCCAGGCAGCTGTGTGGTTTACAGGTATGGCCTTCCATCTTTCTGGGAGCTCTTGTCTCCTTGATGTGGGGTCCTTCAAATAGACTGGAGGCCTGGCATATGAGGAGAGGATCACAGGACCAGCGGTAATTACAGAGTCCTTCGTGCCTATGCTGATTGTCTCCACTGGCTCCCCTTCCACGTGGCAGAGCTCCGGAAGGGTGGAGCATCAGGGCTGTGGGTGGTACCCAGGGGAGGAAGTTCAGAGGTGGACCCAGACTCTTGTTACCCCAGGAGCAAGCATGCTTGAAGGAAAGGAGCAATCTGCCCCTTTATCTGGCCCGCTTTGCTTAGAACCTTTCACAGATACAAGGGGAAGCAGTTTCAACTGTGTGGCACAAGTCCAGCACTGAGGCTGGTGACTAAGGGTAGGAAAGACAGACAAGGGGGAGAAATGGTGATAGGGAAGGGGCACAGGAGTGCTTGCAACTGGGGTTCAGTGGTCCTCTGTGGGGTCACTGAGGCACTTGTGTCCCCCTCTAGGCCAGATCATCCAGTCCCTTGACTTGGTAGAGAGGGAGGAAATCGAGGAGGCATATGCAGGTAAGTGGCTACCCCATCAAAGACCTGCGTCTTGTAGGGGTACCAGTGTCAGAGGGGAGACTTTGCAATGAGGGCAAAGGGCTCACCAAGATTGTATGATTCAAGAAAGGAGAAAAGATTCATTTCCAAGACATCTTGGTTTTAGGGTGTTGGTTATAGTCTCTCTGTCTCTCCCCACTCGCTCATCCTCACTATTAATGGTCCCTAGACCATTAGGATGGTTCCTGGAATTCTTCTTTGTGAGGGAACCCCAGTTCCTCCAGCTCCTCCCCTCAGGAGTCCATAACAGTTGGCTACAGTCTGGAGTCTGCTCCTGAGACATGGTCTCTGCGTGCTTTGCCTGTCCCTCTGTCTCGCCTCTTCTCTACACTACGTCCCTGATGTGGTGACTCTGGGTGTGACTGTCTGGACTGCAGTGCTTCTGGACGTCAGAGGACTTCACTTGGTGCTATTGCATGGGAGGAGGAGGACAGTAATGGAGAGGGGAAAATAAGGGGCAGGTTTGGGGTCTTGCATATAACTGATCAGTGTGGCCTTCTAGAAGAAACCTTTACTCGTAATGATGGAAGCTGCCAGTCTCCTCCCCACCTCACTCTTCCTTCCCACGAGAACTGCTGTCTCACCCCACCTAGCAAGTCTTTCTCTGTTCAGAACACCATCCCCAGCTGTGTCTGTTACAGCCCTAAGACGCTTGCAGAGAGACCCTGACCCTTCGGTTAGCTGCCTCACCATCCAGACCTTCTACATCCTAGAAGCCAAGGAGAAGGTGCTACTGGCCAAGACCCCCTCCTCCTGGTCCTGTCTCTGCGTGAGGAGGCGCCAGCGGAGACACTTCTGAGCCTGTATGCAGGGTGTCAGGAGGAAGCTTGGCGTGGAGACATGCTCCTGGAGAACTTGCCAAATAAAAGGAGAAAGCACACGCTCCTGCAGGAGTGAGGCTGTCAGTTCTTGGCTACATGGAGCCATCTGTCGTGAGCTGCCTTGTCCGTGGCCAGCATGTGGGGCCTGGGCCTCTCCCGCTCTGCTGCCTTGCGCTGGACTCCCATCCAGCGTGAGAGCTTAGGAAACACTTTTCACTGAACCAACTTGAACTGGACAGGAGTAGTGGGCATTGGGACGCATGAGGTATACAGAATCCATTTGTGCCAAGTGGGTTTTATTTATTTTATTAACTGTTTATTTTATCTCCCCCTTCTCTCTGCGTATGTGTACACATGTATACATGTGGAGATCAGAGGACGACTTTTGGGAGTCGGTTCTCTTCCTTCCACTTTGTGGAACTCAGTCTGTCAATTTTGGTGGCACGCTCCTTTACCAAACTGAATCTGCTTGCTAACTCTAGTTTTTCTGTTTGTTTGCTTTAGATATAGGGTCTTGCTATGTAGTTCAGGCTGGTCTCAAACTATGAGTTCTCTCTCAATCTTTCGCTCTCTCCTTTCTTTGTTTTCCTTCTTTTTCTTTCTTTGTTTTCTCTCTTTTCTTTTTTCTCTTTTTTTTTTTTGATCAGCATCTTCCTATTATGACTTCCACATACATATACACAGAGACATCTAAACACACTCAGAGGAGAGAGAGAGAGAGAGAGAGAATATGACTGGTTTGAGTTTGCTATACATCCGGGCAGTGTCCTTACAGGTAAGTAAGAGTGCAAGTAAAGAGTTCAGTTGGTGTAGGAAAGTAAAGTGTGTGCATGTGTGCATGTGTGTGTGTGTGAACTCAAACAATGTCAAAGTTCATAGAGTATGTACCCAAGGCAGCAGGGACAGGATTACTCTATAAAAGCAACTCCCTACACAGCTGAAAGCCACAGCCCAACAGACAACACTCGGACCTGGACCCAGAAGTGTGGTCACTGTTCTTCCAATGAGCCACAAGTGTCCTTCCCCACCATGCTAGGGGAGCACTGCTCTCTCTGTGATCCTGTTGGGATCGATCTTACCAAGACAGACCTGAGTCCCTGAGGTGTTTTTGCATCCATGCGGAGACGTTTGCTACTCTTATACCCCCTTGGCTCCCTCCACCAGCGTTCTGTGATCTTCAATTACTTGGGCAAAGCTTGTAGAGCAATAAATAATTCAACATCTCCTCTCTTCAAATGAATAAAACAATATGAAGCCAGGCAAAAACCAAAAAACTGAAAGACAGCCGTCCCCATGTCTCCTTGGGTAAGCATGCTCTGACTTGACTGGGGCTCCACCTCATGGGCTTGTGCCTTGCCATGCTCAGTCTGTTCCCTGCACCCCAGCCTTCAGGTGCACGAGGTGAGGTGCTCTGTCCTTGCTGGGCCTCCCTACACTCACGTGCCTGTCTTTCAGTATTCTCTCACGGCATCAAGCCTGGGCCCCTCAAATCACCTTTCGTAAACAGCCCTGAAGGCAGCGTTAAAGGCATTGCCAGAAGGCTCTCTCGCCCCCTAGGCCCGTTTTCTGGCTCCCTGTCAGTACCACCAGCTGCCACTAGGGGCCCTGTGAGCTGAACACTTTCACAAAGAGGGAAAGGCAAAAATAGCCCGTTCAGCAACACGTGTGTTCCTATCCTCTTCCTTGCCTTCGAAGGCAACTTTGCTTTGTGCAAACAAGGGGAAATGGTAGGTCTTACTAGCAACCCAAGAGCTTTTGAGCAGACGCTCTTCCAATGCTGTTCAGGTAATTCCATAAATCACTATTTTCACTGAAGTCAAAACCAAAGTGGATACACATAGGGCAATCGATTCTAGAACATCCTTCATCCAAGTATGATTTTGGCTAATTCTGTTGTTCCCTCTGAACCTCTTTCCTTTGTTTGTAAATTTAGAAGTTTATTTTAAAAAAGGCTATTTATTTATTTATGAGAAAGAGAGTGTATGCCAGTGCTCACACCACAGGGGCTATGTGGACATCACAAGACAACTTTCAGAAGTCATCGCGTGAGTTCCAGGGGTAGAAAGATCACCAGATTTGAGAGTAAATGCCTTTAGCACCATTCACTACTTCGCCCCCAAATTATCTTTTGAGATGCCACCCAGCTTAGTTAATGAGGTGCATCACATTCTGAGAAGGGGATTGGAGATAGCTCAGTTGGTAAAGTGCTTGCTGCACGAGCACAAGGACCTGGATTTGGTCCTCCAGACATAAAGAAGACGGGTGCAATGGTGTGCACTTGTCATTCCCGTGCTGGGGAGGGGGAGACAAGAGGGGTGTCAAATCGATGAGTCCCCAGTTCAAGGAGGTAGAGAGTAATTGAGAAGGTGTTTATTTCTGGTCCACACGCATGCATGTACACACACACACACACACACACACGCACACCACGAGGAGGGCAGTTTCCTGATTGTGGGAAGCTATCTGTGGCTTGGATCCTAAATGGGCGTTTTCTTGATACTTGTTTTCAAAGCAAGCACATATTATCCTTATGGTCTAAGGGAAAAACACGACACAATTAAAAATTAAAGAGCCTCTTGAACTCCCCATAGACTGACCTGAAATTGGACAAACTTATGCTGCCAACCCTCTGGAGGGCAAGGAGAGAAGCCGGCGCCATGAGGATTCTGCTGAAGTCCCCTCCCCTCAGCTTGGCTTCCAGATTCCTTCCCCCTGCTCAACCCAGCAGCAGTTGCCCGCACCCAGTTGTCACTTCCCTTCAGGTTCTGTCCGGTGGAATCAGTCCCTTCTTGAAATATGGGCCTTTGGAGAGTAAGGGTGGGGCAAGAGACCGGCACGGGGTGGGGCTCAGTTGGCCAGCCAAAAACAATGGTCTTCCAGAAGCCAACCTGCTCTCCAAGGGAGAGGCTCTGTGCTTGCCTGAGAGGCTGGGCTCCTAGGGTAGCTCTGCCCCCTGTGTCTCTTTCTGTGGCTAAGGGCCCCCCTGCCACTTGCCTTCCATCTGAGGACAAGAAGCTTCCTTTGGGACCCCTCGGCAACTCTCTCTGGCCGGATGTGGATTAGCAGGATTGGGGGACGCTCCTTTTCCATTTAGGAAATAGAGCAAAGAAAGACCCTCTGGCCTTTTTGGGGGTGACACAGAGGTCAGGAAGCAGAGCCTTGCAATGGCCTCAGCTGCTGTGAAGGTGCGACTCCACGGGGACCTGTGTCCAGAACAGGCCACACTCCAGATGCAAACGTGACAAAACAGAATGTAGTTCAGAGCTAGAAGAGCAGCTCAGCAGAGTACAAGCCCCGAGTTCCATCTCCAGGGCTGAGAATGGGAAAAAAAAAAAAAAGCAGGGACAGAGCTTTCTAAAGACTGAAAAGTACTTATCTAGTAATAATGATAACAATAATAAAAAATACGACCATTGCAGAGCTGGCTTTCCATATGAGCTTTTCATCTATATTTATATTCTGTCTTTTCTCCGTAAGTGGCAAAGGAGTGAAACATGTCCAGGAAGCACCATGCACGGCTAGTCCCAGGCCCTAGAGGAGGCACACAATACGTTAGTGAGGGGAAACAGAGGTCGTGGCGGGGCGGGGCTCTGTGCTTGTCAGTCGTGAACCTGGATGAGTCGCCTCCACCCACCACCATGCTGAGACTGTTTTCATTTCATTAAAGGAGTCTGGGAAGATCTAGTGAAAAATGTCCCAGAGAGTGTCAGGGGTCTAGCACGTGCTCAGCAGTGCTGATGTCCACTCTTCAGCAACTGTTTCTGCTCGAGTGGCCATATGGAGTCGGGAAGAGAATGTGACATCTCCTGGGAATTCAAACTCAGCCCAGGCAGTTCTCCCGTGGGACCCAATTCAAAAGGTCACTCCCATATACCCACCTATCTATCCCTCTCAACTACCTATCCCCAAAGAAGGGCCACCAGCCACGGGTCAGCAACCTTCCAGCTACACCTCCACGGACAGTGGGCATTTGGGCTTTATTTTTGACAAGTCCTTAGAACACACACACACCCAAACCCAGAACAGAAATGTACAGCATGAGGCTTAAATAACTTTCATACACTATGTACAGTCATCAGAAGAGGTACAAAACATATATACATCTTGTGCTACGGTGTCACGGAGAAGCGCAGGAGCCAAATGAGACCCCTCGATCTGAGCAGGGGCAAGGACTAGAAAATCGAGGGTGGACAGGGTACCAAGACTTCAGCAGTCTTTCTCTGACCCTCAGCAAACTCTACTTCCTACTTTCTGGCAAAGTCTTTGGGACATAGGTTTGAAGGACTGAATAGGGGCGGGTAGGCTTGGGAAGCTCTTCTGAGTGCTGGAGATAAAGCGACACGCAGGACATAGCAAAGGTGCCAAGAAATGGAACTTTCTCTGCATATTCTGCTCTTCCACTGAAGAGGGTAGCGAAGGTCTGGGAGGCAGGAGGAGAGGGCTGGGCTCAAGAAGGCCCGTGGGGGCACTGGCCACTGATCAGGAAGGGGCAGAGGGCGATGCCTAGCAAAGAAAGCAGCAAGCAGTTTCCTGTGAGAGATGATACAGGGACAGACGTCACAGGCTTGGGCCCCATGGCGGGAGGGATGTCACTGATGCTGCAGGG
The DNA here is from genome assembly GCA_023101885.1 of Typhlomys cinereus. Lineage (NCBI taxonomy): Eukaryota > Metazoa > Chordata > Mammalia > Rodentia > Platacanthomyidae > Typhlomys > Typhlomys cinereus. The sequence continues at coordinate 3,095,073 of JALPQD010000192.1, forward strand.
CGGGCCCTGCCCACACAAACATACCAGACATGGGCACGGTCCGAACAAGGGGAGTGTCTACACCCAGCCTAGACACCAGGGGAGGCCCCCAGGAGCCAGGAGAGGGAAGGGCAGAGACCTAATGTCCCAACTTCACAGTGGCTTCTTGCCTGTGCTTCTGTCGTAGCATGAGAGCGCCCCAGCAAGTCAGCAACTTCCTTATGTGGTTTTGTGCTTTAAATTGTTCTTTGCCAAAGCCACACAACCTCAGGTGGGCAGAGTCCCAAGTCTGCAGCTGGGGCAAGTGTGGGAGGCCGCTCTCAGATCCTCAGCTGTCCCTTCTAGATAGGCAGCTGGTGGCGGCACCCCAACCACCTCAAGGGCTGCCCAGCTTCTGCCTCTTTGCCTTCCTGCCCACCTTGGCCGTGTCCAGAGACTTCTCCAGGCACAGCCTTCCATAATTCTAGCTGCCGTGGAGGAATCAAGTCTCATTAGTAAAAGCAAATACTGAGTAGGTTAATACTTGAATGACATCCTAACCCAGGACTGTGGAGAGACAGCCCAAGGGTGTGGGGACAGAAGAAAGTCTCATACCCAGGTGGAAGCCAACCAGCTTCAGAAGCTGATTGGTGTGTGCTCAGCCCAAGAGATGGAAGCCTGGGTGTTAAGGGGTCTAGTGGGGGCCCCACAGCATACAGATGTGGTTGCACCTCAAGTTTTAGAATGGGTACAAGAAGCAGTACCATGAGTCTCAGAAGAACAAAAGGACAAGCTAGCTCCAGACAGGCATCCGTCCATGAAGCTGGGACACAGCCCACCTGGGAGCAGCCGACTGGGCCCAGGTCTGCCCTGCCATTGTGCTAAAAAATCACAACCAGTTTGTGCTTCCAACGCTGGGGATGCATGTGCAACAAGTGGAGCTGGGCTCCTGTCTCTAACTATGTACTTTGTACGTGCTTGAGAGAGTGGGCAGGGATTCCATTGCTCCTGGAACTCAGCTCAGGGTAGCTCATGAGGAGAGCTCAGAGCTCGGAAGGACTTCAAGTTTAGTCAATGACACTGGCTGGGACAACAGAGCAGCCCCGCGGTGAGGTAGTGACCCATCAGAAATGGCAGAAGGGGCAATGATGGAGAGCACCTCTTGTGGGGCTGGAAGACCATTCGTCCTCATCCGGCAAGAATTAGTCTTGCAGCTACAGTACAAGCACCCCATGCTGGGGCAGTCCGGCCCGCAGGGGCGGTGCATACGTCTCACGTGTTTCTCAAGTTTGTAAACAGTCCATGCAGGTGGGTTCTGGGTTTTCTTACAGGGTATTAGGTCCAAGCTTTTCAGGCGAGGTGGGAGAGATGGAGGAGGGGCGACATGGTCACTTCTGAGTGCTAAAGAAGTTTCTTCAACTTCTCCAGGACGGGCAGAGAAAGATTCTGGTCATTGCAGACAGGCTGTCCAGGTTCTAGGCGGTCAGCATTTCAAAGTCACTGATCGGGACATGAGCTTACCAGACTTCGCACTATGCCCAGGAGGGTCCACCAGCATCAGACAGTCTCACTAACCTCTGTCTTGGAGGCAGCTCTGGAACACTTGTGGAAAGCCTATGCTTATTCAGCCTCAGCTGGGCTTGATCCTCCCACAGCAGGGCCACATGGGCAGATACTGGTGGCCCTGGTCATAGAGGGAGAGTAGCTGAGGGTAGAAATACTGTGCTAGCTCTGCAAAGCCTACGAGTCACCATGTTGAGTGAAGTTTCTTGCTCCTGGACCAGTGAAGCAATGAAATATGACAGCATGGATCAATGTGGGGGGAGGGCGGAAGCCGGGGATGAGGATGGAGCTAACTGATCCCTTCCAAGACCCATTTCTGGAAATTCAGAGTTGTTTCAACAGAGGGCGCCAGACACTGATTCCCTCTGAGCTGAGCCCACAGGATAGGGGAAGAATAAACGTCAGCGCCTCCTCCATGCTAGTCTAGAAAGGAGGGCAGCGTCCCAGGTTGGTTTTAAGGCTCAAGAACCTGTCTCCAGAACAACTAAAGGAAAAGTAGCTGGGGAGACTCCCTGTTTACGAAGAGGAATGGGAGAGTGGGGTGAAAAATACAGTTGGCTCAGGAGGCAAAGTGCCAGACAATCTCACCACCCGAGTCACCGAGTCACCGCCTAGTGGGCAATCCATTAAGTTGCTTCCTACAGATCACACGGGAATCTGGGGAGCACAGCTTCCTCACTCTGGACTATGATGTAGGTTCCCTGACCTTCTGGGGTTATGGTAGAAGACATATGGGCCATGGGCATGACTGGCGTAAGGCTGCCTAGCACAGTGCCAGGCCCCAGGATGGAGGAAGGCACTGTGGCGTCAGGCGGCCAAGAGGCCCGGCTGCAATAGAGGGGCGCCGAGGCAGAGCCGAGGCAAGGCTGGAGCTACTACGAGTGAAGAGGGCCTTTCTTTTCTCTGAATAGCGAACAGAAGAGGAGGCCCTGGAGGTCCAGGGAGTAGTGCCCCCAAGAGCTGAGGGAAAGAATGCATGAGAAGAAACTTCAAGTCAGTTTCCAGGAGGCAACAGCAAAACATAAAAATAAAAACCAATAAATTAAATAATTGCAGTATTCCTGACCTTCTCCCCGAAGGAATCATCTAGTAGCTCCACTGTGGCCCCACCAGAAAGGGAAGCTCAAGGAATGGGTGGACCCCACTAGGATGTTGTTGTGGCCATAGTGCTCAGGATCAACTGCAAGACCCGGCTGCCTTCATCTGGTTTCCATGGTTACCTGAGAACTACCTTGTTGGGCTCAGAGGCAGGCGCAAGGCTCCAGAGGTAGGGCTGGGAGACTGGAGGGAGCCCGGCTCCCTGGGGTGGATGGACCAGCTAGGATTGCTTTTCCCCCACGACCTCACCCTGGGAGGAAGGACGGGGCTGGCTCAGCAGGAGACACTGCGGCCAGGAGCAGGCCAGCAGGGGACTTGGGGGGGGGGTTAATGCCCTTTGGCTTCACAGCTTGATTCCCTCCCTAGCCTCTTCTCTCGTCAGGAGGCAGGGGAGGGACAGAGCAGACAGTGTTCCGCGGGAGGCCAAGGGAGGAGCAGCAGAACAGGAGAGGGGCCACACCCTCAGTCCCCAGTGCAGCTGGTGAGTCTGCTCAGGTCACAGCTGCTCTTCCATGCTGTGTAGGCTGCTGGGTCCGGGGGTCCGGCCTCCCTCCGTCCTAGCTTCGAGGAAGGGCTGCTGGTAGCCGCCTCAAGCTCCAGAATTTCACCGTGAGGTCACTGGGAGGACAGAGCAGAGGATGCGCGGCTCTCAGAACGGGCCCAGTGACTGCCCCCCCCCACCCCAAGTAAGGACAGGCGGATTCCCTACCATCCCCACGTGTGGCTGGGCCAAAGCAGGCACTGTTTAGGGATGGGGAAGGGGGAGGAATACAGGGCAGAGGAATGCCGGGCAGAGGGAGGGTCGGCCGTGGTCTCAAAGACCCTACAGAACCATTCTTCTGGACTTCCCTGTTCGTTACTTTTTTTTTTTTTTTGGTCTAGGGCTGAATGCCTCCCCCTCTGCTCTGCTACCTGGGGCTCTGTCCCACTGCTCATGCTTGCAAGAAGGGCGGGCAGGGCATTCTTTCTGGGCCAGGCAGGACATAAAGGGAGAGTAAGAAGGAAGAGTAAAATAATCTCATACCGTGAAGAAGCAGCTCAGATCGAAGTGGGGAAAAGACAGGAAAAGGCAAGAGGGAAAAACTAGAAAGGAGAGAAGGGGGCCGGGGAAGGTCAGGGCAGGGTGGTGGCGCGGCCCTTTATGGCCAGGACTCGGCGAGGAAGGCATGGGGTGAGTCCAGGGACGTAATTCCACAGCTTTACCCGGCAGTCACTGTGGGGGGAGAGATGTGGAGAGGCAGAGAAGAGAGGCAGGGGACGTGGGAGAGGGAGGGGGAGAGAAGGGACATAGTTGGAACAAGGAGGAAAAAGAAGAAATCCAGTTGAGTAATGCCCCTGGGACTAGAGGCCTGGGCACCAGAGCTGGGGCTGAGTGAGCAGTGGTCTAGGGGCGACAGGGCAGTCTGCGAGCTACTTGGACAAGGCAGAGACAGTGAGTGACTGGGTCTGCTGCGTGAGGGGCGGGAGGGCGAGTCCTGACCTGGCGCCCAGTGGCTCCCTGACCCAGGCCTGGCGCAGCACTTGGCACGCCAGACTCTCAGCGAGGTGCTCACTGGCTGGGTATAGAGAGGACACTGGGTCTCTGCTCTGGGAGCCGGGTCTGTGTGGACAGCTGCATGGTCCTGACCCAACTGCTGACCTACTCCTGCTGGGGAGAGGGAGGGGAACGAAGTGACTTTTCTCTGCCCAGAACCCACCTGGAGGCCGTGAAGATGTGCTTGCTGTTGGTGCAGATGGCATTGATGGGGCTGTCGTGGCCTTTGATCTCGCCGATGGGCGTGAAGTTGTCTACATTCCAGACCTTGATGACGCCCGCTCGGCAGGCGCTCAGCAGCATGGGCCGGCCTGGGACGAAGGCCAGGGCACACACCCAGTCCTTGTGCGCATTAGGGATTTGCTGCGGAAGGATCAGGCGAGTGAGGCGTGGAGACAGGAAGGTCTGCCCCAGGCTTTGAGGGCATACATGTCCCTCTTGCCCATGGAGGATGACCGCTGCCAGGCTCCCTTGGCATCTGCAGCCACCATGCAGACAGGCCCCATTACTCCCAGAGGTCAGGCTGAGCTGGCTGTGCCAGAGGGTCTAGAAGCCTGGATGGTATCTTCTGTCCTGGTTCCCATGCCCAAATCTCTGAACCTGCTGCAGGAGAAGCCTTCAGAGCCCTGCAGCAGAACCCTCAGAATGGCTGGGCTAAAATGGAGAGGTTCATGGGGGGGGGAAGAATTGGATGCTTTCCAATGCACACCCAAGGGCTGGGAACAAGACCTTCACTGAGAGCAGGGTGCAGAAAGGCCATGGGGGAAGTCAGCAGAGATTGTAGGGGGAGAGGAGGGAAGAATGTGGGCAGGATGCTTGTCAGGGTGGGGGGTTCTGCAAGCCGTTTGGGGTCTCACCCTGGCCCACCCCTCCTGTACCGGCACCTGGATAAGCTCCTGCTGTTCTAGGTCCCACTTCTTGATGCCGTTGTCCCGGGAGCCACTGAACAAGATGTCTCCCTGGATGGCCAGGCACTCGATACCATCATAGTGTGGGGGCTCGAAGTTGTGGGTGGGGCCAATGGTGCCTGTGACACACTCGCCCAGCTGGAACATCTGCAGGTAGAGGAGTGGAGAGAGGAAGACTGCAGAGGGGCAGTGCTGGGGACGGGCCTTGGGTCCTGCCCTAAGGCATCATTGTAGTTCCACCAGCCTATGCCCCTTTGACATACTCCCTTCCAGCTTCTGGCCACCAGATGGCATCAGTAGGGGGAAGTCCCCTGTCAGAGATACTTGTTCGATTTGTATTTTTTTTCTATTTATCATTTTAATAGTTGCATCATATCCCAGCAGTGGATTTTTCCCCCTTGATCCTTAGACATTCGGTTTGACCTTTTTCGCCATCTACAAAATACTACTACACCATAGCTGCTCACACCTTCCTGTCTTCCTCAGGACACTCCCTGAAGCTCTGGTCCCATTCCCCAAACACCAGAGAGCCAAGTGGGTGAGGGCAGAGGAAGAGAGAAGGCCCCACCAGGGCTCGGAGTGGAGGCAGTACCTTCACATAGTGGTCCTTGGAGCCTGTCACCACGAGGTCATGCTGCTTAGAGGTCTGCGTGACTGTCAGGCACATCACAGGACCAATGTGGCCCGTCAGCTTCCCGATGGGTTGGAACCTGCAGCAGGGAGAGAACCGGTCAGAGGGAGTGGGTTGGAGGGGTACCTGGCTAGCAGGTGGGGCTCTGCCCCGGAACAGGGATCTGTCCAAGGTACTCTCCCTCCCCTTTAAGGCAAGATTGAGAACCAAGAGTCTCGGAGGAAAGAAACAAGATCACAGTACGGGGACTAGAGGTCCACCTGAGATCCTGCCATCCCACCTGAGACCTGGGGACCTCCCTGGTCCTCTTGCCCCAGATACCCCACTGACCTGCTGAGCTCCCAGATTCGGACGGCGTTGCCAGAGGCCACATACAACATGGTTCCCGAAGGGCTGAGGGCCATCTGGTTAATCTGATGCTCCCCCTGCGAGCTGGTGATGGCTCGTGTGGAGGTGGCCGTGCAAGCGTCTCCTGAGATCACCTGGCCCGAGGATCTGTCCAGGGGAAAGAGAAGCAAGGCCAGAGGTTGAGAGTCCTTCCATGCAGACCCCAGGCACTAATAAAACCTCACTCAGACCCATCCCAACCCACTTCTTCCAGGATGCCTTCCTACCAGGGAAGACCAAGAGCTTCCCCTAGAAACGGGGCCAAGGGGAGAGTTCACCCCACTACAGATCTTGTGAGTGACAGGGTAGGTTTGGATACTGTTCAAGTCTGAGTCAGGAGATAGGCTTTGAACCTGGCTCATGTGGAAATCACTTAACTTCTCTGAAGTGACGATACTTATTCTGTTTATACCCCTCCCCATTCAGCTTAGGATCATAGCAAACTGAGTGGAAGACACAGAGACACCCTTTCTCTTAACATGCACAGCCTCCCATTACTAATACTCCACACCGCAATGGTGTCTTTGTCACAGCTGATGGACCTATGCCAGGGCTCAAATCCATCGTTTACAATGGGGTTCATCCTGGGTGTTGTACATTCCACAGGTTCAGTCAAATGGATGAATCCTCTGTGGTTACAGTATTGTTCAAAATACCCTGTGTTGCTTTTCAAGGATCAAACTAAACAACAGATGGTCTTATAATGCACACGAAAGGATGGAGCATGTCTTTGGAGGCCTTCGTCTGTCCTCTTGTGCTCAGGACCATACAGTGAGGTAACTCTCTGAGGCAGGTGACTGGCCTGGTTTTGGAGTTGCTGCCACCTGCTGATCTCACCCTGCTTTTGTGGTCCTTGTGTTACAGCCAGCCCATCTCAAAGGACAGGGCTTGGTGGACGAGAACAAAGATCAGGCAGGCCAAAGGCTCACCAATCCGACTCAGAAACTGTCCCCCAAATCAAGGGATCTCATCTGTCCTCTAGAATCAAGCCATGGCCGTGGGTCAGTGAGAGCCCGCGCAGCTAGGCTATGTTGCGCTTAGCGGATGCTTATGACAAAATCTGGAACCGTTTGTCTTCACCCAGTCTGCTTGTGAGGTGGGCAGAGGGACACTTACGTGAGGGTCCGAATGCACTTGGCTGAATCCCGGATGTCCCACACCTTGATGTAAGAGCTGGACACAGAGAACACCAGCCCAGAGTGGCTGCAGTACTTAATAGAGACCACATTGTTGGGGTGACCCTTGAGAGCTGCGATCTCCTGCCCTGTCACCAGGTTCCACATCTTGCAGCTACGGTCTGCCAGAGATGGGAAGGGGGCCATGAGAAAGGGGGTAATGTCAGTCAGGTAACTCCGCTAAATTTGGGGGGGTCAAACTTAATGAAGAGAGATGGAGTTGGCACCTCAAAACTCCAAGTCTGAGGAAGAAATATGCATGTGTGCATAATGTTCATTAAAAGCTCAGGAGACAGGGGGTGGAGAGGTGGCTCAGGGGTTAAGCCTCTGCCTTGCAGGCGGAAGGTCCTGAGTTCGGATCCTAGACCCCACGTATAGATGCCAGGCAGAAGCAGGGGCGGCCTGCGTTTCCGGTCCTGGTAGGGCGGAGCCTGTGAGTCCCAGGGCAGAGTAACAAGGAGGAGGTGGAGGCGTCCATGGTGGTTCCTGAATTCGTCCATGGTTCTACATAGACACACACATACATACATACATATGCACACACACTCACAATTGAATAAATAATAAAAAAATAATAAAAAGTTCAGGAGACAGAGAAGTTACTAAGAAGCTCCGATCACTGTGAAGTGTTCTGGGCTAAAAGAAAATTCCTACAAACACTCACACCGACTGTCATAGCTAAGTACAGATGTCAACTTGATGGTTGAAGGTTTGAACTCTGGACATATTTGTAGAGAATTAGTAAAGTCCAAAGCAATGCTGGAGATGCTGTGGATGGGGAAGGCCCAGTTCACGGTGGGTGGGACTAGTCCCAGGGAAGGTGAATAAAATGGGAGCTGTTTGAGAAAGTTGGCATCCTTGTGCACATTTGGCCATACATGCTGGTCTGGCAAGTAAGGATCGTCCCTCTCTCAGCTTTTATGTGGATATGGTATGGCCAATTCCCTCAGCCCTTTGGTGATAGTGTGAGCTCTCCGGTCAAGATAGACTAAGAACTGTAACCAGACGATTGTAAGAGAACACATCCCTTGTTCCCTTATGCTGTTTGATGATGATTTTTATCAGCAACATGCAGATGAACTGCAACAGAAATTGGAACTGAGAAGTGGGGTATTGCTGTGAGCTTAAGAGCACCTGATATTACAACGTGTAGTGTTTTGAAATTGAGAGAAATTGGTACCAGAGAAGTAGAGTGTTGCTGTGTGAGACTAAGAAAATCCGGATTAAAAAGTGAAGCTGTTTGTAAAAATCTGGAGTCTGCAGATTAGTCCCATCCTACCTCCTGGAGAACTTTGCTCTTCGTAGCAAGCAGGCTAGTAGCTCCCAGCCTCTAAGATGTTTGCGGTGATTTAGCCTGCCTCTATCTTCAGCCCTCAGCCATGCTGCCTTTGCCATGAAGGTCCGTTTCTCCCCTCTGGAACCGTAAGCTGAATAAATCTCCCTTTCTCCTTTAAATTGTCTGACTTGGGATCATGTCTTATAGCAACACAGAAAAGTAACTATTACGCTGACTAATGACCAAGTCGAAGCAAATATGGGAAAACGTGGAATCAGTCAATCACACCTTGGCTGACAGCTATCTCCTCTGCTGCTGTGGATGTGTGTGTGTGTGTGTGTGTGTGTGTGTGTGTGTGTGTGTGTGTGTGCATACAGACACATGCATACTTTTATGTATACACAACATGTTTGACTTTCCATCATGCATGTCTACTATAGACTTGTTGTTTCTGCTGGTCATATCTTTAACTTCACTATTGTGACTTAGTAGTGAGACTGTGGAATCCTGAGGCTAAGACCACAGAAGCATGCAGCTGCATTTGCTGGGGGTGACATGGATGACAGATCATGTCTGGGAGCGGTAGCAGTAGAGTACTGAGATACTGGGTATGCGAGAAGTCTCCAAGGGAGGTATAGAAGGGAGTGTTGGTAGATCCAGCAGCAGGATCAGGTGAGAAGGAAGGCTAGACAAGAGATTAAGCAAGTTTCTCCCCAGAGCCGTAACTCCTGCATTCTGTCACGTTTATAGCCTACTTTGGCAGAGAAATTTGAGGTGGGTGGGAGTGCCTAACTCCACAGGCCCTCAGGGCCCCACTTACCTTTAGACCCCGTGAAAAGCAACTCATCAGTGGCGTCCAGGCAGAGGATAGGCTTGGTGTGACCCTCAGCCACAGAGACACACTGCAGCGGGGCTGTCCGTGCACCCTTAGCTCCTCCAATGGGGGTGATGATGCCCCTTCCCAGGAGAGAGGGAGAGAAGATGTGCCAGTCAGCCAAGGAGACCAGGGCCAGGCTAACGGAGGCAAGTAAAGGAGGAGTCTGTGCAGAGAGGGGCTAATGACAGAGGTTTCTACAAAACTCCACCAAAGTCTGAGAGCCCAGAAATGCAAAGGTTGCCATTCCCAACACTTCAGGGAAGGAAGTCCCACGTGAGGCATGCTGGAAGGGCAGGACGGGGAGAGTTCTTGCCTGAGGCTTCCTGACCTGAAGGTGCCCCTGTGGCCAGGGCAGAAGCCCGCGTGCTGGAATTGGCCTCTGTGGCTCCAGCAGTTTTTTGTTCTGTTTTGTTGCGTCGGCGAGGGGAAGAGCCGTAGAGAAGGAAGGCTGCCCAGGCTACTCACCCGCCCCAGTGCTTTATTTGTCAGTCCCTGTATGGGGGCTGGCACCTCCCAGAGAAACAGATGCTCGCCTACCCACAAACTCCTGCTGGACCAGGAGCGTCGGGTCAGTGTGGGTCATTTGCAAAGTGATTAAATCAGGGTGAGGTGTTGTGGCACAATCCTGCACTCCTAGCACTTCGGAAGTTGAGGTGGGAGGATTGCAGTAGGTTTGAGGAGAGCTTGGTCTACATAAAGCCTTCAGGACCAGGCTGGTAGTTATAGGGAAAACTTAACAAATACAAACAAACGAACACCCTCCAATCCAAAAGGATAAATTGACTTAGGAGACTATAACCCAGCTGGGGGGAGAAGGATGAGGCTGAGTTGGGTGGGCTTTGCTACATCTGTTTCCTGGGGTTCTGAGAACAGGTTTGTTTTTTCTTAGGGAGGGTCTCTTGGGATGAGACCACAAGCTGGGTCTGGAATGGTATTTGAGTTCTTTTTCAAAGACAGAGTTGTCGGTAGTGACACTGTGGCTGAGGGTTTATGGAGGTGATCAACGTCACACTTCAGTACTCTCGCCCACAGCACCAGGACAGAAGTCGGACATGCTCAGATGCCAGTTAAACATGCGCGCACGGATAGCTCCTCAGCAGCTCTTGCTCCTGGCCTGTGATGCTGCTTCGGGCTGAGTTAGCTCAAGAACGCTACAAAAATGTGTAGGAAGGACAGTCTGCCCTCTACAGATGCTGGCTCGCAGCAGGAAACGTCTCCCAGGGGCAAGGAATAGTGAGCAGCACTCAAGGCAGTGAGCAGAGACATTCTCCAAGAGATGGAGGGAGCTCTTGGCCCTCAGAGGACAGCCCCGTGCACACAGGGCACGAGTCTTGCTCCTCACTGTGGGGCGACTGGATGAGTTGGGGATCAGTCTCTGGTTGTCCCGTTGGCTGAAGGGGAGAGGCACACATGCATCTGTGCAGCCTTGGCAAGGGCGCTTCGTGTTGGTGCCTGCTCAGAGCCAAAGTCTGCCAGAGCCAAAGTCTGCAGGCCTCGTGGCACAAGCCAAGTCACAAGAACTCCAGAAGCCTCCACAGCAGCCTGCCAGGTCTGCACGACACCCTGGACTTCCTCTGCTCATCAAAGCCCTGTTCCAACTCCAGTCCGCTCCAGGCTTCCACGTCCCTCCCCACCTTGCCCAGGACAGGAGGGAGAAGCGCATAGGGCTGGCCACAAGCAACTGCACCCCTCCCCAAGCCCTCAGCTCCAGCCAGGCCTGCACAGTCTGCGGTCATGGGACCACCTTGAGAAGAAGGAGCCGTGGGGCGGAAGAGGTCTCAGGAGGGACATGGGGAGGCAGGGACTAGGACAGGAGGGGCAGCATGCTGAGGCCAGGTGAACGAGCGGGAGGGGCTGGTGCATCGAGAGGCGAACAGAGAGAGAAGAAGCGAGAGGGGGACCAAACATGAGAGAGATTTCTGTGTGTACCTCAGGACCTCCGACAAAGAGGAGTCGCTGTCATCAGACCTGGGGAGGGCAGAAAATTAGCTGGATTAGGGGACAGAGGAAAACACACGTAGGAGTGGCAGAGGCAGCAGCACCAGCACCAGCACGGGAAGGTCAGAGGGCGGTTATTCTCTTCAGGGGAGGCACAAAGAGGTAGAGGGAGGAAGAGGAGGGGGTGGAGACAGACTGGCCTAGGAGCTGGGAGACTTCTCCAGCAGCAGGCCACCAAGGGGTGCTTCAGCTAGCAGGGTGGGGATAAGGAGGGAGCTACAGGAAGCGTGGGAGGCCAGCCTAAATTTGGGGAAATGGTTTCAGAGGTCTTTGCTGCTTTCAAGCTGTTTGGCTGGCACACCGCACAAACTGGGGGCAGCTGCTTCTCTCCAGCAACGCTCACATCTGTCCTGAGGCCACGGGAGGTCCTGGCTACTTTTACCCTTCCTGGGAGCAGGTCTAGGGGCAACTGTGTTTCATGCATAGGTCCTGAGACTGGATAAGGAACCCCGTGTGTAGACCAAATAGGAAGAGTCCTGTTGCAACTCTTGAAATGAAAAAGAAAAGGGGGGACAACTTTTAAGTTTGTGTTGCGGCACACATCTGTAATCCCAGAACTCTGGAAACAGAGGCACAAGAATCAGGAGTTCAAGACCAGCCTGGGCACGTCAAGACCATGTTTCAGAAAAAAGTGACCATACACGTAGGTCAGTTGCAATGGTATGGAGGAGGGGTGCAAACAGGCTTGTTTGTCCCCAACTTTCCCAGTGGAAATTGATCCCAAGTCAGCTTGGAGAAAGAGACTGTTCAGGTGCAAATGTGACCCCCATGCCTACAAATTAAGGAGCAGCATTGTAAGTCAGGAAGAGTGTCTCAGTGAGGCAGTGAACAGAGCAGAGTACACATAAAAGATGGTCAGTTTACAATCTTAAGGATTATATCAATATCATTGCCCCTTGTGGTGGGGAAGCTTTTAGGGTGCAAAGACAGGTGCTCTTTGGTGACTGCAGAGCTGAAGAGGGCTACAGTGAACCCTGCAGCTTGGGGGGGGGACACAGAACCCAGGGAGGATGGACTCCTTCTCCTTCCACCAAACAAAGTTGCCAGGAACTTGGGCTGGTGGCGTGAGTGACACCAGGCAAGCTATTTTCTAGGCAAAAACTTGGGCCTCATTCTTGTGTGAATCAAGGAAGATAGACAAGTCTTAGGGCTGACTGACAGTTTGCATGGACTCACCCAGGAACAGACTGCAAAGCAAGGCAAGCCCCTTCTCACACAGGAATGGTGTGAACAGAAATGACCCCATAGCCATTACAGCAGAATGACAGGAGCTCTGAGTACAGGTGGAGCCGAGGCTACCCCATGAAGCACTGCAGTGCACAAGGACTACGGGGCCTTGCGTGAAGAGTCTGCAGTCAGTCAGGGCAGCGGTTGAAGCTAAATAAAGCATGCACTTGACAGAAGCACACAAAAGGGCTCGGAAGCACCCTCAGGCGTGCCTGCCCCATGCGGCTATCACTTCTGACTGCCCACCACAGCGCTGTGGTTCCGCTCTTGTCCTCTCTGGAGGTCCCAGCATGCTTGGGGGAAGGGGAGACCCTTGGTCAGTACAAAAAGATCAGCATGGAGCCTCATGGCTCACAGGAATTGGAACAGCAGGTGTAAACCGAGCGAGGCCTAACCACAGGCTCCCTCCCTGACTTGTGCCCTCTCCGACCCTGCTCAGCCCGCTCTTACTTGTCCAGTGCCGACCCCTGGCTCTGATTGCTGGTGAGACGGGAGAAGACGTTGCGGTCGTTTCGGGGCCGAGTGGGAGGGATGATGGAGGTGTGAATCCCACATCTGTGGACCTGGTAAATGGGCACAAACAGCAGCAGCAGTGAGCACACCTTCTCTCCACAGACACGTTTGATTCTGGGCTTTTGCCTTCTGTCCTCATCAGAAGGCCCACAGGACAGGATCTGTGATACAGTAGCCTCAAGTTCAGCCCAAACAAGCTCCTAGATGCTGTTTTTCAAAATCCATCTTTATGCTCTCTCTGTGACGCATGTGGCACATGGGTAGAGATCAGAGGACAACTTCTAGAAATGAGTTCTTTCCCTCCTTCATGTGGGTTGCTGGGAATGGAACTAAAGCTGCCAGGTTTACATAACCCATTGAGCTAGCTATCTTGCCAGTCTAGATTTTGACTTTTGAAATGGCCCCCCAATCATAGCACTGCAGTGCCATGAGGAGTTTGCTAAGCATTAGAAAATCTGAACGGGGCTTATGAAGAAAAACTTTGGGTTAGACGAGTTTCAGTTGAATATGAGTGATAGTGCCTGTGGCTGTCGGCTCAGTACTAATAATCAATGACACACACTAACTAAAGTGTCTTTCAGTGTGTGTGTTGGGTATCATCTTTTATCACTCTTACTCCTTTGAGGCAGGGTCTCATCTCTGAACCTGGGGTCACCTTTTCTCTGTCGGTCTGGAAGCCAGCAAGCCCCTGATCCTTATGTCTGTAACCTGCCTAGAAGCTGAGGTCACAGGCATTTGTAGGAATGCCTGGCTTGTTACAAGGGTAGTAGGATCTGAACTGCAGTTCTGGCTGCAGAAGAAGTGCTATTAACCACCATCTCTCCAGCCCCTTATGGTGTCTTTAAGTAGAAACGCATATAAAAGAAGGTATTGTTCTTAAAGGTTATTAAAAATGTTTTGATGAGAAGCCCACAAGTACTTAGTCCCATGTCTCTTCTAGGAGTAAACTCCGTGTTCCCAGCACCTTCGCAGAGCATAACTGTGAACCAGGAGAGCTCACTACACCTCCAAGAGCACAGTGACCTTGATGAACAGCTCATTTCTCTTTTTGGAAAGTTGTCATTACATTTACCTCAAACCCCCCATCCTTCTGGAATGTCACCATGAGTTTAGCTTAAATCCTTAGAATGCAATCTAAATATGTTCTCTGAGTTTACAGACAGAGTGACAGTCTTGAAGTTGCAAGGATATAGATGTGCTTTCAACTCCTCTCTACTGAGGCCGCTTTGCAAGCCAGTGCTCTGAATATCTGAAAATACTTTGGAGTAGAGGAGATGTTGGGTGGGGCTCGCGCATGCCTTCTTCCTGAGTCCCACCAAAGCAGCGGGCAACTGATCACACTAAACCCTGTTTCCTCTTATTTAGCTTTTGACATGCAAAAGGCCACCAAAACCTTTGAAGATTAAGCATATTATCAGATGACTAGAGATTTCAGGGCGTGGTCCAGTTATGCCTGATTAGCTAGAGGCTTTGCATTGATTTCTTTGAATTTCCAAGTTCCTTTCATAAGTGGAGGTCTTAAAAAGAGCAGAAACTCCCAAGGACCTAAGATCATGAGACAGGCTCAAAGCACAAGAAGACAAACAACAGGCAAAGCTAGTATAACGCCTTCTTGGTTGAGTGCATATCTGTACTTTATAGCCTATGACTTAGCTATGTTGTGCTAGGTGCTTTATGGAGATGGCATTTTCTGAGTCCTGTCTGACAGGGTTGGAGATGGTTCATAAGCCAGGGTGCATGCCTGAGGCCAGCTGGCCAGGTCAGAAAGGATCTACAGAGCAGAACCTCACAGCCATTCATGGACCCAGAACTAGACAGCAGCAATTCTGGATTCTAGACATGCTCTCACCTGATCGGTTGTCCTCGGTCGTATGACTTTCTCCGGGTCAGAGGGGATGTATCTGTGCCTCCTCGAGACTGCCGGGGGCTGGAAGAGAAGGGTTCAGTGAGGCTGAGACCTAACTTTCTGCCCACCTGAACTTGAGTTCCCGGATGCCCTCCTTACAAAGTGTTGCCCCGGGTGGGCAGACTGACGGTTCGGGAGACCTTGTCCCGGTAGTAGGGGTCCCGGACAGAGAAGCCTACTCCATCCTCTTTGATCTCGATGAGGGAGGCCAGGGATTTGGTGATGTTCTTGGTGGAGATGTCCAGCGGGGGTCCCAAGCACTCAGCTGACACGGCCTTCATTTGGGCAGACAGCTTGGGTTCACCCTAGGAGAGGAAGGATGGCCGGAACAGTTTGCTAAAGTGGTGACTCATAGAGAAGGCTGGAGCTGAACCTAGTGGTGCAGACCTGGTGGTACAGATCGCCGTCCCAGCTATTTGGGAGGCTGAGGCTAAAAGATCACAAGCTCAGGGCCTGCCTAGGCAACTTAGTGAGACTCTATCTCAAAATATTAAACAAACAACAACAACAACAAAAAAAAAAAAGAGAGAAAAAAAAGGCTGGGGATACAGTTCAGTGACAAATAGTTGTCTAGTATGTACAGGGCCCTGGGTTCATCTCTAGTGATAATAATAAAAAGGTGGAGTGGGGGTAAATCCTAAGAGGGAAATGGTGCTGTCTAGCCTGAGGAGAGGAGCTAATGGAAGGACTTAGGCAGACATCATCCAGACATGTCTTCGTTGCACCACCGCTAAACACCATAGGTTTCTGGAGAATCCTGGGCAGCTGATTTTCCTATCCTTGGTTGGACCATGTGAACCATAGAGTTCTCAGACTGGCTTCTGATCACTTCACCCCAGAACTGGGCATAATTCCCTGCTCCCAGGTCGCACTTTCCCTCTTCTCACTTTAATAATCTCAATTGGCTCAGTCCAATCGCTGATCCCTTACTGTTAAGAAAACTCCCTTATAGTTAAATCTCCTGCTGTTGAACAAATATCTGCAGGAAAAATAACTAGAGGAGAAGGAGGAAAAGGAGAAGGAAGAAGAAGAGGAGGAAGAAGCAGCGAAGGAGGAGAAATTGGAGGCTATAATAGGTTATACATCTGCACATCCCCCAATTCTAGTCAAGATCCTTCTTAATGGATGACATTGGATTGGGACTGAGGGTGAGGGCAGAGGCACAGTAAGATAATACATGGGTCAGGTGTGAGAGGTTGGCTCTGCTGCACCTGCAGCCTGACTTCTGGTAGAACTTACCTTGAACTTGAAGTCATCATGGCTAGTGGAGCCTTTCATGGTAAATGACTGGGAGAAGCTGGGGAAGAAGCCGAGAAAGTTTAGGACCCTGAGAGCCTACATTGTGTCCCTTTAGGACTTGGACCTATGGGATCCAGAGCCTGTAAAGCCAGACTCAGCCCTGGGACCTTAAGGAAACCTCCCCTCAACCCTAGGTGCTTGACTCTGAGTCTCATTCCCAGCCTGGAAACTCACCTCCCCTCAGAGAACTCTGAGACCTCTTCATCCGTGCTTGCGTAGCCATTCTCTGTGGTGTGGAGAGAAGGACAGAAGGGTGAAGAAACCCCATCAGGTCAGCTTCCTGACCCCCTCCTGCATCTCACCTACTGGTATAGACCAAAGCTTGGGGGAGTCTAGAGAAGCAAAGGCAGCTGGGTGGGGGAGTGGGGGGCATCACAGCAGGAGATCACAGCGAAGTCTTCTGACACCTATGCATACCGTGTTGCACGTTGTAGATAAGGGCTTGCAGCTCAGGGTGGGCCTCAGCCTTCTCTCGCAAAGCGTCCAGGAGCAGGTGGTTCTGGGAGGCACTTGCCATGTCTGTCTGTTTCAGACGACCCTCCAGCAGCCGGATCTGTGCCTCTTTCTGTGCCACTTGCAGCCCCTGAGGACAAGGAGGAAGGCTTGGGGTTACCCTTTCCTGGTTTTGTGGTGATACTATAGCACCTTAGTCTCCCATAGACATCGGTGGAGGTTCCTTGTTAAGGGCTGACCTGTGTTGCCCCCTGGATTCCCATGTGGAAGTCTTAACCTCTATGACCTTGGAATGGGACTGAATTTGAAGATAGCACTTTTGATATGAGGTCATGTGGTTGGATCCTAACAGTGTGACTGTTACAATGATTAGGACAGTCCACAGAGGGAAGACTATGGAAACACACGGAGACAGTGACTCTGGAGAGAATCCTCAGGAGAAGCTGTTTCTGCTGACACCTTGATCTCCAGAACTGGGAGCCAGGAAACCCCTGCTGCTCTAGTGTCCTAGGCTGCGGCGCTTTGTCAAGGTCATAACACACTAATTCAATTCCTTAAGACATGATGCAGTACTGAGAGAAGTCACAGCACCTGATGGGGGTTTTCAGTCAACCATGTGCACAGTAGGTGGTGTTTGTCACTGACTCAGGACCTGTGATAGGGAAGCATATCCTCTGGCCAGGGTTTGGGGAGGGGAGCCCAAGAAATGCCAGAGGACTCCTGTCATTCTGCAGGTAATGGGTAGAGTGGTCTTTCTGTCTTCTGCTTCCCAGCCCCCAACAAACACATATTTCTCCATCTGTAACAGACCCAAGTCCAGTCTTGCTGCGGATGGGCCTGGATCAGATACGTGGGCCACCTTTAATTGAGGCCCCGCTATGTGCCAAGCCCGGCACATGCGTCATCTCGGTGAAGCTTTGCAGCTAGTTACAAACTCAGGACTGTCATCATCCCAGTTTTATAGCTGCAAGATCTGAGGCTTGGAGGTTCAGCAGCTTGTCCCGGCCTGCGAGTGACGCAAGTGGAGAGGAGCCAGCCTGTGGCTTCACCACCAGGGTATGTGATGCAGCCCCCGTGTGCCAGGGCTGCGGCCGGCTCACCTTGTCAATGGATGCCTTGAGGAAGTTGTCCAGCAGGAGGCGGGCTTCGGCCAGCGAGCAGGAGCTGATGACCACAGATGTGTCTGTAGAGTCCAGCTCCTCCTAGGACCGAGAGGAGGGACAGACTGTCAATACAGGGCGCCCTAGGTCTCCTATACCTCCCACCCTTGCCTCACCAGGCCAAGCCCTGTGGGCACCTTGGTCTCCTCCAGCTGCATGATTGTGGCTTGACAATCGGTGATGCTGTCGTTGATGTAGTCAATATTGGCTGCCAGCACCTCGATCTCCTCCGCCAGCTCCTGCAGTCCCTTCTCCTCCTCAGGGCTCTCGGCCTGTAGTCGCTCCCGCTT
This sequence comes from Typhlomys cinereus, assembly GCA_023101885.1. NCBI lineage: Eukaryota > Metazoa > Chordata > Mammalia > Rodentia > Platacanthomyidae > Typhlomys > Typhlomys cinereus. The sequence goes on from JALPQD010000192.1 coordinate 3,113,326, forward strand.
CCTCCGCAGAGCCTCCTGCAGGACGAATAGCTCCTCCCTTTTCTAGGGTAATAGTGACAGAGAGATACCTTAGGAGACAGCCAGACCTGCCCACAGCCCCTGCTCCAAGCCACCCATTGTCTGAGTCTCCCAGAGAGTGGAGAAAGGCAGAGGAGCAGAGAGAAAGCAGGGGAAGACCCGAGGAACCAGAAAAGTGGGAGGTGATAGGACAGGTGGAGAGTGGGTGGGAGAGATGGGAGGTAGAGCCCACCTTGATGAGGCGTTCCATGTCAGCTTCCAGGTTGACAATGGTCATCCTCTGCATGACAATGTCGATGATCCTCCGCTCCAGGGACTGCCACTTGAGCCTCGCAGCCTTGCTGAAGCTCTGGCTGGACCCCTTCTTCTGGAACTTTTTCCTGAGGGGCAGAGGTAAGTAGGGATTGGGCTGACTGTACTTAACCTCTTTGCCTCTGCAGAGCCCTCATTCAATGTTCCGAGCTGACAGCCCAGAACACAGAGCACTTCCTGGATCTTCACTTTCACTCACCTGCTCCCGATCTCCACCCTCTGTCCACCTCACCTGGCTGGGCGGGTGCCATTAACGGTGGCTGTGGGGTGGTCTCCCAGGAAGTGGTTGATCTTGCGGTTCCACTGGCGCACGATGCTGGAGACAGAGCGGGCCCCTGACTCGGCCTCAGATGACGTAGTGCTGGCTGACACCTCAGCTCCGGAATCCAAATTGTGGTGCTTCAATCCTGCACGCCCTGCCACCCGGTCAGACATGGGCTTTGCCAGGCGCCTCAGTGCAGAAACCTGGGAAGGGGACAAGAAAAGGACACCCAGTGGGTGGGGCAGTCTGGAGCTGCACAGGAGTCCCAGCTTGGGGGCGTTGAGGTGGGAGAAGAGAAGTGACTCCGTGCAGGAATGGGCTTGACATTACAGAAGAGTTAAAGCAAGCCTTCCTTCCTTCCTTCCTTCCTTCCTTCCTTCCTTCCTTCCTTCCTTCCTTCCTTCCTTCCTTCCTTCCTTCCTTCCCTCCTTCCTTCCATTTTTTGTGTATATGGTTTATGTGCAAGCTCACATACACATATGTCCATTCACATGTATGGAGGCCAGAGGTCAATACTACGAGCCTTCATCTACCAATTTCTCCTTTATTTTTTGAGACAGGATCTCTTACTGACCAGTTAGATTGCAAGTCAGCTAGTTCTAAAGATCTGCCTGTCTTCTTTACCCCTACCTCCATTGCTAGAGTTATAGACATGTATCACCATGCATTTTTTCCCTTGCATGTGTGTCTGTGTGTGTGTGTGTGTCTCTCTCTCAGTGTTTGTGTGTATCAGAGGGCACTGTGTATGCCTGTGGAGGACCCAAGGGTGACTTTAGGAATCACCAATCACCCTGGATTGCTTCTATCTTCTATTTGCTTTGCTTTGGAATTTCCCAGGTTCTGTCTTCCAGTTCCCAAAGTACAGGCCACTGCCATTTCTGCCTGGTGTGTTTATGTGGGATCTGGGATCTGAACTCAGGACCTTCTGCTTGCAAGGCAGAGGCTTAGACCCCTGAGCCATCTCTCCAGCTCTGTGCCTGGTTTTATGTGTGCTGAGGGGTTCAAACTCAGGTCCTCTTGCTTGTGCAGTGGGCATTTTAATGACTCAGCCATTGTCCCAGCTCTTTTATTTCTTCTTCTTTTTTTTTCTTCATGCAGTCAGTTAAGGTGCTTGGAATGGAGTCTGCAATCTGCCTTTTAGCCTCAGCTCTCTAGTTGAAAAGACACTTCTCTCAGGTCTGCATAATTCAGCAAGGCTGAGTTTGCTGAATAGAAGGGAAAGCCAGAGCCGCAGGTTGTGTGGGGTTCCCACTTCCTTCCCTAGGAGAGCAACTGGAGAGCTAAGGCTTCCTTGTACACTCAGCCTGCCCTCTGGGGTGCTCCCCTCCTGGGAGTGCTCCCCTCCTGGGAGTGCGCCCCTCCTGGGAGTGCGCCCCTCCTGGGAGTGCTCCTCTCCTGGGAGTGCTCCCCTCCTAGGAGTGCTCCCCTCCTAGGAGTGCTCACCTCCTGGGTTTTCCTCCTCAGGACCATTTCCTGTTGCCGCTTCTGAGACTCCAGGGCCCGGATCTGAAACTGAGGGAGGAGAGCAGGGTCAACAATCAGGCACTAATATCTTTTCTGCATTACATGAGGTTCTGTAGCTAAAAGTTCAAGATTTTCATGTGTGTGTGTGTGTGTGTGTGTGTGTGTGTGTGAGAGAGAGAGAGAGAGAGAGAGAGAGAGAGAGGATCTCAGGTCATTAAACTTGATAAAACGAGACACAGAGCTGTGCCCTCTTAGAGGGCGCCCATGAGTTACTCTTGCCCAGAGCGTTTCCTCGGCCTTTTCTCCTACCGTGGACATGAATTTGGACTGGAAGGCTCAACCCTGATGGGCTTCTTCTGCACACCTGGTTTGCTGGTGACCCTGGGCAGACTCCTGTCCCTCTCTGGGGTTCAAGTCCTTCCTTGGACATGCAGGGCTAAGCCAGAAGTCCTCGGTGACCCTAGTATCACCCAGGACAGCAGGACCTGAGGCTAGCTTGGGCAGGAAGAGTGGTGAGGCCTGGCTGGGAGCTGGAAGTTCCTGGGGTGCAGAGGATGCCCACCTCCTGTCGCCGCTGCTCCTTCTTGAGCTGAGCGATCTCCCGGTTCCTCTTGGTCTCCACCAGCCGCCGCCGCTGCTGCTCCTCCCGCATCTGCTTCATGAGGGCCACCTGGGACAGCAGAGGAACGTGAGGCCCAGCCGGGCAGGGCCATCCACGTGCTCCTGGGAGGACATGAACCAGTGCGGCAGTACCAGCGCAGGGGCTGGGCAACAGGTCCTCTCTCCACCTGCCTCCCAGGGGCTAAAGTCACCTGAACAACTTGTTGGCACATCCTCACCACCAGCATTGCAGTGGAGGGATAAAGCCCACCACAGCCCCTATGCAAAGTCACCATCCTCCACCCGGGTAGTGCAGAGTGGCTCGGCTGCCTGCCCTGAGACTCTCTCCCATTGACAGCCTGAGGTGTGCTCAGAGCTGGGGCAGAGCCAGGATCAGGTTCCTGGTTGCTCACAGTGGTAGAAATATGTATGGAGAACCAGCTATATACCAGACATGGAAGTGGCATCTTTTGTGTTTTATGAAGTCAGAACTAGGAATGAATGCCCAGACGCAAATACCCAAATGCAAGCTGTGCCCTCCTGGTCGAAGGCCCATCTGTGCAACATGCACGTGGTTGTGCTCTCTGCTCTGGGGAGACAAGTGTGCTCCAGGCACAGGACAGTGCTGGAATGGACCGCAACACGGGGTCTGTTCTGCAGTTGAGAAAGGAGCCACCATGCCCTCCCACCAGGAGACCTTGTGGCTGGAGGCCTACCCAGTTTAGCTCTGCACACTGCCGGGAGATCCTCAGACACAGGCCCTGCTTTAATCCTTGGCTGCTGTTCTTTCTCTCCCTCCAGTAAAAAATTCTGGGCCCTGCTGATATACCCCCGGGATGACCATATGCTGTTCTTTCCCACTTCTAGTCCCAGGGTCACAAAGGCACATCACAGCTGGGCCTGGCTGAAGAGCCATCGCAATCCTAGACTGACATGCACGCACACATGTAGACCTTTCTGTTTTTCAATCATGTTCTGGGCATTAGGTTGCTTTTTCAGGTTTCGGGGGCCCATGAAAATGTCCCCTATAAGACTTTCTAAGGGCCATGCCCACTTGGGTGAGAGCTGGTTAGGAGAAGCTGGACCTTCCCTGCAGAAGCAGCCAAGGACTTCAGAGAGGCAGAGTGAGACAAACAAGAGCAGAGGTGCCCAGCAGCGCCTGCAGAGGGCTCAGATCACCCTGAGGAGGACTGCTCTGCTTGCACCACCAGAGGGCGCCTGGGGCCCGCGTGAATCTGAGGGTTCGTGTGCATCCCAAGTCCCTTCAATGTGACTTTTTTTCTACAGGGTATGTGGTGAAACAGATGTTGGAAATGGGGTTCTTTGGGACCAAGCTGGTCTGAGAACTTCCTTCTCGTTTAATGGAGAATGAAAACCTGTGTCCCAGGTTAAAGATAGAGCATGCGTAGGTGCAGGTGACATTGACTCTTTCCTCTGCAAGGATCAGCATTAATTAGTCAACTCAGCAGTTACTGCAGCTTCTGTCTCATGAGATCCCAAGGGACTTAGCTTGCTGGAACTGTCACCTTTGTTGGTTTTTGTCGGAAGCCAAGTCTCAGGGCCCAGCCCAGGTTTGGGAGAGCTAGCGTATACCAGAAGCTAGGACCCAGGGCAGGAAAGCTGAGGGGAACGGACATGCAAAACAGGGATGGGAGAGCCCCAGGCAGGGAATGAAACCATCCACACACAAGACCTGAGCCTATGACTGCAGGCCAGACCTCAGGTGCAAGGGTCTAGAGCCGTGTGAGGCAGAAGAGGGAGCTATGTGCCCAATACACACCAATATGGCAGGCCAAGAACAGAGTTTGCATTTCAGAACTAACACCTTGCACAGGAATTACTTTCCCTGAGCTTGAAATATCCACAAACACAATGAACGTAATAAGATTCTTTCCTAAGGATGATATGCCACCCAACCTGTAAGATGACTTGCCAGGAGCCTGGCTGCAGTGATAGTTATTGTCATAATTAGAGGCAAAGGTTCTTTACCAGATGAGAAGCAATTGTAGTATCGCTTCATGCCACAAGGGGCACCATTGAGTAGGGCGCCTGTATCCGTAGTCATGCACCCCACCAACCTGTACATGAGCCTCATACTGAGGTGAGGCTGCATGCTCGGCTAGAATGTGGCATGCATGGCTGGGATAGGGTCGATCCTGGCAAAACGGTGTCCAGAGGAGGAGATGATGTTTAACATGGAGCACAGATGCTAAGGCATGGCAGAGTCCCCTAGACTGACTCTTCACACCTCTGCCTACCTTGGCCTTCTTCATCTCGGTCACCTCTGCTTGCAGCTTCTTCAGCTCCCTCTCGTAGCGTGACTGGTTCTTGAGCAGCCGGGCATGCTCCTTCTGAGCGGCTTGTAGTTTCTGCAGGTCTCGGTTCATCTCCCGCAACCTCTTCTCATAATCCGCCTTGATCTTGTTGGCCTTCTCCTCCGTGTAGCACTCCATGGTGCCTGAGAGCAGTGAGCAGCGGTGTCAGTGCCTCAGGCTCCCATAGGGAGACAGAGACAGACATCCCACAGCGAGACAGAGATCCCACAGGGAGACAGAGCCTCGATTCTGCCTGACGCCGTGACCCCGCCCTAATTCTTCATTTGCACAATGAAGGGGTGGTGGTGGAGGACAGCAGATCCAAGGCCCTTTCTTGCTCTGACATTCAGAGGCATTTTGTCCTGAGGTTTCTGAGGACTCTGGTCCCCAGCTTCCTATGAGGGCCTTGCAGTTTGATTATATTGGCTGCATTCTGATTCATGCTCCAGTGTTGGAAGAAAAGGTGGGGCCAGTAGAAAAGGGAAGAGTTAACAAGAAAGGACAGAATGTTGTCAGCTGCAGTAGGAGGGATAAGCTGATTTCCCACCTAGACTGTCCACCTGAATGCTAACGGACATCCCCACCTGAGAATCCAAGAACGACCCCGACTTCTACCTCTCACTGTACCTTGGTAAAACTCATCCATCCACTCACACCACGAGGCATCCCTGCCACAGTCCACCTCAGCCCCAATGCCCCCTGCCCAAGCATTAACAAAACCTTTGGCTGGACCTTCAAAATATACCCAGACTCTGACCACATCTCACTACATCCCATCCAAGCTACCTTTCCTGGCCTTTCTCAGTTTTTTAAGTGGCCTCCAATGATGTTTTCAAAAGGTTTTCATTAAATCTTTTATTATATACCTCTCTCAAAGCTCTTCATCTTCTTGTCCCCCTCACAGCCAAGGACTCTCAGCCTGACATGCCAGGCACGTGGCTGCCTCAGGGCTCTGGCATCTTCTGTCTTCTGACTAGAATGCTTTCCATTGCTCATTGTGCTCTTGAGCTGTCTTGCCCTCCTCGGGTCTTGCTCAAATGCCACCTTTTCCCTCGCCTCTTTTCTCAAACCCTAAACCAGCCGCCAGAGCTCCTTATCCCCCTTCCTTGCCATATTTCAAAAAACTTATTAGTATCAGCCCTGTTAACAATTTCGTTTGCTTTTTTTGTATATCTGCTTCTCCCCTAAAGTGAACATACCACAAAAGCAGGGATTTTGCTCGTGTCAACAAATCTAACATCTAGGATAACATCAGCTACCAGATACATTCAACTAATATTTGCTGAGAAAGTTGATGAAATGAATCTCAGAATGAATGGGATATGGAACAGTATAAGGAGGTAGAGTTTGGGAAAGTTTGCAAACTGAACATAGGAAAAAGAAAGGCAAGGAGCCATCTTATTCACGCAGCTTTTTGGGCTATGTAATGAGACTATCTCAAAAAAAACCCATATAAACAAAACATAGCAGAGGAATTGGCTTAGACATAAGAAGTTCTAACTCTGGATCAAAGGGTCACACAGAAAGGTTCATTTTGCAGAAAGCTAGGTATATCCAAGACATGCCAGCTAGTTGCTGGGTGTCTTTAGCAGGGCGGGGAGTTGGGGTTGGGGGGGCTCACTGAGGTTCTGCAGCACGCGGTCGCGCTCCAGCTGCGTGTCTCGGATCTTGTTCTGCAGCAGAATCAGTTTCTCCTCATACTGGTGCTTGAGCGTCTGCAGCCGCCGCTGGCTGTTCTCCAGCTCGTCGATGAGCTTCTGCTTGATCTCGATCTCGCACGTCAAGTCAGCCAGGTCAGCCTGGAAGTTCACCTCTGCAAGGCCAGGCAGAGCCAGGCTCAGCCACACCTCAGGGTGAGGGAACAGACTAGCCAGTGCTTGGGGGTGGAACTTCCTCTGGTCAGTAGTGACCAATAGGTGACTAGATGAGTGGAAGACAAATTCCACAAGGGGCGATACATTTAAAAAGCAGCACTAGGAATGTACGGCTTAGGAGGTCAGAGGGAGTCTAACACCCTTTCCATCTTGTTGGACCCAGAGGACCGCATCCATCATGACAGATGACAAGGGCCCCACTCGGGCGGAGGCGGGTGAGGTGATTCAGAGCACTTTGCAGGGCTGTGGGTCAGAGATGGCAGCAAGACAGAGCTAAAGGACAAGTATCCTCGCACAGGGGGGCGAGAGGAGCCCTTGGCACCAGCTAGGCATCATTCAATGCCCAGCTCTGCATTGACCAAACTGGGCCAGGAACTTCTTTGAGCATGCTTAGTGATGATGTGGAGAAATCCAACACCTATCGCAAAGCAACAGTGAGCACTGGATGCATGGAGCCTGTGGGGGGTGGAGCTAAGCACAATGATGGGCATGCAAGCAGCATTATTTTTCATGAGGCTTTTGTTGGTGTCACATCTGGCAGCCGGGGACCTGGACAAGCAGAGTGTCGGAACTCTGGCAGGCTTGACCCCACCCCAGAGGGTCCAGCTCTGACAGTCCCACAGTGGTCACTGGCAGGCTTGACCCCACCCCAGAGGGTCCAGCTCTGACAGTCCCACAGTGGTCACTGGCCTCCCAGCACTGGCTCACGCACCCTTCTCCTCAGGGTCGGAGTCTGAGTCCACCAGGCTCTCCTCGCTGCCCGAGTCCTCATCTTCGTCCTCACGCCCTTCCTCTTCCTCACAGCCACTCTCGTCTCGCTCTTCCTCCTCCTAGGCACCAAATACTATTAGAACTACAGCTGCTGCATGGGAGGGGAGCACAGAGGGAGAGGCTGGGCCAGAGACAAGGCCCAGGGGTATCTGCAGGGGTGGGGGTCAGCCACACCTCCTCCAGGGACAGTACCCTCGCCCAGATGCCTGGGCACAGTCCCTCTGGAGGATCCTCAGTCCAGCATCATCCATGTGGAAGGAGATGCGGCCTGAGAGATGATCGCCATGACAACTGAGCTATCAGAAAGCTCGGGATCAAAAATGCTGATGGAGCCCCCCAGCCCCAGCAAGGACATGTATAAACCCAACGGTTTGGGGGTCCAGTGGTCCTCACCTCCTCAGCCTCATTCTCGTCCGTCTCCTCGCTGTTGTCTTGTTGGAGTTTTGCCCTCTTTTTGAAGGCCTCCTTCTCTGGGCTGCACATGGAAGGAGAGGAGGAGAGATTAGAGATGGGTGCTCTTAACCCTGGGGGCAAAGTGCAGCATAGAAGATGTGGGGTAGAAGATCTCTGTTCCCAACTGATCAAAGTAGCTCCACATAATGCTAAGAAAACCCCTGGGTGGAGCTGGATGAAGGTGGGGAGCAGTCTTTCTGGAGGGTGGGCGATGGTCCACTTCTGAGTGTCCTGACTTTGAGGGTGGCAGCCCCTCTACTCACCTCTTCCTCCGCTGACGGACCTCTTTCTTCTTCAGCCGCTCCAGGTCCTGCTTGGCCTTCCGGATCACCTCAGAAGCATCCTCCATTGAGCTGACTGGGCTGACCCCAAAGGCTGGACCTGCTGGAGATGCTCCCAGGGAATAGGGGCTTCGAGCCGAGGTGCGTGACAGATTGCGGCGGAGAGTCTCATTCATGGCTTCGCTCTCCAACAGCTTGGTCCTAGATGGGCAAAGGCAGTGGGAGTGGCCAGGACGCCATATCGCCTGGGCCAGTTCTGTCCATGCCCCTCCTGTACCCCACTAACCCGCCTGCCCACCCCTGAAAGGCTCCCTCACCTCAGTTCTTCAATCTCTCGGATATAGTTCTGGATCAGAGCACCAATGGCCTCATTGCCGTCACCTGCAACGTGCAAGGCAGAAGGTAAGTCACAGCAAGGACTGGAGCCCTAACTCTAAGATGGTGGCCTCACATCGACCTCCGGCAGTGCAGCACCATGGGGGAATCTACTTGAACGGGAGCACAGTCGTATCCGAGCACTGTTGGTAATAGCACGAAATTGGAAACAATCTAAATTCCATCAATAGAGGCTGTTACAATAAATTATTCACCAACACATATGGGGCGCCCTGCAGTCGTTTAAAAATTAAGTGGGCTTTAATATGGAGATCTATAAGACATAATGCTCAATGAAAAGAGGGAAGTCATAAAATAGAAAGCTTGATCTCATATGCAGAAAACATAGCATATATTCCCCCACGCACTTATGACTATATATGAATATATTTATGCTTGAAACCAATGTACTGAGACAGGATGGGACAGCATGCATTCAGCTACTCCTGAAGAGCCTTCTGAGGAGCAGAGAGGCTGTGGGTGGAAGAGTCTGATGAGGGGATTTTTAACCCTTCGCTTGACATACAAATGCAGAAGGAAGCGTGTGTCTCATACATGTCATGATAAGTTGTAGAAAAATGCATAAATTATTGATCTGTGCATAGGCTGACTGATGTAGCCTGCCCAATACCAAGGGGCAGGAGGGAGTCCTAGTCAAAGCATGTTGGTGCTCTGTGCTGGCCAGTTGTTCTCCAACTTACCAGCCTTGGCCAGAAGCAAGTTAGCCTCCTGACTCATAAGATGTGTGACGCGGTTGTTGATGGCATCGATGGCCTCTTGCATGGCTTTAACCCGGAGTCGAAGGGCCCCGTTCTCCTTCTGCAGCATGGCGTTCTCCCGGTACAGGTCACTGTAGCCCTCGGCACCGTCTTCCCCAATCACCCGCTTGCCCTGGGAAGGGGGCAGGTGGGGATCAGACCGGTGCTGATCTCACAGTAAAAACCCTCTTCCCTCTGACTTTGCCCTTTTCCAGGACAGGGTGGCACTGCCAATCTCCCCTTCCCCAGATTTCCTAACATAGCTCCTTGTCTCCTCAGGCTCAGCACCTTACAACACCCTCAGCTGTGGAAGCTCGTGCGTACAATCCCAGGACTGGCAGCCTGTAGCATGAGGACCACGAGTCCATCTAGGCTCCACGGTGAGTTCTAGGATGGTCTGGACTATGAAGCGAAACCCTCTCTCAAACAACAAGAACTAAATTAAAAAATGTACTTAGCTCACCTTGACTTAACTTTTCTAACTCTCCCTTTCATTCTCTAGAAATGCTAATCCAAGTGAACAAATTTCTTGGCCAGGAAAGTGGTATGAATGATTCAGAATGGGTACAAGACAACAGAGGGCACAGTGGGGACCAGCGCCAGCAGAGTCCCAGATTGTTGAAAAGGGGTCGTCACTGTGCTGCTCACTTCAGCCAACTGAGTGTCCACTGCTGGTAGAACGTCAATTTTTTTTTCCAGAAAAGCTGAGACTTCCTCAACTTTCTCCAAAGTTGTCAAGTAAGTTGTATTCTTTTGAAACATGTTCAAATTAAATTAAACCCATTCGTGCCTGATTCAGGCTATGGACCAGTTGGTGACTGCAACCTTGACCATACAGAATTAGACATGACCCCCAATCATTTCTATTACATTATCTATGCCTTGCTTTTGACCTAGAATGCCTGCTGACCTTCCTTCTGCTAATATTTCATCTACCATGCTGCAGAATCTACCTTCCACGAAGCCCTCCGTGACCCAAGCAAGTAGGGCCAGCTCTCCTCCAGTTCCCTACAGCACATGTGACTAGCCTGTCCCCTCACTGTCAATGATTCTGCATTACGGAGAACAGCCTCATCTATCCCAACAATACCTGGGCAGCATGTGCCTCAGACATAATACCCACACTAACAAGGCACAGGTGCTATAATAATTATACTTAGTATTCTAGCCTAGAGGGCTTGGCCTGTGTTGTATTCGGCATAGAAACCTTAACACTAGACATAAGCCTGGCACACAGGGATGCCCAGCAGGCTTGAGGAGTGCACAGTTAGGTGACGGGAAGGTGAGGCCTGCTGAAGGCCTTGGGGGATGACTGTAGGAAGGGATGCACGGCAGGCCCGTGAGAGCGTGGGTCAAGCCTGAGAGCCTCACCGCCTTGTACTCCATCAGCTCCATCTGCAGGCGCGCGATCTCGGCCCGCAGCGCGCTGATCTGCTGGCTGGTCTTGTCCTGGTTCACCACCACCTTGTTCTTGATGTTACGAGCCCGATTGGCGTATTTGAGAGTGTTGAGCGTCTCCATGAAGTCCCGATCTGAGGGGCTCACGCAGGCGATCATGATGGTCTGGCTAGGGGTGCAGTCAGATGAGGGCACGGGACAAGGCCAGAGCCAGAAGCACTGCCTCGCAAAGATCCTGCTCCTACTCTGTACCCACCCCCCCTAATTCTTGAAGGACCTGGAACTTGGCAGGTGGAACTCTGCACCACTTGGCCAAGAGTTTCCATGGTAATAGATGGTAACCCGAAGGCAGCTAACGAGGTAGGAATACGGTGGTACCTAACCGCAGAGTCCTTTGGGTGGTGATGAGGGTATAGCACGGGCCCTGTCTTCCCAGGACTTCCTAACTATTGTTTCACTGGGTCTACATGGTTTCTTTTGGGGCGGCCTTTCCCTGCTGTGCAGATAAAGAATTTGAGTCTCTCTGGCTAGAAGCCACATGCAGCCTAGGGTAGAAAGACCCTTCTTCCACAGGCATCGGGGTGCAGATATTGGTCACCAGATACCTGTTGCCCCCTAGAGAGTCCTGGAGAAGCCGAGTGAGCTTGGAATCCCTGTAGGGCACGTGCACCACCTTCTTGCTCTGGTCTCCCAAGGCACTGATCACATTGCCCAAGGCCAGCTGCAGGAGACAGATGCTGTACTCAGGAGTCATTTGGGGAAGTGGGGAGGACCGCCTAAGCCACCCCACACTATCTGTACCCGCTCCCCACCCCAGCAGCCTTCAGGCTACGACTGTATTTATAGGCCAATGAGATCAAATGGTGAGGTCTGAGGGTGAAGGAACCAGGCCCAACAAGAACGACTATGGGTACCCTGACCATCAACTTGTAAGAGCTCCAGAGAGGGCTGGGCAGTCTTGGAGGCATGAAACCGATCTGAAACTGAACTGTTGTGTTTTGGGGGGCTGGTGACCCTTCACGCGCCTACCAGTCCACAGTTGATGGAGATGCCCTCCTTGGCCCGCTCGCCGGTAGCTCCCGTCCGTTTCAATCGCTCTGAGCCAGCCAGATCCACGAAGTGAAACTTAGCGGTGAGTGTCTCATATTCAGTGCTTGTGGGGGCTGCTCCATCTGGAAGTCCAGTCACTGTCTCATTCACCTGCAGCGGAAGGCAGCGTCTGACTCACCCCACCTTGTGTTCTTCTGCTCCCTTCTGCCCACGGCACTGCCATCCAGGAGAATCAAGAGATTACATGGCATCTTGCATGCACAGAACTCCTGGGAGCAAACCAGTCCTTGCACGACACCTTCTATTTCATAGGTGAGATAACTGTGGCTCAAAAAGAATGAAAAAATAGCAAGCGGCAGAGGCAAGCCCCAACTCTAGTGAACCTGGCTAGACTCATAGTTCCCTGGTCTTTCCCCACCTGGGATATGCCTGGAGCACGAAACTCCTGAGACCCCAAGGGCTCCTCACCAGTTCGGGCTGGGCACACACACGCATCTGGCACAGGTGGATGGTGAAGATGGCGTGAGAGCGGGAGCTCTGCACATTCATCTGGGTGCTGGCCGTGGTGCGTGACAGGGCGCCCTGCTTCAGGCACTGGATCAGCTGCGGACAGATGCGGAAGAGACGACCCAGGACGCCTGGGATGCAGGGCTCTGGCTTTTCAGGAAGCCCGTGCTACCCTGGACCCCCAAAGGAAGCTCACCTCTTCCTGGGAACTGATGAGGCGAGAGGTGACACCTGTGGTGTAGATACCTCCACTGGCATCTTCGTGAATCTTGATGTTGGACCTCCGGTGGCGGGCGTCAGGGTCACGGGTGCTGTCAAACAGGTCGAGGATCTCCTCATTGTAGAGCTGCAACAGGGAGGAAACTGTGCTGGATTCATTCGGCACACAGCACACGTGGCCCAGAGGGGCTTTTCTCATATTGGCAAACCATCTCAGTCTGCAGAAATAAAAACTGTGGCTTAATTCTGGAGACTAACTTTCTGGACACTGGTGCCCCTGGGTGTGTCTGGGTCTGGACAGAGTCTGTGCATGCTCCGTTCTCTGAACTAGTATTCAGCAACTCTTGGTTCCTGAGAGAGGGTAAGAACTTCTAGGGGACAAAGTGACAGAAGCCCTAGATACAGGAAGTGGGGAGACATAAGCCGCAACTGGGAGGGTCTTACTATATTACCAGTCTGGAAGATTAAAGTATAGGTATGTGATTCCTGGTGACTGATGGCAGAGACAGAGCTGGTGGAGGATGCAAGTGATGGTAATCATGGGTCAGGGCAGCACAGATGTATATCTTGCCTTATGCTCAGGAGGGGAGGAGAGCAAGATGTACGGTCACTATGGCCCAGCCTCTCAGGGAGACCGTTGTGACAAATGGCCTGACAAGGAGCAGTCAGTCCATTTCAGAGGGTGTCAGCTGAGAGGGTTCCTGTCACAGGAACTGGGGACAATTCGACCTGCTGAAGGGTTGGGATGTCAAGTCAGGGAGGTGGAGGTAGAAAGCAGGAGAAGATGCTGGGTGGCTGGGGCAGTTGCCAAGAGAGTTCTATGGAGCCAGGGAAAGAGCGACTACAGTCTTTGGACATCTCATGCTTTGATGGCCTTAAAGAAGCAGAAATATCCCACAGGAAGAGGAAGGAAGAGATGGTGGAGACGGAGTGCCATGTCTGTCTGTCTGTGTTGGGGGAGTCACACTGCTTCATTTAACCTCTTGTGGTTCATTCTTTGGCCTGGATAATTTTGGAGCAGCCTGCTCTTTGAGGATCTCCATGGCAACAGAAAGAGAGCTGAGAAGCATCTAGCTATACACAAATAGCAGGACACACACATGTACATATATAGACAGACAGACAGACAGACAGACAGACAGACACACACACACACATTGCATACATAGTGGCACCCAAAAGGACCTAAAATACAGGTGTCTTATAGGGAAAGCGGCAACCCTGGCTGCTCAGGAAGGAGGCCCTAGGATAGTGATCATGGGGTGGGCATGGAGGATGCTGGCAAGACTGGGATCCTCTCCTTTCCTCTGAGGGTAGCCAGATTCCAGTCAGCACTAAGGTTTAGGGGCAAGGAGGTGGTTCCAAACCCATAAACTCCCCTGGTAGGATCCTTGAGCAGGGAGGGAGAGAGATGTTGAGAATCAGAGTTGTACAGAGGAAGAGCCAAGTCCGGCTTCTAAGAGAAATGCCAAAGTGGACCTGTCTTCTTGAATTCCCAGAGCAGGAATCTTCCAAGAGACAGTGCCCATTTCTGGAGGTACTGAGCTGAGGCTCAGCACAACCTAGATGTCAAGGAGCCCAGGGACCACTTCCTGTCTTCCTCAAAGCCCTGCGTGCTACAGTTCCAGACTGACACTTCCCAGGGGCAGCAGGGCCAGATATGAAGGAAGGTGTCTATCGGAAGCCTTTCTGTCCTGGCATCCGAAAGGACTCGGAGGTCAGGAAGCAGCTCAGCCCCCAAAGCGCAGGTAGGCACTTGCAGGCAGAGGAGGAACCCAGCAAAGGCCAGAAGAACAGGGCAGAGCAGGGTTACATGTCCTCCTCACCAATCCCAAAGAAAGATCCATCATCCCACTTTGTAGATGAGGCTGAGTGGCGACATGGTCTATTCTAGGTCACGTGGCTAGTAAATGCCAGGGGTAGACTCAGTCAGCGCCTGAGTAGATCACAGGTCATCAACTCCAGGCCCATCTGAAGAATGATACTTCAGAATACCTCACCAAGTGTTCTCTAGCCCCTAACTTGGTTGCTTCCAGCAGCAGAAGACCCATTCCTTGTAGATGCCACCATGTCTCCCTAGGCTGGATCCTCTGTGCTGGAGGACGACTCCACTTGTGTTCCATTTCTCTCCACCCTTTTCCTCCTCATCCTTCCGACCCTTCGAGGCCAGCATACCTCCAGGAACTGAGCGCTGACTTTGAACTCGGGCCCAGTCATGCCCTGCTCCTGTGCGCGCAGCTTGCGTTCAGTGATGCCTTTGAAGAGGTGGGCAATGGCTCTTGGGATGATGCCTTGCTCCTCCTCTGATGTTGCCGTGTCGAAGCCAGTGCCCATGGTGTATGTCTTCCCAGCCCCCGTCTGCATTGATAAAGAAGGGAGGCAGATGTTACTAGCATTCTCTGGGGCACCAGCAAACCTTGGATTTAGGACAAATCCTCTTACTCATGTGCTTAAAGTCTGGTTCCTTTCTCCATTTTTTTTTTTTTGGTCCCAAAGCCACACCCTGTAAAAGTCTCTGATGACAGCCTGCCTCTGCTCACCAGTCATGTAGTTGCAGTTCAGACTGCTCCAGGAGGTTGAGATTGGGATGACCGCTGATTGAGGTGGAGGTGACTTACCTGCCCATAGGCCAGTACTGTGGCATTGTAGCCCTCAAAACAGCCTTCAATGAGCTTGCTCACGCACGTGGAATAGATCTGTTCCTGCCAGGTGTCCAGGTCAAAGACAAAGTCATAGGTGAAGGCCTTGTCCTTGCCCAGCAGCACCTGGGGCTCCCCCGGAGTGACGGAGGTGCAGATGTGACAACCTTCAATCTTCTCCTTTGACAACTGTGGCCGGATTCTGTCCAGGATGAGAAAAGCCCTTGGTCAGATCAGCTGGGTGGGGGGGGGGACAGGCCCTTCTCACATGTTACCAGCCACACTGCTGCTTCCCCCACAAGCTGGAAAACAAAGGAAGGTAGGAACTCACAAGGGATGACTTTGGTAATAAATGTCATCACCAAAACCACTAGTTGAAAAATATCGATTGAATATTTAGGGTGCAATGAAGAGGAAATATATTTTATACAAACTAATTCAGGTGTTCACTAGAAACCTGCTGTGCATGTGTGTGTGCGTGTGTGTGTATTTGCAGGATTTTACAAATGAGAACACAGGCTGACTCATCTGAGGTAGCATAATGGAAAGTGGTGGGCCATAGGACATGAAAGGACATATTCGTGCTGGACCCAGAGCCCCGGGAATCAGCATTCCTCTGAGGCGCACAGCTGGGCTGGGCCTGGGGCCTGTCTGTGACTCTAGACCACATTCTCTTGAGCCAGGACCAAGTTTGGGAGGAGGCCAGAGCTGAGGTCCGTGAAGGCTGCGAATGCCCTCAGTACAGTAGCCACCTTCTCAGTGCCCAGAGCCTGCTGCCCTCTCAGCTATAGGCTCTGGTTCTTCCCATGGGCTCAGGGGCCAGATCAGGCACAACCAGGGCAGCCAGAGTTAAAAGAAAGGTTCCCTGTCAAGAGAACTAGAAGAGACAGAAGGCCAGCTACAGAGTGGGCCCACATCCCAGATTCTGGCTCAGAGGAGGGGGTCCCCATATAGAAGTGGGAGAATGGCATTAGTAGTGAATACTGGGGAGACAGCCATGGGCAGAACAGTCTCCATCCAGTCATCCCTACCCCCCCTTCTAAGCAGTATCACCATTACGAGGTCCCCATGGCAACCAAGTATGAGTCAGTGAGCATGCGTGCAAGGATTGGCAGGAAGTGATCCCCCCCCACAAGCACCCTAAGTAAGGAGGGGGAAAGGACTTCAAGTGGGCTCACACAAGCCAGCCTCACTGGCCGGGCACTCACAATAAATTGCTTGTTGGGCCCTTCGCCTTAAGCCAACATTTACCAAGAGAAGAAAGGAACGAGAAGAGCCAGACCAGTATCCATCCAGGGCCCAGAGGCGCCTCATCTCAGAGCCCAGTGTCACCAAATCGCCATAGTGTCCCTGTCTTAGCTACACTAGCCCCAAGGCCTCCTGACAGCTGCAGGCTGGGTAAGATCTCCCCAGCCGTGGCTGCACTCTGTTGTGGACCATCAGACTGGGGAGGGAAAGGAAGTGTGCGTGAGAGCTGCTCGGGCAATTCCCTGCCCCTCTTCTTCCTTCAGAACCATCTTTTTTGCAGTGTGAACACGTCCCCGTGGGTGAGTTGCTCTCTCTAGAGACAATGAAAGCCCAGAAAAGTTCTTGTACACGTGTAGCACTTGTATAGTGGTTGGAGCCGTGCTGATTCTCATTCTCTTTGAACTTGTAGATCAGAAACTTCACATATATACACATAAGTGGATACACATATGGCACATATACACATACCTGCCAGACTTCGGGGTCAACAGCATCCTACTTGAGTTGATCCTAATCACTGCAGTTGTCAGACAGAGCTCTTACTGTCCTACATGCTGACACATCTTAACTCTTGACCTTAGGACGACCTCAGGAAGCCATTACTAGTGCCTCATTGACAGATGAGGAAACCGGGAGGGTGTCATCCAGAATCACAGACACCGAGGAGCCATGGTGAGCCTAGGGGCAGGATGTACATAATGGCCCTCCCACGGCCTTACATTGCACAAATTACCGTGAAGGGCTAGGGCTTGAGGGCCAAGGGATGCCTCAGACACTCACACAGGGAGCACACTAGGCAGCAGCTTCGGGTGGCTGGGTGTGGTACTGTACAGGGGATAGGACTCAGACCTCTGCGGTGGACCTGCTCTGCCCTGGGCCTGGGGGACCCAAGACCTAACACTTCTACCTAGAACATGTGGATGCTCTCTAATAGACCAAGAGTCTGTTCTGGCAGCCTCTGAGGACCTTCCAGCTGTGTGGGCTGAGCGGGAGTTGAGGACACCCCCCCCCACCACCACGTGCTGCATACGATGGGATTTCTGGATCTAGTTCAAACACCATTTAATTATTGCAGGCAGATGGCAATGCTGGCGATTGGAGGAAATCGAATCAACATCCCTGGAGACGGTGGGAAAGGGGAGGGGGTGAGCTTGCTGTCAGGAGCCCTTTCATAAACTGTGCAGTAGGTCGTCAGTGAGCAGTCCCGGAGCACCAGGTGAGTTGGTGAAGGGGAATGGAAAAAGAGGAGTCTAGGAGGATGTACAGAAGAGCAGCCCAGAGCTTTAGGGGGTCAAGAGTTATGGGACCTGCTAGGTATTCACCGGAGTTCTTCATGGGCCTTGAACACCCCCATGTGAGAAGTTCTGTGGTCAGAGAACCATCAGTCCCATGATGCCATTCTAAGCATCAAGGTGCAGGTGGGTGAGCAGGCTCACCAAGGAAAACAGGTACCAGATGGGAGACAGAGGACCTGAGCTCTGGAGGGCACTAATTCCCAGAGCCACTGACCTGGAAGAGGGGGAGCTGGTCAGCCCTGGGAATGCGGCTGAGTGAGCAGCCAAGAGCACATGCGAGAGAGTAAAGATTTCATTGGTGCTTCCCACGTGCTTGTGGTGGGCCAACAGGCGTCCTCCATTACCTTACTTTAGTGATGCTGCGAGCTAGGGATTTCAACCCCCATTTTTCCAGAAAGTGTAGTGACTAAGTTACTTATGTAGTAAGTAGCACGGTGGGCTGATCGTCAGCCACCCGACTCTGACTCAGACTACAAGAGGTCTTCTATCTTCTCTCTCACTTTTTGTCTCCTCCCCCAAAGCTCCATTCCTAATGCTAAGAGATTTCTTCTCCGGCGCCACTATCAGAGCTGGACAGAGCACACCGCGTGTTCTTTCAGATAGCACTAATTTGGGCACTGGGCTGCCCTATTCTCCAGAGCACAGGGTTTTGTAGCAGCTGAGCTCATTCTCCACACTTTAAACTCTGCATGGTGGAGATTTTGAGTCCAGTATCCACAAGCAGAAGACAAGACACCAAAGTCCTTGTCCCACTCGGTCTTCTCATGTAGCCTTCGCCTTCGCCTGTACTTATTATTCAGATCTCCCAGTTTTAGGTAAATATTACATCACCTTCTCTTCCACCCTGAGTAAGTCACGTATGTGGGCTGTCCTCAAAGTGGCATCAGCCCAACTTACCCCACAGAAGGCAGAAATTTCTCTTTAGAGCAGGGGGTCAAGGATGGGATATGAAAGGAGGGTCAGGGTCAGTTGCTAGGTTCTTCCAGCTATACCATGGGCCCTAGGAGTTATGAGTCATGTCAGGATTAGGACAGGACAAAGTAGGGCATTTGCCTTAAGCAGAATATAAGGACTAGGTGATCAAAATAAATTAAGCTATCTTATGAGCCAGCTATATTACTCCTAGGTGTATTCTAGAAGGAACCAAAGTCAGCACACCACAGAGATAACCTGCATATCCCTTGTTTACAGCAGCACAAGTTATGGAATCAGCAAAGCTGTTCATCAATAGAGGAATGGTTAAAGAAAATGTAATTTATATACACAATGGGTTACTATATATTTTTCATTAAGAACAAACTGTCATTTGCAGGAAAGTTTTGGCACTGGGGATCATCGTGTTAAGCCAGGCCTAGAAATCCAAATAATCATGTTTGCCTTCACATATATATTTACACTTATGAAAATAAAACTTGAAAGCTGAAGGGGGGGGGTTATGTGAGAAGAGAGATGGACCAGCAGAAGAGGGTAAGGAGGTGTTAAGATCAGGGAAAATGATACACATACAAGAAACCATCATTTCGTATAATTAGAATATATACTAAAAAAACAAACTTGAAGGGAGAAATTCAATCACATTAGCAAACTGTGTTCCGCAGACCAACTTCTCATTTTTATCAATAAAGGTTATGGCTTGGAAGTCCAGTGACATCTCCCCAGGGCAGTCTGATTCTGACTACAGCCCATCTCACCTCTGGGCCCCATCTCTGGCGGCTTCACGGCCCCCCCCCTTCACAGGGAGGTAAGCAGAAAGGGCAGCCGCGTTCAGAAAGGCCCTAGGAATCTCCCAGAACAGTCTCGTCTACTTGCCCCTTGGCAAGCAGCAAGCCAGGCAAAAGCAGAGAGAGGGAGAAGGAGGGAGGGAAGGAGGGAGGGAGGGAGGGAGGGAGGGAGAGAAACAGAGAGAGAGAGAGAGAGAGGGAGGGAGGGAGAGAGAGAGAGAGAGAGAGAGAGAGAGGAGGGGGGGAGGGAGGAGAGAGAGAGAGAGAGAGAGAGAGAGAGAGAGAGAGAGAGAGAGAGAGAGAGAGGGAGGGAGGGAGGGAGGGAGGGAGAGAGGAGAGCAAGCCAGTGCTTTTCAGAGGCAGGATCTGGCACCGCGACAAGGTCGCCGAGCTTCCTCTGCTCACAAATGATGGGGGGTAATGCGGGCAGCCGTCCCACCCCAAGAACCGAGCGTGGGCCGAGGGCGGCGGAGACCCCTCCCCGCCCCGAAGCCTCCCGAGCGGTGCCCGCAGCGGCGAGGACAAAGGCGGAGAGCGGGAGCCGGGCGGCGGGAAGAGCTGAGCTCAGCGGTTCCTCGGCTCTTTGGGGAGAAGGACCGGGCGGAAGGGAAGGACAGAGGAGGCAGGGAGGAGGCAGGCGGGAGATGCTGAGAGCCGGCCAAAGGTTGAAGGCTCTCTGCAGAGGGTAGCGACGGGCACATCCGGGCACGTGCCTGGAGCCCCATAGGACACCGAACCCCAAGACGAGCATCACCTCTAAGCCGTCCCTGGTGTGGTCACACAGAGCCGGCCAATCGCCCTTCCTCGGTGCTCCGCCCAGCGACCTCGGGCTCCTCGGGGTTGGTCAGCTTAGGTGAAATTAGCTCCAGCCAATCAACGTGCTGGGGCGCCTTGCAGAGTTCCTAACTTATCTGCTCCCCAACTCTTCTTACCTGGAGGTCTCTAAGGATGGATGCAGCCCCAGGCTGTTTACACTTACAGGATATTTCTTACAGAGAAATGACATGCTGTGTCATTAAAACAACCCAAAAGTTGTTCTAAAATGAGAAATTAAAAAAAAAAAAGAAAAGAGGTCCGGGGTCAATTCTTGATGCCTTTGCTGATGTGTTACCTGGAACCCACTACCCTCTGGAGTATTAAGCCTCCTCAGTACATAGCCACCGCGTCACTTAGAAGCAAGCACAGCTAGCTTCCTGCTGGGTGCTGTGGTAGGCACTTTGTACATAGCACCGAATCATTTAGTTTAAGGTGGCCATTTTGCCTCTAACAGATGAAGAAATTTGGTTCAAGGTCATTTGGCTGATAAGGAACAGGGTCATTTCCTGCAGTGTTGGGTGAATCAACAGGCACGCAAAAGCTCACTTGAGTAAAGTTTACACTTGGGAAGCTTCCAGACTGAGAGACATCCTCTCTCCAGATCCCTTTCTAGAGACCTGGACTAGGGTATCTTTTGGCCCCTCAGATGGTCAAAATAACCAAGATGAGATACTTCTGAGGAAGTCTCCGGAGGCTAAAAGCACATCTATTCTTTGTTCTAACAGAATCTCTCTGGAATCTTGAAAAGGAGCTCCCGGAGGCTGGTGAGACAGGCAGGGAAGGACTAGTTAGGAGGCCTATCAGCCGGTCTCTGGGAGCCTGGAACTCAAAGGGTGGGGGGAGGCCAAGGGTGGCTTGCCGGCCCATTGCTCTCTCCTCTTACTGGGACTGAATTTGCACGTCTGACTGCAAGCACGGGCGTCAGGGCAGAGTGAGAACCTAGTTGTTGTCTCCTCCATGCGCATGTTCATCTTGCATGAGCAGAAGGCAGGGAGGGGCCACAGAAGAGCCCCGCTAGCTCTGCCCTTCACACAGGGCCACTTTGCTGTGGACCAGTCTTCCCGGTGACTAGGCAAGATCAAAGGGGAACTTAACTACAGCGGGAGGGATTTAGATAAGCTAGCAAAAAGAACTTCCTGCCTGTAAAGATTGTAAAATCCTGGAAAGGGGAGTTTGGGGCTGTCTCTGATCATTCCTTGGGGGCAGCAGACTTGCCATCCGTACTTGTCTTTTCCTCACTCCCTGGCCTCATCTGAGGCATGCTGAAGACCTACAATGAGAACCTGGGTACCAAGTGCCCTTACACACGCCAACACAGGTAATGTGTTGTGACAACCCTGTGAAGCACAGGACATGCGCCCCATTTTACTGGGAGATAGGGGGTGACGTCGAACAAGTCGAGAGTCGCACGATTTGTAATGGTGCAGAGGAAATTCCAAACGGCCCTGCTTGTGCCCAGCCTTGCTGCTTGCCAGGGTGGGAGAGAGGCTGGGCTGGAGGAAAACGATCCCCTTGGAGTCCCTGCTGACCTACCAGCAGCTGCCGGCCTGCCTGCCTGCTGGGAAAGCATTTTCCCGACTTTGTAACTAGACAGGCTGAGCTGGATCACGGTGCTGAAGCGTGGAGCCTGCCTCCCCGCCAGAGGAAGGCGCTCCTCTGCAGTAAAGATGTCTGCCCCCCTTTAGTAAGCCTCCTCCTCCTCTTCCTCCTCCTTCCCCCTCCCTTGCTGGCAGCATGCCCAGTTCTGGGGCAGCTAGAAGAAAATCCCTGCTTTCTCAGGGGAGTCTGGCTCCCAGACACCCAGGGGGGAGGGAAGGCAGCTAAATTAGCCTAGACCCGGGGCACCTTCCCATAGAGGTTAGCTTCTCTCCATCAGGGTAGTAAGATCCAGTTCAGGGCACTGAGCCTTTTTAATAAAATGAGAGACCATCCTGCACTCTTGCAGCAGAGTCACCTGGGCTTTGCAACAGGCAATGGATCTCATTGTCCTCCCCTGGCCTCTCAGTCATCCACAGCCCAGCCCTACTGCAACTGCCCTGGGCGGGGGGGGGGGGGGGGCTGGTTCAGTACCCCCAAACAAGAAGGCTTTATATCATAGGGTCAAAGGGCATGGTTTAGGAGGCCCCCTGGCAGGCAAGATGAAAAGGGTCTGTCACCCCCTCTACTTGACTTCTACCCCTGAGAAGTTACTGAGATCATGGGAAGACGCTCCACGGCAACCTAAGGAAGCCCCTGGTGGTCAGGGACCTGAACCTCACCCATTCAGTTCACCCCAGAGTCCTGCTCATTGACTTCTGAGTCACTCGGGAGGGAGCGCAGAGGCAAACAGGGGAGGACACCTGCTCTGAGTTATCGGAGGACACCCTTGCTATCCGGCCTCCAGGGCAGCAGAGGGGCTCCCCGGGAGAACTGAGAACAAACAAGGGAGGGGCAGCTAGCACAAGAGGGGAAGACTGGTCCCTCTCCTAAGGGATCCGCTGGGCTGTGAGCTTCTTAAATTCCTGTGGGGTCTGACTCCTCTGCCTCTGGAGCCTGGGAAGAAGGGCAAGCCCCCCCCCCCGGAAGTGCCGCTCAGCAGTGCTCTCACTGTCCCGCCCCCATCTTGGGGCATCTGGCCGGGGTTTCCCATGACCTCCCAGGAGACAGGAGACCCTGTAGCATCAGGCTTAGCCCAGATCCCAGAACTGTGCTGGCATCTGTATCTGCTGGGGGACAGCTCAGTGGGGACCGGACCCAGGGGACATTCCCCAGCTGAGGAATGCAGAGCAACAGGCAATGGGCTGGCAGGCTGGCTGGAGTGGGGGGCACTGAGCTTCTCTTGCCATGTCGGCCTATTGTCAGCTGCCCTGCAAGCCTGTGAGCAGCTGACTTCCCCATGCAGTGTACCTCCTGAAGTAGGCCCAGCCTGGCCTAGAGGAAGGACAGTCACCTTGCACCGCTGCCACGCCGCTGAGGAAGACAGTGGGACCAAGGCATCAGGACGCCATCATTTAGGGTGGCATCTCCCTCCTTTCCACACTCCAGAGAAGTAGAAAGGAGGAGTCCAGAGACCAAGACGTTACAGTCAATAGTATGCCACCTGCCCTGGGCTTCACTGCCCCTTTACCAGAGCTGTTCCCCGCCCCCCACTGGAAGTAGGGGAGGATCTTCTAGGCTGAGGGAGCTGGGGGTGGGGACTCCAGCTGTTCCAAGGGGGAGGAGCAGAAGGACACTGGTTTTCTCAGTGTACTAAAGGTACTGCTGTTCATCCAGGACACCCGGGGTGCTGCCTTTGAATGGGGCAACCCTGAGGGGGCGGCAGGACTAGACATGGCTACCCCAGAACATCATTTCCTGGAAAATGACAAGGTGGAGCTCACGTAGGAGTCTGAGGGATCCAAGATGGGAGGAGAGAGAAGCTCCCCAAACACAAAAGGGAAGACTAGGAACTCAGGAGCTAGGGCCAGGGAAGCTATGCCAAGCAACTCTAGTACAGATTTGGAGTGTTTCCCCTCCGCCACATATCTTCACAGCACTGTGGGTATTTCCCACATTCCCTTTCACCCCTGTGACAATAAAGCATTTGAAGAAACTGAAGTCCAGAGATCACAGCATGCAGCCAATCGGAAGCTGGACTGAGAAATAGATTAGGGTAGATTAAGGTCATCTGCCAAGTCTAAGTATGTGCTTGCAAAGAAGATTGCCCTGAGTTCAGATCCAGCCTTCTCCTTCCTCTGGCCATGTTTGCTTATGGAGAGTAATATCAGTTGTTTGGGGGGTATAGCAGGATGATACATGGTGCCTGACACTAAGCAAGTGTTTAATAAATCATGGTGCTTAGCCACAGCCTATCTCAGTTTCTTCATCGCCACAGTGTGCTTCTGCTCAAAATGAGTAGTTGGGCTGCAGATAAATTCAATTTTCTAATAGTTCCTTATCACTTAAACTAGAGACACCGCTTAGGTGTACTTAATGTTTAAACACTTGATTCATTCATTCTCCATGCCTTGGGAGTCTACCTACATTTTGTTCCCTCCAAGGGCAGTAATGAGCAAATCAGAACTGCCCAGGTGTTTCCAGTCTCCATAAAACGAGAACCAAAAGAAAGAAGAGATGAGCTCCGTGACCCTTCCAGCAGACAGATTCTACCATCTCCAGCCCTGTCCTTGCTCACAGAGTTGGAAGAATAAGGGTGCTAGGCTTGTGTCACTTCTGTGGGTCCCCTTGCCTCAGCCCCACCCTACCTCCACAGTGAGGTTTTCAAAAGCTGAGATCCAATCAGGCAGGCTGGCTGGGTGGTGGAGGGGGGCTGCTTCCGGGGCCTGTGGTTACTACACTCCACTTCCTCGTGATGACATAAGCCCTATTTCTGCAGCAGGAGGCCACCAGCAAGATTCTCAGGTCTCCCTACAAACCCTAGGAAATTGTTTGTGTCTGGGCCTCAACTTCCTAGATCTATAAACTGGACAGCACAGTATACAACTGACGATTGACACTGCTTAGCTTTGAGACCCTGATGGTACCCCATGTACCCACTGCATACAGCTTCCTCTCTCTTCTTAACTCTCCCTTCCTCCACAAGCTCTTATTCAATATTTGGACAGTCATTCAGAAGAGTCTAAAACTAGGGAAACAGTTGCAGTGAGATACCCAAAGGGAGAGGGCAGAGGTGCAGTCTAACAAGGTCCCTTGGGTCCCTGGCTGCGCTTCCCCCAGTGCCCTCCCTACTCTGCTCAGGCCAGTAGTCTCGACGGATGGATGTGGGCACCTCCCCCTCCCCAGCAGACTAGAGGAAGGAAGCTGAGAGAAGCCAGGCAGAGATAAGGGGGAGGGGGTTAGGCAACACTAAGGGCTCCCCTCATGTTGGGGCTCAGAGTTGGGGGCTTGAAAGGGTCTTAAATAAACTCACCATGTGGCTTGGCTTCCTTCCCCAATTTTGACTCTGCCAACTTGCATTTCTCAGCAGCTGCCCCTTTCTGCCCCCATTTGTCAGGCGTGTGTTTCTGCAGTAGTATGGGGTGGGGTGGCTAACAGCTTAGCCTCTTTTCTCTCTGGCTTTGCTGCTTACCCTCGTCCTCCCATTCCCAGGTAAATCAAACCCTTACAGTATGGGGGATTAATGGATAAAGGGCTCACAGGAGCCGAGAGGCTGATTAGGGATCCCTAGTGCAAGGCTGACTGGCCCTAGTGCAGAAGCAAATGGGCCAGAGTCTCCCTAGCAGGGGAGACCACAGGGTGGTCTCTCGGGTTCTGAATAGTTCCTCCTTTGGACTCTAGGGGTCTGGGCTTCCAGGCAGTTCTTTGTAAAGAAACAGCTTAATCTTCATGAAGATTAGAAGGACACCAAGTATAGTAGCCTAGAAACCCTCTACTTATACACACACACACATCCAATCAGGTCTGTCTCATTCCTGGCTTCTCTGTCCAAAGAGCCAGATCCCGGGGATTGCCACAAGTGATTCTCAAGGGCATTTAGAAAGTGCTCCAGTTATAGACAAGAAAGGGCTTCCAGGAAGTCAGAAAGAGCTGACCTGGAGGAGTTAGGGGCTCTGGGGCGGGTTTGGTGATCTCAAATCCGTGGTCCTTCTCATAAGTGTGTCACTCATCTGCAGCTCCAAACCCAGTCCTTTAGGTGAAACAGTGATTTCTGGGGAAGCCTAAACCCAGAACTTCTCTTAAAGCACATCCCGGCACCATCTGCTCCCATTCCTGCTTCCAGTCCAGTCCCACCCTTAGCTCTCTGATTAGAACCTGGGTTCTGTCCAGCCATTGTCTGCCTTTCACAGACGGCTGCCCATTGAGGTCTGGCGTGTGCCTGGCAGGATGATGGCAAGTGCTCCAGTGAGCCTGAGCAGAGGAGTGGGTGGGGCTCTCACCTTCCCAGAGTCCCTGAAAGCCTGGCTCTTCAGATGCTCCATCCCCCCATGCCCGCATCAACACCAGTGACTCTGGCCGGAAAGAGCACTGCAAAGACCTGAGTGCAGGGGGCAGATACCAACCCTTCTCTGTGGAAAGAGTCCCAGAAACCTCTGGTGGTGGGAGTGGGAAAGGAAAACCAGATTTCTTTTCTTGCTCTTTACCAAAGTGCCCATGCCTTCAGCCCCCCAACATCTCAACATACCCAGCCCAGTCTGGGGAGCCTGAACGGAGGGAGAAGGCCCTTTGTTTGACTCTGTTCTTCAAGACGGAGTTAAAAAGAAAGCCTCTGTAGACCCGGTACCCCAGCTCCTTTTCTAGCCTTGGTTCATGCTGGGTGGGGGTTAGAGCTTCGTTTCCCTTTTATGGTGGCTTGGCCTCTCCCCATCTGCTGAAGATGCTGTATTTACATTTCTCACTCACGCCCCCACCATGCGTCTCCCTCCCTCGACCTCTGTGAGCTTCTGCTGCATGCAGTGTCAGCCCCAGTAGCAGCATGGCCCCGCCCCACCAGCCCACCAGGCACCTGCAGGGCTCCTCTTTGTCTTAGGCTGTTTGCTGCCAGGAAGACAGTGCTCAAGTGACGCTCTGAGTGGTAGGACTCTGTGTGTGTGTGTGTGTGTGTGTGTGTGTGTGTGTGTGTGTGGAGTGGGAAACCTCAATGCCTCAACCCTTGGAGCTTCAATAAGCTCAGTGCCTCCTGTTCTAGCTGCAGAGGCTTGCCCAGGTGTCTGCAGGCATCTGTGCTGGGGAAGCAGAAGGAAGGTGTGAGATATTCCAATGCTATTATCTCTGACTCCGTGGAGAAGCAGCTTCCCAGGACCCCCCCCCCCAGATCTGGGTTACTTGTGACCTTAGATAGAATTGGAGACTTCTCTCAGAGGCCGCCTCAGACTTGGGCCCTCCCCTCTCCCATCCTACTGGACTGGAGCAGACATAGATGCACCTCTATGTATTCCTGCCTTGCTGCCTAACCCCTGTTGGTACTCCCCCATTATGACCTTCTCAAAGAGAAAACCCCCAAATCCAAACAGGAGAGAAGGTGTGTAGGTCATCTCCACCCAGCACAAAGAACACAGATGGTTCAACTTTGCAGTATTTCCTGTCCCTGCACCTCTGAGTGCCCCTCCCAAAAGAACTTGCTCAGCCATGTCCTCTCCCCTCCTAGGGTCTGTCGGATCACTTCCAGTACTAGAGCTGTTAGATGGAATCTAGGCATATCTATAGCCCTTTCCCTTGCTCAGTTTCACCTGAGTGCCTGCGCACCAGAATCGACATCACCCCCTCCCAGCCTCTCAGGGATAGCCCTCGGATAACACCTCTTCCTCTCTCTCACAGCCCCATCTCCTTTCGGGGCAGCACCAGCAGGATTCTCTCCAATAGGCCAGCGCACTATTCCAGCCCTTTCACGGGTCCCCCCTCCCACGGATCTTTGTCTGTCGAGCCGACTCCTAGATTGGCGAGTCCAATCGAAAGCACAGAACTAGCCGACTGGGGTAGATGTGGGGGAAAATGCCCTCTCCAGTACCCGGGTATGAGACAGCAGCCTCGTGGGGAGGTGAAGAGGAAACACACAGACGCTCTGGCTTGGGCCAGAGCTGGGTGTGAAATACCGGATTTCCTTGTTTATTCGATTCTCTGATCATTAGCGCTCCCAAGAGGGGCCCAAAACTGCCACCCAAACAAAGCCACCTTCCAGCGGTCCGCAGGGCCAGCTCAGGACGCCTCCAGCCCGGCCGCGCCGGCCCCTCCTCCGGGACTGCGGTCTCCAGCTCCCGCGGTCCCCGCCCCCCGACACCTCCCGGCGCCCACGCGAGACAAAGCCCTAGCCCCCTCCTCGCACGCCCCTTCGCCGCCATCGGTCCTTACCTGACCGCCACCTTGACGCAGCAGTCCCCCTGGCCAGCCATGGTCCTCTGGTGCCAGAGGCCGGGGCGCGGATCAGAGGCGGGGGTCCGGGGGCCAGAGCTCCTGGCTCCGGCTGCTCCTGCAGGAGGCGGGGGCGCGGACACTGCTATCGAGAGCGACCGCGCAGGCTGGAGGTGACATGCTCACAGACGACAGGCAGACGGGATCACCCGCGGCCGGCCCCACGGGGCTGGTCCCGCGCGTCGCCTGGAGCCATCGGGCGGTGGCGCGGAGCTAGCTGACAGCCGGAGGCGCGACCCGCCGCTCCCCACCGCGCGACACACGCGCGCACACACCTCCCACCCCGGCCGCCGCCTCCCGCCGCAGCGCGAACAAAGGGGGCGGGGGCCGATCCAGCCCAGAGCCCGCCCCCGAGCCCCTCCGAGCTCGCGCTGGGCCCCGCCCCTCTCGGGAGCCACCAATCGACGATTCGAACGAGCAGCAGGGGGCGGGACTTTGGCCTTTAAAGGGCCCTCTTGGCGCTCGTCCACCCAATTGCTGGGGGCGGGCAGGGACTGGAGGGGTTAAGGGGTGGAAGCAGGAATGGTACACTGGACTCGCGAAGTTGACCACGCTGGAGCCTGGGCCCTCGGAGACGCGGAACCTCAGCCTCAGTGGAACCGAACTTTCCTAAATGAGGAAACGACTCAAAGAGGGAACAGCCCAAGGTCACACAGCGAGTTAGTGGCTAAGCGTGGTAAGAACCCCGGCCTCTGGGCAGGGCGCTGCACCTCAAAGCATCCCACAGCGATCAGCGGGTCACAGTTTGAAAAAGCCAGGAAACCTTCCCTTCTGTACTTATTCCTGTAAAATATGCCGACCTTTATTGGAGGGGATTCTTGCTAAGGTCTAA
Organism: Typhlomys cinereus; assembly: GCA_023101885.1. Lineage (NCBI taxonomy): Eukaryota > Metazoa > Chordata > Mammalia > Rodentia > Platacanthomyidae > Typhlomys > Typhlomys cinereus. Next base: position 3,142,358 of record JALPQD010000192.1, read on the forward strand.
GGAAATTCCCCCACCTCCGCCCTGCAGTATTTTAAAGCACTTCTCTTCTTTGATGGCTGGCTATTCCAGCCCCTGCCTACCAGCTAGATCACAGTCCCATTGGCCTTTATGATCCACAGATGACCCACGGGGGCAGGCTTGCACTCTTTCTATGTGACTGGGAAGTGTGTGTGTGTGTGTGTGTGCGGGCCGTGGCGCAAGGGGTCATTGTGTGAGGCCAGAGCTGCCTGGGAACATGAAGGAACAAAGGGGCTCTCAACTCCAGACACCTGGGAGAAGCCTGTGGGAAAGGGAAGGCCAGCAGTGACCATCAAGATGGATATAAAGGACAAGGGGTCACCCTGAAATCTCAATACAGGCCAGCAAGGGAGAAGAGACCAAGGCTGTGAAGTCACAATTCCCTTTACAGTTTACCTCCCATCCCTTGAGCCCTACTTCTCCTCCCTGCCCCCCAACTCCCAACATTGGGGCCATTCACAGGGCCCCTCACCAGCTGCCTCCCTTAGCTGGCTGTACTGCAACTCTTCACTTGGAAAGGAGCCAAGAAGAGGACCAGCTGCAGCTCCAGATGTGGATGGAGATCTCCGGGGAGGGGAAGACGGAGTTTGGCTTCAGACCTCTTGCATCACTCTCACATGATGAAACCGTGTCAGAGATTTTGGCAAAGGTGAGGAGCAAGGTCTTGAGGATACAGCTCTTGATGCCATCATTCTCCCCTTCCATCTGTCACTCACTCTCACCCGTGACTGACTGCTCCCAGAAGCCCATATCCCTGTTTGGGATCATTTCAAGAGAAAACTTCAAGGTCATATTAGAGGATCTTCTCTACCTTGGTGGCAAACAAGGAGAGCCATCCCCCAGAGTGATGATGAAGTTATAGAAGGTGTTCTGGTGGGATCCTGCACCTCTTACTAGCACTTCAAGGCGGGGGCTAGTGAATTACATTTCCCAGAGAAATAGAGTAGCAGATTAGAATGACTCAGATCCTAGATATTCTCTTTCCATCATCCTAGACATTCTCTCTCTGTCATCTTCCAACCAGAATAAGAGTCAAGGAACAGACTGATGCTCATAGACCACCGACACAGACGGGAGACTTTAAGTGAATGCTTCATAATCTTATGAGTTAGGTTCTGGGATTCCCTTTCAGTTTTCTAAGTGGGGAAACGGAGTCTCATCAGCAGCACAGAATATCTGAACTCATGCATGTGATTCACTTCCGAGTGCTGGTGATTTTCCCTGAAGGAACAGGCTTAGTCCTCCTGTATGACGAGCTTCGTTTTGCAAAACTGCTTTCTCACACACCCATCTTTGGACTTCTTTGGGGCCACACTCTGGTTTCCTGCTCACACGGGTTACTCTGACTTCCGACAGTAGATGACCCTTCTAATTCACTGTTCCACTACTGGGAAATGCTGCTGGAACCGCTGCCCATGCTTTCGCCTCCTCCCAGGCCACAGGGTGCGCAGCCAAGGCAAACGAGGAAGTGCAAAGGCTGCAAAATCAGGCCTCCTAGCAGTGAGGGGGTCTCAGGACTTCAGCTACTCCACCTACCTCAGCAGCTCCCTTTTGGGCTACCAAGAGCAGCAGGACAAGAGTGTGTGTGTGTGGGGGGGGTGCTCAGAAGCGAGGGATTAACCAGGCCAAAGCCACGTGGGGATTCAAGGTGGGAAAGAGGCTTAAACTGTAGCTCAGAAAGATTTAGGTTAGGTCAGAGGAAGCTCAGGACAATCTCTTTGGACTTTGCTCAGCCTCAACGAGCCATTGCTTCCTATCTGACCTGTTCCCAACACTTAATCAACTCTTAGATGCTTTTCTTTCCTCTTCACTAAACCTTGAAATTTCTCAGGATCAGCTACTATATACATACATACTATATTCATATGTAACCCTCAGTGCTTACACACACACACACACACACAGCCCTGAGCCCCTAAATGAACTGAAGTATGATCCCTCCTCCCTTCCCCCAGTCATCTTGGGTCTTCCATCACTTCTCCTGACAGGAGCTGTGGGTGTCTGGACAGATGGGAACCTGGGGGAGGCATTGGGTGGGGGGAACTTCCAAGTCAGGAAGCTCCCACGCTGCTGTAGTTAAAATACTCCAGCAGCAACTTGGGAAAGCCATCTGGCTCTGAACGCTTAGGCACATCCCAGCTTTCAACAGTAATGCTATGGGAACAAATCAAAACACCCATAGGCTCTAGGAATGTCTCCAAAGGTGGTCTGAACTTCAGCCTTCTTCCTTTAAGAAATAGTTTTTATTAGGTGTATGTGTGTGTATACTTGCCAAGGTAGAGGCAAGAAGACAATTACAGGAGGGACTGGTTCTCTTCAGCTACCATGTGGCATCTGGGATCGAACTCAGGTCATCAGGTTTGGCCTCAAGTACCCTTCTTTACCTCTGGAGCCATCTCACCATCTTCTTTTGATTTTATCTCCTTCAGACATTAGCTTTGTAAAATCTCTTGAGTATTGACCTAAGTGCTGGTATGGGAGAGTTAGTAGTGACTTTGAGTCCTGACCCTCAGGCCCTACCCCAGAAGCTGTGTTTGGTTCTATGGGAGAACAGAATTTAGCCAATTGTCTGGCAGATGTCCAGCTACAGACTCCAGGATCCACCAAGAAGCAGAGCCCAGTGCTGTGCACTAGCATAAACTCAGGACCCCAGAGAGGGGCCACAGAACTGAAGACTCAGGAGATCTGAGTTCAGGCACGGGCTCAGCCTCACTTCCTGTGTTTAGAAGGAGACAGACTCAGCCGAAGAGGAAACCAGAGTCTGTTATAAATAGTAAGGAAGGCGAAGAGCTGCTTCGGATTGCAAAGCATCCATCAGTCTTAAAACAAATGCTATTTTTGGTTTCAAATAATCATTAGAGTTTAATTAGTGTTCCATGAAATCTCAAAACTGGGGTTTACTTGCGTGCGTGAGGCTCTGTCGTGTTCCTTCGTGTTTGCGTCTTCTTCTTTCCTGGGGCGGGTCATGATGCAGGTCCTGTCTAGTGCGTTTCTTCTTCTGTCTTTCCTATTTCTTTTCCTTCCTTTCTTTCGGTCTTTCTTTCCTCTTTCTTTTTTTCTTCTTTCTTCTTTTTCCTCTCCTTCTTCTTTCTTTCTTTCTTTCTTTCTTTCTTCTTTTTTCTTTCTTTCTTTCTTTCTTTCCTCTCTCTTTTTTTCCTCCCTTCCTCTCGCCTCCCTTCTCTTCCCTTTTCTTCTTTCTTTCAAGCAGGTTGTCTCTTTGTAGCTCAGATTAGCCTTGAAACTCATGACCCTCCTTCCTCAGCCCCCAGAGCCCTGGGATTATAGGTCTGTGCTACCAAACCCAGAGCCTAAACATGACTTTTACATTTGCACTTTTTAAACACAGTATTAGGGCAAAAGCAGGATAGAATCTGGGAAACTCTCAAAGTCATTCAGTTCTGGACTTGGAAAGAACCCTAGGTCACATTGTTTTGCACTTTTATTTTCAGGTGAGGAAACTGAGCCCCAGAAAGGTAAAGAGACTTGTCCAAAGTTGCATAGTAAAGTAGAAACTGAGTAGTAGGACCGAATGCTCAGTCACTAAGCTCTTGGAGCACAGCAAGTCCTCCCACAGCATGATAAAGATCCTGAAGGCCAAAGATTGGGTCATCATGAGTTTATAGTACGACAAAATGTTAGTCTACGAGAAATAATGAAAGTCAGTCTAGGGCTGGATTGTGATCTTCTGACTCAGAGGTCTGGGCTCAAGTTCCAGTTCAGCCTTTTCCTGGCTATGTAACCTTGAGCCAGTGACGTCACCACACCAAGCATCAGCCCCATCTCACAATGAGGAGGGTCACGTTCCCTTTATCTCAGGACTACTTCCAGGTTGTATCGAGAGAGGTATTGTCAAGCGTCCAGTCCCACTGTCTGTCATGATACAAATGCCGACCTTCTTCCTGGGTCCTCAGATTCTTTATCTTTTCTTAACCAACTCTTCCCTGGCCGGACAGGAGAGTGGGTTCATCATAAAGAGGTCCCAGGAGGAAAGAATATCTCAGAGGTAAGTGTAAGTGGGCCATGGAGGGACAGGTTCTGAGGATGAGATGTTGTTATCATGGGGAGTGGGTACAGCATTTGCCCTGCATGGGTGAGACCCTGGGTTTATCATTATCTAAACAGTCAATGTATGTGAGCTCACTGAGTAGAGAGGGAAAATCAGTAGGAACTTATCATTCTCTGCCAGCCACTCCATGGCAGCACTTCAGGAGTCAGGGGTGGCCTATGGGACCCTCACAGTATGCAAATAACCCGGGTCCAGCCCCACCAGGGATTGCACCATAAACATGTATACATTTTATCTTCATAGCCTCAATGGTCTGTGAAGTGCACAACATTATCATTCTCATTTTGCGGAAGAGGAAGTGGACTCAAAGGTCACTTGGCTAGGGTAGTAGTCATTAGTGCTGTTCACATATTTCCAGGACTGTGCCTTCTAGAATAGGGCAGGATTGTGGGCCCTTATTCCTCACTGATGATAAGTAGTCACATGGCTTCAACCAATAAAATGTGGCAAAACTGACTGTGTAACCTCCAGGTGAAGCTTGAAGAACCACTGGTGCCACCACACCTATGTTGTTCATAGAGCACACTTGAGAAATAAACTCTAATGTGTTAACCACTGAACTTGTATTTGCATGTTGCCCCGGCATAGCCTAGCCTACTCTGACACGGTAAGGGGCGGAGCCAGACAGCACTGGTCTATACAGACAACAAAGGGACCATGTGCTGTCCTAGGCTCTACCTTCTTGCACGCGAGTTCTGATTTCCTGAGCTACTTGCAGGGCAAATGCTGTACCCACTCCCCTTTGGAGCAGCTGGAAAAAGACAGAAATCTTTCACCATGCATTTCCATCCTTTCTGATTTGGCTAAGATCTTACTTGCTAGGTCTTCAGGACTCTGAGTTGTGATGACCGAAGAAAAGAATGGCTCCATATTCATTCTTTGGGGCCCCAGAACTGCATGGGCTGTGCTGAGCTGCAGGACTGAGCTGCTCGGGTATCTGCAGAAGCCACTCTGAGAAGTAAATGGAAAACTCCAAGGGCATTTCCTCTGCCTCTGCTGGAAACAGTTCCCAGGTTTGTTCCTGTGTTGTTCACAGCTCAGAGATGGGGGTCAGACTGCACATTCCTTTGGGACTCAGTTACTCCCCATTCTGGAGTGTGAAGTTCTCAGAGATACACAGCAGATAACAGCTATAGTTTCTGAACACCACTGGTACTTGCTAAATGCTTCAGATTCATACTGCAACAAAAATGTTCACAACCCTAGGAAGCAAGGTTGATTATCTCGACAAAACAAATCAGTAAGGTCGTACTGCAAGCCATGGAGCAGGCTCAATTCAAGATGATGGTGATTTCATCCTGTGTTGAATCATAGCAAAGGAAAGGGCTGGATCTGGCCCTTGGCAGCTGCTGAAGTAAGAAAGTGAGCAGATCACCCTAGGAAGCCATCTATCTTCAATGTGCACATAGACTCATGCAGGAGTGGACTCACACAATGGCGCAAAACAATAGGCCCGAATACCCAGCAGAATACAGAAACAGGTATACTCAAGTGGGATCCTATTCATACGTATACAGCATGAATGCATCTCATTATTAATTATGCTTAGTAAAAGAAGCAGAATAAACTGAGTAATGCTTTGTATAGGAAAGTTCTAGAAAATATAAATGAGCCTATGGTATCGGAAAGTCAATAGTAGATGCTTGGCAGAGGGATGGTTACAAGGCAGTGGGTGGTTTGGTTTGGGAGAAGTAAGGAGAGGCAATAAAAGAATACAAACAAAATTTTGGGAGTGGTGGGTATATCTTCCTTGGTAAGGATGATTTGACAGGTGTATGTTTTTCTCAAGATGTAAACTGTACACTTTAGATATGCATAATTCAGTATCTGTTGATTTTTACCTCAAAACATCTCTCTCTCTCTCTCTCTCTCTCTCATATTTGGAGATGTTGAATGTCTTCTTTAATCATTCTCCAGCTTGGTTTTTGTGCAGAAAGCACAGAGAAGTAACATAAGACAGGATAAGGTGTCATAAGACAGAAAAGGAAACCTGGAGAAGCAAGCAGGAGTTAGGCAGCATGAGCCACAGGAGCAAGGGCAGAGTGGACAGAGGAGGGGCAGGTAGATGAGCGGCCCCCTAGCAGGAGCCCCAGGGGAGCCAGTCTCTCTTCGTCAGCACCACTCTCCACTGTGAAGTAGCTCACGGACCCGTCCTGTCCTTGAGCTGTTGATTCTTCAGTCTCCATAGATGCCTCATTTCCTTGGATTTTGGTAGACATTTGCCTCCCAGACCCTACAAACAAACTGTCAGCACTTAACACTTTGCACACTGGGTTAAGCTTGAAGGTACCCAACTGGAGGATGATACCAGACAGTGGTGGGTACTGGATTTCATAGGTAGTTTTAGGAACATTTTCAAAGCCCCTGTGACTGTGACTATGACTATGACTGAGGTGATATAAGTCGTGGAAAGTTCATCTGTGTTCTTTCCCAACACCGTGTTTCCTGACACTTAAGGCGGGACGGAAGAGCAGAATCAGGGAATCGGGTAGGATGTAGAAAAGTTGAAAAAGACCTTTTTTCCCCCTCTATAATTTCCTGTTGGAGGATCCAGATGGAAAGCCTGGACAGTTTTGTGCCCACCCCTTCTGCCCGTGGCACCCTTGCCCTTCTGGCACAGTCTTCACCCAGCAGCTGGGCCCCAGATCTGAGAGAACTGTCAGAAGCAGATAGGGGCCTGTCAGACACTGCCACCGGCCAGTGTCCCCAACGGCAGAAGGTGGCCACACCTGCCTGTGTGGCATACAATCCCCACCAGGTGGTCCTGCTGAGGGGGCATCTGTCTCATTCAAAGTCTGCCCACTCCTCTCACTCCCTTCTTGGCCTCTGTTTTCACCATCCTTTCTGCCTGGTCTATCTGACTTCCTGGCTGTCCTGCTAGAGTGTGTAAAACCCGGCCTCCGCTCCACCAAAAGTCTAGAAAATTTGGAGCAGAGGCTAGGTTTTATACATTCTGATGAGTTAGAGCACTTTTTATGTTGCAAAAAGGTACCAGACAGACAGACAGATAAAAAAAGAACATGCATACCGTAGCACATGGGTAAAGGTCAGAGGACATCTTTTCAAAAGTCAGTCTTCTGCCATGTGGATTTTCAGGTAACTGAACTCAGACTGCCAGGTTTGTGAGCAGGTGCCTTACCAGTTGAGCTGTCTCTCTGAACCCCTGAGCTTGAACTTTTCAAAAGAATGAAGAGCTAGTTTCTCTGAATTCACATGTACTTTCACTCAAGCTGGGAGAAAACAATATAGATGTGACAAATAGCAGTTAAAGAAATGGAATGTGATGCTTAATTGCTTGGACTCCGCTCCCTTCTCAGTCTTCCTACCAGCTGCTCAGACTTAGGTAAATTATTTATCTTCTCTATGTTGTATTTGCAAAACAAGGATAATGACCTCTTTTATAATTGTTAAAGAGACTACATACATTAATATGTGCAAAACTGTCAAGACCTGCTATTCAGTTAGCCTTCTCCATGAGCACAAGATAACTTAATTCCCCCATTTAAGAAAAAAAGAAAGCTCTTTAATGGAATTTTTTCAGCAGATACAGCACTTTCTCCTAAGTGCATAGTATTAATATCACAGAGATGAGTCAGGTGAATGGGAGACAGTGTAAGCAGCCGCGGGTGGGTCAGACGCTCCCTTGGCTATGGGAGCTGTGGTGCGGAATCTGATCCGTCACAACTGAATCAGAAAAGCAGAGCTTTTCCTCCCAGATGTCCTAGAGGTATAGAGGGACAGCCAAGGTGACGGAAGTACAGAGTTGAGCAGGTGACACTGAGCAGGTGGAGCCCACACTTCTTAGCTCTTTTCTACATCTTTTTATCAAGCAGCTGCTAAGCTACCAACGGGTGGTAAAGGGTGCATGGGCCTGGAGGGGTAGCCATGAACATGGTGGGCACAAACTCTAAGATTTCAGAGAACTTAGCCTTTGACAGGTGAAGAGGAGTTACAGCAAAGCCTCAATCCCTACTGGAACAGGAAGGATGTTATCCATGTTCCCAGACCAGGCCTCAGACAACTTGGGAGTATCCAAGGAAATAACAGCAAAAGAGTTTGAAGGAGGGCAAGTGGAGGGCTTAGGAAGATTCTAGAAAGAATTGGCACATTGGATCTCAGAGGCAAGAGTGGTTCCATCGGGTTGAGTAGCTCTGAGCCAGTCTTGGGAGCCAATGGAAGTGTTTGAAAGAGGTTCTCAGGGTGTTAAACGGGCTGTCAGGATTTGAATCATGATCAGAGGCATGTTAGAGAAAGAGGGGAGGATAAGGTGCTGCAAGGAACAGGGCACGAGGTGATGGGAAACATATCAGGAAGTAGCTGTGAGAAGGAAGTGGGGAGGGGGCAGAAGTATTTGGAGGCAAATCTCTAAGGCATAGTAGGAAGGACTGAATGAGAAATGGCTTGCAGGATACCAGAGGGGAAGCAGAGTGTGCATATGAACTGGCATACTTGGATAGGGAGCTCGGGCATGTGTGGGGAGAATAGGACCCAGAAGCCTAAAGTCGAGGCATAATACGATATGAGAGTGGATGAAACCCCCCAGAAAGAGCCAGTGAGTGAGAAAAAAGGGTCAAGAAGACAGAACCTTCCAGAGAGAGGGGAGAGGGGAAATACTCAAGAAGCTTCATGTGGAAGCTTTTAAGAGGTAGCAGGAAATTCAGGGGGCACTGCAAGCAGGGGAGAAGCAAACTCTTTAATGCTGCTCAGAAGCCAAGTGAGATAGGACTGTAAAAGGAACCTCAGGATAGCGTAAGGGATAGTATTACAAGGAAGTGTGTGGGGAGGGTGGGACAGAGGGCAAGCTGCATGGAAAGGAGGGATGGGGAGTAAGACAGAATGCAGACAAGGATACTACCTAAGTAAAAAGTTAGGCTCTCAATAATGGACAGATAAGTAGATGATAGCTAGTAGATAGATTATAGATAGAAAATATATGGAATATGGATTATAAATGGATGGCAGACGCATGATAGATGATCGATATACAGATGATGGACAGAGAAATGACAGACAAGTCGGTGATATAATGGATGATGGATGGACAGGTGGGTGGCTGTAGAGTCACGTCAAGTGGGAAGCACCTAGAACACGTTACGAGGAGATGAGCTCGTACAGAGTAGAGGAGAGAGAACGGCTGGCTGGAAAGAGAATATGGCTGAAGCACAGACCCAGCTTCCACTAAGAAGGGAGGGGGAGGTAGATTCATCTGTGTGGCTAGAAGAGCTGAGGGGAGGGACTTTCTGGTGGCTTCTGTTTTTCAGTGACGAGGAGACAGGGCAGGCTATTGATGTTGAGGTGTGAGGAAACAGGGGAGTTGATAGTGCCACAGGCGGGGTACCAGACACTTTAGGGCCCAGCTGGGGGGTGGGACCCGGATATGTAGGGTACCAAGTGTCACTTCTGCCTTGTCTGTTTATATCCTGGGGCAGGCTTCAGAAGCTCAGAAGCCGGCTGAGGACTCACGGAGAGGCAGCTGGCCAGCTGGTTACTGCTGTGGGGCAGGCACACGGTCTACACTTAATGAAGGGGTGGTTAGAAGGGAAAAATGTCCAGTGGACTCCAGGGGCCCAATGCAGGGGCCCAGCTTTGCCTCACCCAAACCTCCTACCATAAGTGTATCCTGTCCCTCTCTGGGCCTGCATTTCCTTACCTTGTTTGGGAATCCATGCCTATGTCACAGGTTGTTGATGAGACACTTTGTGTCAAAGTGACTTGCAAATGGCCAGGTTGGACATACATTTCAAGCCTCACCAGGGTATTGCCTTGCCCTTTGGGGACTCTCCTTCATTAGCTCTGTTGCTCCCCTGCCCCTGCTTCCTCGGGTTCCCCTTGGCAGATCCCCCTGGTAGAGATGGTGGGTGAAGAGGGCAGCCAGGAAGTGCTTGGTTGGCGAATGGAGTCATTAGTCATCATTAGTCTGTGTGGAAGAGAAGCTGTGGGGACCACAGAATTGTGATAACCACAGCCATAAACCAGGTCCTACGGAGGTCGAGGGTTGCGTTGGCAGTGGACTCTGGCCGAAGGCACACAGTCAGTGCTTCAGAAAAGGCTGGTGCTGGTGTAAACAAGGTGTGGAGCTGCTTCTAAGACTCACGGTCTTTCCTGGGCTGCTTGGTCGGTCTGCCTGGCCATGGACTTCTAGAACTCTGCAGTCTTCATAGGTCCCTCCCTGTCTCACACAGAATCAATGGCCATGGCCCTGCTGATCTGCTAGGCCCAGGTTCTCTGAGGATGGGACAAAGGAAGTATAGAATTTTCCAAAAAAAAAAAAAAAAAAAAAAAAAAGAACACTCAGAAGCCAGGTGCCTGAAGACTTTAATGCCCAGCTGGTGGGAGTGGTCATGTGACAGACACTGGCACTGACCAGACCTTTTTGAATGACACTAGAAGCTTCACCCACTCATGTTCCTTGTTGGTAAGGGGAAGGGCCTGTCCTATTTATTCGCAGACTCTGCCTATTCATGTGGTTCCTGACCACTGTTACTCAGCTCATGTACCTGACTGCTAAGGGAAAGAGAGAGGCTGCTGGGCTGGGCTGGTCCTTCTCTACTCCAGCATCCTTCGCCCCTTGGTAAAAGCCAGCTTTAAGCATATGCCATTTGATGTGGATTCAACCTGAGAAGAATAGACTGCCCAGGTTGGACAGTGAGGCTCAGGCCTCTCAGGGGATTGCCCTGCCCTCTGGAGACTCTCTTTCCTTCAGTATCTCTGTTGCTGCCACCTCCATTTCCTCTGGTTCCATTTGGCAGGCATCTGCCAGGGCCTGGCCTGTTGCCTTGACGAAGTTAGCATCTGCTGCTAAAGAGTCCAGTCCCCCTCGAATCAGAGCCTGCAGGGAGAATAAAAGGGTGGGTGTCATCTTTTGAGGGGAGTTACCTTCTGGGATCTACTACTGATGGTCCTACCCTGTCTCCATGCCAGGATGCCACAGGGCTTCCCCAATGTGGGCTTGCTGCTTTGTCCCGCCCCCCCTCACCTCTCGGATGAGTAGGGCAGTCACTGGAGCTGTGCACCTGGAACCTGGGCCCTTGGAAGAGCTCTCCTCTGAGTTCCTGCTGTGGGGCGTTTCCAGAAACGTAGGCATGGAGCTCTTCCTCTCCTGAACTGGAGGTTCTGTCCTGCGGTGCTGTTCCAAGTACTCAAAAACAAAGATCCCGAGAGGGATGCTGACGGCCAAGAACTCAGCTCATCTCAGGGAGCCTCGACCAAGATCCATAGACTGGACAGCGTGTGTGTGTGTGTGTGTGTGTGTGTGTGTGTGTGTGTGTGTGTGTGTGTGTGCCTGGGACAGATGAACAGCTAGCCATAGGGCCCTACCCCTGACATAACCCCCACTCCTAAAGAAGGGTCTGTGTGGTGCTTCCTCCCAAGCCACTGTCCTGTTACCTGGTGGGAGGAAGGAGGTGCCCGGCACCCAGTTATTTCCCTTGGGGTCAGCTGTCCTTTCAACTTGCTTACGTGGGGTTTGTTGCTTAGTCCTGTGTGCAAGACGAGATGAGAAGAGGTGCTGTTGACGCCCACCAAGAGCTCTAGGTCACCAGAACTTTGCTTGGTTGGCTGTGGAGAGTGGCTTAGAGGGTGGACACATGTCGGAGTCCAACCAACTCCAGGCCAAGCACAACAACCCAAGCAGAATGACCCTGCCTCTCTTGCCTGTCTCAGCCTTTGTGGCTCAGGGCCAGATTCACCAGCCAAGTTCTTCTTCAGTGTGTCTATGTGTGTACACGTTAAAATACGGGATACTGAGGAAGTTCCGTATTGCTACTTGTACCCTAGTATCCTTGGGACGCCTACTGTCTGGCCCCCTAGGAGATTGCAAGATCACCTGTTGAAGGGCTCCAGGGCCAGGTGTCATGACCAGGAGCTGCCCTTCTCAGTGAGCTACAGTAAAAGCTGGGTAGGACAGAGTATCTGTGATTTTCCTGAAAGGCCTGTTAGAATGCACACATTTCCCACCTTCCATTCAGCTTCTTATCTGGAGTCCCCCTCAGCCCAGGGACAGAGTTCCCCCTTCAGGACCCAGCTGACAACTGTTGGGAAGGTTCAAAGAGCACCCCCAGGCTCTAAGAAGAAGAAACTCAGCCCCCTTAGGAGATGACTTTGCTTCTAGGCGCACAGAAGGGACTAACCGGGGGGCCTGCAGGGCTGACCAAGGTCTCCTCCTCTGGTAGCAGGTGTCTCTATGTCTCCTGGGAATTCCCTTTCATAACAAATGCTGAAATGGAAGCAACATGGGTGAACTAAAGCAATCTGCTGCTCCTCCAAAATCCCCCAATATCCCTCTCTCTCTCTGAGTCAGGACCCATCACATCATGGTGAGCTTCATTCCAGGACCGACTTGGCTGGCACTTCACTCTACCAGCTCCAGCTCTGGGGAGTTAGCAAAATGCACGGCTGCTTCCGGCCCTGCTTTGCTTCCTGCCCTCCCACCTTCTGCAGTTTCACTGTCCACTCTTAGGACCCTGGTTCTCCACTTTGGCTGTATACGGGGATCACCCAGAAAGTTTTAAAGACCAGTACTGCAACCTCCTAGGGTTTTTGAAAGCTCTTGGATCTTCCTAATGTGGAAATTTGAAATTGAGAACTGCTCTGGTCTTTTCCAGGCTAGGGCCATCAATGTCCCCTCTGTATTGTCAGGATACCTAATCTCTGCGATCAGCTGGTCATAGTCATCACGTGACCCAGACACAGCAGCAGGGCCCAGGCCTAATGCTCCTAAATTTCCACACCATCTAGCACCATGGTGACACAAGGCATATGAACCCTTCAAGTCTTCTGAATCGCATTCAAGATTGGAGGTTTTGGCAGACCTGGCCAGGGACATAGCTAGTCAGCTGGCTTCTGCTCTGTCATCCCCAAAGAGACGTCCACTCGACTGTCTTCCCATCTAGAATAAAAACTCCACTGGGAGCCCAGTTCCTGGATTGTGATGACTGGAAACTTTTCTTCTCATCCTAGTGGATTTCATGACACTTGGGCAACTAAATATTTAGCCCACAACCTGAGATTGGTAAGTTACAATGACTGTCTTTATGACCCAGAGTTTCCTGTGGCAGGTGCTGCAGCTGGAGCCCTCTCCTAACATACCCAATACAATTTAGTGCCTCCAGATGAAGACCGTAGAGTGAAAGACTCCCCAGCCTTGGTGTCAGTGCTGACAAGAGGCTGCCCCCTGCTGGCCAAAGGCCAGTCCAGAGTAGCCTCTTGCTCTAAGGGTGCAGAATGATCCCTAAGGGTACATAGGTAAATAAAGAACAATCTACAGATTTCAGGGTGCCCCCTCCCCACTCAGTCCTTTCTCAGTATTCCTACTCTCAAGGCTGGAAGTTGCCACTGTTACCTGGAAAACACCTGGCTGCTGCTACGACTTCTGTTGCCAAAGACAACATTGGCATTGGCATTGTTGGTGTTGGCACGAGCGAGGGGGTGAGTGCTTGGCTCATGAGGGAAGTCCTCCAGGAATACAGGTGACTCCAGTTCCTCCATCTCTATTTCCGCAAATTGGAGCGGTCTTTGGTTGGCCATGACCGGGGGCAGGGAGTTGGCTCTTTCCATGAAGTTGTCTACTTGTCCAAATAGGCCTCCGGTCCTCTAGAGGCAAAGAGAGTGGGATGACTGAGAGCAGTGGCTAGGGATGAGGCAAAGAGTGTAGTGGGGTTCATCACTCTGGGACAATAGTGCTGGGAATGAGCATGGGATTGATTGATTGGAAGACAAGATGTTACATCTAGAAGAAAATAGACCGAGACGTGAGATACACCTAAGGAATTGTACATGCGCCACAGACACACAAGGAAACATGGATGTTGAATTGGGAGTCTGCCAGCTCCCTTCTGAAATTATGTGATACTGGACATAGCATGCCATTTCCAGGGGTGACCATTTGTGATCACCCTGAAGGGTTTAATGAAGTCGCCATGAAGACCCTTCTAATGCTGAAGTGTTACATTCCACAATATTCAGTGGAAGCAGGTCGTCGGGAGATGAAAGTGCATGGGGAAGGTAGGCAAGACTGTGTCATATCTAGCATTTTGGGTGGCTTGGGCCACAGATTCAAAGTCTCAAGGGAGGTGGGTGGTGAGGTGGAGAGGGTCTGGCTCTTGCTCACCCGGAATATCCCCTCCTCTATGGCCGCCTCCACCATGGCTCTCTCCAGCTCCTCCTCTGCTGTCAGGTCTCCTGAGATGGTGCGGTGGATCTCGGGAGCTGCCTCTTCCTCTATGGTCCGTAATCCAGCCTGAGTATGAAGACGTGACCTGGTGATCTCACTTGTTTGTATTCCCTGCACTTATGGCTCTCCTGAGATCTGTTCTTCCTCCTGGATCAATGCCACAGGGCTTTGGCTTGGGTGAGATAGTCTGCACTTTAATTGTTCCCAAAGGGTCTTCTCTTAACTCTGTGGGTGGAGACACTTCTCCAAGGCCTCTAAGTGGAAAAATCTCTTTATTGATATATTTTGCTTTTAGGCAGTCAAAATTCATATTGCAACCAATATGACAAATCAAAAATAGTGTCAGCTGACGTAGCATCACACTGGCAACGATTTTAGACAAAATGCATATTTTATACCTCACATGAGGAAACACCAGTTCAGCCCAATTGGAGGAATAACTTGGCCTGTAATTTCCATAAATGTCAAAGTCATGTTAAAGAAAGGCTGAGAAATCTTCCAGAAAAGAAGACATGAGACAAGATGGCAGGCATGAAATGTATCTGCAATGTATGATTCTGAGCTGGGTTATTTTTCTATAAAGGGCATAACTTTAGGATAACTGAAGAAACTTGGATGAGGGCTGAGGATTAACTTATCAAAGTTCATTTCCTGATTTCAGTGGTTATGCTGTGACTTTGTAGGAGAATGATGCAGGAGAACACCGGAGCACCATGTTATAGTCATTCTCAAGTGATTCACATGGAAGGGCTGGATCACGCAGCATCATGAAGTATAAAG
Organism: Typhlomys cinereus; assembly: GCA_023101885.1. Classification (NCBI taxonomy): domain Eukaryota; kingdom Metazoa; phylum Chordata; class Mammalia; order Rodentia; family Platacanthomyidae; genus Typhlomys; species Typhlomys cinereus. The sequence goes on from JALPQD010000192.1 coordinate 3,157,393, forward strand.
TTTTTCAAAATAACAAGAGCATCTGAGATACATTCTTGCACATACAGCCCAAATGTATGTGTATTTTTGAGCTTATAAATTATGTACATTACAATGAATATAAAAATAGAATTAAAAGCCACATGAGATAAGATGAAATTCTAAAGATTTCATATTTAATGGAGCAGATCCCCCGGGGATGAGTCTGCTTCCTTTGGAGACCACTGTTCTTATCTAACTTGTTTCTTATTTGAAGAAATCCTATTTTCTTTGGTCCTGGTTCTTGTACTGGAATCCACATGGATCAACCAAATGTCATTTTCTACTCTCCTGGGGTCTCTTTTCTTTGTCTCTATCCCCAGCCAAAGATGAGAACCCTGGTGGGGGTCCTGGTTCAGCAGGGCAGTCCTTTGGAACTTGCTCTTGGCCTACCTGTATCTGCACGGTATCCTTTTTGGGACGATACCCATAATATTCCTCCTGGCGCTTCATGAACTTCCGAAAGTGCTCTTGGATGAGGAACGTGGCATAGAACTTTCCCACTGTCACCTCGTCATCTGGAGAAGAGCCAACGAAAGAGACAGTGAAAGCTGTTGGGTGTCTGACACTGGATTCAGAGTTGGAACAGTGGTGACAGAGCCGAGGCACCCAGCCATCCCCTGTCTTGCTGCCTTGGTGAGTGGGTACCCTCTACCCCGAGTTGGTGCTGCCCTGATGCGTACCCACGGGGTTTACTTAAGTTATTGACAGATCATGTAGATTCTCATGGGACTCCTTGGAGCAGTTCCTTGCCCTTCCTGCATCTGTCCTGGCTTCTGGCTTCCCAAAGCAGCATTTACCTCCTATTGGAGGGATGACCTGGTCCAGGAGCTTCATGCTGGTCCTCTTCCAGATCTTCTTGATGATGGCTCTCAGCTCCTCATTGGCCTGCTCAAAGTTACCTGGGGCAAGACAGAGGCACTTCTCAAAGCATCTGACAGCTTCCATTCACTCAGCACACACTGACTTAGTGTTCTGTGGTGGCAGCTGCCATCCTGTGTACTGGCAATAGAGTGAGGGCGTCGCTGTCCCTGGAGGTAAACCAACCCTTGGATTATGCACTTACTCCCAGAATGCCTTGACTTCCAATGTTCAGAGTGGTTAACTGCGAAGGCCGCCATCTCCTGTTTTCTTTCTTTTTTTTTTTTAAATTATTATTATTATTATTATTATTATTATTATTTATTCAACTGTGTGCATATGCGTGTGTATGTGCGTGCACGCGTGTGTGTCTGTGTGTGTGTGTCTGAGTATGTGTAGAACCACGGACGAATTCGCGAACCACCATGGACGCCTCCACCTCCTTCTGCCCCGGGATTCACAGGCTCCGCCCTACCAGGACCAGAAGCGCAGGCCGCCCCTGCTTCCGCCTGGGGTCTATACGTGGGATCTGGGATCCGAACTCAGGACCTTCCGCCTGCAAGGCGGAGGCTTAACCCCTGAGCCACCTCTCCAGTCCCCATCTCCTGTTTTCTTCCTTCAAGTTCCTGTATATTCAGTTCTGCCCGAAGGACCCCAAGCATTTTCTTATCACTCTAACTTGTTCTTGCCTTCCCAAGAAGCTTGTCTTATCTGCCTCAGACTCCTTGGTCCTGAAGGGGGCTGACCCTGGTGCTGAGTGAGGACTCAGCAACAGTACCCTAACCCACCCCATGCATTTGTTACTCTCACCATGTCTGTCTTCCTGGTTGAGAACCCTATAAGTTTAGTAAAAGCAAGTATGGACTCCCACATCCACCCAGTATTACCTGAGTCTCATCTCTCTCCCTACCCAGATACTATCTGGGGGGGGCACCTCTGCACTAACACTGGAACTCCTCTGGCCTACAGTTGCAGCTTAGAAGTACAGGATAGACCCTTAGTGATCTACAGAACACTCAGGCTCCCTCAGAACTCTACTCCCTGGGGACAAAAAGGAAGGGAGTCAGGGGACAGGGAACATGTCCTAGTTTCCAGTCTTATTTAGGAAGTGGGAGCCTGACTCCATTTTAAAAGAAGAGACAAGGTTTGGGCTCACTATTGCCTAGTACAGAAATGGGCTCTTTTTTTTGGGGGGGGGGAGGGTTCTGAGGGGCATGAAAACATAGTGGTCATGGCCAGGACTCCCAGTACGTCTGTCCATGGTTCCTAATTCCAACCTTCAACTCTGAGAATGTGACAGAATCTGTGCCAGGACCCTCCAGGCAAGGGGGAAGGGCATCCACCAGCGGCCCTCACCTTCTGTCTTGATCTTGAGGGCTGTGCGCACCAGAGCAAAGAGTGTGGCATTGAAGGTGACCGTGCCGTCGCTGTTCAGGGGCATGTTCATCCCCACCAGCCTCTGTACAAGAGAAAGGCAGCGATTTAATACTGAGCTGGGGCCCGGCCACGCTTGGCAGGTCATCCTCACTCAGCGTGGACTGGGAAGGTTTGGGATGTGAGAAGTGGGGTTAGGGTTGAGCAGAAAGCACCCAGGAGATTTTAACTCAGCAGAGAGAGACTTGAGCCTGACCTAAGTTAGGATGTGGAATGTCTCCCAAAGGTCCATGTGTTAGAAGTTTGGACCCACAGTGGTACTGCTGCCTGGTAGTAGACACCCTCAGATATGCATCAGGGTCATGGGGACACGCCCTCTGTCTTCTTTGAGTCCTGGCCAAGAGGTAAGTAGTTTACTCCCATCATGATGTGCTGTACCTTCTCCTAGAGTCCTAAAGGCAATGAGTCTGCCTGATCTGTGAACTACAAACCAATTGGGAACCAAAGCAGCCCTTTTCCTTTTGTAAATTATCGATGTCAGGTGTTCGTTATGGTAGTGGACATTTGACTGACACAGGAACCCAGGAAACCATTGCTGTAGAACGCCTCTTCCATCAGGCCCTCCCCAGCTGTTCTGCCTCAGCACCTGTGCCTCTGCCTTCCCAAGTCACGCCCGCACGGCCACTAGTTACCTTGCACGCTACCCGGTGAGGGCAGAACTTCCCAAAGCCCAGAGGTGGCTGGATCCTCCTCAGCAGAGTCACCACATCCAGGTGCTTGATCCTGCCCCTGCAGGAGGACACACAGACCCATACAGCTGGGAGACACGCCCACAGTCCTCCTAGCCACAAGGAAGTGGACAGGGAAACTTCCGACTTCTTAGCCTCTGGGAAGTGGGAACCTGGTTCCCTTTTAAAAGAAGAAACCAGGTTTGGTTTCAATGTTGTCTACCACAGAGATACAGAGGGCATCTCTTAGGGAGTATCTTTCAGAACAGGGGGGAGTCTAATCTTCATTTTTCCCATGTGAAGACCTTCCTTAGCTTTTGGTCTAGCTGAAAGGAGACTCTTGGGTTACATAATAGAGTATGTGGATGAAGGAAGTGACAGGCCCCATTGGAAACTGTTCCCAAGGTGGGAACCACATTTTCATTGTGACGTCCTCTCCCAACAGGACATTAAAAAAAGAAAACCCAGAGCAACCAAGAAGGTCAGGTGAGTAAGTTACCACATGGGGCAGCACAGGGGTGTTGTTTTAAGAACACCTATTTTGGGAGACTGTGGACACCATCTCCCAGTACAGCCAGGAAAGATAAAAGTCCCTTTCTGCCTTTCCCTTGGGTGCTGTTTTCCAAGGTGTTGGGATTTGTACCAGTTAGATGCAAGTGTTAACTTGACAAATGAGACTGATCCTCTAGGCACACCCATGAAAAATTATTTAGCTAAAGCAAGCTTCTGAGCATGCCTGAAGGGAACTATCTAATTGATGTGGGAAGACTCAGCCAATAGAGGGTGGAACAACTCCCTGGACGAGTAGGGGACAGAGAGAACTGATGGGAAGGTGGCAGACTTACAAGCTAGAAAGTATGCCATCTCTCAGCTTTTTCTGTGGATATGCTGTGGCCAGTTCCTTTGGCTCCTGGCATTGGCATGAACTTTCTTACTAAGCTGAAGAACTGTGAGGAACTGTAACTGAGAATCTTAAGCTGAAATAAAACCCTTTGTTTTACCCGAGTTATTGGGGTCTAGCATCTCATTCAGCAATGAAGATGCAACTAACACAGGATTGAACCCAAGATTTCTCACACACCAGCCAAGTGCTTGGTACTGAGTCACACCCCAACTCCAGGGGGCTGAGTTAGGCTGTGGGTGGCTGGTAGATGCAATTAGGTTTCCATCCCCCAGTAGAAACGCTTTAAAGCCCGCTTGCTAAGGACTGGGCAGGCCAGTCTTGAATTTTGGTGCTGCTTCTTAGTAACTGCGTAATCAGAGGAGCTTAAACTCTCCGTCCTAAGGCAACCAGAGGATCCGTGTCACAAGCTGTTGTAAGAATTAAATGAGTTAATCCATGCAGTGCTTACACATGAAACAGGGGAAACATTCAGTAAATGTGATCTTGTTACTTTTTTTTTTTTTTAAAGAGAACAATGCTTCCCAAACTTTCCATTGCAGATGAATGCCCTGATCGGGTTATGGCAACGAGAACTCAGGCAGTCTGGGTGGGGCTGGGACTCTGCATTGTAATCAAACTCCCATGTGTCCAGCAGAGCTCACTGTGAGTAGCTAGAACTAGTGGGTCCAGTGAGGTGCCGAGTCCTCGTTCCTAGTAGTCCCTGGGTGACCACTTAGGAAGTCAGGGTGATTCTACCCTGGAGGCTGTTGGGTCCCTTCCAGCTCTGACCTACTCTAATTCTCTGGGTTGGGACTTTGGATAGATGAAGGGAGAACAGAGTGACTTCTTAAGGGACACCAGGATGAAGGGGTGGACAGTGTGGGCTGTGCCCAGTGCAGAACCCACTCTGGCAAGACTCACTTAGCTTCCGGGTCATACTCGGCCCAGATGGCCTTGAACTCATCCAGGTGGTGAGGACCCAGGATGGACCAGTCGCGCGTGAGGTAGTCGAAGTTGTCCATGATGACAGCCACAAACAGGTTGATAATCTGCAAGAGGACAAGAGCTCCCACAGCAAAGGCCGGTGACGTAGGGAACCTCAAGCACGGGGCTGGAACACGTCCCTTCCCCAAGCCCCTCATTCTAGCCCCCTGCACACTCCACGCTCTACATGTGGAGCCTGCCTCATCGCCTGCCTGGCAGCTATCTGTCCGGGGCTGTGGTCTGTTCACTAAGACCAAGCTGAAGCGCCTCTTGGCAGCTGCTGTGAGGGGTACTCAGCTCTCCTCTAGGCCCTGCCCACACTTTTCTCAGTTCTCCATCTCTTTCCATCCGTAGTGGGGTCCTTCATAGGCTCCCCTTTGTCCCTGTGAATTCCATCAGGACCACGACAGTTAGTGGTAACACCATCCAAGTGACCTGATGATGTTTTTTCCTTTTCTTCTTGGCAGGTCTGAGGATTGATTCTAGGGCTTCATGTGTACAAGGCAAGTGTCTACCACTGAACCACAGCCTCAGCCCTTAATGCTGCTTCTAACCCAAGCTGACCCCCCCAAGTTTCCAGAGTTTCAGCCTCCTCAAAATGTGACATCTTTCTCTGCCAATGAATAGTTAGGAGTAAATGTTTCTACAGAAATCCCCTACCTATTGAGATCTGGCCTCATTGTATTCCTCTTGAGTACTAACTGCTAACTACATATTATAGACAGTATATATGTATACAAGCATTTTATACATATACATACATATGTACTCTAACCATCAATAAATTTACTATATATAATGTGTACAACAAATAGTAAATACATAATATATATATGTGTGTGTGTGTATATATATATAAAATGTTTCATTGTTCCTCTGAAGCAAGGAAGGGAGCTCACAGAAAACATTCACAATGACCACAGCAAGGGACAATTTAAAGAGAGCTTCTGTTGCCTCTGAAATGTCCCAGGGAAAAAACAATGGGCCCCACACCCTCGACCCATGAAGCCAGCTCCTGGCTAGGCCCGGGGTCCTCTCACCAGGAAGGCGCAGAGCATGTAGAAGCTGATGAAGTAGTAGTAGGCAAAGTTGGTACCACATGTATACTCTTCACCGGGGGCATAGTCAGACTCCGGGTCGCACAGCTTCCCATAGCTGCAGGCCAGCAAGATCTCCTGCCAGGCTTCCCCTGTGGCACACCTGGGCAGAGAGGAGTGCTTCCATTGGTCTATGCACTTTTGCCTTAGGAAAGACAGCCAAGGGGGATGATGTGATGAGCTGACAGGAGTTGTGACCCAGGGGCGTGTGTGTGTATGTGTGTGTGTGTCTGTGTATGTATGTGTGTGTGTGCGCACGCGCACGTGCATGCGTGTTCTCCATAAACTTGGCCGGGGTGTCCCCTCTTTGCTGTAGTCCCTTTAATCCATCCTCATGGGGTGCTATAAGCAGAGCTGAACTAGAAAGAGGCGCTTTCTTGGATGCGGATCATTGGCTGGAGTCACAGCAAGAGCAAGCGCTGTTGGTCAGGATGCGTCAGGGCCGATGGTCATAGCGGCCTCATTGCTCTCTTGGGAAGGACAGTTGACTTCTGAATTTTTAAGAGGAGGACCGGAGAAGGAGGCAACATTCCGCTCAGGAGGGGTTCAGTGCTAAACAGCAAAGCAAAGTCCTCAGGACAGGGGCAGCAGGCCGTTAAGCCAAGCAGGGGACACTTCTGCAGGCAGGTCCTGCATGCGGCCAGCATTGCCTTAAGCCCCCGTGGGAACTGAGCAAAGGCTGGCCCGGGACTCGTGCCTGAAGAGCAGCAGCACAGCTTGAGGGAAAGTCTGGAAGTTGTTGTTCCGGTTTATTTGGGTCCCATCCACCAAGGCGATCTTCCCGAACATCTGCGAAGCACAAAGGACTCTGTCTTTGGAACCTAGATACAACTCATCCCCCACCACCTGCTCCTGCCTGACCTACTTCCCTCCTTTGTCCTTACCTCTCCCCAACCCCTTTAACCTCAGACTATGTCAGATCTGAAGCCAAACATTGGATTCTTTTCTGGACCAGGTAATAATCTTACAGCGGGAAATCTAAACCCGATGTCCCACTGTCAGCACTGGGTAGATAAGTAAGGTGTGGGGACAGCTCCCAGGGAAACCCTCGGGCTAAGATTCTGTTGTCCATCACATGCCGAGGTCTTTCTGGGTCCCGCTGTGGTTCTTCACACTGTTTTCTTGGGCCCAGTCAGGATCTCCCTTCTCCGCCTGACAGCTAACCCTTTGGTTGCTGGGTTGCGGGAAGCAGAGAAGCTGCAGAGACCACTGCATGATGTAGACCCTGCCTATGCCACGAGAGAGATCCTCTAGCTTGGCCCACACTCCTGCTTCGGTCTGGGCACCTGTCTCTCACCTGCATGCCGATGACAGCGTAGATGAAGAAGAGCATGACTATGAGCAGAGCCACGTAGGGTAAGGCCTGGGCAGAGAGGATGGAGGTCAGCCCGCAGATGCGGCACCCACCCGCCGCCCCGCAGCTCGCCCCTCCCCGGCTCACCAGGGCCCCGCCCGCCTCTCCAGGCCAGAGCCGGGGCTCCCTGTGCGCCGGCCCCAGCCTTGGCCGGTCTGGCGCGCACCTGGAAGGACTTGATGAATGTCCACAGCAGGGTGCGCACTCCCTCTGCCCGGCTCAGCAGCTTGATCAGCCTCATGACCCGGAACAGGCGGAAGAAGGCGCTGGAGATGCGGGCACTCTCATCTGGGTCCTGCGGGGCAGCAGCCCCAGAGGTCAGTCTGGGGAGTGACCCTCAGGGGGGCAGGGGGCAAGGCAGGGCAGGAAATGCAACACGCATGTTTTGGGGAGCTATCCAGCCCCACCTCACTGCCCCTAGCTCTGGACCATCTTGAAGTTCAGGGCTGTGAGGCCATTTGACTGAGGAGGGTTGGATATGGGGGTGCAAGCTGTGCTGTCAGTCTATGCTTAGGAGCAGTGCAGATTCTACCTGGAGCAAACTGCAATCAGGCCCACGGCTAGCCACTCTGGGGATTCCTGCTCATCTCCCCTTCTTTGTAGGCTCTCTCTGAGCTGAGTATTTGGTGGTCCCTCGCATCCTCCATAGCAAAAATACCCCAAAGCTTGGCTGAGCCATCACCATAAATTCAACATGGTCGTTCCCCGTTGTCCCATCCTAGTTTCCTCACATAGTAAACTAGGCAAGACCTGCCCTGACCAGCCTTAGACCTGTGTCCTGCACCGTCACTGCTCCCTGGATTGTGCTCCCGCCTGCGGACGGTGTGCTGGGGGAGAACCCTAATTCCACTTCTCACAGCTCTAGGAAGCTGCTACATCCATGCATATTCTACTGCCGAGCTCCCACCTCTCCCAGAACCCTAACTCTCAGTGGTCCTTCTCTGGAAAAAGGGAACCCCTAAGTGCTGGGGGCACCACATGCGATCCATGCAGCTAGCTCAGCATGCAAGCTGCAGGGTAGAGCGGGCAGGCTCATGCAGCCTGAAATTACAACGTTCCCGCAGCCTCCACCCAGGCAATATAGTCCCCCGCTGGAGGCCAGGAAAGTCTGTGGAGAAAAGAGACGAGGGAAGGGAAGGAGAGGGGAGAGAGGAGGAGGGACACATGGGAGGGAAGTGAAGAGAGGTATCAGAAAGGACAGACATGTGGGAGAGTTAAAGAGAAAAAGAAGACAGGCAGGAGATGAAGACCCCACATGGCTGTGGTCAGGGGCAGAGGGGGGTGGGAGTGAGGACAAAGCTTTATGGGAACCGTGAGGCAAGAGGCCTGGGCAAGGGAGCAAGACGGGGAGGGAAGACTGGACACGGACAAGTCCTTCCTCACTGAGGTGCATCTATGGGTGGCAAGGACTTGAGTTCTTCCTAAGTCTGGCTTATGAGACATCCTCATCAAGAGCATGCTGGGAAATAACCTGCTCGTAGCTGTTGAGCAGATTCATCTCTATCACCCTGAGGCCAGGGTTGATAAAAGTCCAGCTGGGGAAGCCCAGGAGCCCCTTCCCCCAGCAGATGTCCCTCAGCATATGACTGGACCAGGATCAAGGCCTACACCTTAATGGCTTGGCTCCTTAAGAGGAGATGGTTGGGTATGTGGGCGTGGCCATCTTTTTGTTCTATAAATATTTCCCGTTTTTATTAAGGCAATGTAGATATACAACATTCCATATTGTAATTCCTAAGTTGCAGCCCCACCACATTCATGAGATGCCCATCTTCTAGGTCTGAGCCCTGGGTCAATGGGAAGAAATCACCACTGAACTTCTATTCATCCATCTGGGCCCATCGGGCCCATGGAGTCAGCTTCAATAGGACAGGGCCTGACATTAGAGGCTCAAGTGTACCCTGAGATTCTCACATGCAGCAAACAACAACCATGTTCTAGACTTGTGTTGTCTATATAGTAACCTCCAAGTGCAAGGGGCCATTTGCAATTCAGTGAGAATCAAATAAAATTAGAAGCTAATTCCTTTGGTCAGTTATATTTTAAGTGACTAGATTTATGTAAATAGAGCAGAATGTGGCTAGCATAGTAGCTCTGACAGAAATGCTGCTAGACCTTTCCCTAGTTTATATGTTTATATGTCAGGAATGGAAATCACTCGACATGACTTCGAATTCACATTCCTCATAAGGGGCATATGCCATTCCAGAAGTCAAATCATGACCATGACAAACCCCTGCCTCTCACAATTAAGAAAATGGTTTTGATTCGCCCAGGCTTCCTGTCTCAAACCAACTATTTTTTTTAATCTGGGGTATTTATTTTGGCTGTTCAGAGGTTTGTTTTTTTTTTTTTCCTCTGACTGTTCATGACAAAGACAACCATGGATCCCTTTGGGATACTGTTTTTCCAGCAATTACTGAACATGGATGGAAATATCCAACACACACACATACACACACACACACACACACACACACACACACACACACACACTTCCTGGTTTTACCCTGAGCAAACAGAGCTGTACCGGTCACTGTCTGCGTATGGTGAGGTGAACAGCATCCTGGCCCCAACTCTTGCACACCAGAAAGCTGGTGTGGCAGCCAAGTCCCCAGAAGGGGCCACTCCCTGCCGGGGCTCAGCTTCTGGATCCTCAATCCAGGACTTTTATCAGCTGCGCCCCCTCCCAGCTCCCCGTCCCTCAGGTATCTCTAGGGTGATGTCCACTCTTTCCATCAGCCTGGCACAGCTCAGAGTGACTTTGGCCAGGAAGTAGGAAGTTCAGAAGGAAGCCCTACCTATAGCGGAACTTCTGGCTCAAATCTGCCCCCCTTTGGGTAAAGTCCCACTGTGCCCTAGCTAGTGTAGCACAGACAAATGCTATCCTATGCCCCATTTTCCTTCAGTGCCCTCTGCCCTTGCTTGGCTGTGTGACACTGTTTTGTGAAGGCCCAGGGAAGCTGTCTTTTGATTCCTGCCTCTAATCTTAAATCTCTTGCTGCCTCCTCCAGCCCTCAGAAGCCAGTGTCAGCAGGACCATCTGGACAGCCAGACTTCTTAGCCCCTCTGGGCGGCCTCTCTAGCAAGTTCCTATTCCAACACTGGTGCTGCCGCTGCTTCTTGTGCTACCTCTAGAGCCCCCACTGAAAGCTCTTGATCCGCCTCCTCGGCCCATTTGCCTTCTTCTCAGGTCCCCCTTCAAAAACCCAAAGCTGGCCCCCTCCCACCATCCCCACAGTCAGAACCCTGCCACTGTCCTCTGTGATTACTATGCGCCCTTCTTGGTGGTTCTCCCTAGGACAGCCTGGTCACCTCCAGCATGAGCTTAACATAGCCAGAGTGATCCTTCTAGAACTAAAGTCTTGCCATGTTTAAAGCCTCCAAAGCAATGACTAAAACCAAGGCTGTAACCATGGCCATCACGGGCCTTGATGATCTGATCACTGTCTTCTCTCTTCACCTCTTGGGTTCTACATTCAATTACAAGGGCCTCCTGCTATTCCTCAAACTCAGCAAACATGACCCAGCCTCAGGGCCTTGGCACGCGCCCTTCTCTGTGTGCAACACTGTCTCTCACGGCCGATGCTGCTCCCTTGCTCCACTCAGATCCTGGCTCTGTCTGTCTCCTATGATCTTGATGCCCGCTGTCATTCTTTTCCACTTTCTGTCCTTAGCCTCTTCTATTTTTCTTCATAGATTTATCGACTGTCTGCTCCACTCCCCTACTTTGCTCGCTGCTGAATCTCTAGCACCAGCAGCTACACCTGTCACATGCAGACACTCAGTGTTTAATCAGTGGCATGAATGAAAAATTTAAAAGTAGAGCTGTACTCTTCCCTGCTCTGTTCAAAACCTTTGGTGCATTCCCGTGGGTACACTCTTCTCTGCATGCTCACGTGCGTCTACTGAGACCCCACCCCCAGCGCGTCTACCTCTGCAGTTCTCTACCACATCTCTCTTGAAGCGACCCTGCTTGGGCTTGCTACCTCTCTAACCACACTGCCACTTTCTCAAGCTTTCTTTGAGCCAGCCACAGATGACTTCTGCTTGCCATTGTAGCTGCGTTGGCACATTTAGTGTGTCGATCTTGTACCCCGGTGATTGTTCTGTCACAGTGTTACAATCTGGAGAGTTCTCCGTAGACATCTGTGGACTGAACAAGAGCTTCCAGCCCCACCCTGGGGAGGGCTTTGCCTGCCCTATACTCACGTCGATCTCACTCAGGATAACATCAATGATGCTGCCGATGACAATCAGGAAGTCAAATACATTCCAGGGGTCTCCAAAATAGCCCTGGGAAGGAGAAAGGCAGGGGAGAGCAAGGTGTGAACTTTGGAGAGAAAGAGTTTCAGCAACCAACAGGGACGATGGCCCCATCCAAGGTGATGTCAGTCTGCCGTGTGGGCCAGGGTGGAGGGCCTACGCGCCACGCCTCTTTGATACTCCTACCCGCTCTGACACCCCTCTCCTTTCGACTCTTTATCTAGAGCCAAGGTGGTGGGAGAGTTTTGGGGCACTCAGTCTAGATGGCGGAACTCCTTCTCTGGAGCTCCGCTTAAAGTCCTGCCTGGAGCTTGACAAAGCGGAAATGGGCTGAACTGGGGTGAAACTGTGGGAACAGATTTGAGAACAAGAAAGGGCCCATCCTTCAGAAGCATGAAGGAAAGGGAGGAATGTGAGGCAGCCAGAGAAAGACACAGCATTGGCTCTGGTACAGTTGATTCTTGCTCTGCATCTGACCAAGGCAAAGGCAAAGCAGCTTGGGAGCAGCTTGGATGAGGGGTCTTTGGTAGAATGCAAGGGGGTGGAGGGCAGGTGGCCTAGGAGAAGCCTTTTCCCTTCAGGCTGCTGCTACCCCTAGTCACTCACCCTGGGCTTGAATGCTATGAGCTTGAGGATCATCTCCAGGGTGAAAATGATGGTGAAGGCCACGTTGAGGATGTCTGAGATGTGGTTCATCTCTTCTGACTGGTTGTAGTGCTGAAGAGGAAAACAGGAGGGAGAGGTGGGCCAGGGGGACAGGCTTGCCAGCTGCAGACCCCATTCCCAGACATTTCTTTCCAGGCAGTTCTTACCCATTCCATTCCCATCTATTTTCGCTCAAGAGTAACAACCTACTTCAATAACTCCTGACTGCCACTAAATCTTAAAAATGCCCCTTTTCTCCTCTTCTACCCTAAAACAGGCATGAAAGGAGAAGTGAGCTGAGGTTCTCCCTGCTCACTTGGGAGTGACTTAGGTCTGCATGGACAGAGGTCATTTGTGTATTGGCCCATGTGACCAGGATCTGTTGTCTTCTAGGCTGGGCTCTGTGACAGGTTCCATGCATTTATTTGAATAGCGGACTAAAGAATGACCCCTGGGTTCTGTGGTTGGCGTCATCACCACCTCGTGGGAAACAGCTAGCCAAGTTTCCTGTACCTACCCACTGCCCAGCCATGCAAAGGTACTTCTTTCAACAACCTTGGCTTCTGCAACCACTTCTATGGCTCTCCTTAAATCCATGCTCTTATCAGTTTTCCTGGGATTCTCTTACTTCTTTTTCAGAAAGTTAGTAAAGTCCCAAGCTCTTTTACAAAACTTTCCCAGGTAGGTCAGAAGGTCTGATGGCTGCCCTACTCTCTACCTTATCAGCATGCCCGGGTCTGCTGCCTGACTCAGCCAGCCCCAAACAAATCAGTCTGTGTTCTTTTGCATAACCAGAACATTCTGGCTTGGCAATTCTCCTCCCATGTCCTCATGACCCCAAAACGTATGGTCTTATCACTGGGTTATGGTTCAAATTTGAAATGTTCCCCCACGGGGTCATATATTTGTTTCCTGTCTGGTCTCTGATTCCTGCTTTGCTGAGATATAAGCAGCTGCCAAATCCTCCTGCAACCTTATAGCAGTCTGCTACCGTGTCTTTCCCACCATTGTCCACTGTATTGTCTCCCCTCAAACCATGAGCTAAAATAAACCTCTCCTCCCTTAAGTTGCTTCTTGTAAGGTATTTGGTCACAGCAATGAGAAAAGAAATTAATACATATTGGGTATAGCTTAGGCTCCGAGGCAGGAGGCCTAGAGGTATGCAGTTGTGTTTATATAGGACTTAAGGGATCACATACTTAATTTTTAAAAATTAATCTTTTATTGTTTCATACATAATTACACATGCTTAATTAAAGCTTGACTGTGGCACTGGTGATTATGGTATGGCCTATAATAAGTGCTTAAGTTCTAAGACCTGTTCTGTGAGTCCTAAACCTTTTTTTGGGGGGGGGGCGGGAATTAAAGCCGAGATTCCAAACTACCCAGTTACCCAGGTTCACAGCAGCAGGACAACCAGAGAATGTGCTTTCCACTTCTTACACTTACCTCCTCGTCTCTGTAGCAGCATCTCTTGTTTGCAGAATTGCCATCCTAACTATTGTATATTTGAGCTGACTTCTTTTTTAAAAAATATTTCTATCAATTCTTTGACAGTTTCATACATGCATACAACATGTCTTGATCATGTCCTCCCCATCTCCTTCTCCTTCCAGTTTCTTAATAAATAAACCACAGAGTGTGGAGACAAAGCCTAGGACTAGGTTATTTCTGTATCCTGTAAGACCTGGCATGTAGTAGGTGTTCCAGAAATGTCTATTGGAGCAAACTAAAGGTTCTACTTTATATTCTCTGTTCTACCTGAGTCCCAGGCCCCAGTCTGGCTAGTCCCCTGTCTCCTTACCTGCATGCCCAGGCAGATGGTGTTGAGCATGATGAGGGCAAACATCAGATATTCAAAGTAGGAGGAGGTGACGATGTACCATACCTGGTACTGGTATGGGTTTTTGGGGATGTAGCACCTCAGTGGGCGGGCCTTCAGGGCATACTGTACACACTGACGCTGAGACAGAACACAACAGGGCAGGTTAGCACCAAGAGGCCCCTCCCTCCCTCTCCATATCTACATCTGTGCATTTGCCAGGAGCCACATTGTGTGCAAGGCAGGAACAGCTGTGGTCAGGAGCTCATGTTGGATTCTGGGAAATGAATTCTACTGGACCCTTTGGGTTGCCCTTGTATTATCACGACACGCTCTGACCATGCCTCCATTCCACTGTAGAGGTTCATTCCACAGAGAGAGATTCTCTCTCTGAACCCCAAGTAAAGTCCAGGAGATGACCCCAACTTGAACTGCTTTAGGTTGGAGACAGATGGGCTACAGGGACTCGGGCTGAATCTCCGGCTGATGGCAGGTGACTCTGAAACTGTTTTTTTTTTTAAATTTATTTGTTTAAGAGAGAGAGAAGAGCGCATGCACACACACACACACACACACACACACACACACTCTCTCTCTCTCTCTCTCTCTCACACCTTATGGCGTATGGTGGTCAGAAGACAACTTTCATTCAGAAGAAGTCAGTTCTCTCCATATGGACCTCGGGGATGGAACTCAAGGTGCCAAGTTGTGAGCAGAAGCCCTATGTGCTGAGCCAGCTCACCAGCCCCCATACCTGGTTTTTGTCCAGCTCGCAGTTCTTGTATTCTGTCTCCCCCTGCTCCTGGAAGGTGACGATGACGAAGCCCACAAAGATGTTCATCATGAAGAAGGCAATGAGGATGATGTAGATGATGAAGAAGATGGCCATCTCCACGCGGTTGTTGTAGATGGGGCCCACGTCCTCCTCATTGGCGTCTATGGCCTTGTACAGTAGCCTGGAAGTGAGCACAGAGGACAACTATGGTGCCAAGGCCGGGAGCCGGGCCAGGAAGGGTAGGCATTATCCCACAGCTGTGGGAGGCAAGACAACTTTTGGGCCAGCTAATCAATGGAGAGAAGAGAGTGCTGGGCCAAGGAAGGGTGAAACCCACCCAGGAATGACCCCATCTCCCTAAGGTAGTCCCAGCTGTGTCCAGTCAATAGGAAGGGCTCCCCTGTAGATAGAGAGGCATGCGCTTGGGAAGGGACTGACTATATTTGGTCAGAGTCCTTTGGTCAGGCTCACTTTGAAGGGCCATAAGTCTAGAAAACCATCAGTGGGTTTGGCATGGTTCAATGGGGGCTTTGATTCCCTGTCACCACTCCAGCTGTGCCACAGTGGTCCCAGACCCTGGTTCTCACTCACTGAGGCCATCCTTCGAAGGTGGAGACTGTGAAGAGTGACATCATAGCTGACAGCACATTGTCAAAGTGGAAGTCGTTGTGTGTCCATTGTCGAGGTCGAAGCTCTATCTGTGTGGGGTCCCCATCCTTGTACACATAGTAGTAGCCCCTGACACCAGGAGGCTCAGTCACTTCTCAGTGTGACTGGGTGCTTCCACCCCACCCACATCCTCTGGACCCTTGGCAGTGATTTATTGTGCCAGAGAAACAAAGGACACCACCAGTCTCTCCCATCCCATAGCTACCCAGCGCCATCTCCTGTGCATGTGTCCCCCAGTTCCCAACCTGAAGGTCACACAAGGTCCTACCTGGTGACACCCTGCCTCCCCCACCACGCTCCTCAGATAGCACAGTTGGGTATACCTGCATTCCTCTTCCGTCATCTTGGATAAGTCATTGCAGCTAAAGAACTTCCCCTGCATTTGAGAGGGGGATGGAGGGATGGAGACAAGGGAAAATGAGATACTAAGTAGATCCCAGAGGAACATGGGGAGAAGGAGAAAGGACAGCAAACTCTAGGAAGGAGGATGCTTTTTCTTCCTTTCTTGCACCGAAGACAAGTTCACTATCATCCATCCTCACGGCTCCACGCTGGCCTCCCACCTAGCCTGGCTGCTGCCAAGGTTGACAAGGCAGCACCTTAGTATTTGCAGAGGGTGTGTAGACGTGAGTGCTGTCCTACCCTTTCCATCGCTAGGTCCCCTGAGCCTCCTCCTCCCCACACTTTTTTTTTGCTACTGTATGAGGACTCCCCCCATCTCTACCTCCCTTTCCGGGCCTGTGGATGACCCTTTGGGCTGCTATGAGGACGAGAGTCATACAGATGGACTCCAGCAGAGAGTCTCATGACTCAACTTGTCCTGAGCATTGAATAAGGATCCCAGAATGTTCCCTACGAGGCCTGCTCACTCCTGAATTGACTTCATCAAAAGCACATTTTTTGCTTTGACTATATTTTGTATTGGATATCTGCAAGATAACTTGTTTGAACGAAAGGAGTGTGCTGCTAGGTCTTCTTATGGCCAGGCTAAGTTTGAAATCCATGGATTTTGGCTCAGCTCCTTCAAAGGCCCAGACAAGAAAGCACCGCAGGCAAGTGTCCAGAGCTGGCTTGCCTGCCACTTGCCTGTCTCCCTGCAGTGCCGGGCTATTCCTTGGTGCTTTGCCACTTTAAGGCTGCCATTGGAGAGGACAGAGGTAATGAAATATTAGGGGAGAAGCAAAGAATGGGCCTGGCTGCTGTTAGGCAGGGTCCTGAACACTAGAAAACCAGTTAACTGAGAAATGAGTTAACTTAGAAAGCAAAACGAAACTCCCTGGTTTGGTGTGGAGTTCAAGCGACAAGTTTCCAGAGTAAAATGTGATGTAAAAGACCAGTTGTGCCAGATGTGCTCCTAGTTGCTGAAACAGAAGGCTTTGAGCGAGACTAGAGTGCACGCAGGGGCTGCTGGGGGACAGTGCTCTTGCCTGGAAAGGACAGGAGCCACGGGAAGAGTGGCCCCTCATCAGTGCCTTCAGGGTACACGTTGGTGGGCTCCTGTGTGCCAGGGTAAAGGCTGATAACACATGAACTGTGCTTTCAGTGGGGTTCTGGGGCCCCAGGCCTGACAGAGGAAGGACTTCAAAGAGGTGGGAGTCCCTTTATTGGTGTGAGGCCCTGTGCTGAAGGCTGCATTCTGGTACCTCCAGAACAGGATACATACTGAGGGGCCTTAAGAAGGGCTGAACCTTTAGGCACACCTATGAAGCAGCCCTGAGCAAGCCTGTGAGAGACCATCTGATTGATGCGGGAAGACCCCGCCCATGGTGGGTGGGACCGTTCCCGGGGCAGGTGCACAGATGAGAGGCGCATCCAGTGTTTGGGCTACTCTGGTATACAGGATGCTGGCAAGTGAGAGAATAGGTCTTTCTGTCAGATGTTACCTGGATATAGTGTGGACAGCTTCCTCAGATCCTGATATTGATGATATCGTATGTGATGTTTAACTGAGAATCATAAGCAGGAATAAACTCCTTATCTTTCTTTAAAAAAAAAAAAAAAAAAGAAGTCCTGCCCAGGGTAGGTGAGATAGCTCAGCAGGTGAGGAGCCTGACTGGAAACTTGCAGCCTGAGTTCAATTCCTGGAAATCATGTGAGTGGAAAGAGAACTAATATCTGAAAGTTGTCTTCTGACCTCCACCTATGTATCTCCTCTCTCTCTCTCTCTCTCTCTCTCCCTCTCTCTCTCTCTCTTTCTCTCTCTCTCTGTAGTCCTACTCTTACTGCTTACTGCTTTCCTCAGAGCCTTTTACCTGTTCTCAAAAAGGGCCTCAGGCTTATCCTGTGAGTCCCTCAACCCTCGCAGAAGCCCTGACTCCTGTACAGAGAAGATGCTTCATCCGTGTTGGTTAAATGGAAGAATAGTAGCATGTGATATCACTGCATGTCTGAGGCTGCCTGAGGTTATATCCATGACTTCAGAAAGTCATGCTTTAGGGACAGGAGTGGGTTGGGCCATGACAGGAAGTATCAAGGGTATGTGCGGCACAGTTAGGTATCAATGTCTGTGTCCTACAGATAACCTGAGAGCCGGAGGCATCTGGTAATGAGAGTCTGTGGAAGGAGATAACTAGAGAGGATGTGAATGTCTTGTTCTTTCAGGGAAGCAAGAGCAGAATAATGTCAGTTGGAAGGACTGTGGCCCCAACGGCTCCTGACAATCTAGACGAGGTCAGAGAGTCTAGTTGGGACCCTGGGCAAAGAGGATGAGGCTGGGCTGAGGTGTGTTACACACGGACCTGACAGGGTAGGAGGAAGTGGGTGAGGTGGTGTGGGGAAGGGTGACTGCAAGGCACGATGGCAGTGGTGGCCACAAGCCAGAGTCTAGCAGTGGCCCCTAACTACGACACCAGATTTATATTCTAGACTCAGAACTCAGGGGCATTTACTTTCACACGTTAGGGTCTCGTTGCTGAGGAGAAAGGGCTGGCTCTTGTCATGGCCTACGAACTGCCCCCAGGTAGTAGGCAGGGCAGGGAGAGGCTACTGGGTGGACAGGGCCTCACCTTGAAGAGCTGGACTCCAATGCAGGCGAACATGAACTGCAGGAGGGTGGTGACCAGCACAATGTTCCCGATGGTGCGGATGGCCACAAACACGCACTGCACCACGTGCTGGGGAGGCGAAGGGTTGCTGGAGGCCAGCCTGTCTCGCTGCCCCCAACTATCCCAGCTCAAGGAACCCCAGAAGGGCAACACTTGCTGCCTTGCAGAGGAGTGAGGCTTGTGGGGGCGCCTGGCTGGCTCCCTCATCCTCAGTTCTGCAGACAGATGAGTTGAGGTTCTGGAATCAACAGCACACCCCTCCCTGACGTTCCCACCTGACCTCTCACCTTCAACCCTTTGGCTCTGTTGATGGCTCGGAGTGGTCGCAACACCCTCAGCACCCGCAGGATTTTCACCACGGAGATGGCGCTGGATCTGTAGAAAACAAGAAGCCTTGGGTGGAGGGGGATGCACCGCAGACAGACCCAACCGTTACACGGAGTCTCTGTCCCCTTCTTCCTGCTGCTCTGCACACGCAGCCCTCTGCACACGCAGCTCCTGCACACGCAGCCCCTCCACACGCAGCCCCTGCACACGCAGCCCCTCCACACGCAGCCTCTCCACACGCAACCCTTCCACATGCAGCGTCTCCACACACAGCCTATCCACATGCAGCCCTTCCACATGCAGCCCTTCCACATGCAGCCTTTCTGTGCCAGGGTAAAGCTGCTGCCTGCTCATAGCCAGAGCCTCTCACTGCTGGTACGTCTCTGTAGCTATAGGCTCTGTCTCTCCTACCAGCCTGGGAGTGACTCAAGGCTAGTACAGTGCTCACAGGCTAAGAGACCAGTTACATTCTCTTCTTCACCTCCCTTCCCAGTCTCTTAGACACAGCTCCAACCATTTGGCAGTTCCACTTCAGCCCTGTTGGGGAGCCACTCAAGAAGGCCCCTATCTATAGCCCTAGGTGACCCTCTTCTTGCGGCCTAGGGCTCAGCCACCCACAGGGATAGAACCCTTGCCCCGAGGCTCTGGCACAGAGCACAGTGCATCCTGCCCGGGGCTGACTCCTGCCCCTGCCATTGCTCACTCGAGTCCCATGGAGATGAGGGACACAGCCACCACCAGCAGATCCAGGATGTTGAAGTAGTTGCGGCAGAAGGAGCCCTTGTGCAGGAAGGCACCATAGGTGGTCATCTGGGGAGAGAGGCAGCATCTGGGGGCGCAGCTGGAGGAGCCCCAGAGAAGGGCTTCCTGCCTCAGTCTCCTCAAGAGATGCCCACTGAGGCAAGCAGCCCGCTAGGGAGGGTCAGGTCACTGACTCCATGCCCAGGGCTGTTCTCTCTGTCCTCCCCTCTGGGTGCAGCCCAGGAACCTACAGAACAGTTGCACCAGGCTCTGCCCTTCAAGGGGGAGTCTTTTTTTTTCACACATCTTAGCGCCTTCTGACTCCTTTCCCGTGGAGCTCACAATGGGAAGCTCTGACCCTCCTCCCCTCTGAGCTGCAGGCTAGATGTCCTTCCTAGAATGCTTCTTGAGAAGTCCCCTTTTCTCAAGACCTGGGGAGGCAGAAGTCAGATCTTCAGGCCCCAGGACCCTCTTGCCCCTGTGCCCCTTTCCAGCTGCTGACTTCTTGCTCCCCCTCTGCTTCTCCTCTTCTCAAATAATCCCCAGGTCTCTGCAGAGACATAGGCTTTTTCAAAGTCTGATTGAATGGAAGCTTCTGGTCCTGTGTGGTTTTGTCTCTTCTTGCCTTCCCAGCATCATTGCCCAGGTCTCCTCTGAATATGTAGCACATCCCAGTCCAAAATCACTCTGTCTTCTCTGAGCATGCCTCCCAAGTCGTCCCACAAAGGTCCTTCCCTTGTCTGTCTTCCTGGACTTCCCTGATCATTGTTCTTACTAAGTTCTATCTGTCTAACTCTAACACCCCACTTCTGGAATCCTCCTTGACCTCAGAGAGCCACCATCTCCCTCTGCTCCATTCATGGAATAGCTCTGCTCTGCTCTGCTCTGGCCTGATTCTCATACTCAGCTGCCCTCGCTTCTCATTACGGATGGATGTGAAGGCCTCACTCTGTCACACTTCACAATAGTTACTTCTTTGGGGACTTCTTTGGACAAGAACTTGCCAGATATTTCAAATTAAGTTCTAAGGACAAATCACAGTCTACAGGTCTACAGACAAACATGCTTTCCATGTGGAAGAACATGCTGTGTTTTCTGAGACATGGCCAGTGTGGGTGGGCTGTGCTTCGTGTGGCCAGCCTTCCATCCAGCAATGTGCTGCTCTCTTGGGAACTGAAATCCAGTGTGATCTCTAGGGTCCCATAGTCTCCCCTGATACTGTTCACCTCCTTCTTGCTTTTCTCCCATTCTTCATTAGAGTCCCTTGAGTGAGTTAGTATGTGTCACTTGGAGCTATATCAGCCCAGAGCAGCTCTGTATCTAAGGATATCTGTCGTGCAGCCTTTACTCACCTTGAGGACAATTTCCACAGTGAAGACAGAGGTGAATGCAATGTCAAAATGCCCAAGGATCTGAGGACAGGACAGAGGAGGATCCGACAGTGAGAGGAGAGGAAGAGTAAGGCTATCACCACAGCCATCACCACTCCCACCATCACAAGCACCACCATCATTACTATCACCATCACCACCGCCATCATCACCACCACTCCTACCATCACCACCATCATCACCATCACATCACCATCATCATCACCATCATCAACTCTACCACACTACCACATCATCATCACAACTACCATATCACCACTATCACACTAGTATCATTATCTGTCACCATCATCATCATCACCTCTACCATACCACCACCTCAGCATTACTGCCACCATCACCACCACCACCACCATCATGACCACCATGACCATCACCATTGTTATCATCACTACCACACCATCATATTCACCACCATCATCACACTGCACCACCATATCACCACCATAAAGAGCACTACTCCTACCACCACCATTGCCATGGTGACCATGATCACAGTCACCAGAGCAGGCAGCCCAAGTCCATCTTGCTCCTGCTATACAGCACTGTTCAGAAACAGTACACTGGATAACCCCAGCCCTCCAGGATCTGAAACTCTAAGGAACTCTAATGCTTATGGTCACATAGAGGATGCAGTTGAATTCAGCTCCAGAATGGAGTTGGGGTGACGGATGTCTGGAATAGAGGAGTCAGCAGAAGGTCGCCATCACCTGATTCCTCATGGACTCAGCCCGGATGGGGTCCTCAGCAGCCAGTGCGGCGCTGCTGAGCAGGATAAAGAGCAGGATGAAGTTGGTGAACCAAGTGGCGTTGACAATTCGGTGACACAAAACACGGATCCTGGTGGGTGAGACGGGGGTAGTTCTTGAGCCTGCTGGAGGCTTGGGCTCCACCAGCCTCTGCTCTAAAGAGGGACACTGGCCCGTTCGCTGTCCTCCAAGACCCGGGGATACACAGGGCCCTGTATCTGAAGGGTCCTCTGACTGCTCATTCAGAGGCTCACTGTTCCCTCTCCCAGTACCTACATCCTGAAGTTTTCCCAGTAAAGAATTTGACAAAAGAATCTCGTCTCCAGGACAGGAAACAAGTCTGTAGTCTGTTTATGATGATGATGATGATGATGATGATGATGATGATGTGTGTGTGTAGCAGAGGACATTTGAGTTTGCCTATGTAGGCCCAAGGGTAACATCAGGAATCATCCTGGATTGCTCTATCCCCTTATTGCTTTGCTCTGGGGTTTCCCTGGCTCCACCTTCTAGGACCAGAATTTTAGGCTGCTGCCATTTCTGTCCAGCACTTTTATGCAGGATCTGATGATTCAAATTCAGGTCCTCTTGCTTGGGAGGCAAAGGCTTTAGCCACTAAGCCATCTCCACAGCCTATAGTCAATTTATTCTAATGCTGGAGATTTATGACGCAAATGAAAACTATAGCTTTCCCCAACTCTCACCATGTGTAAAACTATTCTCAGAAAGGAACCGATAATCACAGTAACTAATAAAACTTGAAAGCATTATTTCTCCTACCAACACTAGCATATTACATATTTTAAGCTCTTTTTTAAATGGAATGGGGCATAGAAAACAGTGCTTTACATGTGATGGGCAAGTTCTCTGCTATGAAGCCACACCCTAGTCCTACACTAGCACTTCTAAATAGAGCACGAAACTGCAATCTAAATGAATGAACTTCCCATAAGGTAATTGCAGACATGGAGAATCAAGTCTTTTCGGAGTGGGAAGCCACTGTTTCTGAGAGCCTCATCAACTGAGGCAGCCAAATAGCCACCTACTTATTGGTGGGGCTGAAGATGAAGAAAGAGCTGGCTTCCGGAATGGGCACTGCTTTCTCTTTCAGCTGCAGCTCAGCCAGGGGGCGTGGCCGGGGGCTCACTGGGATCTCAGGCTCATCTTCCTCATCGTCCCCTGTGGTAGGAGGGAGAAAAGTTAGGGGTATCTTTTCAAACTTTGCCAGGTCCTTGGCTTTTGTGCACTAAGCCTCCAGAAACCCCTTGCAGTCTAGAAAGCAAAGGTCAATTCAGCACACTAGAGACCCTAGCTTGGGTCTCTCCCCTGTTGTGAATACAGCAGACTTGAATTTTGAAGATCCAGAACTTTCTGGAAGCAGAGTGAGGAGCAAGACCAAAAGGTCTTGTTGCTACATCTTCTGTCGGAAGAAGACACTCACAATGGTTGAAACACAAGCTGGAGTCAAAGCGGGACACTGCTTCAGGAGATGTAAACTCGGGTTCTAACTCTGCCACTGCCTTTCATGAGCACTAGACAAGTCTGTGCCCTTCCTTAGCTTCTGCTTCTCAATTTATAGAGCTGACAAAAGGGAGGAGAGTTGTGGGAAAAAAACAAACTGAGTCTCCTCCTAGGTTAGGCTTCTAAAAACAACTACTTCAAAGAAACTTCTAGCATGCACAAAAAGGAATCGATATTTCTTGTGCTTTGGCCAGTCTCCAGGATCATATCAAGCAGGAGTGGTGTGGAAGGCAGAAGGGAGAGAGACAGACATCCCAAGCAGGTGCCTAAAGTTGGGTGCCTCCTTGGTTCCCTTAATGAATGGTGCCTCTCCCCCACTACCACCTTGTTATCTTGGCAGAGACCCTCAGGGACAGAAAAGTTTCTGATTCTTCTCTTCCCTGGTATGTACCTGTGAGGTCCTCAACCCATCCAAATCATATTCCCACTTCTTGAGCTCCTGAGAAGCCTGAATTCTTGCTTAATGTGACACTTCCCATCCTGCCTGTATTGTCATGGACTACTTAGGGCTCATTCTTAGAGTTAGCATCTTTGCCTCTTTCCCTCTAATTCTCTTCTCCTTTGTCTGCACACATTTTGTTAATTTTATTGCACATTTTTTCTTGGTATTGAATCACACAGCAAGTTCTTAATAAATGCAAATTAAAATATGCATATTGCAGGGAGAGACATGCTGGCAAAGCTAGGTACAAAAAAGACATCTCCAGGGTCCTGACTTCACATGGAGCAATCCGAGTAGCAGACACACAAGAGACATCCTCAGAGAGAATTTAACCTCCTTCCCACTTAGTCCCAGCACACTAGGATCCTCACCTGGGAAGTCAGCTGATGGGTAGGGGTCTTTGATCTCATTGACATTAGATTCAAATTCATCAATTTTCAGCTATAGAAAGGAACAGAGTGGAAATGGTGTCAAGGCAAAAACTGCTGCTTGCACTTACTGAGCACATCCTGGAGAGTCATTGTGGTGGTCAGCTTCCTGAACATTCTCTGCAACCCCAGGGAGTGTTCTCCTTGGAGTGGGATCTTTCTGCCAGGCCCAGAGATGTAAACACCTTCTCTAAGCTCGCTAGGCAAAGCCAAGACTTTAAGCTGGCTGAGCCTGTCCTCACTCTCCGTTAAGACAGGTGAGCTCCCACACCAAGCCCCCTAACTCCTCTGAGGCACAGGCCCTGGTTCTGTAACCTCTCTTTCCTCAGAACAGAGCTAGCAGTGATGGGAAGCCACACTGCGTCTGTTGGTAAAATAATGAGTGCCATGAGGTGGGCAGGTAGAGTGCCTTTTTGCCCTGCATAGGAAGCTAAGACTGAGGAAATCTGGCTTCCAGATTGAAAAGCCTGTGCCTCTCCACACTAGAGATGGATCTATTGGCTTCCCCTCCTGCCGAAGGATACGGGGAATATCTTGTCCTGACAGGTGCCCTGAGTGATAAGGAGAGCCAGACTTCCACAGTTCCTGCAGCCAGCCTGTGAAATACCCCACACGAGGGCTCACCTTGGCAGTGGTAGGGATGCCCTCGCCCTTGGATTTCTGCTCCAGTTTCTTGGTCACTGTAGACTTTTCTTCCTCTGACTTATCTGGGAGACCCCTGAGGAAACAGAAGATGGAAACTCAACAAGAATGGTTTCGGGGATCTTCTCAACCTGACAACACACTCAGGAGGATCCCACACCAAAGACCTAGCAGGTTTTGTGGAGAAAGAGCAGCATCGGCCACCAAGTGGGAAGGGTCTGAGAAAGTCCTTTCTCTGGGTTGGGAAAACATGATGCTCTGTTCAGGCAGGAGGCTCACTGGCCATTTGAATTCAGCGTTTGTTGATAGTGAATGGGGAAGGCCTGGCTTTGCAGCTGCTTCATACAGAATTCATAGAGCTGAAGCATGTCTTGTGTAGGATGATGCCAACTCTTTAGAAACGTCCATATCCTTTGCTGGTCTCTCTCTTGTTCTTCCCATCTTGTCTCCACAGGAATGGGCATTCCATTCTTGTAGATAAGGAACTGGCTAGAGTTCAGTTACCCCAGGTATGGTCCTCCAATGACTAGCAACATTGGTACCCCTTAGGAACTTACTATAAATACAGAATCTTAATCCCCCCACACATACTGATTAAACCTAGCTGAAGCAGAATCTGCATCTCATGAGATCCCTGGGTGGTTCATTTGCAGTTGTAATTTGAGAAACACTATCTCAAAAACCAGTCCTGCTTCTCCTCCCAAGTATCCCAGGCACTGAGTGACATGAAACATCACAGATGAACAGAACTGCAGAGAACCGAGATGCCAACCCCTACTTCACAGAAAGAGGATGCCCAAGGCTCAGTAAAGGAAATGATTTCTCTAGGAGAGATACGCATAGCAGAGCTGGAAGGAGAAATCCTGAAACTTACTGTTTTTAGCCATACGGTTCTGAAGGCCTGTCTAGAAGACCAACCTGCCTGTAATGCTACCAGGGAACACACTGCAAGACTTCAGCAGGCTGGATGTCCTGCTCATAGAAGCTGCGCAAGGGTGAGTTGTCACATGGTCCCCACTCATCTGACTCCACCAAAGACCCTGCTCAGAGCCTGGAGGTCACAGCTATGGCCCAGGACTCCAGTTCCCCTCTGTGGAGAGCGCAGCGCTCACTTAGACATCTTCCTGCGTTTTCTTTCCTCAGCCTTGGCCTTCTGGGCAGATGTCAGACTCTCTGCTTCAGCCAGGTTGTCCACGGCAATGGCCAGGAAGACGTTAAGCAGGATGTCTAAGAGTCAGCTAAGGAGCCTGGAGTTGGAGGTAAAGGCGTTTCTGGGTCAGGAGTCTAGCCTGCTTAAGTGTTTTCAGACCTAACCTCAGGTCAGAGTATCTCTAGCTGCAACCACCAGCAAGACATCAATGAATCAGGGCACAGGAAAATCCTCAGGGAGGTTTGCCTGTAGGAGGTATCCATGATGGGGTCTGTAGCTGCCATGACCTTGACGCCTACCCATTTTCTGTCAGAACAGACCCAGCTCCCTCACAGGGCTGCCTGGGGAAGCCAGTGAGGCAAAACAAGGAACAGCCACGCCTGTGACTCCATCTTTGCTCCCTCACCACAGCATCAGATTCCACATCAGGATCCTCAGTATCACCAGCAGCTCCGTGTCCATCTGCTTCACCTTCCTACCTGCTTATCTCACTTTTGGACCTATCCTTAAACTCGGTCTTTCTGACTCCTGATCCCAGACTGAACCCTGACCGTAGCCTTGGTTCCTCCTTGCCTGCCTCTGAGCCTTTTGACCAGGCTGTCCCATCATTTCCACTATTCCTCAGTCAAGCCCTGGGCTTCCTCCCACCTGCTCCAGGCTCACCAAACTGTCAAGATGAACTCCTCTCCCATTATCGATCATTCCCAGGGTTCTCAGACCTTTCTAGAGGGAGGATTTACCCGGCACTGTATGTGCTTTTGCTGGGTGACATCCCCCAGTCTATAAGCACCCTCCAGCCAGAGATCCCAGCTGTCTGGCACGATGGGCAACCCTGACTCTCCCTTTTAAGCCTCCCCAAGTCGCTCTTTGTGTCCTGCCCCAAGAGGATACAGTTGCCACAGACGAACAGGATGATGAAATAAATGCACACGAGCACACCAGGGTAGGATGGCCCCCCATAGGCCATGATCCCATTGTACATCACAGAGTTCCAGTCTTCACCTGTCAGGACCTGAGGGAGGGGATAAGATGAGAAGGACATTGTTCAAAAGACCTCCGCCAACCATCGGTTCTTCCAGATCCCTCCTCTGCAGCCTGCAGTCTGGGTGACTAGTCCCTGATCTCTTTTCCAGTGATCTAAAAATCTTACTAAGGTGTGAGTGGGCTTGGAGGAGGAACTCAAGGCTGGAAGTGCTGCACAGGGCTTGAAAGAGTCTTATCAAGTCTCTCCAGGTCAAGGAGTTTAATCCTGATGTCACCACCTTTGCGGCTCTGTTCCTCATCCCCAGGCTGAAGGGGACTGCACCCACCCAGACCTCGCCATCCCAGCCTGCAGTAATGATGTCAAAATGCCCAGTGCCTTGAGAAACATGATGGGATGAATGGAAGAAAGATAACCAAGCCACCCACAGGACTGACTGACCATCCACCATCACTGGCACATACCATCATGCTGGTACGGCATGGTGGAGTGAGCCGGGACTTACAGGCAACACCAACATGGAAGGAATGTTTCCATGATTTGCACTAGAAAAGCACTTCAGGGAAGCCATGACTGTGACAGCCTCGGGTGGCATCTAGTGAACAGGTAGAGTTATGCCTCCAGGGAGATAGATGGTTCTCAGGTCCTGGGGCTTTCTGAGTCTTACAGCGGGAGCTCTCCCCTCGCCTGACTTTTCACACGGTCCCCCTCAAACCACTCCTCAGGTGCTATCCTACCTACTGTGTGGTCAACATTCTGCCAGGCACTAGAGACTCAGGACACTGAGCTCCGTCAGCAGGTCAGAAAAGGATCCCTGGGAGAGGTGACGGTCACTGTGATCTTGAAGCAGGATCCAGCAGCTTTCCGAGACTAAGGGTGCCCAGATGAACGGCCTACCTGGAAGACACTGATGAGGGCCTGGGGGAAGTTGTCGAAGTTGCTGCGTCGTACTTCTGTGTCCTCAAAGTCATATCTGCCTCCAAAGAGCTGCATACCCAGCAGGGCAAAGATGACAATGAAGAGGAAAAGCAGCAGCAATAAGGAGGCGATGGAGCGGATGGAAGTTGAGCAACGATGCCACGAGGTTGCTCAGTGATGTCCAGTACCTGAGGAAGAGGAGCAGTGAGGTGGACAGCAGGCAAAGGCTCTGAGAGAGGGCTTGGGGCAGTGGCTCAAGACCGAGGGGACATACAAGGAAAAGCTAGTAGTCTCTGGATTCATGGTGCATGCTTCTTGTTGAGGATTTATCTCAGTTCATACTCCACACACCTCAGCAGGGCTGAGGATGAACTTCTTGTCCTTACTATTAGGCATACTGTGAGAGTAAAGATCCGTGTTCGTGTGCTCATAGTAGACTAGGCAAGTGCTCATAAACACAGTAGGAGGCTTATCTAAAATTTCAGTTATCTGTAGTCTGCACAACCTTATATATGCAGTACAGTGAGATGCTTTCAGAAGGAGGAAGACTGCATTTACATAAATTCTGTTACCATAGATTATTATATAATAATTGTCCTATTTTGCTAATTTTGTTATGTTCTTAGAAAAAGGCATGACTATCCAGGGCTCAGCAGTATCCACTAGAGTCTTGACACATATCCCTCCCAGAGAAGCAGAACCATGAAAGAGCGGATGTCCTTTTCCCAATCTACCTATGATTTGTCTCCTTCATTCTGCTTCCTTTTTGGTTTCCACCCCTTTACCCTATTTCTCTTCCTTTCTGCCTCCTTCCATCTCTCAGGACTTCCTTTCTCTCCTTCCTCCCTCTTTTTCCATTGCTCCCTCTCTTCTGTCCTGAGACCGACAATGTTGAGACAAAAAGAAATGAGCTTCAAGGGTGTGGTTCCTCCTCCCAGTCAGGGTTGTTTAAGCCCGGAGGAAAGTCCTAAGCCAGGGCCACCTGGGAACTTGCTGGACCCTACAGCACGGGATACGAGGTGGGTGTGGACCCTTGAGAACCAAATGCTGGGAGTCCAGGCGCCTGAGCTCACTTGGTGACCTTGAAGAGTCTCAGGAGGCGGATGCAGCGGAGCACCGAGATGCCCAGGGGTGTCATGGCTCCCGATTCCACCAGCAGAATCTCCAGGATGCCACTGCACACCACGAAACAGTCGAAGCGGTTGAAGATGGACATGAAGTACTGGCGCAGGCCTAGCCCATACATCTTCATCAGCATCTCGATGGTGAAGAGGGCTAGCAGCACCCGGTTGGCAACATCTGCAGGTGGAAAGCACAACCTGAGCATCGCTCACCTTCCCTCTTCCTCCTCCAAGACACTGCCAGCCCAGCCTCTGCCCAGCACGCGCTCCTCCATTTTCCAAAGCATCAGCCTTTTAGGCCTTCGAAATCCAGGAATACCTGGTGAATATGACTCATTGAAGAGGCTCTAATCTCAATTTCTAATAGGCTCATCCACATGCTATTGTATAGGAAGAGAGTTGCATCCTCTGAATTTTACATATGTTCAGGAAGCTCTGCCCTTCCCTTCTCATTGTACACATCCCTTTCTCCTGCCAGAGGAAGGTGCTTCATTATTTGAAGCCAATCTGTCCTCCTGTGCTTTGTCCAGGCTCATCTGGGACCCCTACCATCAATGAGCCAGGGGACTTCACTTCTTTCTTTCAATGGATCTCCTCAGTGTCTATTTTTATACCAGCTCTCTGTAAGACTACCTATCACCTCATGTTACCAAATCCAGTAGATGTTTGAATTCTCTTGTTTTTGTTCTAGCAGCACTGGGCTATGTTTACCATCAATCTTTGCTTTTTCAAATATTTCTCTCTCTCTCCTTTTCCCTCTCCCCTCCAACCCTATTGTACTTCTTCTAAGATCTACCTGCATTGCATTCTTTATCAAGTGACTGAATGTTGGATTTATGTCATGCACTTGAGTATGATCCATCCCTTGATAGTCTAAGATTGTGGCTCCAATATTGTTCCTGCCAATGATTTCCAACTTTAAATCTTCAGAGATCCAACCTCTCTATTGATATCCGGGTCTGTTTGCCCATTTGCTCCCTTGACATTTTCATTGGGATATCTCAGCCACCTCAAACTCAATGTAATCAAAACCACACTAATGGATACTGTTCATGCTTCTCCACCTGTTAAAAATTAACTAGTCTCTGTCCATCATTCCCATTTTATAGAGTGGAATTGTCACCATGCATTTGTCTGCATAGACTAGGAATTCAAATTCACGTCTTGGTGGGGAGTGCTTCACTTTCTCCATATATGGAGGGTGTGCTATGTGCATAATACATGGCAAAGTGTGGCACATTCAAGGGTTTCTCAAGCTGACTGTCACAGCACCTGATGGGTGGCTTTGTGTTGTATTTCTTCCCCATGGAGAAAAAGCAATTTTCTACTTTTGAAAGTTTAATCTTCTCATTACTTCAGTCATAGTCTTGTAGTGCTCAGTGATTTCTGATTCCTGGGGTTACTAACTCCTGTTAATCAGAATGGTGACTCTTTCTCAAGGTGGCTGTCTTCCTCATTATATTTATAATTTTTTTTCTTGTTAGCTCATTTTTCAGAAATGTTCTTCTCTTCAGGGATGTTTCATGGCTTGAAAAGAGAAGCATTCTGGAAGGGTACTTTATTTCTCTTATTCTCCCTTAGGGGATCTCCTTTGTCTAGGATTAGGACTTTTTTTTTCAATGTCTTAGCTTACTATCCTTGAACTGTGAAAGGTGGCACACATCTGATCCTACCCTATACATTGGCGTTTAATGTTTATTGAGACATTTCTGCTTTCTCCAGGGGCCTCCAGCAGAGATGGCTTCTGGCTTCATTACCTATCCCAAAGGGCAGAGAGATTTTGGCCTCTCTTATATGGAAGTAGCCATTCCAGATCCTGGTTCCATGTATGGTGTCAGTTATGGCTCTACCTTAGGTAGACCCAGGGCTCTATCTCTGGTCCCTAGGTAGGCATTAAGAGCTCAGTTGCTACCACTGAGATCTAGGTCTAAACACGTCTCTAGAGATGAGGTCATGAATTTCCTGTTCTGACTTTGGGTCACTTCTTCGATTCTTTATTGTGGCTTGAGTGTGAAATGTCCTCCACAGGCTCCTATATTTTAACAGCTGATCCCCAGCTGGTGGTTCTGTTCTGGAAAATTGCGGAGGAAGTAGGTTATTGGGGGCATGCCTTGATGTTTTATGGCCCAGTCCCACTTCCTGTCTACTCTCTATTTCCTGACTGGATGCAGGCCAGTCGCTTCTCGTTTGAGCCTTTCCTTTTTTAATAGTCAATCCCAACTTAAACAGTGAGCCAAAATAAACCCCTTCCTTCTTCCTTAAGTTGCTTTTGTCAATTATTTGTGACAGCATTGAGAAAAGTAACTAGAACATTGCTCCCTGAAATTAAAAAAAAAATTTCTTTGCAGGCACGTGTTTGTGTGTGTGTGTGTGCCGCGCGTGCATTGGCGGATACTGTGCATGTCTGTGGAGGCCCATGGATAAGTTTGGGAATAATCCTGGATTGCTTTGCTCTAGAACTTCCCAGACTCTGCTTTCCAGACTGCCTGACATTTCTGCCCGGTGTTTTTACATGATATCTCAAATCCGACCTCAGATCCTTCAGCTTGTGAGATCCATCTTTTCAGCCATGAAGTGTTACAGTGTGTGCAACGCTGGCATTTGTAGTGGGGGGAAGGCACCTAGTTGTGGACATTAGTCTTCTCTCTTACCTGGCTCTTGGTCATGGTTCAAAGCTCTGCACGCAAGGAGACTTGCTCTGCAAAAATTCGCCCTTTACTGAGGCTGGTCATTCAAAATCTCAAATCTTATCATATTGTGCTCCTAATTATGACTTTTCATTGGCTTCCCTTTGCCCAAAAGTTGGACTCCTAATGCACCATGACAGTATATACGGACCCTTGCTGGCACACACAGCTCCTGATGTAAGTCACACAATGTCGTGTGGCTCTGAATTCACCAGATTGCTCCACCATCGTGCCTCCTGCAGGAATCCCTACCAACTTTTGACCATAAGGGTTTTTTCTCCTTGTCTTCTTCATAGAATCTTATGAATCTAAAGCATCTCTTCTGTCACTCTTCTCTTGCTATCTTACATGTACTATATCAGTGTCTTCTCTGGGTGGGCTGGTAACTATTTATCAATATCTGCCATCTTCTCTGACTAGGTAGGCTCCTTGAAGTCAAGCACAGTGACTAATTCTCCGTATATCTTCAGTTTCTTTTTTCATGCATTATTAATAGCGTTCACTTACTATGTAATTAGTAAAAGATTACAGTTTATGCAATGAATTTAAGTTTGAATGCTGTAACTATAAATTACTGATAGTCTTGCATAAACAATCTTTAATTCAGTAATTTGCCAGATACCTGAAAAGGCACCTAAAAATTGTCCCAATAGAGAGAAAAATTGGTCTTAACACCTTGCCTTTTGAGATCTCTATTTTCCCACTGCAAAAGGAGAGGGTCAGGCCAGTGGTCCAGCACAGTTTCTAGAAGGTGATGTCGTATCACTGACATCTTCTGTG
The DNA here is from genome assembly GCA_023101885.1 of Typhlomys cinereus. Taxonomy (NCBI): domain Eukaryota; kingdom Metazoa; phylum Chordata; class Mammalia; order Rodentia; family Platacanthomyidae; genus Typhlomys; species Typhlomys cinereus. The sequence continues at coordinate 3,189,792 of JALPQD010000192.1, forward strand.
TATCTCTTAGCAGATTTAAGCCTCTCATACAGCGTGCACCCCTTCCAAGCCTCACTCCCTCTGACTTACCTTGCAAATGGGTCAACCAGAGTGGCTGGTTGTGGTGCTCTGAGGCAATAGACAGAGTGTTGAGAGCAACAATCAGGATCACCAGCCAATAGAAGACCTTGGACTTCACCAAGTCATGGCACTTCCAGCGGAAGATGCGGTTCCAGTGCCTCCAGTGTCGGCTGCAGGAAGAGAAGAGAGGGATGGAGGCCGAGAGGTGCTTGATTCCCAGCTCCACCTGGCCACCGTTACATTCATTCACACTCCAGCCACAGCTGGTCTGATTACTCGCGCTCCTCACCATGTGAGAAAAGTAAAGAGCATGAGCTGTAGACAACAACTGATTTAAAGTCTGGACTGTTACTAGCAAAGATGCTCCTTAAATGAGCATAATAATGGTGCTGAGGGCTAGAGAGAGGCTCAATGGATAAAGTACTTGCCATGCAAAGATGAGGACTTGAGTTTGGATCCCCAGTACCTCCACAAAAGAATCCAGACAGGTAGGGTGTTCAGCCCTTAATCCAGGTGGAGAGGAGGATTCCCAGGGCAAGCCAGCTAATAGCTAAACTAGCTAAATAGGTGAACTCCAGGTTAAAAAAAAAAAAAAAAAAGACCTTGCCTTGGTAAACAAAGTGGATAGTGATCGAGGAAGACCCAGTACAAACCTCTGGTCTCCACATGCATGTGCACATATGCAATAAAATATATACACACTTAAAAAATGATGCTAGCTAATGGCTTCCCGGGAGATTCAATGAGATAATGCAAGCAAGTATTTAACAAGTACCTAATGCAGAGTGTATTCTGTCCTTTTTCATTTCATTTAAAGGAATACTATGATGCCACATTCTACCCACTTTAGAAAAGGACTGGCTGGGTGTGGGGAAAAGTCACTTTCATGGTTAGCACAGCTTTTCCAGTGAGTGATCTCAAAGCACTTGCTAAAAGTTTAAATTTATATACCCTTGACTCCACAATTCCATTTCTAGAATTCTGCCTAGAGCTGATCATACATTACACAATTACTCCCTGAAGTAGTGGTTGTATTGCCAAAACGAGGAGGCATGAGTTAAAAAAAATCAGTACTGTGGAATATTTTATATATAAAGGCATAATGAAAATGGTATTTGTTTATATATGTATAAGTATGCACATGTGAATATATTGCTCTCAATAGAAAATTTTAGGAGAAAATGTTATAATATATCATATTTATTTATTCAACAAATCAATACCTGCTATGAACTGAATACCATTCTGGATTCTGTAGTGACAATAATTAACATAAATAATTTCATTATGTAAAAAGCAAAACAAAAATATGTTGTTTCGTGTGTGTGTATGTGTGTGTGTGTATGTGTGTGTGTGGTATGTGTATAAGAAAGATGAAAGCACAGAAAAGATCTTAGAGGGAGAACATCTGTTACCATGGTTACTTCTTTGAGTGGCAGTGGAGACCTTCATCTTTGCTGTATTTCTCATGGTTTGATCTTTGAAAAGTTAGAATTATGTATGAAGTTACAAAAAAAAAAAAGAGCACAGTCTTCTTCTTAAGATAAGACAAGGTCTTGAAGGATCCCGTTTGATGCCCCCTGGGGCAGGGCACTTCCTTCTGTGGATCTCCTCCACACCTCTCCTCTTCCCTCAGGAAGGTTTCCAGCGCTGGGCCTCGGCTCCTTAGAGGGTGTGGCCAAGTGTGCTCTCTGCCCTCAAGGACTCCTGTTCTCCTTTGTGCAGTGTATAAATAGGTCACCTGCTCAGAGTCCTCGCTGACTGCCTGTTCCCTGGGCATCTGGCCACTGCCGAGTCCTCAGAGCAGGAATTGACCCTGTTCCTTCAGAAAAGCCTTTCTAAGGACTCAGGAAAGTAGCTTGAGGGTAGGTAACCAGATTCTGGCTCTGCGTCCCAGTGAGATGGTCAGATACTCACATGAACTGGATGATTCTGTTCAGGCCCTCGATTTCATACAGGCTCTCTGTGTCTGAGCCGCCTTCATCCAAAGACAGTTTGCCTAGGAATGGGATAGATACTGCCTTCAGGGACCCTCTAGAACAGACACAGCTGGTTAAGCTCTCCTGGGACTGGACACTTGTGACCCTCATTGAGCCTGGGTCCTGCTGTGACTTCCTGGGACCCAGATTCCTGTGAATGGAAAACCCACAATTGCGGGGTTGTGACCCCAATGAGTAGGCTTGGAGTGATCTGGAAAAACCTCGGCGCATACCCAGATCTCACCATCCTTAGGTGTTTTGGTGTTCAGTGGACTGCCAAGGTTTCTAGGAGCTGCATGGGTGGGTCCTCCAGGGAAGAAACTGCAAAGTGCCACTCAACACTGGGCATGAGGATGTTGACCCTTGATCTCTGGGATCTAACCTTCTCTCAAGTCCTCCACATCCATGACCTCGCCCTGCGTGATCCAGCTCATATACCCACGAAGGTCCTCCTCCAGCTGCTGCTTCTCCCGAAGCTTTTGGAAAGTTCCTCTGGACTTGGCTTTCTCCCGCTCCTTGGTGAATTCCCTGAAATAAGACCAGAAAGGCATATAAGGTTTGGCTGGATCCTCCTGGGTCCAAAAAAAGACCGTCACTGGAAAAGGAAGGACCTGAGATCCTCAGACCAGTAGAGGGCAGTCCTGGGCCACCAAGCTGAACCCTAAGTGCATCAGGGGGAAGATACACAGAAGTCCAGTCAGAGAGGGATTCAGGAACCAGGAAGGGTCTGTTTATAGATCAATCACTTCTCGATAGTATTATGTCCAGCTAGGAGCGTTGGGAATTTCGCGCCACAGACCCTTTGGTAGTACAATGAAACCCACAGATCCCTTAGCAGAATGTCACAAAGGACACAAAATAAAGCCATAGAATTACAAAGGAATTGATAATATTAAAATATGGTTATGGAAATAGGAAAAATGCCAATAAAGAAATGTAGGTGCTTCTTCACTGGTTAGCAGGATCTAGTCGTTGGTGTAATGACTGCCATCACTTCAAAAAGAGTAATGAATGTAAACAGGCCTGTGACAGTTCACTTGTGGCATTAGTTCTGTTTGGACAATCCACAGGCACTGCTGATAGCACTCTTCTGTGTTGTCTGGGTTCATTGCTAAAGGAAGCACTCACTGCCTACAGTTAACATCATAAAAAAGAAAGATGGGTTTCACCTACCCAACTTCTTAAACCCCTGAGTTCTGTCTATTGGCTGTCTGGGGGGTGGAGGAAGCTTCTGGAATGGGTATAAGGCCAACAGGAAAGGAAGCTGAGTCTGCAGCTAGCTTCACCACTGTTGCTAAGGTGGGGCCACAGCAAGGTCACCCCACAGAGAACAACTTAGAGTTTCACATGTGTTGGACTCTGTTCTTAGCGCTTTTAACTCATTGGTCATGGAAAAGAGGTGCTAAAATTATTATTTGGCAGTTGTGGAAACTAAGGCATGGAGAGGTTAAAGAATTAGACAAGAAGCAAGCAGTAGTGCGGGGTTGAGCATTCTGAGGTACACTCAGATGCCCAGGGGCTTCATGTGGGGAAGAAAGTAAAATGGAAGAAGGCTTAAGGAGGAGAAAATGCAAGAAAAAGCATCTTCCTCGCTCAGCAGGAAGAAGTACTTCTGGCCCAATAGGTGCAACAGGGACTCAGAGCTGAGCGAGGCCTAAATGTGCTCAACTGAGACTGTTGTAGAACTTCCTTACCCACTTAGGACGCCCAGCACCAGGTTGAGGATGAAGAAGGAACCCAGAAGAATGAGGGTGACAAAGTAGATCCAGGGCCACTCATTCCCAATGGCATCATTGACCTGGTCAGACAAAGCTGTGAGTCCTGGGCTCTGACTGGAGGGATAATCCCTGCCTCCAGCTCCTGGGTGCCCCAAGGAAAGCCATGTGGTCCCAGCAAGGAGACACTTTCTAGCCTGGGAACCCAGGGTCTAGACTGGAAGGCACTCCCAAGGGGACTGTTCTGACTGTATGCCTGGCTGAAGCTAGGTAGATCCACTGTCCTTCCGGTCAAAGATTTCTCCCAACTGCCTTCCAGGCCCCATCTCCAGTCAGTCTCTTTATGACAAGCCTAGACCACAGGCTTGACATCTCTGAGCATTTTCCCATCTGTCTGGTAAGGATGTGATATACACTGTCCTGGGCTCACAGCAGAGATGACACGTGTGACATTCCTTTGAAATGCTTAGTCACTTGCTTCCTTAATACAAGCCTGCAAGAACTGTTCATACTAATCCTTTATATTTGCAAAACATTTGACAGTTTCACAATTCCCTCCCACAGGCAGTGCCAACGCTGTGCTTGAGAGTTCTGGGTTGGAATCGGATGGACCGGGTCTCAGCTCTTGCCTTTGCTGCTCAATAGTGTGTGTCCACCGTTAACCTCTCTGAGTCCCGGTTGCCTTATCTGTCTCTTTACAACAATAGGATGGGAGTAATGCCTTCTGTTGTTGGAGAATTAAATAAGAAATGCAATCGTGCTCCTAATGAGCACCTAATTAAACAATGAGCCCCAACAAGGAAACTCATAGTGTTGACTACAAGCCAGGCATTGTAATTCAGTTAATTTTCTCCCCTAGCTCTAAAATGTGAGCAGTGTCGTCTCTATAGATGAGATATGAATACATAATTTATATGGGAAATAGTCTTCGGCAAAGAGAAAAACCTAAGAGACCCCTCATTCCTCAAGTGAACAAGATATGGGCTGTTAGAAATCACTGACCATCAGTCTAGGGAAAAATCAGGGTTTGAGACCAGAGCCCATGAAGCCCCATGCATCCTTTCCTCACTCCCTTCTCGCGTCCTGCACAGACACCGTACACCATGAGGGCTGTCCCAGAGGCTGTTAAACGATACCCAGGCATGAGAAGGAGGCCATGCACTGTGTGGGTGCCAAGAGAGCACAAGACAGAGCAGCTGGCACTCCGGGCAGTGACTGGTCTGGGGGGGTAGGGGAGGTTGCTTGTAACCTCCCTGCCTGTTCCCCCAACAAGCGTTTGGAAGAGAGGTGCATCCGCAGGCCTAGACCCACCCAGTACAGGACGTCAGTCCACCCCTCCATGGAGATGCACTGATACACAGTAAGCATGGAGAAGCCAAAATTGTCAAAGTGAGTGATGCCGTGGTTGGGTCCTGGCCAGCCACCCCGGCACTCGCTGCCGTTGATGGTACATGGGCGTCCAGAGCCGGTCCTGGCGCAGGGTGATGGCTTCTCGTTCTCCACTGTGGCCACAATGTCTGGAAGGAGAAGGCGATAGTTTAGACAAGTGGACATGCCAGAAAAGTAAGAGCATGGACACCAACTGTGAAGATGCCCAGGTGAGGTGGTAAAAGGCTGCTTCTGAGAGCAGGGGGCTAGAGACCAGGATTGGTTGTGGGTGGTTGCAGTTGGCAGTGATTATGTCTGAAGTCCCAGGGCCTGTTCAGAGGGTCTGCTCCTAGGAGGAACTGTTTTGAAGAAGTTCAACCCATGCAGCAGGAGTGGACAAAGGAGGTTTCACACCCTTCCCACCTTAAAGAAGGGAAGCTGCCCAGTCGGAGTGGAATTAGGGGTACTGACTCCCATATTCCGACCTGAGGGTTCTGTCTGGAGAGCCAAAATGTAGCTGATCTAGCAGCACTGGGATGAACGATGCAAAGCATGGAGTCCATTGGAGCCCATCTTCCAGGGAGCTTCCTTGAGGCCCCAGCATGCATTTCCCTGGAGCATACTTTTATTTCTTCCAAAATCTGGTGTGTGTGCATGAATATGCATGCATGTGTGTAAGTGCATGCACGTGTCTGTTATTTGTGTGTATGTATATGTAGACGCATGTGCCAGTGCATGTTCATACAGAAGTCAGAGGTCAATGTCAAGCGCCTTTCTAAGACACTTTCCATGCTATTTTTTTTGAAACAGCATCTCTCACTGACCTGGGAGGTCACTATTTTAAACTTCAGGGCAAAACAAAAGGAGGTAGATTCCAGGGTGATTCCCACTGTCAACACCCTTGGGTCTCCACAAGCACACACACGCTCAAGTGCCCTCTTGTACACACGCACCATACACACATACACACATCATACACCATACACACACCATACACACGCATACACACACCATACACACGCATACACACACCACACACACAAACACAATTTTCATATGAGTATCAACAGGATAAACATATATAAAGAAAAGTTTTTTGGAGGGGGTTCTCTCATTACTTGTAAAGTGGTTCTAAAACCAGAAAATTGAGAAATGTTTAGAAAAATCTACCTAGGCTTCAGTGTGGGTTATTTCTGACAACCCACCAAATTCTCCTTTGACTCTCAGGCGTTCTCTTAAGGTTCCATTTCATTCCTACCTTGGTAGGCCTTACCCTGAAAAGCCTTTCCTAGTTGTAACGTCCCATATGGAGTTGGCCGTGAACCTCTCTCACTGCACAGCCCTCCTCTGCTCACCTGTGCCGATAAAGTAGCATGTCTTGTGCATCTTGCCCTTGAAGAGCTCCAGCCCGATGATGGCATAGATGATGACCATAAAGAGCACGAGCAGGGCGATGTGGAACAGCGGGAGCATGGCCTTGAAGATGGAGTTGAGCACCACCTGCAGGCCTGCCACCGTGGGCAGGGAGAGGAGGAGTAGAGTCACGGCCGCTCTTAGTCTCACTCCCCTCCCTCCAAAAACCATGGGAAGTTTCTGGGACACCAAGGTCAGGTGGGGCAAGGGGCAAGGTGGGATTGGAGGAGAGGGCTCTACAGAGGCATTGCCACCCACTGGGCACCCCCGACACCAGCCGCAGGGGTCTGAGCACACGGAAGGCTCTCAGAGCCTTGACGTCCAAGCCAGCTCCTTTGCTGCTCAGGGGGGCTGTGTTGGTCTGGATGATGTTCACCTGCTCCAGAATCACCGTGAAGACCCTGGAGGGGAGAAGATGGAGGGAAGAAGGTGAACGGTCAGAGGAGCCGAGCTCCCAGTGTTTGGAGCCCTATGTTCCATCGTCCTCAGAGGACCTAGAAGGAGGAGGTAGGTGTGGTTTCCAGCTGCCAACTCTGATGGACACCTGTGTGAAGAATTGTATTATAAAGGCCAAATCTGGCCTTGATGAAAACTGTATTGTGACCCACTGGTGATGTACTGCTTGAGGCTGAGGTATGTGTGTCGCCCTGATCCCGGACTGAATCCACCTCTGTGGGTTGAAGCTCATCCCTCACTCAAAAACAAAGTTCTAGCCTGGGACTGCCCTTCCCGCTAATGCTGCCTGTGTTCCTTCCTGTTCACCTCCTTCTTTCTAGGTTTGCTCAAGGCTCCATTATGCGCTGAAGCCTACTCAACAATATTCTATGAAACCTTCTGGCAACTACCTATGTTCACTGTGAAACAACGTAAAACTGTGTGGAACAATGTAAAACCGTGTGGCATCATTCTCTGACCCTCTATTCTTCGGGCTTTTGGTTTGGTTCTCAGTGAGCCAGGCTGAGTCATATAACTTGTCTGCTTGCTTCCTTTTGCTGAAGGCAGTGCTGTGTGAGTGGCAGATACCCAGCATATTTATCAGCTTGAAGGACAGCAGAGAAGTTAAGCAACCAGCCTATGGTACCAAGGCTGCTTTGACTTGAATCCTGGTCACTATGTGACTTTGGGCAAGTTGCTTGACTTCCCAGTATGTTAGCTTCATTGTTCATAAATGGGGAAAACAAGACACTTATTGGAGAATGTTTTATGTAAAGTACATGGTAAGCATTCAATAAATGCTGACTGTTACAATTAGGCAGTGATTACTAAAGGTGATGCTTAAATTACTTTCAATAACTCAGAATGTGACTGTGTATATGGACCTTTAAAGAGCAAATAAAGTTAAAACCAAGTCACCAATATGGGTTATAGAGCAGTGTCACTGGTGTTCGTATAACAGGAAATCTGATACACAAAGAAACACTTAGGTACATGCTCTAGACAGACCATGTGAGGACACAGCTAAAGAGAGACGTCAGGGACACCAAACCTGCCCACACCTAGACCTTGGACTTAATTAACATCAGGAAAAAAACCTGTCTCCAGCCTGTAGCATCCTATGGCTTCCCTAGCAAACTAATGTGAGTTACTAAATGCTGGTTTTTAAAATTTTGGTTATTGTGTGTATGGGAGACATGGTCAGAGGACAACTTTGTGAGGCAGTTCTCTCCTTCCACCTTTATGTAGGTTCTGGAGATTGAACTCAGTTCATTAGGCTTGCAGACAAGTGCATTTGCCTGCTGAGCCACCTTCCTGACCCTCAGACATCTGTTTTATGAAGTGGAATCAATAAGCAAATGCAAAAGGTAGCTCCTGGAGCCAGTGGCGTTTCCTCTTTCATGTATGGGGAAAGATGCAGACATAGCACTTGGCTGGTCATGCAGATAGGTGTTGAGGTCACTGTTTTGCTTTCAGGTATTGATCACACCTTTGGAACAGTAAGCACAATGCTGAGGTCCCACCCTGCCTCTGGGATTATGGGGAGGGTCCATGGACACAGAATCCTTGGGGTAGATCTCTACCAGTCTCACCCCAGGAAGACGATGATGAAGTCCAGCACGTTCCAGCCACTGCGTAGGTAGGCATCCTGGTGGAACAGGAAGCCATAGGCGATGATCTTCATAGCAGCTTCGATGGAGAAGACAATGAGGAAGAAATACTCCAGTTTCTCCTGCAGGGAGGGGCAGGCAAACATGGTTACGCATCTTCTCTGTGTCTGCCCAGTGCCCTCGCTCCAATCTTACTCTCCAGCAGCCAGATCCCTGCTGTCTCTCGACTTGGCCTGCCTCAAGTTCCCTCTGCTGCCCCCTCCCACACTGCCAGATTCCTCACTTCCTTTGACTTTATTCAAAAGTTGCTCCCTGAGCAAGGCCTTCCCTTGCCACCAAGCATCATTTGAGCCACTCCCGACCATTCATGTTTCTCTTCCTGGCATCATGTCTTCTTAGCCTTACCCCTAGTTAAAGTGCCCCGTGATGCTCTTTTCAATGTTCATTAGCTCCCTTCTTATTAGATTATAGACCCACGGCATGGTGGGATTACTGTCCACCCCCCCCCCTTTATTTCCAGGGTGCAGAAAACTGGGTGAATAAACCCATATCCTGGTTGGCACCCGGTGTGAGCATCTTCCTTCTCCTAACACCCAGTGAGTGGATGGACGATGGGGCAGTTGCCCCAGCATCCCAGATGGCCCTCCTTCACTAGTTGGAGTCTTCTTACCCTCGCATTCATTTTCTTTCATGTCCTGCCCACATACTCTAGTCCTGTCGCCTGTAGGTGGCCGCCACCGGGCAAGGTGATGTGGATGTGGGGGAAGCTATAGAAGGGGATGCCCTGCCTCTGACTGGCCCTGAAGAAGGTCTTGCTTGATCTTCTAGGCCCTGTAACCTGATCCTCTGGGTCACCCCGTGCCTGGCTAGGTCACCCTCCTCTGCTGAGCCCAGGCAAGAGCTATTTCTACCTGAGGAAGCAGGTTCCTTCCGATTTGTCTCCAGGTTGAACTTGCTCCCCTTGCAGCCAGCTGAACCCTGGCTCTTTAGCTCCTAAGAGCTCTGGTCTCCCAGGCTCTGCATATAATCTCCCGAGGGGTGTCAAATCAGCTGTGCTTCACACTCCCAGGAGATGATTTCATTGATGCACAGTTGTTCAACAAGGGGAGGTGTCTATATCCACAGCCTAGATGTTCATTGTCATGACTCACCGGCACCTCTCCGAGGAGAGCGCCTCATTCTAGGGCCTCTCCAAGTACCCTTGGAGGCTTCGCTCATATATGACTCATGTTCCTTTACTTTTGGTACAGCCAGACAGGGCATCTGGACACCTCATGAATACTTCAGGAAATAATTTACTTTTTCTTCCAAGTGGGTAGATGAAGACAGACACGCTCCAGTGGCTCGTTAGTAGGGTGGCTTCCTTAGATCTCTAAACTGGTTATTCAAAGTATTTCCCTGGAAGTAAAATTGCTCCTTCTATGTGGAAGGGGAAATTGAGGCACACATGAGCTGGACCCATTCCCCTTAACTTGCTTCTGATGATGCCTCTCGCATGTAATCTCAAAGCTGTCTCTTTCCAGAAGATCCTTCTGGAAGAACCATCGTGCTGTTTGGCCAGGGTTCCGGCTGAGCACCAGCGGGGACTGTGTGCAAGGGAAATACGAGAGGCGTCTAGACACTCTCCCTGCTGAGAGGAGAGGGAAGCAGGCAGGTCACAGAGAAAGGTCTTTTGGAAATGGGCTCGTCTTCCTTCTGCAAGACAGGCTTTCTGGGAGTCAGCCCCACCTTTCAGGGAAAAGTATATGGAAGAAGTGGGAAATCAACTCAGCCTGAGAAGTCCTGTTGAGGGAAAGGAAAACAGGACCCAAAATAGTTGTCGTGTTCGCAGGCTGGGCGGACAGGCATGTCCACCAGAGAGTTGCCTGCACCTGTTGCTGTCTGTCCCGCCGCCACTTGGCTGAGAGTAAGCTTGCAGGGGGTGTGGGCCTCAGATGGGGTCACTTGGGTTCCACAGCCCATCAGCTCCAGACCCAGCTCTCTTCATTACTACTCATCAGCCTAATCCTTCAGTGCACACAGCATGACCCTTGCTGGACAGACCGGACCAGGGACGTGCCCATTCTTGTACTAAAGGCATATAGTATTATCAGTGTCGCCTCATATTGGCCCCGTGCCTTGCTAACCTGGGCTCCGGCCTTTCACAGGGCGGCAAGGACTATTCATTTTTCAGGTTATTAAGCTTGAGTCTAGATCTCTGGGCAAGATCTGTCTGTCGTCCTGAGAGCAAAGTCCTCAGCCTTCCCAAAGCATTTTCCTCGCAGACCCTTGAGAATCTGCCATCAGCCAAGGGAGTCGGGAGGCATGTGGGGTAACCGTTCTTACTGGCTCTGATTCTTTGGAGCTTCTGTTTCCTTGTCTACAAAACTGAGCTAACCGAAGTCCCCCTGTAGAGCCATCTTGAGGATTCGATGACATTCTGTAAAGTGTCCACCACTGCCTGGTGCAGACAAATGCTCAGGAAGCCGCAGCCCTTCTGCTGCAGTTGTCCCTCTGTGAATGACTTACCAAGGTATGACTCTGTCCCACCTGGAACTCAACATGTTTGAAATGTCTCTTTCTCATTCGTCTCCAGCTCAGTCAGTGGTGCCTGTTCACCCAAGTCAGACCTTAGAAGCCTTCCTGGACGTGTGTTCCACCAGTCCGGACCCTTCTGTCTCTAACGCCTGCATGCATCAATCGCATGCCCATAAAAACTGCTACGGCCAGCGCCCTGGCTCTCGTTCTGTGGTCCACATTCACCTGCTGCCCCTTGTTCCCTCTTCCCCAGGCCCTCTCTACTCCTCTGCTCACTTCCTGGTCAGCTGCGGCCTTGAGGCTTACCAGGTAAACCCACATGTGCTCCTGGAATGGGTGACATGACCTCTGCCGATCTTGACCTCTGATCTCTTGGGCACCAACCTGCCAGGTGGAGCGATTTTCAGGTTCTTTAACCACCCTACGCGCTGAGCCTTTTGCTCATTCATGCCCTCCGCTGCCATGTTCCCAGACCTGCAGTCCACACACTGCCCCAGGGGCTTCAGGTGTCGTCCTGTCACCTGTGACCTGGTGCCACTCTCCGCTGTCTTTGTCCAGAATACCTTCTGGAGACAGCGTCATCTTCTTGCACGTCCTGACTGGGAGGCTTAGGGGACATTTCCTGTCAGTAGTGGGATTTAGATAAAGCGCCAGAGCTCTTCGCAGCGTCAATGCTGGGGGCAGGAGAGGCAAGGTTTGAAGTTTGGAAAAGCCCGCTGCTGGGCTCTGCCTTCTCCCTGGGGTCGAGCTGTCCTCACACTCAGCTGAAAGAATTTCAGACTCAGAGATTTGACCCTTACTATTCCCTCTGCCTGGAACGCTGCTATTCCCCAGATATTCCCAGGGCTCCCTGTCTTCCTTTCTGATCCCAGCTTATTGCACCCTTCTCAGTCACTATCCCAAAGACACACTGCTTTGCTCTGCTTTTTAGCAGATATCAAAACGTGAGTTGCAAGCTACCTGTTTATCTACGTTAACTGTACCTCACATGAACATAAGAGGTTTGGTCGGGATCCTGCTGTGTCACCTACATTTGGAACAACGCTGCCATGTGCGTATGTGTGAGAAAATATGGGACCAACTACCTAAAAGGCAGACTGTGGACTGGATGAACCAACCCACCGCTGCTACTACTGAGGCAAAGCGAGTGCAGAGGGGCATTGAAGGAGCAGTGGGTAAACCACGCAGCCACGCCGTGGTTAAGGAGCATCATGGGAGTGTGCTGTAGATCTGGGGCTATCATCATGCAGCAAGTCCATATGGCACAAGTTCTAACACGATCCCACACGGTACAGCTATAGAGCCGTCTCCAGCAGACTGGTGTTTCCCCACAGTTTGTCCTCTGAGATCTGTTCTGGAATGCATCACGTAGCATGTGCTCTTGAAACGTTTGTTGACTGAATGAACAATAGCAAGCTGTGATCTCTGCTGTGTTATAATTGAAAGACAGGAGCAGCCTTAGGCTGCTTCCTAAGAAGCGAAGCTAGACTTTAGCTCCTGATACCAGAGGAGACAGATGCGACCCCTGACTTCTAACCTTTTGACCTCCTGAGCTCAGGGAGGAGACTGTCTGACTTTGTGGGGTGAGGGCGCCATCGCCAGCCACTGCTTGGTGAAGACAGATTCGTGCGTGAGCTTGAACAGACGTCCCGCACCTGTCCCGGTGGTGCTAGAGCCAGACAACTCAATGCCCCAGGCTGAAAGGAGCAGAATGCATGTCCACTGCCTCTATTTCCACCTCTGAGGTTCGGCCAAGCCTGACTGGCCCCCACCCTGCCATTGCAGGCTTAGGAGAAGATGATGGCAGCCCGTCAGACTCCCCTGAGCAAGGACCTGGACAGCACAGTCTCCCTGTCTCCACTTTTTCCCCTGCATCCCTGTCCCCAAGTGGCCAGACCTGGGCTGCCTCCTGGATTCCCTTTGGAGGGACCTCAGAGGTATAGTAGCTGCCTGCACCAGGACTTCACCCCCTTTCTTGCTCCTCAGAACAGACAGCAGCCTCTTTGTCACTGGGGGGTCTGTTGGGAGGCCCTGGGGTCCTAAGAAAGCAGAGTCCATCCAGCACTTGTATTGGTTCCTGTGCCAATAAGACTGTAGATGGTCTGTGACCCCTGACCCCTGCAACCTTAGCACTAGTGGAGACACAGCCCAGGGCCAGCAGGTGACCAAATGGTCACAGGCACCAGGAATAACTGCAGCTGCTACTCCCTTAACTGCAGGAGGAAACATGCTTAGAACTTGCATGAAATAAATTTGTAAGCAAACAGAAGACATTCCCTGAACACCTTGGCATAAACTGAGGCTCAGTCCTGCCTTAAGTACTGTATTTCCTGATTCCTAGATAAGGAAAGGAAGATCTACAGGAGGAAGGGAGGTGGTCCAGACCACAGACCCTCATCCTACTCACTGGCCTGAGCCAACAACATTTCTGATGACCCAGCCTGATGTGCCACCACTTGGCCACGCTGTCCACTATGTGTCTAGCTGGCATCTCCCTGACTCCTCAGCCTCCAGGTTTGGAAAATGACCTGTTGAGGAGTGAGAGAAGGCGCTATATTTAGCCCCATGAACCCTTGCCTAAATGAACTCAATTTGGGTGGGTCTCTTACATCACCCTACCTCCCAGGGGGTTGTCTTCATCCCACCGTCTCTCCCTCAAGTTGAGTGAGCAGACAGACAAGGGCCATCTACAGGGGGAGACAGGGGGCTGAGGCACAGGAGTGGACGCCAACCTGGGAGGGATAGGGATAGGACCAGCATGGTCTCGGGTGAAACTGAGAATAAGAGCTTACATGCCAGAACTTATTCCAGCCACACATACACAAGTAACAGTGGGCAAAGTCTGGTAAGATTAAATCCTCATTCATGGAAGCCCAGTGAGTCTTATTCCTGTTTTACAATTAAGTAAAGTCAAAGCACAGGCAGGATGGACAGTTTCTCTAGGGTCACACAGCTATCAAGTCGCAGAGCGGTAGTATGTGTTCAGAGTCTGAGTTCAGACTTCATAGTCTCGACCAGCATGCCATCTGGATACATTTGTCAGATCCTGCCCCACAATGTCCCTGCAGGCCTGGGTGCGGTGTGACGTTGGCTGTGGGCATCCGTGGTAGAAGGGCAGAAAAGGAAAGGAATGAAACCTTATTGCGCAATCCCCGAGTGTGCCTGGCTACATGAGGTTGCTTTACACAAGGATCCAGCTGTTCTAGAAAAGGAGGTCCTGGGTCCCCTGTTCACAGTTGAGGTACTGGAAGCTCAGAGTATAGGAAACTGTCACCAAAGGCACAGACTCATCTTAAATGAAAGCGGTGTACTTTTCCCTGGTGCCCCCGAAAGGCTGCACAGCTTGGCAGCTGTGGGGTGGGTGGGGGAGACAGTGTTGTCCCCAAGATTTTGGTTTAGCCTCTGTGCCTCCCCTGGTGTGTGTGTGGTGGGAGGCAGATCTGGTGGGAGATGGAAGGTGCTCCCAAAGGAAGTTGAGTCCTTGTGGTAGAGAAAGAACAGACTTCCTAGTGGGACAAAAATCGTTTTTCATTTTTATGTTCCTAGATCCTTGGGAGGACCACCAGTCCTTTGCCTGGTGGCCCTGGCTCTGACCAAAGCAGGGCTCAGTGGGCTGCTAGGTGCAGGCATCAGCAGGACATTCCGGACGCTATAAAAAGGCAAATGTCCTGGCTGCCAGGGGCTTAGCCTCCAACCTCGTGGAGGATGCTGGGTGGCAACCCAAACCCAGGAACGCAGCAGAAGCCTTGCATGTCTCGTGATGGCTTAGGCTGCTCTTGAGCCAAGGAGAGGCTGAATGGGTGGCAGTCCGGAGTACAACCTGCACCGTCCCATGTAGGTGGCAGACAACACCCACTAGATTTATTAGGAAGAAAAATCTCCCAGAGCTTGGGAACAAGGCACTCCATCTGTGTAATGCCATCAGTGGAACATTCTCTAGCAGTTATGAACTGCTGTTGAGAAACCCAGGGCAAAGTCTCTCAACCTCAGCCATAATTGACATTGGGGCCAGATAATTCTGTGTTGAGGAAGGGGCTGTCTGTGTACCAACATGCACCCTCTGCCCCCACATCCACGATTCCAGACATTACTAATGTTTCTTGGTGGGCTGAAGTCCTCCTCCAATCTCCTTCCTTAGAAACTGCTGCCTGGGGAGGCTATTCCTGTGTTTCATTCTTGGTATTGGGTCCTGTAGCAATGGGTGGTGCCTGGTAGAGGGTCAGAAGTCAATGTTACAGCTTCCTATAATTTCCTTGCCTGCTTCATCCTTCCTCCTCTGTCCCTAACTCCTCTTCCTCCTGTCCTCTTGCCTTCCTACTTATTCTCTTACAAGCTGATGTTATCTTTGACCTGTGTTTCTTCTGTATTTTAATCAGTGACACTTCAGTTTTGAAAAGCAGGCTTTGACACATGATTGCTTTGAGGACAAAAGAGATTATAGGAATCTGTTCCTAATCAGTAATTAGAACTCTGTTCACTGTTGCCGGTTCCCGTGCGTCCACTCAGATTGACCAAGACTGCCATGAAGGTCCTCTCAAAGTTGTCCTATAGACCAATCAGGGTCTCCCCCCAGGAACAGGCAGGGCGTGAGAGTCTGGGGCTGAGTTTGGGCAGGAAGGCCAAGCGTTGGCTCCCAGCTGCATTTGGATGTGTCACTGCCTTTCTCAGGAGCAGCTCACTGCCCAGACCCATCTTCCTGCTTTTCAGACAGTGGAGTCTACTGTCCTGGGGGAATGCTGGCCATGGCCGTGTTGGTGACAGGAACCCTAAGTCTCAGTCAGGTTTCCTTCTCAGGCAACAGGAGGCCAGGCTTGGAGGCCGAGCTAGACACGCGAAGCAGCCCTTCTTGTCTGGACAGCAGCTCTCTGGTCAGGAGAAGTCAGGGTTAAGACAGTGGACCAGGGCTCCTGCTGTCTGAGAGGCCCACAAAACGTGAAGGCTTGCCCATAATGACTTAACCTCTCTGTGCCTGCCCCCGAAGCATCTGAACAGTGCCCAGCAGAATGCTGGCAGAATCCCCGGCAGCAGGGGGACCAAGAAGGCCATTCTGGCACATGGTATCCTCAAAGAAAGATGAAAGACTAAGGAGAACAAGGACTAACAGCAGGTGACTGATACATCTCTCTCTCTATCTCTATCTCCTCTCTCTTGTCTCTCTCTCTCACAAGCGCACACACACACACACACACACACACACACATACACACACACAATCACATAATGTGACATAATCCATTGCTACAGCTGTTGGGAGTTATGGTCTTAGAATTTAGAACGACCTGAGGAATCTCAGTGACCAGGGACGATCTGACTGGGTCACCCACTCCGAGGTACAGTGGACTCTCAGTGAGACTCTAATGTTGACAGACAAGGCACTATAACCCTAGAAGGCCCTGACTCTTCCAGAAATTTCTCCCAAGTGTACAATGCTAGTGCACTTTCTAAAAAAGGCTGCTAAGGGAATAGTGAGGTTACATAACATGCCCAAGATCGCACAGCATTCAAGATTCAAGAGCATCTGTTGTAGCTCCCAGATCCGTTTCTCTAACCACCACGCATACTGTTTCTCCAGCATGGCTGACTTCAGAGCCCACATCCTCACCTACCGCCAGATCATATGCTCTGGCCAGCACATCAGTACCTTGATCCCCTTCCCCCTACCCTCTGGCCCACTGTGTATTAAGAGGGCTCTTTGCCATCCCTGGGCCTCAGTTTCTTCTTCTGTTAGGAAGAACCTGTGGTTTCTCCACTGGCAGAAAATGGGCAGATTCAGCTTGGACCCCAAGTCCCAAGAAATCCATGTCTGATAAGCTCATGAAATACCAGAAAGAAAGGGAGGGCAGGAGAAGGACTTGGAGGGGGCATCCCAAGGGAGCTCATTCCCACAGACAAAGGACATGATTATGACCCCATGTTCCGACTCAGTGTGCACAAGGCAATGTCACGGTCTTTCTGGCTTGTCCCCACTTCTGCCTCCTGGATGGTCTAGCTTCCTAAGCAGGTAACCTGTTACCAAATGTCAGGCCTGAAGAACCACTGCCCAGTGGTGGGTTTAGGCATCTGTAACCCAACATGACTCAGGCCGAACTTAGCTTATTCCTGATGCTGCCTTGCTAAATGACACCACTCTGTCCCCCACTCTGAAGCCCCAGTACCACCCTTACCTTCCTCTCACACCCCACCAAGATCCATTCACACCCTCACACAAGTCCCATCTATCCTACCTCATAAATCTTTCTCAGACGGTCCTCCTGTCCACCTCCGTGTCCAGTGCCTTCACTGCAGTTTGCAGGACAGCTTCCTGTCCCTTCCCTGCTCTCGTCTCATCCCATGCCCTATGGTGCCCTGAGAGGCTTTTCTCAATGCCATCCTGAGCCTCTAGCGTTGCTTGCCTGCCTTTCTCTGTGTGTCTCCTTCCATCCAGACCCTCTTAGTGCCCAGCCCTTCTGCAGTACTCTGGAACACACTGCCACTCCTCACCCAACACCGCTACATCACTGGGGGGGCTTGTTAAAAAGCAAGAGATCAGTATTCATAGAGGTGCCAAAATCGTAAAATAAGGCTTTTCATCCCCCCTCCCCCCCAGTCCTTTTCAAACTTGCACATCATTAACCACCAAGTTGACTGCTGGGTGGGCGAGGGCAGATCCTTACAAATACCTGTCTGCCAACTACTCTTCCATTACCTTCGCCATCCACCAGGGAGCATCCTGTGCTCTGGTTAGATGTGGAGAAGAGGACACCAGATTCCCTCCTTCATGCAAATACTGCAGCAATCCACAGCCGACAAGCAAACCTCAAGGACATCTAGATTCAACTCCAGGAGACCCTGTGCCTGGATATGGGGTGGACCTTAGACTCTCAGTC
This sequence comes from Typhlomys cinereus, assembly GCA_023101885.1. Lineage (NCBI taxonomy): Eukaryota > Metazoa > Chordata > Mammalia > Rodentia > Platacanthomyidae > Typhlomys > Typhlomys cinereus. The sequence goes on from JALPQD010000192.1 coordinate 3,207,755, forward strand.
TGCAGCGCTGCCCGCTGCATGGGCTGCAAATGGGCCACCCAGAATGGGGACAACCACAACCTTGCCCTTCTCTGAGACATCAAAGAGCTCATGCAACAACCAGATCTTCCAAACCTGCTGCACCCAGATTTCTGCTGGGGTGTCTAGGGCACCACGAGCAAAGAATATATCTGATAGCCAGAGTAAACCAAGTTTCCAAGCTCCCAGCACATGGTTCACTGTTGCAGCAGAATTCACTCACAAAGCACAGATTCGACGACAATTAGTCAATGCCACACAATATTGAATTCCAAATGGGGACTCTGAGCAGTTCGTGCACCACCAAGATGGCTCCAAGCTCGTCTCTTAGGTTTCCCATTCTCTGGGGAGCAGCTCTGACTCCACGACTAACTTAAGGGTCTCTTTCCCAAACCACACAAGTTGCCTCTTTCATTTAAATACCCGTTGAACTCGTTTAATTGTAATTATTTGCTTAATTGACTTAATTAAACTTTATGAAGATGGGAACTACGCCTACTTAATTCACAATGGTATCTCCAGTGTATGCCATGGATATAATAGGCACTAAATATATATTTGTAAAATGAATGAGAAAGTTAATTTAGATTTGGTCCCAAAGCTTCCCTTGTTAAAATTTTTGGGTTATTTTACATAACTAGAAAGTGGGGGCCAACAAGATGGCTCAGTGGATAATGTTATCTACAGACAAACCTGGTGATCTGAGAGAACTTCTGAATTCCAACGATATTTCTTTGACCTCTACATGTATACCGTAGCATGAGCATGTATGCACGTTCTCTCTCTCTCTCTCTCATAAATAGATAATAAAAATAGATAACTAGAAGGCTCTCAGCTCCCTTCAAGCTACCAAGTAGCCAGTAGGATAGGAGAGAGATAAATGCTTGCTCTCCCTTCCTCCTGCTTTGTCCCCTCAAATTTCTTTCTTCTGCATGTTGGGAAAATGAGCACAAGGTTGACTAGGGGCAGTGAGGGGGCCTCAGGGGTCATGTTAAGGTCCTCACCTGACTTACTAACCCCTTCTCCCTTCATTTCCTTGCTCCCTCTTCTAGAGAATTCGCCATCCTGTTTGTCTGGTTTCTAAACCTAATTCAAGTTGTGCAGCCCCCACCCACCGACTTTAGGGAAACACCACTGGAGCATTTGAAAAACTCGAGGCAGACATTTTGTTTCAAGATTATGAAAGACTACACAATCACTGCAGCGTACGTTAACATCTTCCAAGAAGGACAGCTTCTTGCACAAGTAATCAACTGTGTGTGTGTGTGTGTGTGTGTGGGTGGGTGTGTGTGTGCATTTGCATGCACATATGTGTGGGCCTAGAGGACAACATACAGTGTTGCTCCTAGACAAGGTCTTTCGCTAGGACCTGGGATTTGCTGATTCAGATAGACTGACCAGTCAGCCCCAGGGATCTACTTGTCTCTGTCTCTCCAGTTTTAGGATCACAAGCATGTGCTGTCATGTACTTAACGTGTAGCTAGCATGTAGTTAAGAAGTAGGTAACTTCTTAGAGGGTACATGAAATCAAGGCCCCAAAATATGAAGTCCTGAGGCATGGTGTGGACCCCGAGACCCTTTTAATCCATGGATTTGGAGAACTAAGGCTGCTTTATAAGAGGCCCGGGCTGCACACATGGCCTTTCCTACAGGGGTACATTGGCCCTGTCCTCATTTAGTCCCACTCTCCTTCCACCTTAGGAGCCCAGCTTTTTCCATTCATTGCAAGTACATATTTAGCATCCAGTTTCTCTCAACTCAATATAGATTCCCATGGAAACCAGCCTGAGGAGAAGCAGAGATAATCACCTTTCTTTCTGGCCCTGGATGTACGCAGATGGGCCTCCTCTCACCCACCCTTGCAGTTTCTGTGCTGGGAAAAGCCCTAAAGAACTGGAGTTGCATCATCCTTCCTTCTGTGGTGGCCTCCTGCGTGCTGGGCAAATGTTCTACCAGTGAGCTGCCACCCAACCAGCTCATTGTTTCTAAGCAGGCTTCCTCTAGAAGTCCTAGGTGTTGTCTTTCAAGACAATCTAGAATTACACCATGGGGGTCATTATAGAGATTCAATGCTAGCAAGTGCTTAATAAATATTAACCATTTTAATTATTAACTAACAGCTGGGTAAGTCGCTTAACTTTCCTAGATCTTGGTTTTCTCCTGTACAAAGAAGAATGCTCCAAACCACTAATTCTTGAACATTCCTTCCAGCTGTGGCATTGACTGGCTCCCTGTGGTACTGGAGAGGAGTGGGGGGTGGGGAGAAACGGACAGCATAGAGCTCCAAAGCCCAGACTGCTTTGTCCAAAAATGTCCCTGTTCAGCAAGCTGGGTACAGGCAAGGTTCTAGATTCTGTCCAGGAAATGAAGTTAGTATTATCGGCCTCCTACTCACCTCATGAGGACTTAGTTTCCCCATCCACCAACGGACACTACATTTGAGGGTTCTTAGGAGGATTTCATTAACTACCTCCTGCTGGGTGCCTGGCACAGGGTCTGGACACATTGAGTGCTGACTGAAGATGTCATAGAATCTAGCCAAGCATATTTATCTGGCAAAGCCACGGGGCCACTCGGCAGCCAGACAGCAGTTAGAACATCAGAATCACCAGGCTCTCCCACCAAGACAGAGACCCCTGTGAGTGACCTTCAGCCTGGGGTTGTGGGACACAGGAGCAAGGATGGGGATGCCATCTTACCAGGCCAAGGTTCAGGGTGTTGTTGTCATCTTCGGGCATGGGCAGGTACACGGCCAGGGCCACACAGTTGGCAAAGATGGTGAGCAAGATGATGGTCTCAAAGGGCCTGGAGTCGAGGTTAAGGATGATCCTCCAGCAAGCTGTGGGATTTGTGGGTTTGAGGAGGAGAGAGGACGAGGGCTGGTCTGGACTGTCACTATAATGCCAGGAGATGCAGCTAACAGGGACAGAACACAAGCGATTCCTTCCCTGCTTTCCCATAGGCTTCATTCAGCCCAAGGACTTGGTTCCTCTCCTCAGGTACTGGGAACTTCTACCTAGACTGTTGGTACTGCAAGGGGCTGGCTGGCTGAAAGGCCTCATCTCTTACATGGAAGTGACTTTCTCCCCTCTCTCCCAATGTACCATGTCTTTCTGAGATTCTGATCATGCCACCTATGGCCAGGGACACCAGCCTGGAGTTTGATATGGGTTTGCACTGAGCCCTCTGTCATCCTTCCCTTCCCATTAACCCTCTTTCTCCTTTCTTTCAAGGAACAGCTGGTGGATCCCACCCTTCCCAAGCACATGGGAAATACTTCAGACATTCCAGAGCCCACACAGCGGAGGCCTCCCTTCCACAGACCTTCCTCTCTCCCCCAAACGATCTAACCATTTTTATCATTCTACTTCCAGAGTTCTCTCAAACTTGAAGTCCCTGTCCCCGAAGTAGCCTGGCTGGCTTGTCTGTGTCCTGAAGCCCCTAAGAGCAGCCTTTCCCTCTTACCGACTGCCCCGTGAGCTCTATCTGCAGCGGAGACAGACTCCAGCGGGAGTCTTTTCTTAGTTGTTACTCTCTTTTACCCCTCTATCTAAGGTGGGGGGGGGGTCTCTGAGGCCACTGCTTCTCCTCCCCTAATATTTCAAATTGAGACTGTTGATTCAAAACCCTGAGTGATAGAGACTTGGGCCTGTTTGAAACAGTCTCCATGAGCACAGACCTTTTCCAAGACGGTCTTGGATAGCCTTGCAGGCTATCACTCATGACCTAGGTGGTCCACTCAGACTCCGGGGAGTGGCTCTCCAGTTTGGTAGAGGCCTATCTATCTTCCTTTCTCCCTTCCTCCCTCCTTCCCTTCCTTCTCTCCTTCTTCCCCTTCTTCTCAAAGGCTCATGCTGCTCTGGGATCGTTCGTCCCATTCCAAGCTCTCAGTCACCCTGACACTCAAAGTCTGGTGCTCTGTGACTACCCCAAGCCCTCCCCATATCCCTCTCTCCTTCCCATCTTCCCTTCTGCACGGATTTTGAAGGATACTTCCATTCTACGATGCTGATGCAGGCCTTCCTCAGGGGGTTCTGGAGGGTCAGGCAGAACAAGGCCCGAGGTGGCCTTGGCAGAATCTCAGGAACTGGCTTCTTGGGCTGCTTCTTCCTCAGGCCTTCGTCCTGGGGTGAGGACGGCTCCATGGTTCCCCTGGCACCCCCACTGTCTCCCCCACCCCACTGCCCTCTCCTGCCTGTGTCCCCGATGCCCCCGCCTTGGGGACTGGGCCCTGGCCGAGCCTGTCCTGCTGAGGCAGGCAGGCAGGCGGGAGTGGGGGTGGGAGGATTACTCTCTCTGCTCCAAGTGTGTAAAATTAGCCCCTGCTGCCCGCTGGAGCTCCTGAGGCCAGACAGCTGTCATTCCTTCCCGTCCAGCCAGTGGCATCCCAATTTGCCACCAAGAAGGGCAAAGGGTGTATGAGTGGGTGGGTTACTTACATCCAGGACTGAGGTGGGGCAGGGGCAGAGACAAGACAGGAAGATTTTAAAGTTGGACAAATGGAGTTTAGGAAGAGGAGTTTGTGGTATGGAGCTACAAACTTCAGACCACTCCCTCTTGCCTAGATTAGATTTCCTTCACCCCAGTCCCTCAGCAATCCAAAGAAGGCGCTGTGTAGCCTAGGTCAGCACATCTATACCTGCTTCTGTCTCAGTACCTGTCAGGCCAAGACTCCCTCCTACCCCTAGTTCCACCGGGCTTGCCTCCTATGTGAGGCACTGAACCCCTTTCCACTGAGGCGGAAGGCTCCCAGGCAGCCTTGAATGTGCATAGCTCTGGTATGACACCTGCTACACCATAGCACCCCTCTCACCTCTCATTATGCATCGGTCCAGGAATATACTAAGCTCTCTGGAAATGCTGACTGACCGCTTCAGTTCACAACACTCCATATGCACCTGACAAGTGTTCTAAGCTGGGGGTAAGGGTCAAATAAAGAAAGGGGTACAGAGTGGAGGGCAAAAATAGACAATAATTTAGGAGTCATAAAACTGAACGATCCTTTTATTAACCCAAGCTGCAAACACAGTGTCAACAGACCACTGAGGCTTACAACCGTTTGGACAAAAAGTGCAGTCCTTACTTGGGAAAAGATGAGAAGGCCATATGGAGGGACAAGGAAAGAGGAAGAAGCCAGAAAGAGTCACCAGTGAACACATCTGGTCCCCTTTCAAGTCTGTGGGGTCCACAGGACTGAGTGCTAACAGCAGCCTCCTTTCCCCCTCTGGATTTCTCTCTCCAGGGGCAAGCAAGCTTCCTCTTGGTATTTGAAGCCATCTAGTGGGGTGTCCAGATATGACCCAAGTGAATCAAAGTGTCGCTGATGCGAGGGAACTCTTGGTGACTGAAGCCAAATGGGAGCCAATCCCAGGGATGACTCCTGGGGGGGGTGCAGAAGGCGTGGCACACCCCCGGAGCTGTGCAGAACTCGACCCCTAACGACACTCACAGACTTCCTACGATCTCCCATCTCGCATATCCGGGCATCTCAAAAGTCACGGTCCTGCGTGGGACATAGCTACAATCTCGGTCAATGATTGGACTCCTCCGACTCCAAGAAAGGCGAGGGGGAGACGCAGGAAGACTCGGTGGACTCGTGCACCAGAGAGGGGGACGGCCGCATGTCCCCTTGACTGGAGCAGGAGGGCTGGGGGGCGGCTGGCGGAGGGGAGGTGGCGGCGGGCGGCGCAGTGTCGGGGGCGGCGCTCAGCAGCTCCTGCAGGTACTTGATGTAGCGGATGGCGGCGCGCAGGGTCTCCACCTTGCTGAGCCGCTTCTCGGCCAGCGCCCCCGGGAGGTGGCCGCGGAGACGCGCGTAGCCCTCGTTCACGCACTTGACGCGCTGCCGCTCGCGCTCGTTGCGCTTCTGGATGAAGGCGGGCTCGAAGGGGTAGTCATAGACCCCGAAGGCGCCGGGGAAAGGCACATAGGGGAACACCCCCGTGTAGGCGTCGTAGTAGGGCGGCTCGGATTGGCCCGGGTACAGGAGGAAGGGCACTTGGCCCAAGGGCTCGGCGGCGGGCAGTGGCGCTTGGCCAGCAGGGGGCACGACGCCCAGCTGCAGACCTCTGGGAGGCCCCATAGGCCTTCGGTCCATCAGGGCCCGGCAGAAGTTATTGTTCATGGTGCCCTGTGGAGCTGGACCCAGAATGAGACCTTCGCTGAATGACCCGGGTTTGGGCTCTGCCAGGTTGGGAATCACGGGGACAAGTCACATCGCTAGCAGCGATGGGTCGCCAGGAATTGCTAGGGCCTCATTGTATCTTTTGGAACGGCTTCTGAGACTTCTCCAAAGTGGGCCATAGCTCTAGACAGGTGCTGAGCCTTGCAGAGCCTCAGCAGGTACCCCCACTGCGGTTCTGCTCCAGGTGCGGTGCTCCCATCTCTGAGGACTGTCGCCCCCCTGCACGGACCGCAGAGGGCATGCCCTGCCTGCTCCTGAAGCCCAGCGAGGTCGCCTGCCCCTAGCCCGGAGACTCCATGCTGGGGTCCTTCAGCGCCTCATTTTGTTCCTCTTGCTTGGCCTTCAGGATCCCCGGGCTAGAAAGCGCGGGCGGCAGGAACCAGCTCCAATAGCTGCTGTCAGGAAAGCGCCAGCGTGGAAGAGGAGGTTCCGGGGATGTTTCTAAAACAAGAGGAGAGTGATGGTTGACAGCGAGGAAAGGCCTGCGTTCTGGACTGCATGGTGGGACTATGATCCTCAGAAACAACCAGGAGAGAAGGTGCTGCCGCTGTCAGGAGACATCCCTAAGCTTACATCTTTATAACAAGGGGACCTCTTTTACTCCTAACTTCCTTATGTGGAGACACTGAAGACATCCTTCACAGGTTGCTAAGTCAGATGAATCAACTGAGAAAAGAAAAAAAATCCCAGAACACCCCTACCCGGCCTGGCTGATAACAATAGCCAATAATGTCACTTCCTTTGAGAATAGGGGTAAGGGGATGAGTCCAGGAATTAAAAAGGAATTAGCAGGAGGAATCCCAGCAGCAATCTCGAATTAACCCGGGCGCCTCATTCCTCTTTTGTTGAAGGAAATGCACCTCCTATTACAAAAGTCTCAGGTGCCTTTGGCACTTTTAAAACAGTCATTCACAACTTTCCTGCCCCAGGATGCGTGGGTCCGGGATGTTCCGTCCTGCTCCCTCCTTGCTTGCTCCTTCATGCCACTTAACAGAGGAGTCTTGTCTTTTACAAACCTGAGCCTAGCTTCCAACATTCAATAGGTGCTCCACAAGTTGAGGTGAAATAGCTAAGACAGGATTAAGCCAAAAGCTGGGCTCGTCTGGGTGGGGCTTAATTACATGCAGCTTTCCCCAGGTTTCTGAAGGTTATCATTTCGGAAATAATTGGCCTATATTGAGTTTAAGTGCCACCAAGTCTCATCATCACCTGTGGTTATCAGATCTAAGTTAAGTGACCCTTCTTCTAGGGAGCAAGCTTCTCTGATCCTGTCTTACCTCCCAGCTCTTACCCCACGTGTGTCCATAGTGTCCCTAAATGCCATCATAGTACTCGCCAGTCTATCAATCTCTATTTCATGAAAGAGGGTCACCATTCACTGAGTGGATGAGCAAACAGCCTATATTTCTCGAGAGTGATGGGACATCATGAGGCCTTTTTTTTTTTTTTTTTCAGGAGGGAGTGTAAGTGTGGGTGTATGGATATATAGGTGTGTATAGAAGAGGACACCATGTGGGCCTGCAGAGGCTCAAAGGTGACTTTGGGAGTCATTCTGAATTGCTCTACTGTCTTGTTGTTTTGCTCTGGTATTTCCCAGATTCTGCCTTATTATAAGGCCGAAATTGCAGACCACTGCCATGTCCATCTGGCATTTTTGTGTGGGATCTGGGGACCTGAACTTAGGTCCTTTTGTTGCCAGCAAAGACTTAACCCTTGAGTCATCTCTCTATGGCCATATGGTGAAGTCCTAGATAAGAGGCAAGTCTCCTCCACAAAGAAGAAAGGAACTAGCTCTTTCCTTGTCAGGACACCATGCTAGGTGCTATTCTTGAATGTTCTCTTTGAATTTTCTTCTTAAATAATCAAAAATTTTTTATTTTATTTAGTGTGTGTGTGTGTGTGTATCCAAGGACACTGTGGATGCCCATGGAGGCCCAAGGTTAACTTCAGGAGTCATCCTCGATTGCTCTGCCTCATATTTGTGCTGTTTTACGGTTTCCCAGGCTCCACCTTCCAGGGCCAGAAGTGCATGCTGCTGCCATTTCCACATGGAATTTTTTACGTGGGATCTGGGATCCAGACTCAGTTCCTTTTGCTTGAGGCAGAGACTTAACCCCTGAGCCATCTCTCTGATCCACTCTTTGAATTCTCATATCATTCTTGTGAAATAGTTAACATTCTTACCCAGTTTTGTGGGTAAGAAAACATAGGCACATAAGTTAAGCCACTTGCCCAAAGCTCCATATCTACTAATCGTGAAGTAATAATAAATGCTAATCGACCACACTCAACTTCCCCTTCTTCCCCAGTATTTCTCCTAGACTGACCTGGTGGCCAGAGATCTGAAAGGTTCGTAATGAACTAATGAAGTGATCTTGAGATCCTGTTGTAGGTATGTCCCACTAAAGTTGAAGTGCGGGCTTCTGCTTTGCTGAGGGAGGTCACCTGGTCACTTTGCATCTTTCAGTGAGGGAATGGAATTCTTGCCAAGAAAATAAGTGAGTCAAATACCAGGAACTTACTATTTAGGAGCCCCCTTGCCTGAGCTTAGAAAAATGTATTTAAAAGCCCCTTTCTACGCTGAAATGATCTGCCTGCTGGAGAGAACCGTCCTTGCTCTGGGTTCACTTGACCCGGTAGAAGTAGCTGTCAACAGCGCCACAGTGTGGTGATGATGGGAAATGCAAGTAGCGGATGAACATTTTCAGACCCAGATCCTCTGAGTGAGGAGGTTGTCTAACTCCAAGGGAACACAGAGTCCCAGGTCTTTTGGAAAATTCAGAGTAAGGCAGGGTTACCAGGTAAGAGTTATAGCGGTTTTCGATTTTCTTTTTGAGTTTGTTAAGTTTACGCCATCTAAACTTTCATTATGTGTGTGGATAATTAAATATGTTTTGTCTTTTTGAATAAACATAATGCGTCATGTTGGTATTAGGCACCTTATAAGGACATTGACATCTTTAGTCCAGCCTGCAACAGAGAAGGTGAGTTTCTATTGGGGTCTCCCAGACCTGCTTTCTAGTGCCGGGCTATTTTTAATTGTACAGCATGCTGTGTTGGCCTCTCTACCAGCCCCTTCCTATCACAGGCTGTCAGAGACTTCCATTATGCATAACCACCAGGATGATAGCACATTATTGAACTGCTGAAGAGGGTTTTTATAGCTGTCTTGGGACTGGAGAGATGGCTCGGGGCTAAGACTGCCTCACAAGCAGAAGATCCTGAGTTCAGATCCCAGGTTCCACATAAAAAAAACTCCAGAAGAGAAACAGTGGTGGCCTGCACTTCTGGCCCTAGTGGGCAGAGCCTGGGAAATCCCAGAGCAGAGCAAAAAGGAGGTAGAAGCAATCCAGGATGATCCCAAAAGTCACCTTTGACCCTCCACAGGGACATACAGTGCCCCCCCCTCTCTCTCACACACACACACACACACAAAGTAAATAGGTAAATAAATAAAGTTTAGGACTGGCCTGATGATCCTGTCCCAGTCCCTTCCCCATCCTTATTGTCTTGATGGCCGTCTGGCATTCTGAGACTCCTTTACAAAGAGGTCTCCAGGCTGTCAACTAAGCTAAGAACACCAGTCTTTTATTTTATCATTGAAGTACTTGGGTCGGGTTCAGTAAATGCTTGTTGTTTGACACTGGAAGGAATTTCTAGGGAGCTCAAATCAGAGGCAGACGAGAACTTCCAACAGGCTGGACCAGTTAAAGTACAGGCAATAAAATTCTACCTGCATAACTTTTTTTCTGCGTTTGTAGTCTGTGGTAAGAAATCAGCTGAATGCTGCAGGTGTACCACCTGATATCATCAGAAATTGGCTGAATGTGTTCCTTCCAACGGGGAAGCCATGGCTCCAGAGCTGAGGGCATGAGCTATCTCATAACTGCTGCTTCTCCTACAGCTGTGGAGGTCCCTGGCCTGAGGTCAGTGCTTCCAGGCAGCAGATGGACTGCTTCCAGAGCCTCCCCTCCACTCCTACTGCCCCAAACCACAGGGGCTCATTGGTAGAAGTCATTGGATTTCAGCAATTAGCTTCCCATTCCCCTTCCTACAGACATGGTCTTTTCCCATAAGACTCTGTGATGAAGTGATTTGAGAAACATGACCTGTATTCCTCTCCTTGGAGATCCCAAAAAGGCCTGCAGTAAAGAAATCTGTTCATTGGGCCAGTGTGAGATAACTTAGAGGCAAGACGCCTGCTCGCTAAGCAAGCCTAATCACTGAGTTGATCTCTGGAAGCCCATATGGTAGGAGAGAAATGACCTCCTAGAGTTGTACTCTGACTTCAACATGTATACTGTGGCATGCGTGCACCTGCTCTCTCTCTCTCTCTCTCTCTCTCTCTCTCTCTCTCTCTCTCTCTCTCTCTCTCTCCTCTCTCTCCCCCAGTAAATAAATAAAGTATCAAAAAGAGAAATCCATTTATGCTTAATCTAGAAATCCCTAGTGCATTACACAAAACTTTCTACTAAGTCCTATAGAATAAAGACATTTTGGGAAATTTTGCCTAAAATCCCAGAATACATACTTTAAAAAAAAAGAAAGAAGAAAAGTCACTCCCCAGTCTGTCTTATAGTCTATAGATACCCTTGCCATTCTCACATATACTTACGTAAAGCCCCCAAATATGCATCGAGCAACCATTTTGAAATGTTCATTCATGATGGGGGATGGTTTCTGTTTATGGTGCCAAGCTTCTGACTACGAGCTCATGCTCACCTTTGGTGGACTGGGAAATATGCTGTGTCCTCCGAGTAGACAGGACGATGCATTCTGAGATAGACTCCATTTGCCCTTGGTCTGCATCAAATAAGGCAGGTGCTCTGCGAGTTTAGCCCACAACCTGCTCAGCCCTCAATCAGGGCTGGCTGGGAGCTTCTGACTGCAGCCAGTTTCATTCCGAAGAAAGCATGGCCAAAGTACCTTCTGGCATCTGCCACTTTGCTTGACACTCTGCTCTTTAGTTCACATAATCCTCGTAGCTGAGAGCTGGGCTTCACTGTTTACACAATAAGAAGCTGAGGTTCATAGACGCTGACAGAGTTGCTCAGGGTTACAAAGCTTGCTTGTAACTTTACTAGGCTGGGTTAATTCATAAGGTCCTTTATATTATATATATATATAATATATATGTATTACATGATTATTTTTACTGGACTTCTAGGGGCCAGAATTGAGTGAGGGGCCTGGTTCCTCTTAATCCCTTGGAGTTATGGGAAGACCATCTGAGAGGCACGATCCTACTCCCCAGGAAGGCTTTCAGTCTCTACCTCCTCACCACAGGACGAGGGAGGAAAGCCTCGGAGCCCCTGCTGCCCAGGAGACCCAGGAGACCCTGTGGAAGAAGGAAGCTGAGGAGCTGTCGCCCAGACATTGAGTGTCCCACTCGTGACTCTTGCCTCTGTCTGGCCAGATAAACGACTCAGCACTGTACTGATTTCTACAAGCCCCAGTTCAACCCCATCTAAAAGCAAATGCAAAAGTAGGAACTAGAGAATAAATCGCCCAGCACGGATGGGAAGCAGGATCCTGTGCTCTCATTCCTGTATGCTCCTGACCTCTCACAGCTGGGACACTACAGTACTGTGTGCCCCATGTCCCCAGGACTGATGGCCCAATGCATCAGTTGGCTGAGTCACTTTGTAGACTGTTCTAGATATATATCATCGCATCAACTTCTGTGTTCGCCACCCACCACAAGCAGCCTCCAGCCAGATACCAGCCTCTCTTCATGTTTCAGGGCTGTTTCTCAATTTTAAGCTTGCAATAAGTTTTAGGAAAAATTTGTTCCTGCTTTTATTACCAACGGAGCTGCTACACTAGCTCACAGAAAGAGTAGCCTTTTGGCTCAGCAGCAGTCAAGAGCTTGGGATTTGGAGCATGCCTGAATCAGAGAGCAATAGCTACCCCATGCTAACCACTATTCTAAATGGCAGATATGTGTACATGTGTGCACACACCATTAATTCTCTCAACAGAGCAGGTTCTGTCTAGTGAGGTAGGAAAGTGGAGACAGCGAGGAAGCAACTCTCAAAGACACACAGATAAGTGTTGGTGGAGACCCAAGAGAATGTCGCATACACATTGGGACAAGCTGGTCATTATCTTGTCCAGAAATGAGACTTTCTGTGCCTAGAATAGTGAGCAACTCTGAGATTCAGAAGAGAGGAAGTGCATCCTATACGTCTGCCCCAAAGGGGGAAAAAAGAGGCTGTATCTTAGGAGCCAGGGTATCTGGATTCTTGCCCCAAGATAAAACTGCCCCTTCCTGAAATGCCCCTATCAGTGGGGTGGCCTGAGGAAGGGCCACTTGGTATGTCACAAGAGTAGACAAGTCAGAGGGAACCCTGGGGCCCAAGGAAGTAGACAGACAGAAGATGAGAGGGAATGGGATGGATTGATGAAGGGAGGGAGAGGGAATAAAAAGTAAGGGAAAAGGACAGAGGCAAGGATAAGTACTTAATATGCTTATAAAACTAGGGAAAAAATTAAAAAATATTTTTAAAAACCTGCCCTTTCCCTGGCCTTTCAGAGGTAGAACTCTCTTCTGAAGAGTTCCACTCAGGGAAGTTGTCGTGTTGAACTGGTGGCTGGGGCACCAGAAAGTGGCAGGAGGCACTGGGGCACAGGAAAGTTTAATCAGAAGCCCAGGATCTGGTCTGATCTCCTGCCAGTACTTCTGTCCTGGGGCCGGCTGTATCCTGTGCTGTCCGCGGATATCGCCCTGCTGTCTTTGTTCTGAGCACTGCTGGAGAAGACCTGGATAGGCAAATGGCCTGTGTACTCGAGGACGCTTGGATCCATCCTGTTCACTCAAAGAAGGCCAGACAGAAGAGACATCCTGTGGACACCAAGAATCAGGCAGTGCTGCAGACAAGCCACAGAAATTCTATGAGTGTCCTCGGATGTGTGACAGTCAGAGAATGCTGAGGTCACAAGCTGAGAAGCTGGGGAGCTGGAGGCGATGCTCCCCAGGGAAGCTGTCCACTGTCACTGTGGCTGTCCTCAGAGTCCTCCTGCCCTGGGCCACAGTGCTGATCTGTAGAAGTTCTGGATCCATCTCACTGTCTACCCGTGGCAAAGAGGAAAAAGGCATTCCCACTCCCTTTTTCACAAAGGACCTCTGTCTTATAGGTGCTATAGGATTCCCTAAATCCTTTAGGGAATAAGGAATAAAGATTTTAGATTTCTCAGGGAAGACATCAGATCCAGTAAACTTGTAGGTGGGAAGTGATTCATTGCTTAAGAGACAACGAAACCTGTTATGAGGAACCAAAGACCCAAACTAATACGATGGAGCATTTAGGATGCTTCATGTTGGTGCTCATCCACACCTCGGGGTGCTGCTGGGCTGTCTTCAACCTCCACAGAAGGACACTAAGTCTAGGACAGCCAGGACATGAAATCAGGCTGGCCTGCTGCTCTGGCTTCTCTACCGCTCCAACCTTCATGGTGGCTACTTACTCTCCCAAGCTGCCCCTGAATTCTCCCATCTGTCTCCTTTGCCCTCCCATCTCTTCCTACTGTGGCTTGGGACCAGGGATTCTTGAGCTGGCGGATGTGGATCAGAATCCTGGCTTTGGCACTTTGTGGCTCCAGGAGCTTGCGCTGCTATGTCCTCTTCTGCAGGATGGTACCTGCATCGGCACTTGCTAGGGGTGAGGTCCTGGAGACCAGGGCTCTGACTGCAGCCTGAGTGCTCGGTCTACAGCAGCTGCTGTTTCTGGGGGCGTTGACTGAGCGCACAGATCTTCCTAGAGCCTTGTGGTCATGATGCCCTGGGGAGATGACCAATGCCTCCTGTGGCCCCACTCCCTCACTTGCCACACAGGGTTCTCGGTGGGCTATTGTGGGTCCTCTTGCCTGCCTTCCCCTCGCCACAATCCCCATCAACCTTCGGCTCAGTGTGACGCAGCTCTCTTCACTCCAGCAGCCTTGAGAATCGCGTCTAAGTTCATGGGACACCCCCTTCCAGGGTTATCACTCCCTCACCTCTCCACCCGACCCTCCTCTTCTAGCTTTGTTTGCCTTTTCTGTCCTTCCTGTTTCCATTCATTCTGTTCCTTTTTTAAAAAAAAATCTATTCTTCGACAAATTTATAGATGTGTATAATGTGGTTTGATCATCTATGCCTTCATTACTCTCCCTTATTGTCCCCTCACTGAACCTTTTCATCTTTCCAATATATTGTCTTTGTGTGTGTGTGTGTGTGTGTGTGTGTGTGTGTGTGTGTGTGTGTGTGTGTGTGTGTGCATGGGAGGGACTAAGAGAGACATCGGAGGGGGTCATCCTGTATTGCTCTACCTCTTTATTGCTTTGCTCTGGGGTTTCTCAGGCTCTGCCTTCCAAGGCCAGAATTGCAAGCCGCCACCATATCCACCTGGCATTTTTACATGGAATCTGGGCATCTGAACTCGTGAAGCATAACACCTGAGTCATGTCCTCAGCGCCCCCAGCAATTTTTTCCCCAAAGCTTTTGCTTGTTGGCCCCTCATCTGTGACAGTCAGATTGGGGTGCTCCATCAGGGGTCTCTTGCCTGGCTGTTTGCCTTGCTGAACATTTTTGCCTCTTGTCCTCTCGAGGTGGAGCTCCAGGTGGGCAGGATCCTGCGTTAGGTATCTGCGTCCTGCAGGGTCCAGCACCGTGCCTGCCACAGTGGAGGTGCCCAAGAAGTAGATCACGCTGGAAAGCAGTTCGGTGCCCAGGCTGCAGTCTGTCCTGAGTGAATGCCACTGGTTTGAACGTGGTGACAGCAACGCAGATTCTCTCAGGAGACTCAGCTATGTTTAACATCTGCACTAGAGCATCCTTGAGGAGGTTCAGGGTAAAAGTGCGCACACGAGTAGGAGGAACTCTGGCAGGTTAACAGGGCACAATCTTGGCTCGTCTTACAGGGGAGGATGGCTACTGACTGGACACCAAGACCGGGCAACCTCTTTGCTTCCATCAAGTTCTCTTCCAAGTAACTTTTTAACCCCATTTTATAGATGAGGAAAACTGAGGTCCAGAGAGGTTTACATGAGCTTCAAGGAGATATTTCCACAAAATAGCAGGTTTAGAAGGAACAAAAATGTTTATGTGGCATTCTCCTTGTGCTACACACTAATCTAAAAACTCTACTCATTTCATTTTCACGAAAGTGCTATGAAGTCAATGCTGTTCACCCAGTTAACAGATGCTAGAAAAATATCTGGATAAGCAAATGGCCTGTGGTGATGGAGTTGAGATCTGAGCCCACGGAGTCTGCCCTAGAGATTCTGCCTGTCGCTGCTGCTGTGCATTTCCTCGAGCCAGCTCCCACCTCCTTTCCAAGAAGGCCTCCTCCAGCTGATCTCTACACAGAAAATCCATGGTACAGTCTCTGGTCACTGTCAGGCCAAATGCAGTGGGCTCTCCAGGGAGCAATTCCGGAGACAAATGCTGGCTGGCAGCAATGCTCCTGGCAGCACAGCTAATCCCACCTTGTGTCCTTGGAGGTGGGCACTGCAACCCCAGCAGCAGGTGGCCAGGCTGTTTCCTTTCCTTTGGGTAGGAGAACCGTGGGGGGCGACTAAACCCCAAGTAAACAGCAACCTCCCTCCTCAGACTCTTATTTTAGGACAGAAAGCATCCCACAGCCTCGCCGTACAGTTACCGGTTACTTGCCTGGGGTTTGTTCCTCGTGCACCGCTGCTCCTGGTCAGTGGTTCCTGGGACTGCAGGGCGGCTGCTGACCGGGCTGCTGGACCTGCACGCTGGCTGCCTGGCCCGAGGTCTTTTCCAAAGCCTCTGGCTGGCTCCCTTGCTGCAGCACCAAGAGTCAGGTACACTTCACCTGATTAAACTCAAACGTGGGACACACCCAGAAAAGGAGGGAGCTGGGAGGGGGCTCCTGAGGAGGGGAGAGGCCACTCCTGGCCTGTTGTGATTGGCTGCCCTGATCCTGGGCAAGAAACTTGCACTCCAGGCTGGAGCTCTGGAGAGCCCTGTGCAGTCCTCGTTACACTGCCCCGCTGAGGGCCAGGGGGAGGGGATGCTGCTTGTCTGGCCCAACAGTAAGGGCTTAGGAAGAACATCCTGAATATACGGAGGAGAGACTGGAAATGCAGGGGTGTCTGGAGGGAACTTTCTGGTTCACAGATGACTCTCTGGAATGGCTTTTATGAACCTGTTTGGGTTGGGGTTGGTTTGGTTATCGTTGACAACTCTGGACTGAGTGGGGGCTTAGGGGCTGCTACAGCTCTCCAGGGTCACAGTTCTGAGACTGGAAGTGCATTGGGTTGGGGGGAAGGGTTGTGATCTCTGCAAACCGTTCCCAGCTTTGACTGGGAAACAAAGATGATCTAGAGGTAAAGTTTATGCTAGAAGCTGGGAGACCCTTGTATGACCAGTGGCCTCCTTGTCCTCTCTCCCAACTAATTCAATGCTACTTCTCTACAGAAGGGAGTCTGGGTAGGGGTTGATATACCAGCAGGGACCCCTCTTAGCAGCAATGGGGGTGGGGACCCTTCTTGCTACCATATAGACACATGACACTACTGAGCACTTACTACATCCCAGAACTGTCCACGCATATGAACACGTACACACACATACACATGCGCACTTGCACACGCTTGCATGCGCCAGCAACAACAGCAACATCTTCCTTCGTGAAATGAAAGCGTTAAGTCATCAGTCCAAATTTTCAGTTGAGGACAGAAAACTGGAGCTTCCCAAGGTCATATAATCTGGGTTCTGGAGCCCGGCTCTACGTTTACACTTATGAACACCACTCCACAGTGCCTTACTGGGCTGGGAAACATCCAGAACCCAGTGGAGGCCTGCTCTCAGCTGCCCTTTTACTGCGGCAGGCCAGCCTTGTGAGATCTCCTCTGGCCTTTTCTCGCCCACTCAATTAATAAGGAGAGGGAGAAAGTCATTTATTTGCTGGCGTTGTCTCCGAAAGAACCAAATGTCACCGGTTCCAACCTGTATTGGTTAACACATGGTCTCTTCTTCCACCATGCGGACTGCTCGTTCCCAGCATCCTTTGCGCCGTTAGCCTAATTTCGTTCTTGATGGGCTCAGCACACCCCTGCTCCTTCCTTCTCGCCCTTAGATTAACATCCACAGAAGCATCAAATGTTCATGTTAATTACTCTTTTCTAATACTCTTTAAAATTAAGTGCTTGAGGAAAAAGCGTCTTTCCACATATGACTCGAATCCGTCGCTCACGTGAACTGCCCTTCTGGAAGCCTCAGGCAGGCTTAATAGCCTGGAAAGTCATCTAGAAAAGCGAGGTTGGAGTACAGATGTGCCCTCTCCCAGGTCACACAGCGAGTAACAGCAAAGGCATTGCCACGACCAGAGCTCCTGGGTCAGACTGGATCCCTGACCCTGCGTGTCACACCTGATGCAGTCATCAGAAGAGCCCTGAACCTCCAAAGAGCCGCCAAGCACCCTCAGGCCTTCCTGCCTCCACATTTGGTTCTATGCTCAGCGACTTGTCCAGGATGGCAAACCAGCCTGCAGAGGCTCAGGGCGGAGCCTCGCTGCGGGGATCAGGCTGAAGGGCAGGTTAGCCTGAAGTCCAGAGCTCTGGATAACCATGGGAGGCAGGTCCTACTGAACGTCAGGATCTAGACAGGGGCGGGAGACCATGCTATGACAGCGATTGCAGCAAAGTGGACAGGAGAATGGGGGACAGTTGTTGTCCTTACCATACAACGTGAGGAAAGCAAAACATGTAGAGTTTTAAACATGACTCGAAGCTGCCTGGATGGTGAATGGAACTCAGCGTTGATACTCTACCTGCCGCTCTCCTATCACTTCCCCCACTGCTGCCCAAGAGGACTGGTCTCTTAGGGAGAGCTTTGGAGAAGGATCTGCACCTTGGGAAGCAGATGCGAAATCTCAGGCTTGCTTAGGCAGCAAGCTCAGGCTTGGGCCATCCCTCTTACACTCCCTCGGCCTCTTCTTGCAGCGGAGCTCCCTCCTTAAGCCCCACAAAGTAGGAATAGTAAGTTGGGAGCTGGTGCAAAGCCCAGATCATTTCCTGCCCAAGCCTCGGAGGGTGGCTCAGGATCAGAGGCTTGATGGGCCCCCAAACCAGGCACACTCTAAGTGAATGTCTGCAGGGCTTGTCCAATACTCCCTCAGCCAGGGGGTTCCAGGGCCCTGATCAGTAACTTATGCCAACTGTTCTGGATTGTGGACCAGGGGGACAGGCAGACTGACCTCAGCAAGGAGCTATGTGTCTAAGGATCCCCACTGAAAGCCTTGAAACAGGGAGGGATGTGATCAGACTATGTGTCGACTCTCTGGTAGTCCCTAACAAGAATTGCCAGTGGTGAGAAATGATCACTTTGAACTAGGGCAGTGACGGCAGGCAGGAAGGGAGGGAAGATTCTAGAACTATATGGGGCCAACCTGGTGGGGCTTTGTGGTGATGGGACTCAAGAATCAAGAACTGATAACTTCCAGGTTTCTGACTTGAACAACTTGGTGAGTCGTGGCACTGCCAATTAAGATAAAGAACATACAAGGGGCTGACTTGGGCAAAGGTAAATCTAATTGTAGACATGCTGGTTTTGAGCAGGTTCCAGGGTACCCAGAGAACTGCCCACCTGACAGGCAGAGGCAAGTCTGGAACCCAGGGTTAGCCAGGCCTTGACTAGAGTCAGAGACTCTGGGATGAACACTAGGAAAACTGCAAGAGACTGAGCTTCTAGGGAGATGATTTCTGGCTTAAATTTTAAATTGACAGAGCCCTGAGATGGAGCAACACTCAGGGAGATGGTAAGAAAGGTAAGGGGGTCAGGGGGTGTGGTCTGAAGGAAAGTAGAGATCTTCCTAAGGAGGGGGAAGGCTCAAGAGTGTCTGAAGGTGACAAGTAGGGCCAGAAAGTTTAAGACCAGAGACATTCTGTGCAACCCGCAGCTGACCTCTCTGGGAACTGCCTCAGGGCGCCTGCAGGGTGAGCTCAATCTACAGAAAGAAATGGCAGAGGGCATGTGACAGGGAGGAGATCCCACTGTAGCTAGAGCAGGACCTGGCATCCATGAAGGTTCATAGGTTGAGGAGAGAGGTAGGAAATAGAAAAAGAGCGAGGGTCCCAGGGAGCAGCACGGGTGGGCTGGTTTTGAGCAGACCATAGCTAAGTTGGTCAAGATGAATATGAAGGAAGAAACCTTTGCAGATGGAGGTAGGGTAATTCTAAGGTCACATCTAAAAGTTCAAATTTTCTGGGAAGTATGCAAGATTTCCTTGAGTATGGTGAGGGGGAAATACAAAGTTGCCTAGTGGCTTCCAGACAAAATGAATAATAGTTCTTTAGTGGTCACATTTGGGCACTTAGAGCAGCACCGAGTAGCCCACTAGGGAGCAGAGCAGTTGCACTGGGCTGAGTTGGTTTTATTAGCAGGTGAGGATGGATGTGAGGAAACTGAATGCAAGGGTGCTAAGGAGGCATCGAGGAGAGGCTACAAGGAAGCACCTCCATTCCTTTCCCCTTGGCCAGCTTCTACCTGTGGAGAGTGACTCCAAGACTCCAGTTATCAAACCCACAGATGTTCTTCCAGGTGGGATTAAGGCGCTGTGTAACAGCAGATTTGATAAAAGTTTCTGGGCAAGGCACATAGGCTGTGTATTTTCTACCACATAAAATATGATGGATAAAGAATGTTACCTTCTTTGGCTACGTGGTTCTAATCTCTGTGCCAGCTAATCAATCACACAGAATCTCAATCTCTCTCTTTCTCTCTCTGGTATATCTTGGGAGGGTAGTGATTCCCTTTCCTTCAATTCGCAACAAAAATGAGATATACTCTGAAATGTTTGAAAAACAGGACTTTTTCTGCATGCAAAATTCTAATGTAATTATATGTTTGATTAGGGGTTGAATCCTGATGAGAAGTGGATATATTTATTCTTTACCTTACAAATTTCCATATTATTTGTGTTAAGGTTGATCTCTAGCTAGCAGCAAATGTTAGATTTATACCAAGTCCTCAAAACTGTGAGCCTGGCGGATCGCTACAGGACTTACCTATGACTCAGAGAAACACTGCTCTAGGTTATATCCAAGTACAAGGGCCACAGAGAGGTCTGGCCATGCCTCCAGATTTCAGGTAGATTATCGCTACATTAATGCACCTGCATGCCCACTTCTGAAACAGCTTTTGCCTCCCTCTTAAAATAAGTATGTCACAATCAGTACTGAGTTCTAGGAGAGGCTGGGTAAATGGAAGAGAAATATAATGAGCACCCAACTTCTGTCCCAGCTTTGCACTTATGAACATACATCTCCCCCTAACTCCACACATCTAAGCATGTTTGCTTAGAATTCCAAAACTAGCTTCTTAATTTCAATACCATTCCCAAGTCCCCATTCCTTCTGGAAGTCCCTTCTGCATGTTCTGCTCCCCCCCCACATGTGTTTGACTTTGAACTTTAGCAACTTTTCAACTACAGCCCCTGCATTCTAACTCCATTTGTTCTCTTGCCCCCAATCTCTCACCCAGAACCAAGCACAGGCTCCAAAGGGCTTCCATGCATGTTCATCTACTCAGCCCTAGGGAACAGCAACTTCCTTCTTTCTCATCAAATCTTGGACACTTTCCGCCACGAACATGCAAGGGCAAGCTGACCAGTTGGGCTCTGCTGAGTGGCCCCTCTGATGGGTGCCAACTCTTGTGAGACATTGTTTTCTTGACTACCATGTCTGGTGTCTTCCCTCCCCCCTGCTGGCTTTCACTTGGGGACACGTGGTGGGGAACATTTAATGTAGGATGTTTCAGAGGACTCTTCCACCACGGCGCAGCCAATGCAACTGTAGGACACTCACGTTCAGCTCACATGGCATCTTATGGTGCACCCCTGCCTGCCAGTCTCAGTAGGTGACAGGGGCTTTAATCCTGGCTTTGCAAGGCTCTGTCTCTGCCAGGATCCACCCAAGACAACGCTCTCTGTCCTCTCTCTGGGACAGAACACTTACTCACCAAGTCAACTGAGCCACAGTCTCAGGTTCCCATATCTCTTGAAATCCACAAAGTAAGACAAGTAAAACAATTTAATAATGGCTTTCTCGATTTACAGAAACTCATAAGACAACAGAAGGACAAATATTTCTTTGCATGCATGATAAGGTGAAAGTCAGGGACAAGTGGCAATCCAAGGACAGAGGTGTGGTGTTTAAGCCTCAGTTCGTGTTACACGATCCAACTCTGTGGCTTAGCAGCTGCGGTCACTGGGGAGAAGCTGCTGGCCCCCTGAGGAGGGAGTGAGGAGAAAGCCCCCAAATATGCAGGGATGCATGGGCACTGCCGTGCTGTTGGGCCACAACCCCAGGAGAAAGAGCCAGGCCTCCAGTTGGATCCTAGGGCTCACCGTGGGCTCAGTGGCACAGAACAGTTCCTGAGGGTGGAGCCAGGCCAAGTCGGAGCTGAGGTGCAGGCACTGGAAAGGAGGGATGCGCAGCGCAGCACCGGAGCACGTGCTTCTCTCCTGGGCACAGTTCTCCAGGACCCAACTCCACCTCCCAAGGATGAAAGATCTCCGGGATGTGGAGCTGCAAAGACAGAACGAAGAGGGATTCCACCCAATCTTGTGGTCACTTCAAATGTCCATTCCCATCGGCTTATTTTCCCTCCTCTTTATCTCAGAGACACTAGAGACCAGAGACCCTATTATAACTCTTAATCATAACAGCCAAGTACATTTCTAAAGAGAGGGAGAAGGACCAATGCCATGGGCTTTTAAAGGAAATACTTGGGAAAGACAGTGATGAGAGAACTGGTCCCTGGTTCTGGAAGCTGGTGGCCGTGGCCTGGCTCTCGGACGCAGCTGTGCTGTCATCTCTAACTGAGCATCTTGTGCCGGTCAAAGACTGTCTTCCTCTGCTCCTGCACTTGCAGCTTCCACCGCTGCTGAGCACCTTCCACTCGTTCCAGGACGGTGTTTGCTCGAGGTCCCCCGAGGGATGCAGCAGCTGCCATGGAGCGAGCATCCTGCGGTGGAGAAACAGAAGGAGGGGATCAGGCAGGGCTGCACGAAGGGCTTGGGGCCGTGTGTCTTGCGAGTCTGGCATGGAAGAAAGTACCTCAGGCCCAATCCTAAAGGCTGACCTCCCCAAGGGTTGTGGGCTCCTCACAAGTATGCCTAGCTTGCAGAGCCTTAGTGTCTATAGAGTTATCCGTCCTTCCTCAAAGTCAGAAGTGTTTTCTAAGGCCCCAATTGCCACAGCAGAGGAAGTCTCAGAAGCAGTATTGGCCTTAAAACCTCGGTTACATAGGCCAAGGTCTTAAGAGCCATGCACCCAAGCATTCAAGCCCAGTAATAAGCTACAGATCCCCCTACCCTCTGCCCTCCAACCTGCTCCTTGTCAAGGGACAGAGGGAAGGCTTGACGTCTTCATTTCCATTCCAGGGTCCAATATGATCACTCATTGCTTTGATAATGTAGCTCCTTCCCGCCTGCCTCCCTGTTCCCCCTTTCCCTTACTCTCAGACCTGTTTCTGCCATCAGTCTTCCCTAATTACCACTTCTCTGTTTCTGAAACTCCAGAGCCATGTATTTCCTGCAGGACTTGAAGATGATCTTTGGGGGGAATTAGAGCCCAAGGGCCAGACCCACAGCCTGTGGGGATTTCCTCCCTAGCTCTGCCCGCCTCTCATCTCCTGCCACATATCTCTTAAGGGATTAGCACGCCCCTCTAAGCCCAGAGCCGCCCAGTAAATGCAACTTTGCTTCTAATGCCCTGAGCTGGCACAGCTTCTGTCACCATGCAGCTGCCAGGCTAGGGAGCAGGGTGGGGTGGCAAAGCAGAGAGGCTACAGCGACATGGCCGGCTAGCAAGGGAGCTGGAAGGGTCTCTCATCCTTGTAGCTCAGTGCCGGGCAACTTGTCTAAGTTGATTTAGAGATGGACACTGACCTTTGGGAATCTCTGCCCAGGACCCCAAGGGGCAGTAAAGCTGGGAGCAACAGGTAGGGGATGCACAGAGCCTGAACTCCAGGGAATACCCGTCCCTTCTCTGTACCCATCCCCTGAAATGGCGCCTTTGCTCCAGCTGAATGCATGCTGAGAAGTCTGCAGAGATCACAGCTGTGGGCAGGATGAACTCAGGCTTATAGTGGGAATGGGAAGGAAGAGGCATGGCTTCACCACTTGCCACTATGTATCTCTAGACAAGTCATTTTATTTTTCCAAGCTTAGTCCTTTGAGACATTTTCTACCATGTCTGTCATCAGGAATTATAATTTCCCAACAACCTAGTACATATCCACATACACAGAGGAAAAAGGGTCTCATTAGACAGTACTTAGTGTGACACCTTCAGATAGTCTCTGGTCCATTTCCGTTTTTAAAGTTCTTAGTCATGGTCAGGCATGACAGAACAGACCTGTGATCCCAGCTCCCTGAGAAGTTGAGGATAGCAAGTTCAATGTCAGTATGAACAATGTAGTGAGATCCTATCTCGAAATAAAAAAGTTAAAAAAAAAAAAGATGGGAATGGAGCTCAGGGGTAGGGCACTTGCCAAGCATCCCAGGTTCAGCCTCCCAAGCTACACACACACACACACACACACACACACACACACCATAGTCATGCCTCACAAAATTTCTCATTTAGTGACTTAAAGAGACTTGAAGTCTGCATTGTGATTAGCAGACGGTTATGGCAAAGTGAAACCCACACATCAAATGCTGAGTGAACTGGCCGTCTACCTGGCAGTTCCGCACAGTTTAGGTAGGGAGGTGGTGGGACAAACAAACCTGGCTTTGATTCTTGACTCTGATCCCTACCAGATATATGACCCTGGCAAGTCAGCTTTTCAGAACCAAGTTTTCTATCCATAGATGATAAAGACAGACATAATCTTACTGATAACAATGGATGAGGGTCTCCATCTGCACCTGGCAGACTGGTAAACATTCAACTCACAGTGTGATCAGTTTCTGGGATTTACTGAAACGGAAGGGGCAGAAGGCAGGCAGCCTGCTGCTGGGGGAACAGCCTGCTGTCAGGGCAGCTCTGAGCAACAACCATGGCAGCTATACAACCTTTCAAATGCTCATCTCCAGCTCAGTGCACACTGCCTAAGCATGTGTGCTAAGGATACACCTCCTCCAAACTCCTTGGGGATGGGGATGAGGTGGGGATGGGGATGAGGTGGACTTGAAGACCTGCCTGCCTAGGACGCTGCTGGCCTATCAGGATTCACCTAAGCTGCAACTGCTTTCCATTCTGTCTGGCCTACTCTGGGACCAGTGTTACCCTAGAAGCCCCTGATGCAGAGTACTGCAATGTGACCCCGGGAGGGTGGGCCTAGGGTACCCTAGTGGGAGTCACTTCTGCTCTCGGTTTTTCTGGAGTGCAAGCCAGGGAGAGCCGAGCCAAGCATGAGGGGACCGTCCACAGCTCACCACATTACCACAGCTCCGCTTGTCAGCCTCACGCAAAGCGTCGGCAGACAAGTCTCCAAGTGGGGGGAAGCTGCTGCTAAGAGGCTGTGACCCCATAGCTAATAGTCTAATTAAAAGCTACTAGAAACTCTGTATCTGTTACCAAGAAGATCCGGAGTGGGCCTCATCCCTGCCTGCTCAGCAGCAGAGCTGGCAGGTGATACCATGTGGCAAACAGGGAAGCCACCTGCTCTGACCATTCTCCTTCCAGCTGGGTCTCAGGAAGGCACAGGGGACTCAGGGTAAGGGGTGGTAAAAGTCCCTTCTCCAAGGGGGCATGGACATGGATATCTCTGGAGGCCTCCGGCTAACCAGACCAGTGTGACCCTGACAAGTCTGTGCTACTGTATAGCAGGCCCCAGGCCAGGCATTTTACGGGGATCACTTCTGGGCTCGCTCACAGGCATATGGGTAATATCTTCCCTTCCATCTTGTGGCTAAGGCAACTGAATCTGAAGATGCAATCGCCTTGCTGCCCAGGGCACATGGCTGTTCCAGGGCCAAGTCAAGACTTGCACCTACATCTCTATCTTTCTTCAGTGATTCCCCCCGCCCAAGGAAGGAGCTACATAGGCAACCAAAGAAGCGGGCACGATTGCCAAGGACAGAGAATCCTCCTTTCCAGGTCGAGGACCCTAGTGCCGGTACGCAGTCCCAGCAGTGACGTGGAGGCAAGAACTGCCATGTCTTTTTAGATTTAGAAAACTATAGCGAGAGGTCAGTGACAAGAACACCAAGTGGCTGAGCCAGACCCCAACCTAGGCTCCGAACTCTGTGCAGTGCTGTTGCTAAGATGTTCTAGAAACGTGCTGAGAGGCACACCTCCTATCCTATCCTTAAGGGCGGAGGTCATCTGAACTTTCCGCAACAGCTCGTCTTCTGTTTCAGTATCAGACATCGGGATCCTTGGCACACACTGACCACCCATCCGCAGACAGGGAGACTGCTCCTCAGCAGTCTCTTCCTCAGCTCCCCATCCCGAGTTCCATCATCCTCATCCTTCTTTGACCCTTGCATTCCCACTCCCACAGAGGGCCCAGAACTCTACCCACTGCCTCATTTAGGAGAGAACTCTGAAGACCTCCTGGCGCTCAGGATCCTGTACTGAGAGAGGCAGAGACAGCTAGAGCCTCAGAGAAACTCTCTTCTCCCTCTTCAAAGAGGGCCAGGTCTGTACATCTAAAACAGTTCTGTTGCTGGTTCTATCCCCACAAACATGCTGGCTTCCTCCTTTCAAAGGGCGTCTGAGCCCAGGGATTAGGCCTAATGCTGCTGGAATCCAGGGAGGCAGCGCCCAGCAGTCAGGCCCACTGAGGCTCTGCCAGTGCTTTCAAAGGGCAATGACAGGTTTTTATCTCCCTCCGCTGATGGGTGCTGCAGGAAGTACCTCCCTTTCCTCTTCTAGGCCTCTAGGCCCTGGCAGAAGAGCTCCTGGCAATAGCCATTGGGGCAATGGAGCCTAGGAGCCCCCAATCCTGAGAAATGCTGATGGCATCAAGATCTCACTTCTGCAAGGAGCCCAGGTTCCTGGAGGAGAGAAAGGGAATCCTCTGGGGGTGAAAGTGTTCCTTCTGAGGTCACCAACTAGCTGTGAAGGTAGCTTCTCAAGCACCCCCGACAGCCTCCTCTGACTTTCTTCCTCTTGGGCTAAGCCAGGGGAAGCTAGTCCTTCTTGCCTGCTCCTTAGAAAAAACATTCCAGGTGGCTGATAAACCAGAGACGTGGCTAAGGCCCTGGCTTTGTGTCTGCTCCGCAGGCTGCTTGGGGGCCTTCCACAGAAGTCCCACATATGCTCTTCCTCTCGAGCACCGAGGGTGAGGGGTGGTAGACTGTGGGTCTCTGTAAAGACAGCACTGGCCCATCTCCAGCACGGGGCCGGCCATCCTACCCAGCAAGGCATCACTTACTCTCCCACCTTCCTTCTGAGCCATTCTCCAAGCTGTCCTCTGTCAGGGAGCCTTCCTCCTTGGCACACAGAGAAGGTACCTCATAGTAAAGAACACTTTCCCAAAGTACCCAGCTTCCCCTGTGAACACTCACCCCACAAGGTCAGATCTTAACGCCTGCCTTTGCAGTTACACGGCTTGGGTTGTCTTGTGGCCTGTAGACAGGTCTAAGGCTGAGTAAATCTCAACATAGTACCTCCTGCAGGATTTGTGAACACAGCATAAGAGATGAGAACTGCCAAAATACAGGCGCCCAGACCTGGGACATCAAGCAGAATCATAGGAGCCTGGGGATAGAGCGGTGGCACCAGTAATGCTGGCAGAGAGCATCTCCTGCACTACCCGGGGGCACTGGAGGAGAACATTCTGCTCTCCACCCTACACGGTAAGAACAGCCAGAGAGGCTGCACCTCAGGCTGGGGTCTTCAAAACACTGAATGTGGGCTGGAGAGATGGCTCAGGGGTTAAGACTCTGCCTCACAAGCAGAAGGTGCTGAGTTTGGATTCCAGGTCCCACGTAAAAATGCTAGGCGGAAACAGCTGTGACCTAAACTTCCGGCCCTGGTGGATAGAGCCTAGGAAATCCACGAGTGAAGCAAAAAGGTCATTAAAAAGAAGGGCAATGGGCTCCTCGGTTCTGATTTAAATTAACTATGACAGCCCACTGTATTCCATAAACAGCTAGGTAGTGCCCTTCCACAAAGAATCCTCCTCCTTACTGGGCCTGCATGCAAGAAGTGTCCGTATGAATTCAGATCCTGTACCCAGGAACTAGACTGATCGGATCCTCAAGGCTCTCTCCAGATAGACTCCAAGTGGGGAGCACTTGGTGGTCTCTTGTAGGAAGAGAGGTCTGGGCTCAGACCTAGAGACGGCAAGCTGCCCTTCCTCTGGCTCCACATCTAGGATGGCAGGAGACATGGCAAGGCTGTGCCCGAGAGCCACACATTCCAGGGGAACTGTGGCACGGGCTGTATAATCATCGGCTGCATTTCTCAATTACTCCCTGGTCAGAACTACAATTACCACCTTACCCTTAATCGCCTGGTGTTTATTAATGATGCTCCTCCCCTATCAGAGCTGCTATTACTCTACATTAATAACTGGGTAGGCAGCAAGCTTTTCTCTCGCGCAAAGACCACCCAACTGCCAGCGCCACCCCCTTCCCCGTCCCAGCTCTAGTGGGGTGAGGCTCTTCACCTCTGCTCCGCCTTTGGCCAAATTCATGCCAGCAGGAGGCTGGGGAACAGACTGGGAACGGGGCAGACAGGTATCAGAGGTAGGGCTGATGGGAGTGGCCAGGTTTCCTGCCACCCACCTGACATGTCTTTGTCTTCCTTGTACATACTGACCAGACTCATACCACCTGGGCAGCTTCACACACACCTGAGCCTCTGTGCCTTTGCTCTCTGGCTAGGAACTCGCACATTGAGGTCTCCAAACCAGAACTTGAAAAGCTCTAAAACTCTAACTGCCCAGGGAAGTTTGGCCCAGGCCTAGCTACCTCGAGTGCTTTAAAACGGAGCTCTCCTCTCTATCATCAGACTAAGTTGTTTATAAGAATATTCCCCAGAGGGACTGTCAATTCCCGAACATGGCTGGGGGGCTTCCCTGCTAGATGCTCATTTGGACATGTCCAAGTCCCCGTACTGAGTCAGTCTCTATCATGATATAACTATTTTTCAGCAATGAGGCAGGGACAGTGTTTCTCAGACAGGGTGTGCAGGCTGCCTGGTGTCATGGTTCCCCAGTTCCTTATCATATAAAATCAAAGTCCTCCAGCCTAACATTTCAGGTTTTCATCAGTGTGGCCTGAACTTCCTGGCCAGTTCTACGTTAACAATATACTTGGTGCCTACCCTTAGAAGCTCAAATTCTGTACACACACACACACACACACACACACACACACACACACACACACACGGCAATATACCCCCATCCATCTGACCCTTCCAGCTTCTGAGATTCTGCCTCTGCCTCCAGCCCTCCAGGGTTATGCTCTGAACTGAGGAAACACCTGACAGACACTGCAGAAGAACCTGCTGCCTTCACACCTCTGGACCTGCCTCCAGTGTCTAAGCAGGTAGCATGTAACATGGCCAGCCCTGGGTGACTCACCTCCACTTCCCACCCCAGCCTAGTAACGCCACACGCTCAGGTCACCTGGTGCCAAGTGTTAGTAAGGTGAAGACCACCTCTTTCTGCATCTGAGAGGGCGAAGGGCAGTTCCCTGCTGAGTCTTGGGGATGTGTGAGAAAATGGACAGGAGAAAGTTACCTGATGCATTCAGGGGTAGAAAGTGGGGAACATCCCTACTTGTGGGTGCGTCTTAGAAACCCATGTGCGGGGAACGCAAGGCCATGGTTACCTCATTCTCTTCCTCGTTGTGCAGCTGCTCAGTGTAAGCGTCCGGCTTTCGAATCAGAGGGTCCACCAGCATCAGGAAGGCCATGTAGAGCAGGAGGGCCCCCACCACAGACAGGTAGATGACGATGATGACCTGAGGACGCAAGAGACCCAGCTTGTCCCGTGAATCAGCATCAGAGGTCAGGGCTCAAACCCTGTTTCAAGTCTTGTACCATCTATGTTGTCTGCTATGACCCCTCAAGAGAGGACACCAGGATAAGAGACAGCTTGGGCAAAGGGGAGATGGCCCACGCCAAAAAAGGATTGGCGCCGTGCACGTCCTAAACAATCCCACAAGGAACTCTGGGCAGGCATCAAGACAGCAGGTGGAAAAGAGAGGAAGAGGCGGGAAGCTCTGGGGTGGGATGGGAAGCAGGGTCTCCCTGGCTATATACAGTCTACACTGAAGGGGAGAAATTCTTACGAACCACACTAGAACGAGGAGAACCAGCTGGGGAGGTCAAGAAGAATAAGCTTGGGCTTACGGACTAGGCCCATTGCAAGTGCAGGAGGTGGGGCAGCCATGATGTACCGGCCCACACATTGCATGTCTCTGTGCAGACAAGGGGAGATGGGCGAGATGTTACATAACGAGGACAGAGTCGATCTACTCTCCCATAGATAGAGGAAGGCGTGTTTGGGTGACAACCTCACTGTCTCCCACATACAAAGCTTCCAAAGCTGGAGTAAAATATCTTATAAAAAGGACATATTCAACCAGGCTAACTGTGTGCTTCCCAATATGCTGGATATTTTAGGTGACTTCCATTATATTAACCATGTATGTCCCTGTAACACATGAGCAACCCCTCCACAGCGTCTCTGTGGAGAACTACCTTTACTTACCTTAAAATGGCCCTGACAGGCAATAATTACAAAGCCAAGTAATTCACCCTCAACCCCAAGGCTAGTAAATGGTAGAAATGTAACTTAAACCCAGTTTTGCTGACTCAGATGCTTTTTCCACCTCCAAAAGGCTTGGCCATCACTAGTTTCTGATCCAAGTCCTATCCCTCATGATAAAGAGGGCTAACAAAACAAACAATAGTCAAACAATACCACCACCAATACCAACACTAATAACAACCAACAATGAACTGGGGACATGGTTCAGTGAGTAAAGGTTGAGTTCAATACCCCCAAACCCACATTTATCAACAATAACAAAAAAGTCATGGGTCTATAACTCCAGTGCTAGGGAACAGGAGACTGGAGCTTGCTGGCTAGTCAATCTAGCTAAATTGGCAAGCTTCAGTTTTGGTGAAAAACCCAGTCTCAAAAAATAAGATGGAGAGCAAATGAAAAAGACACTTGATGCCCACCCGAGAGAAACACAGACACAGATACATAGACAGACAGGTAGATGGACAGACGGATGGACAGACAGACGGACAGACAGACAGACAGACAGACACAGATACACACACACACACACACACACACACACGTATGCACATATAATGCCCACTGATATAATGGAGAGAATCTCAGGACTTTTGAGTTTGATGCCCAGCTTAGTCAACAGCCAAGTTCAACTGGACCTACTTCCTTTTGGGCTGTGGCCTTTTAAACAGGATGAACAACCAGAGCTGTTGCCTGGGGACCGGAACCATCTGGCATAAGCATGCAGCAGGGGTTCCTAAGCAGCAGGGAATATGAAGCTCTATCTGATGAGGTCCCCGTGCTGCGAAGCTCCTTTCCTTCTAATTAGGAAAAGGAGACATTTTGCTCAGGCATGCAGGTGGTCCCTAGAAGGCGGGGCCCATACACCAAGTTCAGAACCAGGGAAACAATCAGGAGGGGCTACTCGAGGCTGGAGGGCGAACTGAGTGCAACCTGCACAGTCTGATGGGGCTGGGGCAGGGCAGACAGCTGCTTTCCACCTCAAGAGGAGAGCGTGAAAGAACAAAGTGATGACCACTGTCATGGTTAGGCACAGGTGTCAACTTGATGGCTAAAGGTTTGAGTTCTGGGCACATTTATAGAGAATTAGTGGTTAAGTTAGGACCTGGGGCAAATCTGTAGGAGACTGTCTAGCTGATGGGGAAGACCCAGCCTATGATGGTGGGACTAGGCCCTGGAATAAAATACTGAGAGCTGGTTGAGAAAGTCGGCATCCTTGTATACACTTGGCTACACATGCTGGTCTGGCAAGTAAGGATCATCCCTCTCTCAGCCATTATGTAGAGATAGTGTGGCCAGTTCCCTCAGCCTGGTGCTGGTGTGAGCTTCTGTAAAGCTAGAAGAACTGTAACCAGTCTTTTGTAAGAGAATAAACCTCTTGTTCTTAAGCCATTTGATGGTGACTTATCAGCAACTATGCAGGCGAACTGCTACAACTGCCTCCTCTGAAAGCATGTCTCAAAAGCAGAAGCCCTAGGGAGGATGCAGAGTCTTTAAACTCAAGTGAATTACTTCTGATGCTATTTCTAGGCTTGTCAGAAGACAAGCAGAAATAAGTTTAAAAACAAGAAGGGCGCCTTCACGCCTATAAGAGACAAGGTCTGGCTGGTCTTGTCTAGTGGCAGAGGAATGAACAAGCACTTGTGCCACCCTTCTTCACGCTCTGTGTCTATTGCTTCTCTCAATCCACCCAAATGGTTGATGTGGACAGGCTAAGGGGTCAGCACCCAATACCCAGCAGGGTCACAAAGGAGTTCTCAAAGGAGGGAGACATCATTTTAGAAATGTGGTTATAACTGCAGAAGCAGGCTCCCCTCTACTCCCAGCACCATGCACAGTGCCCAGACAATCAGGCACCCAAGGGAGATATGAGAAATATCCAGAAGAGGAGGAAGGTAAAGAGTCTCAAGCAGCTTTCCCAGAGCTCTTGTCTATCACTGCAGGAGCCACTGCAGAGATATCAGGCAGATCACCTAGAAGCAGGACCTTGTGGCTGCACCAGGCTTTGGAATGAATGAGAGACTACAAACCTTAGGTATAAGAAGGGACGGAGGGTAAGTGCGGCGCCCAGACCCCAGAGGTACCTTGATGGTGGTGGTGCTGCGCTCCTCGTACCTGCACTCACACAGCAGGCAGTAGGCCTCCACATCATGGCCGGGCACTGGCATGGGCTCCACCACGTGCAGGCAGTTGCTGTAACACAGACAGACAGGGCTGCAGAAGGTCCTCACCCCTCGAGGTCCAGGAAAGCAGGTGGCAGGGAACTGAAACGTACCCACAGAAAAGGTTCCCAGGAAGGCAGAGGCTTATAAAGTGTGATGTTGGCAGAACCCCTTTCCAGCCTCTTAGTCAGCAGTCTCCCATCCCTTAGCCCGGGCACCTCCCTGACGGTCCCTATACATCAGCAGTCCAAGGTCCAGCCTGGGCTACTTCTCCTCTCATGCAGTGTTCTTCCTGGCAGTCTCAGTTGTTTTAAGTTTCAGCTCACGGATCTATTATCTGAATCTCCCATCAGGCCCTCTCTCCTGTATATCCTATATATCTTACCACCTGAGTGTCTTATAGGGCCTCAAACTTTACCTCTCTGAGCGGACCACCCCCAGGTCTCAAGTCTTGCATTCTGGCTACTGGATTTGTGCTTCTGAAATAGGGCCAGTAGAAAGGGTATCTCTATCATCCACTCTGTTGAAGTCAAACTTGGAAGTCGTCTGTGACCTTTTAGCCTCACCACATGCCTAGGATTTACTTTCCTACGTCTCAAATCCTTTACTACCTCCCACCGCAGAAGCCCTCATTATCTTCTCCTGGATAAACATATTCCTACCTCCCTACTGCGCTTCTGCCCCTCTTGGCTCCGCCTAATCCTCCCTTCACAGTACCAACAAGGAATTCTTGTCACATCATTCCTTGGCTTAAACCAGTCACTATCTCAATGCCCCACCAAAGCCAGAGCAAATCAACTCTGGCATCATGGGCTTTTGGGCCTACCTACTGCAGCCCCATAACCTGTCACTCTCCTCATCCCAACAGGCTGACCCACTAGACTATTCTCACAAGGAGCCACATCCCACACCTCCGTTAAGAATGTGTGGCTCTGGGGGGCTGGAGAGGTGGCTCAGGGCTTAAGCCTCTGCCTTGCAGGCATAAGGTCCTGAGTTTGGATCCTAGACCCCACGTATAGACACCAGGCGGAAGCGGGGGCGGCCTGCGTTTCTGATCCTGGTAGGGCAGAGCCTGTGAATCCCGGGGCAGAGTAAACAAGGAGGAGGCGGTCCGTGGTGGTTCCCGAGTTCGTCCGTGGTTCTACACACACATATACGCATACACGCACACACACATACACGTGCACAATTGAATAAATAATAATAAAAAAAAAAAAGAATGTGTGGCTCTGTCTATTTCCCCTCTCCACTCAAGAGGATTCAGTCCTAAGGTCTATCTACCTGAATCTTATCATGATATGTATTATTTCAGTCAGCATATGTGAAATCCCTTAAAGACAGGAGTTAACATCTTACACGTCTCTACATCCTGTGTGAGAAGCAGGCTGAGCAAGGAACGGGCAAGTACAGAATGCCTCGTGCTTTCTGAGAGTGAACCGCACAGCCCACCGTCCCTGGTGGTGCTCCTGAGCAGCACAGACAGACCTTCCGGTTATAATGAGGGAATCAGGTCGCGACAGCAGCCCCACTGTGCTGCGGGGACCCAGCCCTGAGCCTGGACAGCTGACTCAGCTCAGTGGGGTCCGAGTCTGACTCTATGGTCAGGCTGCTCATTCCCAGGCTCCCTCAGGTTAGCAGGTTTCAAAAGCAAAAGACCCTACAGGAAAACCACTATCTGTGGGAAGAAATCAAGCCCGTCGGAAGCCCCCATTGGTAATCCAGGTATCATAGTGAATAATCAGTGAACCTTGCCTTGGCTCTGTCACTGTCTGTGCCAAGGGCCCTGTCCTCTCCTGTGACTGACATGGGAGATCCAGGGGTCCTCTAAAAGGCTCTTCTGATTCTAAAGGAAGTTCTATAAGAGGCAAATACAGCTCCCTGAGTACAATCAGGTCCAATCTCCCAAGCTGTCAGGTTGGGTTTCTGGCAGGTGATGTGAGATCATACACTGAAATGAGAGTGGGCAGTGCTCTAAAAGATTGCGCCTCCGTAAGCTCGAATGTGGCACGCATGATGTCATCTAATGGTTTTAACTCTTGGTAGCAGCTGCAACACTCTGTCCCCTACCGCAAGAATGGGTCTGTGTGTATAGACACCACTTGTTGGCCTTGCATACTGCCTCCCCTGGGAATCACTGAGAGACAAGGCTAGTTTCAGTTGGTGTCATGAGCCAGGTATGAGCTTTGAAATCCCAGTACTCAGGAAGCTCAGGCAAATGGATGTCAAGTTCACGACCACCCTGGGATACAGAGAGACCTTTCAAAAAATTTTAAAAAGTCAAACTGTGTGTGTGTGTGTGTGTATACTCAATTAATTGCTGATTGCCCATATCCAGAGGGACTATCATCTTCCCTTCTATCAAACCTCCAAAAGCCTTCTGGGAACCTGGGACTCTGGGTTTGTAAAGATGCTCTGTGGCTGTAAATGTCCCAGAAGGTGTCAGAGGAAGCAGGAAAGGCCATTTTTCTTTAGTTTGGGACACCCTGTTGCCCAGGGGAACAGGCAGTAAGAGGAGGGTAAGGAGAGTAACAATAAGAAGCTGAACTATTTCTACCTTCTCTGGGTCTCCTGGGAGTCACTGAAACCCTAAACATTTTCTTGTTTTACATTTTGTGGACTGATCAAGCAAAGACTAAGTAGAGAGAGTTAAGAAGATCAACTGGGTTTGGCTCTATTCTACTTAGGCTGTGGCTGCAAGTAATTGATTTAACCTCTCTAGGCCTTAGTTTCTTCATTTATAAGGGAACCTAATCTTGATCAGTGTCTTTCAAACTGTGTCTTTTTAGTAGTGCTAGAAATACTGGGTAGGAAGCAGGCAGTAGTAAGGAAAGGCACATGAGGCCATTCTGATCTCACATCTTACATGGCTTGTGATTCCATAACAAACTGTGTCTGAAGAAGGGTCTTACTTTAACAAGTCAACTCTGGGACTTACCTCTATGCTTCTTACCAGACCTACCAGTAGGGTCTTTTTACATGTGATTATGCGCTTTGACACTAGATGGCTCATTGTGGCCATGGAGCTTTGAAAGTCTTGGCTTCCCTCAGTATAACCAAGAGGAAGGGAGCAAGGTTTTATTCAGCAAGGGACACACAGGACATTAGAATTAAAAAAGTGACAGAGACATGAAGACCTAGAGAGATATGTAGTTCTCGTTAGAATCCATGTCAAGGCCCCACCCGACCAAGGGACCCAAAGAAAGCATGTGATGATGGGTCCTTACATCCTTCCTACCTCCAATGCCCTTGATGAACTGCTTTGATAAAAGATTCTTGATGTAATAAGACTTCATCCCCCTCCCTAGTTGTGACTTCCAAGGGGAAAAGATAAACTCCAATCTGAGAGGTCTAGACAGTACTTCACCCTCTGGGTATCCAAGCTTGGGTTTTAAGGAAATATAACAACCCCAGGGCAGGAGAGTGGAGTGGAGATTAATCTTCCACATGATTAACAAGTGGCAGAGGTAGGTTGGAAGCCAGAGTCTGCGTACCCACCTAGAAAATCAGAATGCCAACTCCAAACTTGAAAGCAAACCAGTTTGAAAACTCTCAAAGGTTGCTCTAGATCAATGGTATCCCAAACAGCTCAAGAACTCCAAGAAAAGTTACTTCTCTCTCATATGAGCTGAGTCAAAATCGTGGTAGGAGGGTGCTGGGAATCCATATTTTCCCAAAGCTCATCTGATAATTCTAACACACCCAAGCAGAGGGAACCCCGACCTAGGTCCCATTTAATGCAATGCTTTCTACGGTGTCCTCACCCCAATGGACATCCATGCCCTCAAAGATGAGCGCTTCCGATCCCAAAACTACTATTAAAAATATTCCCTTAACTCACACTGAGATCTACATCCCTGAAACTTTTATCCAGCAGCTTCAATTCTATACCATGAAACCATACTGAGCTACTTGAGCGCCTTCCACACCAGATCCAACTTCCCTTCTCTGCCCGAGCTCGCCAGCTCTTCTCCTTATCTCTGTCAGTCACTGAGAAGTTCCAGGTCCTTTCCACTGTCAGGCTGATTCCTTAAACCATTCCCTCCAGGCGCTGGTTCATTGTTTACCTGAATGAATCCTTGCTTATTCTTCTCTTTTTTAAAATTGAAGATCTAAGAAACGAATTTAAGACCAGAGACTCCAGGTGCACAACTTGAATTCTTTGGGTCTTAGCCTATGCAACTATAAAATGGGAACACTATCTATCCCATTTACTTATGAGGTTACTGTGAGGCCAGCGCAGAATAATACAGGTGTGATGCTTAGTATTAATGGTCAACTTGACACCTAGGAAATAAGCCCCAGGACACACCTGTGAGGGATTATCTAGATTAAGGTTAGTATATGAGAATATCTGTGGAGGATTATCTTGATTATCTTAATTGATGTGGGAAGACCCATCTTAATTGTGGACAGGACCATCATTGGACTACATAAAATGGAGAAAGCAAGCTAAGCACTACATGTATTCGTCTCTGCTTTCTGTATGGATGTGATATGAACAGCTATTTCAGGCCCCCTGCTACCTTGACTTCTCACAAAGATAGACTGTACCTTTGTGTGTGAGCCAGAATGAACCCTTTCTCTTTCAGTTGCTTTTATCAAGGGATTTAACCACAGCAAGAGGAAAATAAACTAACAGGTCAACAGGGCTTAGAAAAAATACTGAACATTGCAGTAATATCTAACCTCTCCCAACTTCTCTACTACCACTTCACATGTACCAGTAAAAACCCAAATTCAAAGTAAAACAACAAAATCCAGTCTTTTGGACAGGAACCTCTCAGCTGGAATTCAAGATTCTGTTACCAAATGGTTAACGACAAAAGGAATGGGAGAGAAGTTTATCCTGGAGTTTCAAAAACGCTAATAAATACTCATAACTAGCTAAGGGATGCTCCCAAGGGCCAGCACCTTACCAGTCCTTCTGAGATACATTCTGGTTGTAAATGTGCCCACTGATGTTTCTATAAGGTGGACAGATGCATTTGCACCGGATATCTTCAGAACTCTGGAATTAAAAAAAAACAACAACATAATTCAAGAAGGGTATCCCTGCCATTTTGCTAAATTTTAATTTTCTTTTTGTAAGGTGACCAATAACATGTATGCTCTTATACCTTCCCCAATTCAGCAAGGGCTGTTTCTGTAAGAAGGCTGTCAAATCACAAGGTCCTCAAGACAGAACAGCTCAGAAAGGTGCCTAAAGCTGTCATTCCTGAAATGAGGTGCTTGTGGGTGTATATAAGCAAGGTGACCATCCTCTACCTTGTAGGCTCACCACTACAACCACCCCTACCTCCCCACCCTTAAGCTCCATGTATTTTTTTAGAGAGAGAGAGTGTGTGTGTGTGTGTGTGTGTGTGTGTGTGTGTGCGCGCGCGCGCGTGTATGTGTGTGTATCAGAGGGCACTGTGTGCCTGTGGAGACCCAAGGGTGACTTCAGGAATCACCCTTTGCTTTGCTCTGGTTCCCCAGGCTCCGCCTTCCAGGGCCGGAAGTATAGGCTGCCGCCATTTCCGCCTGGCGTTTTTACCTGGGATGGGGATCTGAATTCTGGACATTTCTGCTTTCAAGGCAGAGGCTTAACTCCTGAGCCATCTCTCCAACCCGCCTCCATGTATTTCTGCCCAGTGTGCTGGGTAACTAGATTTTGCCCTAATTCTGTCTCAGATTCACAAGGTAGCTTTGGGGGAAAGAAAATTGGCAGGGCGAATAAGGAAAAGTTGATGTTGCCATGGGAATGCTCTTAACAGCCCCTTTGAAAGTTCTCCTCCCCAATCATAAGACAGGCAACAAGCATTTCTGTACCAATCTGGAATTCCCTGAAAGGCAAAGAACGCTTTTATATCAATCATTTCAAAGTCTTAGAGATCTTTCCTCTTCTGTCACATACTGCCCAAACCCAGCTTCCAGACTCTAGGTCAGGAGCACACCGTGCGCTGGGGTCATCCTTGTAACAGAAACTTCCATCTGTGTAGGTCTCTAGACTCAGAGAACATTTTTACATCCTTATGTGGATTTGATTCTCTCCAGGTTGAGTAGTAGATGCAATCACTAGTATTTTTATCCAAGACAAAAGAGGAGGACTAACTTCCCTAAACAAACTTTCTTGCTTGCGGGAATTCCTGGCCAGTCCTGTCCAGACCCGCGCCGATGCACCGATTGCCACGCTCCCTCGCTCTGGGGTAGGTCTGCAGCTCGACCATGCAATGACGCCCCGAGAAGCAATGGACCCGGGGGGAGCGAGCAGTAGGGATGGCGTTGCAGCTACCCCTGCGGAAATCCCGCAGACGGCGCTGGCTTATCTCCCTCACCTTATTGGCTTGAGCTGGGGGCACCAGCAACCACCCGACCACGGCCAAGAAAGACAAGAGCTTCATGCTTATCGGACTTGCTGAGCCAGCAAGACCAGAGGCCTGCAGAGAAAGAGATAGAGAGCCGAGAAGGGAGAGGTATTCACACCAGAGCCACAACTCGGCTCCATTACTGCTTTGTCAGGACGCAGGAAGGAAGGGGCCTGGGGCGGGGGCTCCAGGATTCCAGGGCCTTCTAAACCCGCCGGCCGAGGAAGAGTATCTTTTCCTTCCTCCACGTCCAGATCTCCTCCGGCCACCATGCATACGGCAGAGGGGACTTTCTGGGAATACGGTCTTCGGGAGCCCCCAGATCCTCCCACCAGGCCCAGGTCTGACCCTCACATCTCCCACCGCTCTCTCCGCCCGGGGCAGCTCTTCCCGCTCAGAGCCGGAAAGAACCTGGAGTCCTGATCCGATCGCAAAGGTTACTGCAGACTGCGTCTTGAAATCGGGGACCCAAACCGGGACCCTCTCCCCGCAGTGTCTCGGCGACCCCCGCGCCCCTCCCCCAGCACCCTGCAAACCTGCCGCAGACGCCACAGACCTCGAAAATCCCGCCCCTTCCCGACTTCTATTGGCTACTAGAGCGGCCTGTCAGCACAACCTCTCCGGTCGCCAAGGCAACAAGTCCCACCTTTGCTGGTGGTGGCAGCTGGGACTCAAGGGCGAGGCGAGCATTTCTCAAACCTGATCAACCAAGAAAAGGGAATGTCAGCACATTAGAAACCTAGAAGAGTTGCTTTA
This sequence comes from Typhlomys cinereus, assembly GCA_023101885.1. NCBI lineage: Eukaryota > Metazoa > Chordata > Mammalia > Rodentia > Platacanthomyidae > Typhlomys > Typhlomys cinereus. Next base: position 3,246,908 of record JALPQD010000192.1, read on the forward strand.
GGATCTGTAGAAACCCTTAGTGCTTTGCCCTTCCTTGTTTCATAACATCTTTCTGTTTTGGAGAAGACATTTGAGAAACAGTAAACTTGTAACAGCAATGATAAAAAGAAATCCAGGGACATTGTTCTTATTCATAGTCTGAAAATGCTTTTTTAGGGATCTTATGACCACAAAATGTAATTTAGTATAGAGAGTATGTGTTAAAGAGCTTTCCTTTCTAAAATATTTGTGGGCAGGGCACCAGGAGAGACGCCACAATAGGTAAAATACTTGCTGTGCAAACACAGGGACCTGAATTCAAGTCTCCTCGTAAAAGATGGACATGTAGCAGGAGTGTCCCTAATCCCACAGGATAATAGGAAGTGAAGATAAGAGATTCCTCTGAAGCTTGACAGCCTAGTGCTAGGCGGAAACAACAAAGACCGTCTTTCAAACTAGACCAGAGGCAAGGACTGACTGGAGTTTGTCCTCTGACCACTTGGGTTTGCTCTCATAAATGTTGAGTACACACTTTTTTTTTTTTAGAGCACTATTGTGCTAGGTGCTATGGCAGCTACTGGAGCTGTATCAGTAAACAGAGAAAACGCAGTGCTTTATTGTAGGAAAAACAAGAGGTAACTGATAAATTACAAATCAGATAGTGAGAACTTTGCTGCAGAGGCTGATGGGAAAGCTAGACCAAAGGCCAGGGGAATCCAGAATGGCAGAGAGGAAGATAGCCAGGAGCTGCTTGCTCTGGGTCAGGTGTAGTAAGCAGAATATTGCAGCACCACTATCATGTGCCCACAGCTTATCTTACCTAACAAAAGGCAGATGTGATCATACTCAGGCCATTAGGATAGAGAGGGTATCAGTCTATTCAAGTGGGCCCAAATCTAATCAGATGAATCATTAAGAGAAGGTAATCTTTCATGGCTGTAGTAAAAAAAAAAAAAATGTGATCATATATTGGTTTTGAAGGAAGGAACAGAGAAAAAAGGAATTATAGGTACCTTATCTAAAAAAGGCAAGACACCTCAATTTTTGTTCACTTTCATTTACGTCAGACTAAAGAGCTACAGAGATGGAAGGTAATATATTCACATTGTTTTAAGTCCCAAGGTTCTTGGTACTTGTTACAGCAGCCACACAGGTGGAGGCAGAGGAATTCCAGTACAGGTAGTGCAAAGAGTTAGAAACAGGTGCAGCGAGAGGAAAACTGAGCATGGGTTTTCTCTCTTGCATTAATTTGTTGTGGTTGTTGCTTTTACACCAATAGTATAAGCGTGAATTTGTCCATATATTGTCACTCATGCCAGTGCAGAGGGTCTGGCTTCCTCTCTACTTCCTGTCTCCATTGTTGATGTTCCTGAATAGAAACTTGATGGCTACTATCACCCCAAATATGCCTCTCTCACTGACATCAGCTATATGCTCCTACTTTTCCTCTACCCCCCAGCAAAGTTTATCTACCCAGTGACCCACAGCCTCTGAGTCCTAGAAGGTCATCAACTTCCCAAGTTGGCATTAATGACCATGCTTGAACTGTGCTAAAGGATCATCCAACCTAAACTTAGAACAAAGCCCAACTAATAGAAGCCAGTCACTCATATGTTCAAAAGTACAATAATTTAGTACACAGAGGAGTCTTTGACCCTCCCATTATATGAAATTGCCACTTTGCTCACCTTGAAATGCCTGGCACCATCTTCACATACAAGTAAATCTCCTCTTTCTGAATGAAACAGGATTTCTCAAACATCAGGGTGAGTGAAGAGCGGGGATGCCCTCCTACACAGGCACCCTTCCCAGTTATTGGCCTAGACAGGCCCATTTCTTTGTGTCCTACTTGCCAGACTTGCCCCCTCATAGACACCCTGCACTCTCTCCATCATCTCACCGACGTGATGCTTCAACAAAGAATAATAATCACATTAATTAGACAAATCTTAAAATTAAATTCAGCCTAAACTTTATAAATGATATAAACACTCTGCAGTCTACCTTACATGCACACACACAGAGACACAGATAACGCACACACATTTACACTTAAACACTGGACTCACTTTCTGCCTGCACCCTCCCAGCCACCACCCACTAACAGGCCTTGTGCCATAGATGGTCTCAGGGATAGACAGTTTCCTTGCACATTTTTCTATTTTCCTTGGTTCAGCTTCTATCTCATCTCATGTGCCTCTGGGCGTAGACTTTCTGGCACTGCATAAATTAGAAGTTTTAGTTCTTTTAATCGAGTCAAGTATTTTTGTTTGTTTGTTTTCAGCTCACAATAGTGAGTAGCTGACAGAGTGAGATTATGGTGAGTTCCTGGAACTGAATTTACAAGGGCTGGTTCTATTTTGAGTGGATTCTTGCCAGAATATCCACCCATAGAGTCTCAGTTTCCCTTTAAAGAGATTTGTTTAGAATAGCAGTTTTTAAACTTCTTGGTCTTATGTTCTCTTACAATCTGTAAAATTACTTAGGATTCCAAAGAACTTCTGTTTCTGTGAGGTCTAATTATATTTTCACTATCACAATTAAAACAAAAAACATAAATATTAATTTTAAATTACATGCATAGGCATCTTTTGATAAATTATATAAACTGAGCTACAAGAACGATATTTATTTGCATGGCTATTTTATTTTGTGTGTAGATATGGATGTATACGTGTGTATGGGTGTGTGTAGATGAGCGTGGATATAGAAGAGGGTACTGTGTGTGCCTGTGGAGGCCCAGAGATGGCTTTAGGACTCATCCTGGATTGTTCTACCTCCTATTGCTTTGCTCTGGGATTTCTGAGGCTCTGTCTTCTAGGGCTGGAAGTGCAGGCTACTGCCATTTCTGTTAGTGTTTTTTACGTGTTTCTGGGAAAAATAGTTGCAACAGTCTTGGAGACCCACAAGAATCTTTAGGTGCTGATTCAGAAGCCCCTAAAGTTTTCTACAAGATTTGATATTCCATGGCCTTTCTGAAAATAGCCCATGGTATTTTTCATATACTCCCAGGAATACTATCAACAGATACTATGATAGATGAAATGCAACCTTCATGTGGGGAAAATGGGGACTCCATGTATGACTTAATGTAGGAAGTTTAAGGTAAATGTTGCTTCAGGAATTTTTAGATGCTTCAGTGTGACAATACAAAATTGTGAATCTCTAACGCTTTATTATTGTGTGGAGTGTTTGTAGTTTTGACCATTAACTTTCTTTCAAAGCTCATCTTTCAAGACTAGTGTACCAAAAGAACCCATGTTGAGACATGTTTCTAGATCCATTACATAAGTATTAGTATACTACATTCTATCATTCAGAATCAGTTTTTCTCAAGTTAAAATTATTCCTTTGCACTTTTGATGCAGAAACGTTATAACTGGTGCAGGAACGGTCTTTTGGCTGTCCCATCTGGGTCGCCAAATGATGCAGGGACAGGAAACGACTGTCCCAATGATGCAGGGTTCTTGTGTTCCAGAGTCGAAGATTGAAACCAGAACACGTGTAGAGGATTAAGGTAGAGTTTATTAGAGGAGAGAAAGGCTGGAACTCACTGAGACTCCAGATGTGGAGTGCCCTGAGGGGCTCAAACGCCAGATAACTCAAGAGGAGCGGGCAGCTAGAAAGAACCCATGGAATCCATGAGGAGCAGGCAAGGAATAGAACTCATAGCACTAATGCCATGAGGGGCTAGGGCGCCAAAGATGGCTGCCAGGGCCAGGCATATTTATACACCTAGACAAGCCTGGGAAACTGTTTTTTTCTCATTGGTTAACTCCCATTGGGGCCCAACCCAGTTGCTCCTGGGCCTACCCAGAGCTGGAGACCAAGATGTTGCATATGGAGAGCTCATCTCCATAATCCCTTCATAGGGAAATTGGCCATCTTATCTCTGGGAGGACTGGAGTCAGGTACTCAGCAGGGGTGTTCCTTCCAGGTGATTCCAGCAATGGATGACCTTCAGGTATCCCAAAGACCTTCAAAGACCTTGAGAGACCCATCCCAGCATAGCTGCTCTAATCCTGCCTCATAACCATTTCTAGATTTAAGATAATTTCAAGTTGCTAAAATTTTGGCCTCGGATAAGAAGCATTTTGATGAAAAGTGGAGAGTATGTTATATAACACATTGTTGCATACTGTAAATACATTTGTTGAATGGCTGGATACCTGTGCTAAGCACATACTACACATCAAGAACCTAAAAAACAGTAATCAAGTATGTGTGGTATTGATGGAGATGAAAGATACAGATTAATGGAACAGCAGACAGCCTCGAGATAGATTCACATGAGTATGTGCCCTGATTTTTTTTTTTTTTTTTTTGGTAACTGGGAATTGAATCTAGGGGTGGTATATGCTAGGTAAGTATTCCACCACTGAACTATAGCCCTGTTGCTCTTTTTATTTTTTATTTTGAAACAGGATCTCATTAAGTTGCTGAACTTGTGGTCCTCTGCCTCAGTCTCCTTAGCAGCTGGGAGTATAAGCCTGTGCCACCAGGCCCAGCTTGTCCTGCTGATTGCTAACCAAAGAGCTAAGCGATGATGTGACGGAGGAAGAGCCTTTTCAACAAATGGTGCTAGAGTAATTTCGCATCCATAGGCAAGAAGCAATCCTTGACTGCTGAAATGCTGCATGGTGTGTGTGTGTGTGTGTGTGTGTGTGTGTGTGTCTGTCTGTCTGTCTGTCTATTTGTGCTCATAGGAAGAGGCACACCCGTGTATTCTTATGTGGAGAACAAAGGTCAATATAAGGCATCCTTCTCTTTTTCTCTATACTTTTTGTAATTAATTACTTACTTAATTAATTTTGCATATGTGTGAGTGCTGGTGTGTGTGTGGGGGGCACTGTATGTGTCTGTGGAGACCCAAGGATGACTTTAGGAATCATCCTGGATTGCTCTATCTCCTTATGGCTTTACTCTGGAATTTTCCAGGCTCCACCTTCCAGGACTGGAAGAACAGGCCACCACTATTTCCATTTTGCATTTTTAAGTGGGATCTGGGATCCGAACTCAAGTTCATTGTTTGTGAGGCAAAGGCTTAACCCCTGAGCCATCTCTCCAGCCCTCTATTTTTTGAGCCAGGGTCTCTCACTGAACCTGGAGTTCACCAATTGGTTAAACTGCCTGGTCAGCCAACTCCTGGAGTCCTCTTATGTCCACCCCTTAACTGTTGGGGTTACAGATGTGCTCCACCACACCTAGCTTTTAGGTAGATGCCTAGGAATACAAACTCATGTTATTATGCTTGAGCCGTAACATCGAGCCATCTCTACAGCCCCAGACATGTCACTATCCTAAAAAAAAAAAACCAAAAACTCAGAAAGTATTGTGAATTTCACTGTGAAACATGAAGCATAAAAATTTTAATAAAAATGGTCATGGAAGAAAATTATTGAAATCTAGAACTAGGCAAGAGGTCTTATGTTTGACAGGTCTTATATTTGACACCAAAAGCACAATCAACAAAAGAAAACTAAAATGGACTTCACCAAAATTAAGACATTTCCTCTCTCAAAAACCCTTTTAAGATAAAAAGGAAATATTTTAAATTTTACACAGTTTTATGAAGAACGAGTGTTACAATATACAAAGAAACCTCCAAAACTATAGTAAAGAGTATCAAGTTGGGAAATTGACAAAAGACATGGAAAGACTTTTCACTGAAAACAGTATACAGGTGGCAAATGAATGCATGAAAGATGGTCAGTGTCAGTGACCATGAGGGACATACAAATTAAAATCACTGTGAGACATCGCTATGCATGTTTCAGCATGGTTATAGCCACAGTATCTAGTACTGGTGAGTACGTAAAGAAATTGGATTATGCACACATTGCTGGTAAACTTTAAAATGGTATAGCCTCTCTGAAAATAGTTTTCTTAGGAACTAAGCCTGGAATTGTGCGACTGGAGGCAAATGTACTTCTGGACATTTAGCCTAAATAAATAAAAGATATATTCATATAAAAACCTGTACATGAATGCCTGCAGTACCTTTTTAAAAAAAATTGTCCCAACTGTAAATAATCCAGGTATTGTCTCATGATGCATTGTTAAACCAGCCTATCCAATTATTCCAGGCAACAACTTGGAATATCTAGAAAACTGGGCTGAGTGAAAAATGCCACTTCCTAAAGGTCACATACAGTACATGTGATTGCATTTATGTATTAATATCATTCTTGAAGTAACAAAATGTTGGAAACAAAGAGTGAAGTATTAGCTGTCAGGCGTTAAATAAGGAAGGAAGGAAAGTGGATGTGTCTATGAAAGATAACAAATTAGCTACAAACATGTTCTATATTTTGATTGCATCAATACTAATACTGTGTTTTTGTTATCAGGTGATACTCACGACCTATATTTATAACTATATATAGTCCTAATTAAACCTAAAGAACATAACATCTTTTCTAAAAATAACTTAATCTCTTTCAATTTGGTTAAGATGATAACTTGGAATATAGTTCAAATCTTTCACCAATTATCAGGCTGGATCATAGACATTGCCAATATTTGGCTAATTTTGGCTTATGAAAGTGATGTTTTCAAATAGTTCAACCTAAGAGACTAGGGGAAGGTGCTAGCTCCTACATCTCGGAAACTCAGGTGTAGAAGTGGTTTCAGGCACAGTTGGGTCCAATCGATCAAATGGTGTCCTCAGACTTCTGACACTTTCTCTGTCTTCTGGTTCTGCTTTCTTCTGTGAGTTGGCTTTATTCTCAAGCAAGGTCACTTTACCCAACTGGAAAGATACTGCTATTGAATGGTCCTACATCGCTGTGGCTTGCGAAAGTGATCCTGTGATAGACATGCAGTCAGGCCAATCTCAGGATTTTGTTTGGATTTCAAGTTGATCATTGTAATGTCCAGGCTAGTTAGTAGCTCTGATTTATTAGCCTCTGTTGGGAGGGCAGACATCATGATAACCGTTATCAGGCTAGGTGGGATACTGAGTGGGCCAAATGACTGAAGTCTGCTTTGCCAAGTAAATTGATAGATAATACATATACAGATAGATTACAGATAGATGGATGGGTAGATGATAGAAGATAGATAGATAGATAGATAGATAGATAGATAGATAGATAGATATACAGACAGACAGATAGACAGCTATGTTGAACTATGATTTAGATGATCTTCCCAAACATTCATGTGTTAAAATCTTGGTTCTTAGTATAATGATGTTAAGAGATGGTGGGAAGACTTCAGGAGGAAGGTGAATGAGTCATTGAGCATTCTACCCTTGGAAAGAAGTAGTGTAGTTCTTATAGAACCCTGGCTAATTATCATATGAGGGTTGTTTTAAAAGACTAGGGATGGAGATGGAGAGTGCTTGCTTAGAATGTGCAAAGTTCTGGTCCAATCTCTAGTATTATACTAGAAATTAAAAAAAAAGAAGCAAAAGAAAAGAAATAAATTAAGATAAAAAAGAAGGAAGGAAGGAAGGAAAGAAGGAAGGAAGGAAGTCAAGTCTGACAAGTCTCCCTCCCATATTCCTGTACTTCTGGTTTGTATCCCACTTTTTTGTATCCCACTGTGTTTGCAGGGTCTTTTGTGTGATCCTGGTCTGGGAACTGTCTCTTGATTCCCCTGTGGGTACACAACTAGATATTCCCCCCAAAATCTGTTAGTTACCCATTGTTTATTAGTACTTTGTAGAACTTCATAATCTTTTTTTCTTTGCATATCACCCACTTTGTTACGGGTACTCTGTTATGATAATGGACAATGGACTAGAACACATATAAGTAAATAGACAGCCTGGACAGAAATGGCAGCTACAGAAATATCTGTGTATTGTTTGCTTCCTTTTCACAGGAGCAAGTCAAGAAAGGACTAGTCTTTTAACTTTCCTGCTTTAAGTTTTTCCTTTCTGATTACACACCTTGTTTCAGAGCTTTTTAGAAAAAAAATGTTGCTACTCTTGGCCAGTATCCCCCAGATCATTTATGTATGTGTGTCACATTTTAATATGTGCATTTAATTATTAGTGTTTTTTTTTAAGATTAAGGTAGAGTTTATTAGAGGAGAGAAAGGTTGGAACTCATGGACTCCAGACGTGGAGTGCCATGAGGGGCTAGGGAGTCCAATTATTAGTGTTTTTTAACTTAGCCTTGATGTGTACTTATACATGGACTCTCACTGAATACATGCTCTTCAGCAGTTATAGGTACACAGTATCAACAGAGATCTCCTACTACATGATTTATTGGGGGATTTAGTTGTTAAAACAGCTGTATGATATTAGCATGACTTACAAAAATACAATTTTTACTGTTAGACAAGTAATAACTGTTATTCTGAATGACATCCTTTGAGTTTCTCTGTTAACTCATCAGAGAGCATTGTCTATAGCAGCCCCAAGAAGCCCAAACAAAAGGACACCAATGGGACCCTCACCTCAGGGAAGCCTCTCTGCCAGAAAGTCATATTTATAGTATATACATACTCTATGTAATATAGCATATACATACTATATGTATTACAGTATATATTATAGCCACAGTGTGAAAATTTAAGTTTTTAGTATTTATACCCTGTGGGGGATGTACCTAACATAATGTGCCAAGAGACCATACATGCACACATGTGAATGCGCATGCACCCACGCATAAACAAACATAAGGAGCATAAGGAGCATGGGCAAAAAGAGGAGATAGAATGAGCTAATTTTTGTAACAACTGACCTTCTCAAAGCCATTAGCTTCTAAAGCCATATAAAAATTGATTAATTCATCCATGTGTTCAGAATCTTCATGATCAATCCATCCCCAAAGGCCCCATCTCTAGACACTCTGCACTAAAGTCACAGACTTTGGCTCATGTGCTTTGATTCTGTTCCTGGCCCCCAGTGGTTCATATTCAACCTGCAATGTAATGATATATTCATTCAGTCTATCTCCAAGCATGTCCCAAGTCAGTGGTTCCAGCATTGTTCAAATGTCTAAACTCAATGTCTTCTGTAAGACTCAATGCAATATATTTTTAGTTGTGAGCACTTGGCAAAGTAAAATACAAAGTACAGCTTCCAAGACATATTGACACAAAGTAAACACTCCTGAAAAAGAGAGATAGGAGTATAGCAAGGAAGGATTGGACAAGACATACAGAAACCCAGCAGAAAAAACATTGACTCCTACAGTTCCATGTCCATCATCTGGGGCATGTGGTGTCATGATGAGAGCTCCTAAAGCTAGGGCAGCCTCACCCCTATGATTTTGCTAATTGCATTCCACATGGCCTCTCTCTGACTGGAGTATTTCTATAGTCCTCTCATTTCTAACCTTTTTTTGGTCTCCATTGCAGTTTAGACTTCACTCCTACAGCTTTAATGCATTGCCCTCTCAAGGAATGTGTGCATGGACTCTACACACTTTCTTTTGAAATCTGTAGGAATCTCCTATATCCCTATGACTTACATTCTGTATGTTGGTCTTTGTGTGAGCAAATGAACATAGTGGGATAAATCCCAGAAAAGCAACTTCCTAGTCACCGCTATATAAACAGGTTACCCCAAGATGATCTCTTCTCAAAGCAAAGTTCCAAATAAGTTCTATCTATTCATGCTCAATAAATGAACTTTAATCCTGGGATGGACAGGATATGGTCAATTCCTCAGGTGCCTTGAGGGTATCTTTCCTACTGTATCTACCCAAAGTAGTTGATTTCTTTTTGATGGTACTAATCTCTTCAGAAATCCTACTTTCCTTAATTACAAATTTATACACCATTTCTGAAAACAAACCAGTTTTTTCCAAGTTTTCTGTTCTGCTTTTTGCTTTCAATTCTTACTGTAAACCTGTCACAAGCACCTGTCACAAACACCAAGCAATAACCATGCCACAGTCTGTGTGCTGACTAACTTGAAATCCAACAGATTATTTCTTCTATACCTTTAAACTTGGCCTCTCTCAAAGTCTAGGACACAGAAAAATATAGACAAGTTTTTGTGGGTTTTTTTGTCAGAATGTAACACAAATGACTTCTACTACAATTCCTAAGGGCATCCTCATTCCCATCTAGAACTTCATGAGCACGGTCTTTACTATACACATTCTTATTTGAATTCTGTCTTCTGAGCACCCACTGGAATTACTAATTAAACTCTAGGGCTTCTCTTGTCCAGATCTCTAAACTTTTCAAACTCTTCCCACAAGCAAGTTCAAAAGACTTCTGAACCACATTGTCAGGCAAAGTCACAGCAGTGAACCTATCCAACTTTCAGTGCTATTCAGATTTCCCATTGCTGTGATAAAATCTGATATAAACAAGTTAAAAAGGGAAAAGTTAATTTAGATTCTAGGCTTCAGTACCAAAGTCTTTGCGGGCCATGGTGAGGTCCTGAGTGGGATGTGTGAAAGAGAAGGCTGTTCACTTCATGCAGGGGCCTGGAGTCCAGGGGTCCCTTCAGTGGCCTGCTCTTGCAGCCTGGTTCCTCCAAACAGGGCCCACCTTTGAGTTTCAAACCCCTTCCTAAAATAATGCCACTAGCTGGAGGCCAAGCAGTCACCATGTCAGTCTGGGGGTTGGGAAGAGCATTTCAGACTCAAATCATAACACAGAGGCTGCAGGACAAGGAAATATCAGTATCCAGATATTGCATGGTTGAAATTTTTGCAGGATGGCTTTTATGTCCAGGTTTTTGTGTTCAGGAGTCAAAGATTAAAACCACAACATGCGTACAGTGTTAAGGTAGAGTTTGTTAAGAGACAGACATGGATTCTTCCAGAGGCAAGAGAGCGGTCTGATGGCTAGCAGTTTCAGGGGTTATAAGGTTAGACAGGTCGGGGAAAGGTGGCTTTTCCTTATTGGTTAGCTCCAGTTTCTGCAAACCAGATTGGAACTATTGGTCCCCTATATCTCATTGGTCTGTTCATATTGAGTCCCGCCCAGTCGATCTTGTGATTGACTTCATGGTCAAGCTTATGGGCTCATCTCCATATATTTTCATAAACAGAGGGTTGGGGGAAGTTGGCAACCTCATCTCTGTGGAAGATAAGAATCAGTTCCTCCAGAATAGGGTAGTCCCAGCAGTGAGGGATGACTTTGAAAGACCTTCAAAGACCGTTCCAGCATAGCTGTTCTAAAACTGCCTAAAAATGAAGGCTGTACCTCAATTTTCCATTTACATATATGTAAGCTAGGATGTAAATGTAATTGAGGATATGTTAGTGGACAGGAAGATATAAATATAAATGACAGGAGCAAATGAAGCTAATGACTTTGGTGGCTTAGTGAAGCTTAGGGTCTGTAAATTCTATTTTAAATAATATAAATTCTACTAGGTAATTCATTTATTGTAGAATCAGGATAGTGAAGACTCAGCTTTCTCTATCCAAGCAGCCCACTGCTGGATGTGGTGTACCATTTAGGGACACATAACACAAAAACACAGACAACAGCACATTGAGACAACATTGGCCACAGTTATGAGGCCCTTGAGCCCCACATTAAGAGCAGCTTTAGAGATATTTCCCTTGAAAAAAGAACTCTGAAGGAATGAATAACTGTCTCCATATGGAAGAACAGAATTTGTAATGCATGGTACCTAAGGGTAGACACAGAGAACTCTTTCGGATAGTGGTAGGTCTGAGGGGGGAAGGAATGAGAGTGACTCTAATAATGTGTAAGGTGGACGTGGAAGTTCATCAGAATGAGAAGCTAATATGAAGGAGAGACTTAGAAATATGAGTTTATTAGAGCTAAGGCCTGGTGGCCAAGGAATCATAGTTAAGCCTTACGGTGGGAAAGCATTAGAACAGAAGAGATAGCTTAACGTCAGAAAGGATAGGGAGAGAGAGATGTCACAGTCAGCATGGCGGAGAAGTCTGAAAAGAGTCTTGGTAGAAGAATCAGGGGGCAGAGGGGGAGAAAAGAGTTTCAGAGCCCCCAACAAATCTTTTAGGATCTTCAGAAGTTGCTAAGGAAGTAGGACAATGTGACAGTGCAGGGTGGGGAGGTCAAAGAATGTCAAGCAAAAGAGAGCTACTCAAGACCACTAGGGTGGGGAGGTCAGTGGTCTTTGGAGGTAAATCAGAAGTAGGTTAGGTGTTGTCACATTCCAGGAAGGATGGAGGAGTTTGATAAATGGCATAGCTGTGGCTAACAGCAGTACCCGTAGTTCACGGAATGATTTCTGAGCAATAGAAACTGACTAGTTAATCCAGGAAAATAAGCAGGAAATTCAGAATCTAAGACATGTCTGAAAAACTAGGCGCGAGAAGCAGAGAGGAGAGGAGAGCAACCTCTCATGGCACCCACGGGGTGAGTTGGCTGTGACGTGTCTTCTCCCCACTCATACTCAATCTTCAAAGTCCAGAAGAGGGACAATTGCAGTGACTGAATTTGGTCTCATGCCTAGTTTGACAGAAAGGTTTGACACCTTGATGATAGACTCAAGGTCATCTCCCAAGATAACATCAGAAGCTGCAATTAGCAGAAAAACCAACCACTAACAGGCCTCCACAGCCTCTACTTTTTCTTTCTTATTCAAAATACAAGCATTCTATTGTTTGTTTTTCAGAGATGAGGCTCACTATGTTGCCAGACATGCCCTAAATAGAAAATAATTTTCAATCTCTTGTAACTTATCTTTAAAAGTAAAGCGTGCGCACACACACACATCTACTTGCTTAACTTTTTACTGTCAGTGGCATATGCAACATGTCATAGCTGTAAGATATAAATGCAAAGTATTTACCTCAAAAACTATACCACACCACGGATTAGATGGAAGGTTTTATTGGAGTTCCAAAACCATTGGGCCAATCCTAGGAAGAGGGAGAGAAAAAAGAGAAAAAGAAAACAGGTTGGGAGAGGGGAATGGCAGGTTTTATACCCTCAGGGTTGGTGGGTGAGCTGAGGCGCAGGGTCTGGAGGTGATTTGGGGGACCTTTGCCTAGCTCAGGAAGTGTGGCAAGGATCAGTCTTTGACCTTGACCCCCCCTTCCCCAACACTAAGGGTCAGGTGGGCACGTGCTCTTACAAGCACCAACTATTAGGAGGGCAGAGGCCATCAAGCAGAAGCTTTGCCCTGAAAGTGGGGCGACAGCGGATTCCTATCAATGCCACATGATGAAACACTCACTAGTCTGGGAACAGGACTCCCCTAGGCGACAGACAAGCCGATGGACTTGTACATTCAACAAACAGGTATCGGATGCCTACTATGTGTCAAGTTCTGAGCTAGACACCAAGACTCATTAAGCCGTTGCAAAAATGGAAAGGTTAACTATTTACCCATGTGGACGCAAAGGGCAAGCGCATTTCTTCGGAGCTGCACCACGTAGGGTTAGCCAGGGAGCGACTCTTTCCAGGCCAAGTCCCATTCTAGCTCTGCCTACAAGTGACCTGACATCCCGTTTGTCCAATACTGGCCACCCTATTCCACGAGGCTCCACCTCTGGTCTGAACCTCGGGGGCATTTGAAGCCTTGTGAGGCAGGTGGCGCCCCCGGAATAAGGACATTTCTATCCCAGGCCAGCAGCTGTCACTTGAGAAAGATTAAGATTCTCCCACTAGGCGACAAGACTTGTTGTGGCCGAGACAAATACAGCTCAGGTTCCCTGCCTGAGGTTATTAACCCGGGGAAAAATGTCACACGTCTCCAGAGGCATCCGCGCTCCAGCCCGCCGCGCACTGGCTCTGGGAAACCAGGAGGGGGCACCTCGGTTTTGTCTTCCCCCTCCTCGCCACCTGCTGCACCGGAATCCCCTTCCCTTACCCCCCACCCTCACCCTGGTCCAGGATCCTAAGGCTTGAAGCCCCTAAACGAAAGGCGGGCTAGAAAGAAAAAGCCAAGGTCGCCGCAGAAAGCGAGCCACGTACCCACTGCGGGAGGGCGCTGGCCACAGAACATAAGGCGCTGGCTTTCGGGCACTGCGCCCAGAGGTCGTCGCTCTGCGTCCCAGGGAGGGGCAGGAGGCTGGGTCCTGTTGATCCCTGGAGACATAGCTGCACGAAGACACTAATCCGCTGTTTTTACACATAATCACTTCACACTCAAAGATTACGGACCTCAGATTGCATGCATAACTGGCGGGATTTTAAAGGCTTTCAGCTCACGTTCTCAGGGGCATTGTGGGGTAGAGTCCACCAGGGAGGACCAGAGGCAAACCCAGCCTCGCGGGTTCTAATCTCTGCAGTCGCCACTAGCCCTCCGCCTGTTCTAATGAGTTAAACTAACTAACCTCTGGCATCTCCTTGCCCTTTAGGAGAACGACTTGAAAAAGTGTTTGGAAAGTCAAAATGTGTCCGAAGTGAAGGGTTTCTTTCAACTGTTGATTTTTACAACCTCCTCTGGATGTTCTCCCAAAGGAATGAAAGTTTTGGAAAGGTTAACTATTTACCCATGTGGACGCAAAGGGCAAGCGCATTTCTTCGGAGCTGCACCACGTAGGGTTAGCCAGGGAGCGACTCTTTCCAGGCCAAGTCCCATCCTAGCTCCGCCTACAAGTGACCTGACATCCCGTTTGTCCAATACTGGCCACCCTATTCCACGAGGCTCCACCTCTGGTCTGAACCTCGGGGGCATTTGAAGCCTTGTGAGGCAGGTGGCGCCCCCGGAATAAGGACATTTCTATCCCAGGCCAGCAGCTGTCACTTGAGAAAGATTAAGATTCTCCCACTAGGCGACAAGACTTGTTGTGGCCGAGACAAATACAGCTCAGGTTCCCTGCCTGAGGTTATTAACCCGGGGAAAAATGTCACACGTCTCCAGAGGCATCCGCGCTCCAGCCCGCCGCGCACTGGCTCTGGGAAACCAGGAGGGGGCACCTCGGTTTTGTCTTCCCCCTCCTCGCCACCTGCTGCACCGGAATCCCCTTCCCTTACCCCCCACCCTCACCCTGGTCCAGGATCCTAAGGCTTGAAGCCCCTAAACGAAAGGCGGGCTAGAAAGAAAAAGCCAAGGTCGCCGCAGAAAGCGAGCCACGTACCCACTGCGGGAGGGCGCTGGCCACAGAACATAAGGCGCTGGCTTTCGGGCACTGCGCCCAGAGGTCGTCGCTCTGCGTCCCAGGGAGGGGCAGGAGGCTGGGTCCTGTTGATCCCTGGAGACATAGCTGCACGAAGACACTAATCCGCTGTTTTTACACATAATCACTTCACACTCAAAGATTACGGACCTCAGATTGCATACATAACTGGCGGGATTTTAAAGGCTTTCAGCTCACGTTCTCAGGGGCATTGTGGGGTAGAGTCCACCAGGGAGGACCAGAGGCAAACCCAGCCTCGCGGGTTCTAATCTCTGCAGTCGCCACTAGCCCTCCGCCTGTTCTAATGAGTTAAACTAACTAACCTCTGGCATCTCCTTGCCCTTTAGGAGAACGACTTGAAAAAGTGTTTGGAAAGTCAAAATGTGTCCGAAGTGAAGGGTTTCTTTCAACTGTTGATTTTTACAACCTCCTCTGGATGTTCTCCCAAAGGAATGAAAGTTTTGTTTCTTAAAATTGGTTGGGAATAGTGGGTTGGGGAGGGTAGGGTGGCAAGTGGGCTAGGGCTGCTTATTTCCAGGGACTTGGGCCGGGGTATGGTTTCTGTGAAAATTTCTGTAATCAAATCCATTATTAAGTTCTCTGGTAAGAGCAGGAGGCTGGAAACTGTTTTAAGTCAGTTTCTTATTTGACAGGGAAACTGAGGCTCAGATAGAGGCAATTTGCCTAAGAGCTGGCAGTTGCCAGCTAGAGGCAGCTCTGGCAGCCTTGTGAGATTTGTTGCCAACCAGCTTCCCTGACCTGGACCTCCATTTTGACGCTCCCAAGCTCTATCTCACTGAAACTAGTTTTAAGATTTGAGTCTCCTCCCCTCATGCCCCACACCCAACCAATGACATTGAAATCCTCAGTAAAGCTATTAGCCTAGACCAAGTCTCTCAGGCTGGGGAACGTAGGGGTGTTAAGGGTTAAAAAGAATTCATCTGTGTAGGATTTAGTGAGGTGAGATTTTCATGGCCAGTGGTACCTGATCAGTTTACAACATGCTGTTAATAGACGCCATTAATCACAGCCAACTGCAGCTGGCTCAGCCTGGGACAGGCGTGGCCTGCCATCTTTGAGAGGGGCAGGCAGGCTGGAATACCAAGGGAAGGGCCTCCTTCAGTTACCCTGACGCCTGAAAATCAGTTCCAGGAAGGAGGCGACATGATGACACTTGCATATGTGATTGGTGTCTCATTCAGTCTCGTCAAGTCCCGAGTCCTCCCCCGGTGCCCAGTCAGTAACACCATGCCTAGTACACATCAAGTGCTCAATGTAAACCTTGAAAGAGAGGTAAGAGGCTGGAGTGTAGCTGAGCGATAGAGCATTGAGCTGGTATGAGCAAAGCTTGATGTCCAGTTCTGAAAATAAACAATAAAAGTCTAAAAATTGGTAAAGTAGGCTTCGAAGATCAAAAAAGAGAAAAGGAGAGGTTTCAGGGGCTTTAAATGCCAGCTTGGAACCTGATGTGATTGGTGCCACAACTCAATAGAAACTGCCACAGGATATTGATGGAAAGATTTCTCCTGTAAGGGGGCAGTGGTAAAATTAATAGTCAGATCACGGGGCTTAAGATGTCACCTTTATGTCTCAGCATTTGTTTCTTTTTCGGCGGCCTCTGATGATATGCATTCCCCTCCGTGTCATAGACATCCAAACTTCTCATTCTGGAGACCACAGCTCCTCTTGGAATTATTAGGGTCCAGACTCTAGTGAACAAGACTTGTAATCTTTCAGAAGACTCTTGTCAGTCTAGTGCTACGGAGGCAGGAAAACCAGACGCGGCATCTATAATACTCTACCTCCCATAGTGAGAGTGTACTTTTCAGCCAAACACTGAGCCATCAAGACCCACCATATTGTTGGAAAGCACAGGAAATATCTATGATCCTCTGCTAACTACTTACATTTATTTGTTCTTAAAATGGTGAGGACTGAACCTAGACTTCTATGCACAGTAGACACTCACTCTATCAGTAAGCATTGATTTCATTTTAAAACTTGAATGACAGTGAATGTATGTTAGCTGAAAGGTTGTAAGTAATAACCTGGATGAGCTTAGTAACCATGATGTATCTGGAACTTTCTATCTCTTTTATAATAATCCAAATAGTTAGAACTCCCCAAATCCTGTGAAACAGGTGTTATTTTAAAAGTATGGAAACAGAAATGTAGAGAGGTTAAATTATTTCAGCAAAGCGAAGCAGAGCAAGGAAGTTGCATAGCTAGATTTCTAACCCAAATCCTCGGGTTCATAAGTTCATGCTCTGAATCACCAAAGACATTTGGCCTGGAAAGAACTTTCCAGCAGGATCTGCCATCAGCCTTAGGGTCCATCCACTTAAAGATCCTCCAACAAGCTGTGTACACCCCTTCTACAGCGGTGACCTCAGGAGGCCTTTGCATCAAGCATCCCCCAGTTCCCTTGGCACATTTAGCCTTCTCACATTCTACTTGTTTCTCTTTCTGTGTTGCCAGCAGGCTGGTCTGTGCTTCCTGATTGAATTCAGCTGTTGTTGTTGGCCCAAGAGAGGAGTGCAGCAACCCTGCAGGATTAGGGGTGCTGATGAGATATCTAGCAGAAAACAGCATCACTTGACAGGATCTCTGTTTCACAGGTCTTAAGGCTGAGCGTGGTGTCCTTTTGCTGGCTTCTCTAGAGCCCAGCCTTTATTGTGACCTCCTGACCCTATTTTCCCAGTTGCTATACGTTTAGACCTTCAAAGTCAGACCTCTCATGTCTGGTGAAAACTCACCGGGGGGTCAGGAGGTTAAGAGTCTACTTCCTGCTGATGTGCAGGGCACCTCCCTCCATGCTGCTCTGCAGAGGTCCCACCCCCTCTATGTCCAGCTGATGGCTCTTCTTTAAAATTTCCACAGAGGGTGTGTGTTCCTTGCCAATGTGTCTCAGGATTTGACAATTTACAAGGCCAGGGCAGCTGGTGAGATGGAGTTTCTGAGGCAGATCTTCATGGGTTTGTTGGGGGCACATACAAGGATCAGAGAATGAGTATTCCGTTGCAGACCATACACAGTTCTACTGTAACAGAAAAGCAGCCATAGATGATATGAAAATGAACAGTGTGACTATTTCCTTTATTTACAAGGAACATTTCTGGCCTGTGGACTATGTTAGAAGGTATTCAGGGGTTATAACGGAGTGGGCGTCGTGATGCTTAGAATTGTCAACCCGGCAATAGAAGGCAGACTTCCCAACCCACATGAGAGGAATTCTCAAGATTAAGGCTGACCTATTGGGTACGACTGTAAGGGATAGTCTTGATTTCATTAGTTGACGTAGAAAGGCAACCTTCTAGGAGAAGCATCATTCCCTTAGCTTGGAGTCCTGGAACGTATAAACGATGAAAGTGAGCTGAGGACTAGCAAGCATGTGTGCATTAATTCATTGCCTCTGCTGTTGACTGTGGATGTAATGTAACCAGTTATCTCAACCTCCTGATGTGAATTCCCTGCCACGAGAGACTATAATCTGGAATTGTGAGCCAAATAAACTCTTTTTCCCTTAAGTTTGCTCTTCGTCTTATACTTCATCATAGCAACAAGAAAAGAAAATAAAACAGCATTTTAACATGCAGCAGTGGTATGGTAGAAGTTTCTGTGTGTAATTCTGGATGCTTAAGATACACTCCAGATACATGATCACAGAGAGCATGAACCTCCTTCCCCTTATATCACCAGAAGCCATATGTGGAGATAATTGCTATGCTGGACTGAGGCTGTGGGGTGCTTTCTCAAGAGTAAGGAGCCTTATAGTTGTTTGGGTCATTGTATTCAAACTTGATCTGCTCAGACAGCTAATGTAGGAAGGGTGCCATATACCAAGCTTACCATGAATGAACACCTTATCTTCTGTGTTGGAACATTCCAGAAGAAAGTTCTCACTAGGTAGAGTGGCTGCTAAAGGACTCTTTGGGACCTGATGTTCAGTAGTGTTTGAGAAGTCTTTGCAGGAGAGTGGTCTTAAAGAGTCATATCAGAGGAGCTGGACTTACTTTGTTGCTTATGAGACACGCTTCTCTCTTTAACACCAAACCTCTGTATCTCTGCCTATTCCTCCATATTTTTCATTTAGCTTAATCTGCCTTTGTCATAGGTACAGGTGTCAACTTGACAGTTGAGGGTTTGAGCTCTGGGCATATTTGTATAGAATTAGTAGTTGAGTTAAACCCAGAGTGAACCTGAAGAGGATAGTCTAATTGATGGGGCAGACCCAACCCATGGTCTGGAATAAAATACCAGGAGCTGGTTGAGAGAGTGGGCATCCTTGTGTACACTTGGCCAGACATGTTGGTCTGGCTAGTAAGGATCGTCCCTCTCTCAATCATTATGTAGAGATGGTGTGGCCAGTTCCCTTGGCCTGTGTGTGCTCTCCTGTCAAGCCGGACTGAGAACTATAACAAGAAAATCATAAGAGAAAATAAACCCCTGTTCTCTTAAGCCATTTGATGGTCATTTATCAGCAACCATGTAGGCGAACTGCAACAGCCTTATTCTGCAAACTCCTCCAGGAAGTATACTCATCCTGTGCCTCTTCCCAAAGTCTTGACTGAGGTCACTGTGTGTCCCCTCATATACTCCTGGTTCTATACTGCTGCCTCAGCTACCCATCCCTGTAGTCACTTGTTACATCTATATCTTCTTCAAAAATGTAAGTTGAAATAATGGGACATGGATACCAGCACTTACCATGGTATCTGGCACATTGAATTTACTAAATACATAGTAATTAAATTAATGCATAAGTCACTTGTGAGTAAC
This sequence comes from Typhlomys cinereus, assembly GCA_023101885.1. Classification (NCBI taxonomy): domain Eukaryota; kingdom Metazoa; phylum Chordata; class Mammalia; order Rodentia; family Platacanthomyidae; genus Typhlomys; species Typhlomys cinereus. Next base: position 3,266,653 of record JALPQD010000192.1, read on the forward strand.
TATTCCCACAACTATGGTGAGAATGAATGTGTCTATCATGTTCCCTACAAAATTCCCAAGAAGACTGAAGGAGCACTGGCTCGTTCTACTAATAGAATCAAACTTACCTTTTCAGCTTTGGAAGGGAGCTTCTAGTTTTCTTTAAAGGGGGAGGTATTTTCTTTTTTGAGTGCATGTGTGTATGTGTGTATGCATCTATATGTGTGTCAGAGGGCACTATGAATGCCTGTGGAGGCTCAAGGGTAAGTTCGGGAATCACCCTGGATTGCTCTACCTCCTTTGTGCTTTGCTCTGGGGTCTCCCAGGGTCCATCTTTCAGGGTCAGAAGTGCAGGCTGCTGCCATTTCCACTTTAGTATTTGTACATGGGATCTGGGATCCAAATTCAGGTCCTTCTCCTAGAAAGGCAGAGGCTTAATCCTGGACCCCTTTCTCCAGGCCAAAAGGGGAGTTTTCGAGCTCACTGTGTCCTTCACAAGGCTCTAATTGTAGTTGGGATTATGAATCCACATGTCAGTGACTCAATAGCAGCCTAAGTCTTCCACACCATCACTAGGGGGACATGGGCCAAGTCGGTACTCTAGAAATTCTGGTGACATCCCAATTACAGAAACTGTCTCCCACAGAGCAGGAAGATTCTTCTGGATACTACCTTACAGTCTTTCCAGTGTCTCCAGAAGGAAGAACAAAGATGGTTGTAGAGCTAGGGATACTGGATTGAAGAAGTCAGTGATGACTTGGTGCCCTATCATGCCTCTATTCTTTAGTTACTGCAAGTGGTTTTGAAGTTGACAGCTCTGTGACCCCAGGCTACTTGGTGACCACTAGTAAATGGGCAGGACACAGGATGGGAGTAGAGGAGAGACATATTTCCAGTCTGTTCTGGTGGTTTCTCTTTACTATGCCCATCTCTCCTTATCTCTTTGAAAAACCCATCCTGATTTCTTTTCTCTTTGAGGCCATGAGTGTAGCCGATGGGTAGTGCCAGGTCTGCTGATAGGAGTTATTGCCTTTGATGGGATAACCTTTGAGGTATTCTTGAGGGGCAACTAGAATGAGCTGGCCTGGCAGCCCAGCCTGGTCATAGTCATGAGCGAAGCAAGCCTTGGTTACAAGCAAAGCATGTTTATGAGACCTTAAAAATAGATAGCAAACGAGCATCATTCTCTTTCTATTCCTGGCCCTCTGCCTCCTTGGGTGACTCTTGGGACAAGAGCTTGGTTTGTTCTGGTTCCCTTTGGCTCCCAACTCCCTGCCACGGAACACCTACCCTCCCTATTCCTAAGAGTTACACCTTCTTCTTTTCTTCTCCTCCACAGTATCTCTAAGAGAAAAGCTAAGGAAGCTGCTAAGCACTCATTCATGGTTAGAGTAAGAGGTGCTAAATCAAGGACAGCTGCTGCAGGTTGATGAGCAGGGAAAGTCTGCTTCAAGTTCTGCCATTGGCTTGGACCGGCCATGAGCTTAGCCTCAGCACCTGCAGTCCTGAGCTAGCCACGCTTCCCGCCTGCTCACCCTTCTCCATTCCCCAGGGCTGTCATTTGGTAAACATGTGATATGCTTAGTCTGCTTTGGTCTCTGCCCTTAAGGATCCCATCTCTTGGCAAAACCCGAAGGGCTGAGTAACTCCTGGGTAGCACCCAAGCTGAGGCACTCTGGGGATACCTAAGGGAGGTATCCTCTCCTTGGGGAGCTCATGGAGATTATGGATGAGTGGCAAGAGGCACAGTCCACTACCTGGCTGGTTTCTATGCCCATGTGATACTATGTCTGAAGATGGAGAGGAGAGGGAAGCAGGCAAGAGGGAACCTAGTCGAGAGGTCTCTGGCAGGCAGAGACCCTCACCAAGCTTTGAAAAATGGTACCAACAGAAAGAGAGATCCAGATCTGAGGAGAGTAGGTGACCCTCATGCCTCGCTCAGCAGTAGCAAGGGAGCTCTTTGGTTGGAAAGACTAGAATATAGTTCTTGTAGGTATATTGAACTAGAGCTAAGAACACATCAGCGTCATCAGGAATTTCCATCTAGCTCAGACACTAGAAAAGAGTGAGCTGTAAAAATGACCTCACCTTCCAGCGAAGGACTTACAATCTTCCCCCTCCCCCCTTGTTTTGAAATAGCATCTCATGTAACCCAGTTTGGCCTTAAACTTCCAAAAGTACAGTCTGGCCTTGAGTTTCTGATCTTCCTGCCTCCGGCCTCCCAAGTGCTGGGATTATAGGCACTTGCTACAACACCTGAGTAGGACTTACAATCTTAAGACTAAATCTGTGCGTGTATGTTCACATACATGTTAGACAAAACTGAGTTTTTCGTGAGTGGCTGTGGAGGAAGAAGGCCATGTGTGCGTGGGTGTGCTGCAGGTAGCAATAGAAGCTGTGAGTGGGGGTGAGTGATCTGTGACCACAACCCTGATGCCTGTGAGCTTGTGGAGGCCTCTGCAGAGCACAGGGATAGGAAGCGATGACCAGGGCTTCGTGCTGGAGGATTGCTAGTTTAGAAAGAGGAATCCATGGCCTGTCAGTTAGATGACAGGCAGTCTGAATCCTCTGTCCCATTTTCCTGTGAGCCTCTCTCTTACTTCTTTCTTCTCCTGCAGACCCTCTCTGTTTCTGTCTGCAGGGCATTCACAGCCTGCTGAATGCCTCCTCTACGCTGTTTGTTCTTGCCCTCACCTCTCCAGCCATTGCATCTCTACCTTCCCATATCTGCTTCTCCCCTGTCCCAGAACTGCCGAATTATTGTACAAATAGGCAGCCAAGTGTTGAACTTGGACCATTAAAGCCAAGGAAAGCACACACCCGCAGGGTTCCGGGGTTCCTGATGCGGCACGTCCCTAACTTATGCCTCTGGTGACTTGTTTCAGAGGAGAATCTGTACCAACACTCGTCGTGGGTTACCAGGTGAAAAAGTCATATCTTCCTTTTGTTGGGTTCCAGTCATGTGACTTGTCCATCCATCCTTGCTGTCTTGGCCCTGCTGATTTTTCAGGCCACTGACTGAGCATGTCCTTTCTTCCCTTCTGCTTTCATCTCCACTTTCTGCCACTGTCTGTCTACTGTGTTATTGGCTGCAGCCTGACCCAGCTGGCCTCAGCCAGCCTGCATTTGCTGGGGAGTTAGAGAACTGCTGGACAGGGAGAAAGGATGGGTAGGAGGTCATCAGTGTACAGGCAACAGACACAACTTGCTAGAAAGATGCTCAGGTATGAGCTGGAGAAACAGCTCAATGGATAAGAATTGTTACTCAAGTGCCAAGACCCGAGTTCAGATTCTCAGAATCCATGTAAAAGCCAAGCTACCACCTGTGATCCTAGTATTTGGGACAGGGGATTCCCAGAGCAAGCTGGCTAACTAGGTTCAGTTGAGGGACCCTGCTTCAGTAAATGAAGTGTGATTGAAGAAGACCCGTAGTGTCAACTTCATACCTCCACATTCACGTGACCACGCATGCACGTACTCACCACACATACATACACATGTGGAAATGCTCAGGTGTTGTCCTTCCTTCACTACAATGTTGAGCTAGGCTCGATACATGAAATTTCCCAGTTAATAAGGTAAGTGTTACAAGCACATAATCCTTGTCTCATAGAGCTCTCCTTTAGTGGACTAGACAACTCTTACTCAGTTACAAAATGGTATACTGACATGGCATCAGATCCTGGACTGTCTTGCACACACATCTGGAGCTGTCTCCTCACCACCTGTACCCAGTGCTGGGCTCCCAGCCTCATTTTCTCTCACCTAGATTGTTGCATGGGCTACAGATCTGCTCTTCCTCTTTCTTTCTCTTTCCATCCTTACCTCCTTTCTTTCTCTTTCAGCCCAGAGGCCACCGAATTCCTTTAGTGATCCATCATCTTTGTTTAAAATATTGCAATGGCCAGCTCTCCAGAATGTCCAGAGTCACAACCAATTGTCATGACCCGATGACTCTATGTGACTGCTGTCCCCTCGCCTTTCCCTCCCATAAAGTCAGGGCCTAGTTATCCACTCACAGCCTGCAGGTAGTAAAGTGGAATTACACGTTGGCCTGCCTGATTCAAAAGTGCATTTTCCTTCCACAGAGCATATTAGCTTTTTCACAAGTGAGAATGGCAAGGAACCATCAGAGCTGAACCTTGCACGCATAATTGTAAATCCCGAGATAGACTCCCTTCTACTTCAAGAGGAGCTCGACAGCTCAAGGCTCTTCCAGAACACTAAGTTTTCTACTTTTTGTTTTTGCTTTTTGTTAAATTTCAACTTCATTTGTGTGGGCTTGGTCCTTTTTTCAAAAGCCCCAAAGTGGTTTAACTTGATTTTAGAAGGCCAGTCAGGAAATTAAAATTTCTATCCCTAAATTCTCATGCTATTTACTACATAACTGCAGCCTTTTTTTTTTTCCTTTCTTCTTTTTGGTGAAGGGTCTGGAGAATTTTCTTAGTATGGGAGCGAAAGAGCGGAATTACTAATCCCAGGAGGACACAAGGCTAGACCAAGAGTGGTCAATTTTCAGGCTCTCAGTTTACGAAGCCCCAATGCCGACCCAATGTCAAGTGAGTGCTGATCAGGGACACAAATCAATCACCAGGTTGTAAAGCCCATTTCCATCACGGGCATCATCCAGCGGGCTCCTGTCAATTTCCCAGGAGCAAGCGTCTAACAACCTAGCTTGACAGGTGATCCCCTGAGACACATTCTAAGTTAACCCAGGAGCTGCCTAGAGCATTTTCCAGAATCTAACTGCTGGGAGGAGGAAAGCATGAGAGAGAAAGGAAAAGGGAAGCAGAAGGAGAAACACACTGAAAATATTGATGCGAGTTGGGCATTTGGACATAAACACTCAAAAGTATCAAGAAGCTAATCAAATAATGGGCTTGTCACCTTGCTTATAACTGGTGACTGGAACTAATGCCATTCTGCTGACAAAGAATTTTTTCTCTACAAATATTCTCTATCTATCTATCTATCTATCTATCTATCTATCTATCTATCTATCTATCTATCTACCTATCTACCTATCTATCTATCTACCTATCTATCTATCTGTCACCCATCTCTCTATCTCCCTCTTTTTCCCATCTCTTTCCTTTCCTCTTTCTCTTTGGCTATTTCTCTGTTTTCTTTTTTAAACAGTGGAGATCCATTCTGGAGAGCAGGGGGTTATTCACTGACTCCACTTTCATCGACTGCTTGGACCACTCACCTGCCATCACTTCCTCTCAGGCTTTGTTCTCTGTCTGTAAAACGTGAATAGAAATCCCATCCCACAGACTGGGCTGGAGCAGATGTACCACATGTCTGTGACCCTGGTACTCAGTCAGGGCCCTTAGCTGCTGACCTGGTAATAGTCTTCATATCTAGCTGGCTTTGCCATCATCCATTAGACTCTGACAACAGCACAGGCCTTCTAGAATTTTTGGTTTAATTTTTGAAATAGACACCCAAATTCATTTGTAGCCATGACTGAGAAATTAAATGAGTGGGAATCAATTACGGTGAAAACATTTTAGAGGAGTCCAAGACAACATGTGTATTTACTTATTTGAATTAATTAATTAATCTATTTATTTATTTATTTTGGTGTGTGTGTATGTGTGTGTGTGTGTGAGAGAGAGAGAGAGAGAGAGAAAGGAGGGGTACTGTGTATCCCTGTGGAGGACAAAGGGTGACTTCAAGAATCATCCTGGATTGCTTCTACCTCCTTTTTGCTTCACTCTGAGATTTCCCAGGCTCTGCCTTCCAGAGCCAGAAGTACAGGCCTTCGCCATTTCTACCTGGTGTTTTTACATGAGATTTGAGATCAGAACTCAGATACTTCTGCTTGCGAGGTGGAGTCTTAACCCCTAAGCCATCTCTCCAGCCCAAGATATATATTTAAAGTTTTTTTTAATTTTTAAAATTTATTATTTATTCAATTGTGCGTGTATGCATGTGTGCGTGTGTATGTATGTATATGTGTGTAGAACCACGGACAAATTCGGGAACCACCATGGACTGCCTCCACCTCCTCCTTGTTTACTCTGCTCCTGGGATTCACAGACTCCGCCCTACCAGGACCAGAAATGCAGGCCTCCCCTGCTTCCACCCGGCGTCTATACGTGGGGTCTAGGATCCGAACTCATGACCTTCCGCCTGCAAGGCAGAGGCTTTACCCCTGAGCCACCTCTCCAGCCTCCCAAGATATATATTTTAAAACAGTAAGATCTTCTACCCTGCAGAGAGTCAAATGCCTTGTGTATTACCAAATATACTCCACATTCTCATCCTTACTTTACAGTAACTGACATTACCAGTGTGTTACCATAGCATTTGTTCTGGGGATATTTAAATGTTTGAAGAAGTTGTTCTTTACTCTGGTTCCTTTCAAGTCTTCAATTGTCAGTCACTCTCATCTCTGCTCAGGAATGGGGAGAGGGATGACTTTGGCAAGTCACTAAGTGACTATGTGGCTACTTGATAATGCTGTTCTTTGGGCAGATACAGAAAAAACTTTCTCCATTAATACTGGAACCTCCCTCAATCCCTCACTCTGAAGCTATGACCAGCCAGGTTTTTAAAAACTCACCTTCCAATTGGACTATAATTCCTATTAAGCCCTATTCCCTCCCTGCATCTCTTCTTTGTGCAGAACCTTTCCCTCCTACTTGAAGTCTCCTTACCTAGAGATATAATGGTCATCTTTCACCTTGTTTCTCAGACATTAGTTACAGGCAGGTCATTAGACATATGGTCAAGAAACAATTACAGAAAAACTGTTCTTTTGTCCCAAGTTACAGTAAGGTATGCCACATGGAGTTTCTTTCAGGTCCCAATCATTCAATAAATATCAAGAACCATTCTTTTTGCATTTCATTAATTTTATTGAAAGACAGTTGGGTGAGGTTTCTGCCCATTTAAAATGAACACTTGATATTTCCAAATATTGAATATACCAGCCTTTGGAAAAACTGACAAGTTATTTGTAAATCATGGTTTATAAAGGTTAAAGATAAAATACATTGCAGTTCTCTGGCTTATTTTTTTCCAATGGTCATTTATCCATTATCCATTGATGTTAATCAAGACTGTCTACACCCATTGTGGAGAGACTCGGGTTGGGTACTGCACTGAGGAGCCATCTGCAACGCTTTAACACTGTGGAGTTCCTCCCTTGCATCTGCTCCCAGGAGGCTCCTGAACACTTCTGAGACACCCAGAGGAATCATTAAGAACCATTCTTAACTCAGCGAACAAGACCAAATCCCTCTCTCATGTGCTGCATGAGAGGAGGAGGGGCAGAACCAATCAACACACACCCTCATGTAAATTATCTTACCAGGGTAAGATGATTTCAGTGTCAGGAAGCACTGTGACTTTGTACTCAATGTCAAAGGCCACACGAAATTATCTGCAGGTGAGTCAGCCTAAGCAGAGTCTGTGGTCTACAACACCCCACACGATGAGAGCTGCAACTAGAGGAGATAATAACAAGAGATGATAACGGCAAGCGTCTTACACAGCTATATGCTGTGCACGTTTAAAGCACGCCGGAGAATAGCTGTCAGGATCAATCACGACAATGACAGACACTATCCACTGATGACTTGACAGGGAGTTAGGGGTTGTGTCTCCAATTCATCTCTGCCATCGCCGAGCAAAGTTTAGGTGTTCCCACCCCTCCACCCCCAACAGAGGGGAGTCCTCTTGAGAGAGAGTGTCGTCTCCCAGCTCTCAAAGACAGGTCTGTCCCTAGACTTCTTAGGCAGGAGATTTTCCGCCATATGATAAAGCTTCCAGGGGTCCTAAACAGCAGCCAGTTCTCGGCCCAGCGCTCAGCCTGGCTGTGTCGATGGCACCCAGTGCTGGCTTGTGCTCCAGAGCCAGGCCACTGGTCAGGGATGGGGTTTCAGTGTGATCTTCACCACCGGCTGCATGTGGCCAGGCTGCTGGGAAGTGGGAAGCTGGCGCCAGAGGGAGGACAGCTGATCCCGAGGAAGGAGCCATGGCGGAGGCAGAGGGATGGAGCAAAGGCCACATGCTCATGAACCTGGCCTCAGCCGGCCAGCAGGAATGGGGGCTCCCAAGGACAAATCATGCCCAGTGTAGGCCTCTGTCTCCACATCAGGTTGGTCAGTTGACAAGCATCGGGACTTCTTTGGGTGTGTATGCAGATATAGAGGTTGAGTCCCTGTCTCTGCCCCTGGAGCTCCCCACTGGATGTGTGAGACACTTCGTCTGCTTTCAGGAGTGTCAGGATAATGGAGGGAGGCAGAACAATGCCCAAGGGCTCCTTCAAAAACACACGTATCTTATTTCTCTTCTCACTCGCCTCCCATGGCTCCTTGCCCACTGCAGAATGAATACCGCACTTCACAGAAAAGTACAGAAGACACTCGACCTCACCAGGATGGGTGGGTTTTGGTCTCTCTTCTGCCTTGTCAAGGAGCTTGTCTGCTTGAGACTCCTTTGTGGGTGTTTGTTAAGCGTGTGGTTCCCCGGAACTCTCTGTTACTTATAGGAAATATCTCCGTGAAGGTCGTAGAGGGAAAAGGGTCGACGAAAGTTTGGGGAAAAGGTAGCCCCTACCTCTGGGCTATGGATTCAAAAAAAAGGTTCTGTGAATGAAGATGCCCTGGGGGCAGGGTACTGTACGGGGGCAACAACGGGCTGACAAAAGATGTTGGGAAATTCCCAGTATGCGGAGAATGAGACAGAGTATGAGTCTAGGATAGTCCTGAGACGTGAAACTAAGGTGAATGAATGTAGTCACATGGAAATGACACTTGATAAGGGGATCAAGGAGCAAGGACAGTTAATATGCCAGGCAGGAGGAAAATGAAATGGGGGCAGAGGGCAGCCACTTGAAGGTCAGGTGGGGAGGCTGCCAAGAGCAGCTTAGATTTATTGAAGGCAGACTCCTTGTGTAGGCGAGAGAGCGGGGAAGATTCTCCTGCAAACTGAGCTCTTGCTGGAGTCTGTTTCTAATATAAGCGTCTGAGTCAGGCTGGTCTGCTGGAGTTTCCGGACCAGTTCCAGGGTTCAGGGCTCCTTGCCCCCTCACTGCAGTCTGACTCAGGGTACCCTTTAGGTTCTCCCAGTTCTTTCACATAGCCTTACCGATTCTTAACCACCTTCCCAAGCTCTTCTGGACTCAATTTCTCCACCTGAGAAAGTGATTTTCAACTTCTTGTTGAACCTTCCGGTTCTTGGAGTAAGTTGGTGTGTGATTTAGCTTAGACCTGGGTAAACATCCCAGGGGAGCCCCCTCCTTACCTCCTGCCAGTCCAAAGTGTCTTCCTGGGACACAGGTTGCCAGGAGGAGATGGGTCGCTAAATGAAATAATCGTACATGAATGTCACACAGATGTCTGGAACACAATGAGCGATGCATGTGCTGTGTAGGGAAATGGTCAAGTATCTCATAAAATGGCGGCTGCTTAACAAAGTAACTGCTGCCTGGGGGTTGGTTCGTGTTTTTTGTGGCAGGAGTGAGCTATGTACCTACTTATCCTGAAGCAGACCAAGGGATGACTTGGCATTTGGTCCTTGGCAGGCCACTGCTCTGGTGCTCACAAAAGGAGGGAGCTGCGTTAGATCCTCTGATTACAAGTTAAGAGTGGGCACTTAGGATTGTGGAGATGGTTCAAGGGTTAAAACCTTTGCCTGGCAAGCAAAAAAATCTGAGATGGCAGCGGTGGCCTGTTCTTCTGACCCTGAAAGGCAGAGCCTGGGAAACCCTAGAGCAAAGCACTAAGAAGGTAGAACAATCTAGAACGATTCCCGAAGTTACCCTTGGGCCTCCACAGACACACACACTTAAGTGCCCTTTGATACAAATATACAACATACACACACACATACACACACACACACACGCACACACAAAACAAAAATAAATAAAAAAGTATAGGTTTATTCCTGGGTCTTGCCATTCACATAGAACTTGGACGAATTGCATAATTTTTGTGTCTTAGTTTCCTCTTGTATTAAATGGAGTCAGTAATTAATTCTACCTTAATGATTTGTTGTGAAGGATTAAATTAATTAATACATTTAAAGACTCAGAAGACTGATATGTAGCAAGAGCTCTATGAAGATCAGGTACTGTTCTTTCATTGTTGTGAGATGCCCTAAGGGGTTCAGCTCTGATCTTCTGTGAGGATCGGTACTGCTTAAAACTATGCCTGCAGTATCTTCATCCCTCCTGAAATCCAAAGTTTTTGCTTCCCAGAGGCGGAAAAGACTCACTGGGCCAGCTGGATAAGATCTTTTCAAAGAAACAGATTGGCTTCTGGCTCAAGTTTCTCTGTGACTGGAAGTGGTTTTGCATATATGAAATTATGCATATATGAAATTACTCTAGTGGTCTCCAAGGTCTTCATTCCTGCTAGGACACATTATATCACAGTGAGTTGAGAAAGATATGTGCTGATGCTGACCCGTGGGCTAGACTCCAACAGGGAGGCGCATCAGCCACACAGCCAGCTAGTAATTGGAAAGGATAGGTGTTTTTAGAGAGCTGACATTCTTGAAGGCAACTCTAACAATAACTCACAAAGGACAAGTGCGAGACACATGAGAAGATGTTGTATGTCTCCATCATCCCTCACCTCTAGACCTTCTCAATCGAAGACTTGTCAAAGACAGTCCATTGCCCAATCAGACTCTTAAAGGACCCCAGTCTCTTAAGCCATCTTCACTGATGGCCCATGGTTTTCTACCTCTTTTTTATGATAATTTAGCTCTGTTGTGTGTGTGTGTGTGTGTGTGTGTGTGTGCACGCTTTATTTAGAACTATGTTTTCTAACTCTTCTCCCTGGGCCCATGGAAGGGAGAGAGGATGCTACCATAGGCAGAGTATCCTTGGTTGGCTTACCTAGCTGAGCAGAGTCATTTTACACCATGGCATGGAGCAATGATAGTCTATGAATTGAGTATCCTCCCCCAGTCACATGGAATTACCTGATTCAAATTCATGGGATGCACTTAGCGAATCACAGGACTGTAGGATGTGACAGCTTCAGACACTTTCTCATCCCCTCCCATGCTATCGGGAGCAAGAAGACCTCAGAGGGAGATTTTCATGGGGCCCAAGCCTCATGTTACTTTTCACTCTTGTGGGGATAGAAGAGTTTTAACAAAGGGAAGAGAAGACAAAATATATCTTCTCCTATCTTATTCCCCTCACTGATGAAGGCAGAGATCTGGGTTTTATATACAAAGTAAGTCTAACAGGAAGTGTAACAAGGTGTGCCACCAGCAGAGGGAGGTAGGTACTGTCACCACTAAAATCTAGGTAGTAGGGACGCTCACTGCAAAAAGATTGCAACACCAGATCTGAGGTCTTGAGTGGAAGCCTGGACATCTCCAGGAGAAGCTGGGCACCCTTTTCCTGCTTGGCTGCCAATAACAGAGAATACCACCAGTATCTGGGACAGGACCTTTAGTATGATGGAAGAATTTTACCTTTGAGTGACTGCTAGATGCTAAATGGACATCACATTTGATGAAGGGTGAAGTGGGGAGAGCAGGATGATTTGTCTCGTATTGGTTCTTGGAGACCTAAACCAGCCATCTGATTGCAATGAGAGGGGTGAGTGACAAGGTGCAGACAGCAGAGGCACTCCTAACATGGCTGTTCTTAACTCAAGGAAAATGGAAGCCAGGCTGTGAACACTTTGATTCTTAGGCTGTCCCCAGACTGCTGGAGGCCAGCAGAGACACCCGCAGTGGTAAAGGGATCCAACTGGACCATGATCACAACCTCACTCTCTGTTCTCCAAGAATGATGAAGCGAGATGGCTCACACTACAAGCAAGAATACTTTGGGGTCATTGGACTGCCCTCCTTGGAGAAGCAGGAATCTTCTTCTATTCCCTTCTTTTCCTTGCAGCCAGAGTGAGTCATCCCTCAACAACCTTTTCCAGAGAAACCGAAATTCTATGATGACTTCTGCAACCCACCTGTTCAAAATGACCTGGGACCGACCCCCTCTCCTAGCTCTCCACTCTATAGATAGCTTGCAATAAGATGCATAACATGTCTGCCCATTAGACTTCATGAGGAGAGTAATGCTGCTTAGCTTGTATTCCCAGGGCCTAACAACTCCTGAACAATGGTCTAATATAGGGTAGTGCTCAACACATCTTGGCTAAATGAAAGATGAGCCCCTGAATCTGGAGACACACAAATGGTAAGCACATCTCTTGAGGGTAGAAGTAAAAATCATTCAAAGCTCATACTGAAAGAGCCCCTGTAGAGTGCAGTAGAATCAGGAAACTACAGTCTCACTTCGCTTTTCCTTCATCTATTTGACTTCAAACCCATCAGTGCTGGAGATCAACCCCCAGGGCTTCATGCATGCTGAACAAGTGCTCCATCAGCAAGCCCATCTCCAGTGCATCTGCCCTTTGTTTTGAGACAGGATCTTTCTATATTTCTCTTGAGCTCCTGAGTTTGAGTCCTCTTCTCTCAGTCTCCTGGGTAGCTGGGACTGCATGTGCCTCCTATACCAGGAACACACCATATCCCAACCATATCTTTCTGAGGTCTTAGTCAGGTCTTGTTTATTGGGAGCAAGAAAGGAGCTCTCTATCTGTCATAGTTAGGAACAGGTGTCAATTCGACTGTTGAGGGTTTGAGCTCTCGGCACATTTGTAGAGAATTAATGGTTGAGTTAAGCCCAGAGCAAACCTGCAAGAGATTGTCTAGCTGATGGGGAAGGTGAAGCCCACAGTGGATGGGACTAGGCCTGGAATAAATGACAGAGAGCTAATTGAGAAAGTTGGCATCCTTCTGTACACTTGGCCAGACATGCTGGTCTGGCAAGTAAGGATCGTCCCTCTCTCAGCCATTATGTGGTGATGATGTAGCCAGTTCCCTCAGCCCTGGTGTTGGTGCATGCTGAACTGAGAACTGTGACCACCAATCGTAGGAGAAAACAAAACCCTTGTTCCCTTAAGCTGTTTGATGGTGATTTATCAGCAACCATGCAGACGAACTGCTACACTATCCTTAAAGCAAAGGTAGATGACTTTTCCAAAGCACAGCAATAATACCTTCTTCACTTAAGAGGCTAACAAAGGAGGATCAGGTAAGATGAGACTTAGCTACACAGTAAGTTCAAGGCTCATCTCAAAGAACAAAACACACAAACAAAGCAGACCAGACGCCTTATTACTTATCTCTCAGGCTTTGCCTGCCCTCCTCCATGTTAACATTTGTGGCCTGCCACCTCGTTTCCAGTTCCCGCCTTCATTCATGCATCCTCAAAACCCCATGCCCTGTTGCTGCCTATCCACTACCAAGATGGCCAGGCAACCCCTTCCATCCCTTCAAATCCTCCTAAGCAAGCTCACCTTCTCCAATTCCTGGGGTCTGCCCAGTTCCTGTTGCTCTCAGCAAAGCCTCTGGGCTCCACGCTCTGTCTCTCTGTGGATAGCTCTCAAAGTTCTGTTTGGCCCCACTTTGGAGTGCAGTTCTCAATAGGACAGTGGTTTTTATGCATCTGTGTGACTTACAGTGTCGAGGGTCCCAAGGGATGAGCTTAGCTGAAAACTTAAGTCTACGTCTGATGAAAATTCCCATGCTACAAGGGATCGGATAGATGAGGCATCATGGAACAAATGTACACTCCGCTGATCTGGTGAAGAACTCAAAGCTCTGCAAAACAAGAGCTGGATGGAAAGGTGCCACATAACCCATCCTTCACTGGATCCTTCGGAAGCTGGTCTTCTTAGCCCAGGAGACCCTTCCCTGCCAAACCAGGGCTAGAAAAGGAGGAGGAGGAGGAGGAAGAGAAGGAGGGATCAGTGGGAGGGGCAGAGAGAGCGAGGCCTCTGCAGTGACCTACATCTGTCCCAGCACTGCCCGTCCACCGCCAGACAGCTCGGAGCTCCTGGCAGCCAGCAGCAGCTGAGGACAGGAAGGAGGAGTGGACAGAAGGCTGGAGGCTGCTGGGCATCAGGTAAGTGGACACTGAACACCTGGCTGCCCCCCAGGCAGGAGGAGGCAAACAGTGGGCAGAAACTCTGCCTGGCCAACTACATGCTGGGAGTGCATTTCTGTCTCCTCTGAGGAATCCAGGTATCTTTGAAGGAGAAAATTTCTGGGTGGTTCTGCCCTCGCTCTGATTTAAAGTCTCACTAGCAGCTCAGAATAGGGACTGAGGACCAGGGCTGATCATGGTTGGTTAGTGACATGGTTAGTGACATGGTCAGTGCAATAGAGAAAAAGTCCATTTGATTCTTCCTTTCAGCTGAGAAATTGGAAAGACCAGGCCAAAGGTGGGAGAGCTGTTGATCATTGAAAGAAGCTAGGGAGATACAGTCCGGGGCCCCTTAACTCGGGGTCAGGTCAGAATAGGCTGAAACGAAGGCTCAAGTTGCTGTTTTTGTTGCAAAGAATTAGGATTCTTCCCGAATGTGGGAAGAAACTTATGGAGGAAAGAATTAATCACTTTTTCTATCCCCTCTGATTAAGCCTCTGTCCCTCTGGTGTCTAACCAAACATGCTTCTCACCCATTAGTCACTGATCTTGTACCTGCTCTAGCTAATTCCTAAGGGATCATAACATCAGTCCCATTAGTACTGCAGGCTCTTTGCTTCTCTTACTTCTCAACTGGACCTGCGGGCAGGAGGTCAAGAGAAGGACTGTTATTTACAATAGACTTCATGTGAGCCACTTAACCAAGTCAGCTAGAGAAGCTGGTGGGGATGGGGAGAAAGGTGATGACGAAGCTAGCTCCTTTGAACTCTACTACTCCAGTGTGGGGGGTCATGGCAGGTGCCAGCATGCTTCCCCTTAGCAGATACTAACCTGGGATGCGTGGGGTATAGGCCTTGGTGTCCTTTCCAGTGTGGCCTGCTGAGCCCTGCTCCTGTCCACCCTCGTGATTCCCTTCAGCACAGAGGTCGAGACTCCTGCAGTGCTTGTGACCGCTCCAGAACTCGGCTGGCATGCCATGGCATTCCAGCACACCAGGGAGTGGTGGCTGGGCTGTAGAGGGACCAGATATGCCAGCGGGTGGGCGGTTGTGAAATAAAAGCGTTTCGGTAGGAGGGAAGAATGTGCTGTCGTGTGTGATTCTATATTTTTAGTTGGGTTTTTGAGTCAGTACAGTCCCCAAAATGGAACCACTTGGTCATGCGCCAACCACTCAGGAGGTAGGATTGCTGGAGAATTCTTTCAAGACCACTTTTAATTCATTCAAGGTTCTCATCCCATCCCTTCTCCCTCTCCTACTGACTTCAACTGATGTTGTTGAGAGAGATTGAGAGAGAGCGAGGAAGACGATAGTGGTGGTGCTTGGGAGAAGTGCCTGGCACTCTAGTTTACTGCTCAAAGGAGAGCAGACGGTTTTATGGTGATCCTTAAAATCTGAAGGATTCCAAATTGGTCGAGGATGAGAGGTAGAAGCCTGCTGGGTTCCAGTATAAAAATCTCAGAGAAGGAAAAGCCAGGAGGAATTTGCATTTAAAGGTGGGAAGGTCAAAGCCATTAACTTCTAGAAGTCTCCTGAATGAGTTTGGCTCTGCTCTCTGAGTCGTCATAGGCTTGGGTCCCACCTTCATGCCAGGTTGCCAGCACTGTACACAGGCCCAGCCTCGTGGTTTCCTTTTCCTGGGGAGGATAC
Organism: Typhlomys cinereus; assembly: GCA_023101885.1. Taxonomy (NCBI): domain Eukaryota; kingdom Metazoa; phylum Chordata; class Mammalia; order Rodentia; family Platacanthomyidae; genus Typhlomys; species Typhlomys cinereus. The sequence goes on from JALPQD010000192.1 coordinate 3,282,252, forward strand.
TCACTCGGCAGCAGCCTATCCCCCTCTCTAGAAATTTCTCTGAGAAACTGATCTATTGGTGCTGTGGGATAGCAGGAACTAACCAGTGTCATTTCCTAGATTTGGACAGGTTCTTGGGAGTGGCGGCTTCCCTCAGCATCCATTTCAGATACTGGCTCGTGCCCGGGCAGGGTAGAAATGGTCGGTAAAGACTTCTCATAAGAAATCACCTTCCATCCTCAGAAGTTCAATTTCCACCCACAGAGGAGCCAAAGAGAAGCTGGAACTGACTATGGCAGGTAAGAGGGCTAATGTCACTACCACCCCCCATTTGGGGCTCCTCCGCTGGAAGGAAGGCGTTGAGAAGGCAACGCAGGGCTCTTGGGGAACTCTTCCATTTCTAATTTTCATTCTGGGTTTTGGGTTTGGATTTGCTTTTTTGAGCTTCTACAGGGGCTTCTTTCTAGGAAACAGCCCTTCCTACCCTCCCTTGCCTAGATTTTCCCTGATGATTCACTCAAGCTCTTTCCAAGGTAGTCTCTGCCATTTTCAAGGGACTCCATTCACAAAGCCGGAAGGGAACCACCAAACTCCTACAAGAAAGGCATAAAGCATAGCTCACAGGCAAGATCTGGGTGGGACAAGCCTATCTAGCAATGGGAGAAAGAAGGTAACTGAGTAGGTGGAAGCTCTGTTTCAGAAGAGCGTTTAAAATGGGGCAGAGGAAGACCCTGCTTCCCCTCCATGTCTTCTTCAGGGAAGTTCCTGAAGAAATCATCCATCCCTGGAGTGAGCATCCAGCAGCTGGTGGAAGAGATTCCAGAAGGTTGCAGCACACCGGACTTCAAGCAGAAGCCTGTCACCTTGGCTTTGCAGGAAGGTGAGGCCCTGGCACCCGCAGCGACCATAAGGAGAGGGTTCAGTTACCCTCTTTTTTGATACCTAGTTCCTACATCTGTCACCAGGATATCATGTCTCCTTCCTACACTGAAGGGGTGTGGTGTCTGTGTGTCTGGATCCCTAGGACGGATAAGGAGCCTGAGGAGATGAATGGGGGAGGGGAATGAAGAGCATTCTCGCCATGGTGGTACAGGGGGACAAGGGTAGGGTAACGTTAAACTGGGGACCAGGCTTCAGGGGCTCCTTTCTTCCCTCTCCTTATCTCAAAGTCTTCTAAAGGGATATAGGCTATCAAAATCTCTTCTTCTGTGGTTGACTCAGTCGATAAAGTGCTGCTGCACAAGTATGAGAACCTGAGTTTGGATCCCCACTGGATCCGGCACCACACGCATTCCTGGAATCCCCACACTGGGGAGGCAGAGACAGGAAGATCTTAGGGGCTGGCTGCCCTCTGGTCTAGCCAATCTGTGAGCTCCAGGTTTAGTAAGAGACCGATCTCAAAAAATAATGGAGAGTGTGATTAAGAGAAACATCAGATGTCAACCTCTAACCTACACATACACACACACACATACACACACACACACACACACACACACACACACCCTTCTCTTTTTTTGACCTTGCCCAAACACCTTCATGATCATTCATGAAGAAGATGCCAAACATCTTCAAGAGCATTCTAGAAGGTCACAGGAAAACCCAACAAAATGTTCCTTCCTCAGCAACGATCCCTGTTTTAGTTAGCAGCTTTCTGACATATGAAAAATAGTGAACATGTAGTAATTAAACTTTTCCAAACCCAAAACAAGGTGATGAGGAAGAGGGGTGATTCAAGGACCCTCAGTCCTTGCTGCTGTCTGCTGAGGTGTCTCTGTTGGAAGCCCTGACAGCGAGGCTCTTGCCCCACAGGAGCGTGAGTCTTTTCTGGCTGGTACCTGGTGTCTCAGGGTCAGCTCCTTGAGTATCAGTTATTCCAAGGTTGCCATTCCTCTTTCTCCCCAGAGAATAGAAATGGAACTTACAAGTACTCGCATGCTTCCCAGGTTTGGGAAAGCCCTTCAACCTCCTTACGCACCAACTTTCATAGAAACACCCCTCTTGCTCCAGCCCTGCTTTGCCTCCCTGGCTGTGGACAGTTTGGCCACATCTTTACTTCATAGTCCAGCATGACCAAAGCCAAGCCACCCTCCATCACCGCGTGTCTGGAAATAGTATCTTTCTACCTGACATTAGGAGTGCAGGATCAAAGCCTGGCTGTGCTCTTGGAATAGTGCGTCTGAATGCCTTTTTAGGGAGAAGGACATACATTCCTGCCTCAGTAAAGTACACTGCCAGTCTATACGCACTCTCGACTTGTTTCTTCCTGCCTCAGGAAAAAATGCCATCTTCAGGGCAGTGGTCTGCGGGGAGCCCACGCCCGAAGTGCACTGGCAGAACGCCCAAGGAGACCTGAGCAACTGCAGCAAGTACCAGATCTCCTCGGCTCCTGGCAGCAAGGAGCACGTGCTGCAGGTGAGCAGGGCAGCTCTTCTCTCCTGGGTCCACAGGTCTCGTCCCAGCCCTTGGAGGGTCTTTTTGGCGGCCTCCAATCCCCAGGCAAGGAAGAGACATTCCTAAAGTTGAGTCCATTCAACCCCGTCCCATGGCTCAAGGTGAGCTGATCTGGAAGTAGATACCTCTGCTGACAGAGGTTGTCAGATACCTCTGCTGACAATCTGGGAGGCAGCCTGGGCTACGTTAGAAGAATGCGTGAACTCCGGGGTCAGATTGCCAGGCTGCAGCTCTGAGCCCACTACTTTGGCTTTGGCTTTAGAAAATAATTTACTTACTTCTTAATTAAAAAAATATTATATTTATTTGTGTGTGTGTGTGTGTGTGTGTGTGTGTGTGTGAGAGAGAGAGAGAGAGAGAGAGAGAGAGAGAGAGAGAATATGCATGCCGTTGCGTACAGGTGGAAATCAGTGGACAACTTTCAGAAGTCAGTTCTTTTCTTTTACCACGTGGGTTTCTGGGTATCAAATTCAGGTTGCCAGATTTTGTGCAGGCGCCTTACCCAGATCCTATTTGCTTCTTCCTGTCTCTGTTTCTTCACCTTCAAAATGGCATAATAATTATAGTATCTACTTAAGGAGTTTTTAAACCAGTGTCTAGCCTTAAAGTGAGTATAGGCAGTACTCAATGTATCATAGTTCAACCTGCAACTTTTGATTTTATATTAATAAAAGAGTGATTGCATTGAGTAGAAACCATACTTTAAGGTTTTAAAAGATACTTATTTTATGTCCTTGAGAGAGAGAGAGAATATGTGTATATGTATGCCATATGCCATAGCACAAGAGTGGAGGTCTGCGATCAATTTTTTTAGAAGTCAATTCTCTCTTTCCACCATAGTGAGCTTACAGGGATTGAATTTAAGTTCCCAGGTTTTTGAGCAGATACTTTGCCTGCTGAGCTGTCTCACTGGCCCCTGTACTTTGAGATTTTAACTTTGCAGTTCACATCTTTTCATGTGCTAGTAATGTGCAAGTGTGAATCCCTCCACTGAGTAGTGACAACAAGGTGCAGCCTATAGCCGCAGGATAAGTGTACTCTACAGCATATTGTAGTCAGTGGTTTGCATATATTTAACATCATATTATAAAATGGGCTTTGTGTTAGATAATTTTGCCCAACTTCAAACTTGTGAAGTGTTCTGCCATTTGGGTTGGCAAAACTAAACCAATGCTAGATGTATTAAATGCATTTTCAATTTATACCCTTTTCTACTTACAGCTTTACTGGGATATATGCTATCACCAGTTAAATGTTTTTATTCTAAATCGGTCTTGGTTAATATCAGTAGGTGTCATAGATGCTGATCATGGAACACCTACTGCTACATACTAGTCCCAGACTAGTATATATGACAAATATACAATTTAATATATGACTGGAATATATACATACACATATATGTAGACATATAGGACTGCAATATATATATGATTTAGCATATTATTGGAATATATGATTAAAATGGAGCATATTATTTAATCCCAACCATGCACTATTTTTTAAAATATTACCCCCATCTTACAGAGAGGTCAGGAACCTTGTCCAAGGTCTCACAGGCAGTGATACATATCACAGATGATTTTGTGTCCCGGATTTATTTGACCCCCAAAGTGAGCTCTTCATATTGCCCCCATTGCCTCCAGTGGCTCCGACAAAGGCTCCCTGTTCTGATCCAAGGTCGCTTTGATATCTGTGGTTCCTGGTAAAGCCTGTGAGCTTCAGGAGGGCAACTACACTGTCCTATAGGCTTCACATGCCCAACACAGAGCCCTGTCTAATACACAGAGAAAAGGAAGTGCAGACCCTAGAGGTTCCCTTGCTTGTGGTGTTTCTGCAGATCAACAAGCTGGCAGGTGAGGACTCAGACCTGTATCGCTGCACGGCAGTGAACATGTATGGAGAAGCCACGTGCTCCGTGAGGCTCACTGTTATTGAAGGTGAGTTTGTTCCTCGAGCCAGTCTCACGAGTATGCAGGACATCATTTCTCCTGAGGCGCCCTCAGAGCAAATCACATGCTTCCGCTGCTGACAGGAGGGGAGGGAGGAACACTGGAACTGCTGCTGCTGTCCCATGAGGTGTCCCGGGATCCCCGGCCTCATCCTTTCACTGGATCTGAGGCGACTAAAAAGCACTGCACTGCCCTCCTGCAGATGCTCCAGACGGGGCCAGGACCTGGAAGCTGACTCTAGTACTGCACCTTCTGCTAAAGGAAGTCAGTTTCTACTTCTGGATCTTCTGCTATATGGGCCTATAGCAGAGGGGACAAACTCAGGCAACACAAAATCGGAATCCTACCTCAGACATATTTTGCTTGTGCATGTTTCTGAATTTTTAAAATTAAATGTCACATATAATAATTGGAAAGTTGTTACTTCTTAAGAAAGTAGACCTAGCTTGTAAATAAGTAATACCGACAATTGGTTTGCCTACAAGTACCCCCCTCCCCCGAAAAAAAAATTAACAACAGCCAAGAAACAGCAGCGTTACTCCACGTAGTAAGAGATCCTGATGTGGGAGTCCAGGGTTCCCTCCACAGCTCAGGGTGTCACAGAGACTGGAGTCTTGCAGATCGAAACTTAACCCATGCTCAAGTAGGAAGTGGGGAAGAGGTGGCCCAGGTATGCCTGCTTCTCTCATCAAGGGAACAAAAGTGTTCTTGGAGGTCAGCAAGATGGCAAACATGGAAAACTGAGTTCCATCCCCAGAGATCACACTGTAGAAGGAGAGAGCTGTTTTCTAAAAATTGTCATTTGACTAATACACACATATACGTGAGTTCATACTCTTTATCTGTCTCCTGCCCTTCTTTCTTCCCTCCCTCTTCCTTCTTTCAAAAAAAATTAGAATTTGAAAATAGGAAGCTTTTTAAAATTATATCCCATTAGACAGAACTTACGTCACATGACCACTAGAAACTACAAGAAAAACTGAAAGGGGGCTGGAGAGGTGGCTCAGGGGTTAAGCCTCTGCCTTGCAGGCGGAAGGTCCCGAGATCGGATCCCAGGTCCCACGTATAGATGCTTCTGGTCTTGGTAGGGCAGAGCCTGTGAATCCCGGAACAGAGTAAATAAGGAGGAGGTGGAGGCAGTGGTTCCTGAATTTGCCCATGGTTCTACATACACATACACATGCACAATTGACTAAAAACTAATAATAATAAAATTTTAAAAAAGATTCTGAGGATACAATTTAAAAAAAAAACTGAAAGGACGTACTTAGCTTTTCCAGACTCTCTAGAGAAAGCAGGTGGCAGGAAGAGGGTCAAGAATGACTGTGACTGCAGCAGATCAGTGGTAATGCTTGATATAGCAGTGCCCAGTATCTGATGTATTGGGTCCATTGTCTGAACTCTTGAGTGCATTGAAACAGCAGCACTCTCTCTTGCTTTCTCTCACTCTCTTTTTAAATATTTATTTATTTATTTGAAGGGGGAGGAAAAAGAGAAGGAAAGGCAGAGAGATAGAGAGAATCAGAGAGAGAGGAGAACATTTGTATATCATTTCATGGCACATGGATGGAGCTCAGACAATGACTTTCGTGTACGTCTCTCTGTGTGTCTGTGTGTCTGTGTGTCTGTGTCTGTGTGTGTGTGTCTCTGTCTGTATGTATCAGAGAGTACTGTATGTGCCTGTGGAGGTCCAAGGGTGACTTTGGGGATCATCCTGGATTATGCTACTTCTTCTTTGCTTTGCTCTAGGGTTTCCCAGACTCTGCTTTCCAGGTCAGGTGTACAAGCCACTTCCTTTTCTATCTAGTGTTTTTACATGGATCCGGGATCCAAACTCAGAACCTTATGCATTTGAGGCAAAGGTTTAACCCCTGATCCAGCTCTCCAGTCCCAGAGAAGAGTTTTGAAAGTCAGTTCTTTCCTTCCACCATGCAGACTTCCTGGTCTAGAATTCAGGGATTAACTCAGGTGGCCAGATTTGGAAGCAGGTTCCTTACCTGCTGAGCTATTTCACTGGCCCCAGCAGCCGTCTCTTTAGAGGCTCTCAGCTTGCTGTGTGGCCACTTCATTTATTTATTTCACTTCCTGTGGACGTATGAGGACCCTCCTCCTCATAAAATGTGCTCCGCTTGGCTTCCCTCCATCAGTTAAGGCTCCGGGGGAATCAAAGCTCACGATGAGAAGACTTCGCCCAGCTCCATGCCTTTTGCTAGGATGTTGCTTTGCCTTAGGAGACAGGGCTGGTCAGGCTCTAGGACTCAGAACATTTTCTTAGGAAGTCTACCAGTTTGTCTTTCTCTCCACATGTCCACATCATCTCCCTCCTCTCCTCCTTGGATGGTCCAGTTGGCTTTAGGAAGAACCGGAAGAGGCAAAAGGAGCCCCAGGAGGGTAAGCAGATTCATCAGAAAGCTCCTTGGGGCTTTTGTGGGGGTGGGCTTTGTCATCGACCCTGGACCCCATTACTCTGCCTGAGCCCCCAGGCACCTCACTTGTGATTGGAGCCATACTCCTTCTTTTCTAGATCTCAGGAAGGAGCTGATGGACTTCCGGAAGATGCTCAAAAAGAGGTGGGTCTGAGCCCTGTCTGCAGAGGATTTGGAAAGCTCATGTGGTACTGCCCACAATCCTTCCATAAATAAACTGGACTCAATGGTCACCTCTACTTCCAACACAGGTGGGGAGCTAGACCACTACTCACAGAAGGGAGGCTGGGACGAGCATTAAACTGGGCCTTCTGGACCTTGCTTGGATACTTTACAGTTGTGTGTCCTTGACTTAGTCCTCTCTTCTTTCGGTTTCAGTTCGATCTCATTTGTAAAATGGGAGGACCTACCACAGCAATGATTTTTTAAGAAATATTTTATTTATATATTTGAGAAACAGGGAGAGAGAAGGCATTCGCTTGCATGCCACGGCGCAAAGATGATGGTGAGAGAACAACTTTAGGAAGTCGGTTCTCTCCTTTCACCATGTAAACTTTTCAGGCATTAAACTCCAGCTGCCAGGTTTGCAAGCAGGCACCCTACCTGCTGAGCTACCTCACCAGCCCTGCAGCAATGATTTAAAAATAACGTCTGAAAGCAACCAAACAATTCATCCTGACCCCACTTTCACCCAAAGACATGCTACTCCAAAAATCAATAGCACAAGTTGTCATGAACCCAAGTCTTCTGGGAGTGGGAGCTGCCTGGCTCCCCGGGTGCGCACACACCACCCAGATTGCCAGTATCATCTGGCCAATACCTGGGGCTCCTCTAGCCTCTGACCTGCCAGCCTACTCCCCAGGGCACCACCGCCAGCCCCTGAAAAAAAGATGGAGTCTGAGCAGGTGTGGCAGCTGCTGATGACTGCAGACCGCAGGGACTACGAGCAGATCTGCATGAAGTACGGCATTGTTGACTTCCGCGGCATGCTGCGCAAGCTGCAGGAGATGAAGAAGGAGAGGGAGGACAAAATGTCCCAGGTACTCGGGCCCTGCCTGTGCCCCTCACGTGACGCACAGGGAGCTGACTTAGTAAACCCACTGTGGTTACGGGCCTACCTCCACTTAACCCCTAGTGAATCCTGGGGGTTCCTGCCAAGGACTGGATCCAGGGTTGAACTCAAGGCTGGTGCTTACTTCAAATGTTATTATTCCAAAGCTCTGGGCTTTGGAAAGGTTAGGATTGGAAAGGTTCTGTGTCTTGGTTTCCTCATCAGTGGAATGGGGATTATAGCCATCCCTACCTTGTCAGTTACTGAAAGGATGAGAAAGAGAAGGTACTTATAGTAATTGGCCTAGTGCCTGACACATTTAAGGTCTAAGAAATGCCAGCTGTCATTGCCACCGTTGTTGCCAGACCTGGGGCCTTATTTCTAAAGACTTCCAGGGAAGGATATTTCATAATTGGCATTAATATTCTGATTCTATCATCTTATAAATTGTATAGGAAGTTCTTGTAGCTAACGTAGCTATATCTAATGTTTCTTCTTTAATTGGAAAACAATTTAATCACCTAGAATGTAGCTCTTCTAACCCCCAGCTGGGGCCAAAGCTTTTCCTCCTCAAGCGTTCTCATCTGCACTAACACATCAGCATAGAGCTTTGTGCTGTGGTTTTTAGATACTGCTTGTCAGCTGGGAGCAGAGCTGAGCAGACAAACCATGAACATGGACACGGAGAGTCCTTTCCCGATTGCCTTCCGGATCTGACCTCTTGCCTTTTGAATTTCCTTCCTTGGGGAACTTAAGTCTCTCCATTTGAGAACCCCACAAATGCTTCCTTAACTGGGATATCATGGCAGGGCTGGGGCCAGAGCCTGCAAGGCTTTCAAGCGCTCCTGCGAGAGCTCTGGACTCTGCTGACAGACTCTTCTGCTCTCTAGTATGTCAACGCCATCTCCAACTTGAGACACATCAGGGTCACCAAGGAGGGGGCTGCGACGTTCGACCTGGAGCTGGACCTCAAGGACCTTGGGAGCAAAATTTACCTGTATAAGGTAAGGTTAGAGGCCATGGACAGGAGCAGTGGGGTCCTTTTTAGGATCAACAGGAGCATTCAGGAGATGAGTACTTCATTCTGTGGTGTTCCTCGTTGGAGCTATCACACCCTGGCATGACTCTCCCGCCCCCTGGAATCCTTTACCTTTCCTTGAGCATCTAAGCTGTTCAGCCAGGCCTGTGGCTCTGTAAATTGAGTCTAACACTAGAGCAAAGGTAAAAATAGGCTTCTGAGCAAGTCGACCCTGTGGGGCCAAGATGGGTATGGGGAGCTGCAAAACACCTTTTAATTCTTGTAGCCAAACTCACCCTGGACTTCATCCCCTGAGCAGGACATCTTTCCTCCTGCTCTTTCTTCACTTATGACCTCACTCCTTCTACAGGCGCCTCTGCCCCCTAGCTGCTCAGTTTCTGCTCCCTGGCCTGTTCTTCCTTCCATCTGCTTGTCCCTGCATCCACGTGGCTAACTAAGTTCCTCACCTGTAGTGGCACGTGACTGACTACTCGTGTGTTTCTCCCATGTCTCCGGCTCTACCGGGTGCTTCCGAGCTCCGAGCTCTCTTTGTTTTTCCTATTTCTACTTTCCCACACAAATTATTTACTTATTTATGATTCTTATTGTTTGTCAGTTTCCCTTGTAGCGGTTTGTTTTTAAGCTTACTTGGGGCAAGAATCTTTGCTTTATTTATTGATGGGCCCCGTGTACCTAAGATAGTGCCTGGCACACCAGCAGGCATCTTGCCAAGTGTAAGCTATTACTAACATCCAGCAAGTAGCATGTAAGGGCGAATGTGTGTCTACATAGCTGGGGTTTGTAAGATCTGAAGATAGTCTCTGGACATTCCCTTTGGTGAATGAATGAGCCGTACTCCCACGCCATAGACTTCACCCCCATTTTTCTACTCTCACCCCACACCCTAACCTGCAGGGCTGCGTCTGTAGTAACTCTCCTCCCACATGGTCTCAGGTACCTCTTGGCATCTGTTGATTTTCCACTTCACTGTAAGAGACCTGGAATTCCTAGAGCATGTACATTCCCACCCACCTTATGAGCTCCGCCTCCACAGCCAGGCTCTGCTCTCTGCCCCGACTCTCTTTGCCTTTTATGGTTCCAGGACCATGTTGTCTGTGGTCTTGAGCGAATGGGAGAAGCATGTGTACATAGTGCATGTCTACATTACTGGAGTTTGTAATATAGCTAGAAGTGGGCCTGCTTCAGGAGACTCTGGGGACCCCACTGAAGCCCTGGAACACCTTTTCCTTTCCTGCATCCAGGATGGTGAGATGATCCCCTATGGTTTTGACAACCAGACCAAGCACTGTCTGCGGCGGCTGGGGAAACGCTACCACTTCCAGATTCTGGACCTGCAGCCTGAGGACTCTGGGCTTTACCAGGTCATGGTGGAGGATGCTGTAGTCTTCTCTACCAAGCTGGAGGCCAGTGGTAAGTGCTCTTCACCAAGATGTTTGCATGGGAAGAAAGACATCCATGCAGGTGTAGTATACACATGATCTCCATGTGACGTGGTCCCATTAAGGACAGCCAGGGAGAGGCTGTACACATAGGTCCTGTCTTCTGCTGGTGTCCGGTTGGGCTCTACTAAGTTATGGTCACAGACAAAGACATGCCTGATACTCACCTGCCCACAGACCTTCTACTCCAGCCCACGTCTTCGCTCCTTTCTGCTCTCCTCCTTTCTCATGACTCCCAAACAAGAAACCCAAACAAGGTGTGGGTGAGGCACACCTGAAGCCCGTATCTCTTCCTCACCTGGGAGTGCGCCTCCTTGAACTCTGTCCCATACCCATGATAACCTGTGCTTCCACCATCCATAGAGCACAGGACAGCTCCAAGGGCCTTGCGGAAGCATAAGGAGAGGTTTGCAGGAGGAAACTTGGGCAGATCATGAGAACAAGACTGAACTGAGGTTGTCTTAGTTTCGTATTTTATTGCAGGAATGAATATATGACCTAGACAATTTAAGGGACAAGTGGTTGTTTCAATGTTCATGATTCTAAGTGATAATATTGATTACCATAGCAGAAGAGTGATACCAGTATCAGAAGTTAAGGAACAGGAGCAGGAAGAACTGGGAGAAAGGAAAAGCCCAAGCGTGCTTTCTACCTTGCAAACCTGTCAGCTTGCCAGCTGGCTCTCTCCTTCATTTACCTGTGCAGGGAATGGTCCCACCACTGGGGATTGGATTTTTCAATTCGATGATCTCCTACAGACTTGCTCAGGGGCTTGCCTTAACTACCCGATTCTTCATACATGTGCTTGAAGGCTTGGTTCTTAGCTGTCAGGTTAACACCTAAAACTAACTGCCATAAAAGTGAAGGAGAGAGGGCTGGAGAGGTGGCTCAGGGGTTAAGCCTCCGCCTTGCAGGCGGAAGGTCCCGAGTTCGGATCCCAGATCCCACGTATAGACGCCAGACGGAAGCGGGGGCGGCCTGCGCTTCTGGTTGTGGTAGGGCGGAGCCTGTGAATCCCGGGCAGAAGGAGGTGGAGGCGTCCATGGTGGTTCGCGAATTCGTCCGTGGTTCTACACATACACAGACACACACATACACACACACACAGACATGCGCGCGCACATACACACAGTTGAATAAATAATAATAATAATAAAAAAATTAAAAAAAAAAAGTGAAGGAGAGAGAGGTATCTGGCAGGTCTGGGATACCCAGATGGGTAGACTTCTAGATGGGCGGCTACCTTTTATCTGTGCCAGACTGGGGCAAGTCTAATTATTTTTCTCTTTTGGATCCAGAGCTTTTGTGTGTGTGTGTGTGTGTGTGTGTGTGTGTGTGTGTGTGTGTGAGAGAGAGAGAGAGAGAGAGAGAGAGAGAGATCACTGTGTGTCCCTGTGGAGGGCCAAGGGTGACTTTAGGAATCATCCTGGATTGCTCTAACTCCCTTTTACTTTGCTCTGAGGTTTCCCAGGCTCCACCTTCCAGGGACAGAAGTGCGGGCTGATGCCATCTCTGCCTGGCATTTTTTTATGTGGGATCTGGGATCCAATCTCAGGTCCTTCTGCTTGTGAGGCAGAGGCTTAAGCCCTGAGCCACCTCTCCAGCCCTGTAGGGCTCTTTCATGCTAACCAAACACTAGCACTAAGATAGACCTCTATTCCACCTTGATTTGCTTTTGAGGCAGGGTCTTGCTAAAGTTGTACCGGATTGCTCAAGTTTTTGTGATCCTTGTCTTCAGCTTCCCAAGAAGCTGGAATGCACCATGTTTGGATCATTGAACTCTCTTGGCTTTAATCCCCTCGCTTGTAAAGGGAATTCTAAAAGCTCACTTTGGAGCTGGTCATAAGGAGTACCCGCCCGATGACAAGCAAGGGTCCTCGCTGTACTGCTTTCCTTCATATTCCCATCACACCTCCAGAGAGAACCTTCAGGTTTAGAATCCCAGAGCTCTAATCTCTCTAGCTACCATAACCCCACATTTTATGGTTGTGGGGATACCCTGGAGAAGGGTTTGATAATGGGGAGTTTAAGGAAGGACGTGACCAGTCAAGGTAACAGGGAATTTGTGATAAACTGGTCTGAATCTGGGTTTCTGAATTCCTACCCCTGCTGTATCAGGTCTTGCTGCCACATGTTGCCAGACTTACACTCTCTTTCCTGCTTCCCTGGCAGCCATACCCCCCAGAGTGGTGGTCCCATTAGCTGAGGCCCGCTGTGAGGAGAAGGGAGATGCAGTCTTTGAATGCACTCTCTCCAACCCCTGCCCCAACGCTACCTGGCATTTCCAGCACCGTCCCCTCCGGCTCAATGACAAATATGAAGTGTTCGTGTCCCCTGATGGGTTGACCCACCGGCTGGTTGTGAGAGGGGCCCACGTCTCAGACAGGGGCCTCTATTCCCTGAGCACTGGACTCCACGCCTCCAGCGCCTGGCTCGTGGTTGAAGGTGAGCGGCCTCACTTCTGACTCATCAAGGCAAGGCCTCAGGGTGTAGATAAGAAGGCTAAGAGAACTTCCTCTGTTTGGGCATATGCTTTTAAATAATTCCCTCCCTATATAGTGCAGTCTCTTCCAGGCCAATCCAGCCCCCTCAGCTGCACGCCCTGTGTCTCAGCTGTGTGCCCTCTTGGAGTTACTCTGGGGTTTCAGATCCAAGATGGCTTCAGGGTTCTGACAGAGCTTGCAACAGTACTCCAGGTTCAGTGGGGGTGAGAAGCCCATGGGCAAGATCAGGAAAGATCTTAATACTTTCAAGGATTGGGATCTGGGTTCAGTGTAAACCCAGGAAACTAAATTTGGTATATATGAGGCAGATTGTGGGGGCAAGTAAGTCTTTTAAAAACCTTAGCAACTTTATAATCATAAACCTGTGACACGTGGGTTTATATATCAACATCCTTATGATCCATATGGCAGGGTTGGGGTGTCCTGTGGTTCAGTATGGGGGAGGAAGTGATGGGATGTACCTCTCAATGTGCTGGAATATCCTGGTTTCTTCCCCCACTGGGCAGTTTGCTCCTCTGCTAGGGAGAGTGAAGCCAGGTGAAGCAGTCATGTCAGGTGGGTATTTTGGCCTCATTTAATGAGGCCTTTGGTCTTTTCTCTTGTCTCTCTATGGAATATTGGGCTCCCGCATAAATACGCCTCACCGAAGCTGGGAAGGATCAAGGATCTCAGATCACAGATGCGGACTGCCAGGTGCAGATACCAGGAGCTCTGGCCTCAGATGCAGAAGACTTGAAGGGAGGGGAAACCAGAGAGCAGGGCTCCCTGGAGGGGGCTAGGCTGGCCTCCAGGACCCAGTTTACAGCAGGCAGGGGTGGCTACTCCTTGACGGGGGACGAAGGGGCAGCCAATTCAGCGTGGGGCCCTGGGCAGGACAAAAGGGGCTTTCTAGAAGTAGAACAAGGCAGGGCCACTTGTCTAGGGGAAAGTCAGCCCCACAGAGAGGGAGACTGGGGTAGAAGCCATCCTGGGGGCCCCCATCTCCAGGAAAGGGGCCTGGAATCAGGGTTGGGCTTCATGGCAAGGCGACAGCAAGGTCAAAGCAGAGATGGCAATGAGGACAGGAGCCCGGGGAAGGCGGGAGTCTGGGAGGCTGGGTCCAGCCACTTGCAGGACAGAAGAAGCCTGGGGAGCAACAGAGAAAAGATAGAGCGCAGACAGGACAATAGCAGTGGACTGGATAGACATGGCCAGGGACAACTCTGGGACCCCCGCCTTGGGGCTAAGGCAGGACAGAGGCCCCTGTGGGGAGCTCAGTCTGATGCAGGGGAGTCTTGGTGGAAAGGGCAGGAGACAGAGACTTTACAGGACAATCAGGAGGGCGAGGCAGAAGGAGGGGATGGCCTGGGGAGGGAAAGGGGGAGAGGAGCAACAGATGCAGGGTGGGAGACCCACCTGGGGGATGCTGGAGTCAGCATTGAAGCAGGAAATCTTGGAACCTCCAAGGTCCCTAGAGAAAAAGGTTCTGGAGCCAAGACAGACATAGACTGTGAGTCCTGGGGCTCTAGAGGAGGTGGAGATGCTGACTGTGGAGAAGCCAGGGGCTACAGAGAATCTGGGGGGCAACATCCAGAACAGGCATTGGCTGGCAATGACTCCCAGAAATCACCACTATCCAGGGGCAGGAGGCTGGCCGAAGCTGAGGGCCACCTGTGGGGGGAAGGAGGTCAAGGGCTGGCGACTGCAGTTGAGGGAAGGGACTACAAAATTAGCTTTGAAGACCCAGGAAATTCCAGAGCCTGGGAAGGTAGCCCACAAGAGCTACATGAAGGGGATGGCCAGGGCATGGCCAGAACCTTGGTCAGGATGGGGGGAGGCGTCCCAAGCCCCCAGAGCTGGGGAGTGGGGCACAGGGAAGCAGGGGAACCCAGAGGAAATGAGTCTGGGAGCACAGATCCTCAGGATGATACATGGTCCAGCCTTAGAAAAACTGGGACCTACTTTGGACCTGGTAGGAAGAGGGAGGGTGAGAGTCGTACCCAGGCAGCTGGAATTATGAAGTTTGATCAGAGGGAAGATGCCAGAAACCACAAGTTGGTTATGTCTCCAGGTCTGGGTGCCCAGGGTCATGGGGGAACGCTAGAAGACATGGAAGGATTAAGAGACCCAGTTGCAGTAGAGTCTGAACCAGATTTCTGGAATGGGTCAGGAAGCTTTGGAC
Source organism: Typhlomys cinereus (assembly GCA_023101885.1). NCBI lineage: Eukaryota > Metazoa > Chordata > Mammalia > Rodentia > Platacanthomyidae > Typhlomys > Typhlomys cinereus. The sequence goes on from JALPQD010000192.1 coordinate 3,297,257, forward strand.
GAAAAGGACCCAAGGATGAGATGAGCTATGAGGATGACGTAATAGGTCCTGGTCGAGTGGAATCTATGTATGGGGTAGGCTCTGGGTGTTCTAGAGAGATGGGTTCTAGAAGTGGGGCTGATTATTATGACGGCCCAGGGCGGCCAGGAAGAGCAGGGTCCAACCACAGCATTGGTTGCAAAGCTATCAATGGAGCATCCCAGGAAGCAGAGTCTGAAGAAGGGGGCACTTACAGGCTTGGGTCAGGAGTGCCTGGGGAAATGTGGTCTGTAAACAAGGGTCATTGCGGTCCTGGAGAAAGGGGTTCCGGGAGAGTGACCAGTCTCAGGAATGCCTCAGGTGACCCTCATGGGAAGCCCACATGTGAAGGTCAGAATTGGGATGCTTCCAGAAGGCAGGGACAAATAGGCCCTGGGGGACAGCACTGTTCTGACGGTGGCTTGGGGGATTCTGGGACAGTGGAGTCTAAAGGTAGAGGTGGTGTCTCTGACGCAGTGGCGGTGCTTGTCAAAGGACTTGGGGAGGCAGAACCAGGAAGCTCTGGAAGAGTAAAGGCTTGGGGTCCGACTGGAGATTATGGGAACTTTAGGGCCCCAGGGACCCTGGGGGGCTTTGGAGAAGGTTTCATTGAAGATGGCACTGGGCTTCCAGGAGTCAGGGAGCCAGGGTCTCTGGGAGTGGGCAGTGAGGAAGGTGATAGAAAGAGTATCAGGTTCCTGGGTGCCAGGGCTTCTGGAGCTGAACCTGGGAATTGGGATAATGTCAGACACCCTGAAGCGCGAGCTTCTCATGCTGAGGCTGGTTCTGAGGGCCACGGGACTCATGGGCCCGGCGGTGTGGTCGGTTATGGGGATGGGTCTGAAATCCCAGGACCTCGGGGAACTGGTGACGGAACACCGTATGGAAGAGAGTCAAGGGGTCTTGGGCCTGGGAGATCAGGGCCAGAGGGTGAGGCAGGTTTTGAAGAAGGCTTAAGAAGCCTAAAGGGAATGGGGGCAGCGGGTGAGTCAGGTTGTAAGAATAGCACTGGGGGTTCTGGGGTCATGGGGTCAGGTGGTCAGACAGGTTATAGGAATGGTATGAAGGACCCTGGGATTGGGGGATTGGCGGGTAATGCAAGTTATGATAATGGTATTGGGGGTTCTGGGGTCACAGGGTCATGGGGTGAGGCAGGTTATAAGAATAGCATTGGGGGTTCTGAGGTCATGGGGTCAGGGGGAAAAGTAGGTTACAAGAATGGCTTAGGGACTTCTGGAATGATCCCAGAAGGAAGTGACCCGGGTTGTAGAGGTGACTTGCAACATGCTGGAGGTATTTTGTCATGGAATGAGGCGGGTTTTAAGGATGGTCTGCAGGGAGCTGGGAGAACAGAGTCTGCGAGTGAGGTCAGTTATCAGGGAGGCTCGGGAGGCTTTGGAGAAAAGGAGTCAGAGGGTAAGATGCGCTCCAGAGATGGTGTGGGGAGGCATGGAGAATCACACTCACTGGCGGGACCCAGAGACCATCAAGTCATGGTGCCCAGGTCAGGATGCTCAACGACAGAGGCAGGCGCAAGCTTCAAGGATGGTACAGAGACGGGCAGGAGATTTGGACTGGCAGGTAAGCCAGGTCCTGGAGTGGACGCTGGGATGGCTACACTAGTGTACACCGCAGGTGACATAGCACGCGGGGACACTGCCATGAGCCCAGCAGTGCTGGAGACACAGGGAGGGCCACAGATCTTTTCAGGCGGCCAAGGTACCAAGAACAGTCTTGGGAACTGTGGACCTTTGAGGGTCTCTGAAGAATTGGGAGCTGTTAGTTCTTTGGGAAAACCAGGCCTCAGAGAGTGGCGAGATAGTTCCAGACTCCCAGGGTCTCCCATGGACAAAGGGTATCCCGGAGGGGAGCATGGGTCTTCAGACCAAGCAGGGGCTGTGGGGACTTGCAGGATTCCTGGAGGTAGAACAGTGCAGGCTGAGTGTTGGACGGGGATAACTGCTCTAGAGTCAGGACATGGTGGGGACTTTAATAAAGCAGGATCAGGGACAACAGACAGAGGTAGAGCTACTAACCAGGGAGATGCAGCACCTGAGGCAGGTGGGGACACACTGCTGGAAGACAGCACAAAGGGGGCAAGTTCTTGGAACTCTCCGGGTACAGGCCAGATTGCAGATAGCAGCTTTGCACCTGGGAAACAGGCCGAGTCCACATCAGGGCCTGATGGTAGGCAAGGGGTGAACCATGCTTGGGTTTCAGACCGGGAAGGTCAGGGCCAAGGCAGCTCCAGGGCTTCCAGCTTATTGCAGGGGGACGATGTCACTTTCAGCCAAACCCATGAGCAGCCAGGGGGCTCTGAGGGTAAGTGGCATGTACCAGACCAAGAGGCCATTAGTGAATGTCAAGGTCTAAAGCCTTTGGGCAGCGTAGTAGGTCCAGGTCTTGGAAGGGGCAAGGTTGGTGGTACAGAAGACTCAGCTCGAGGCAATGGAAAGTCCACTATGTGGGGGGATGGTGTCACTGCAAAACCTGGGGAGTCGTGTCCTCAGGGAGCCCAGAATGGATTAGATGGTTCATTTGGTAGAAAAGGCTCCCGAGGCAGACCAGGAGGTATGCAGGATCTAGGCTCACAGACAGGAACAGGACAGAAAAGAGGAAGGGGGTCCATCCATGAGTTGGGGTCCTTGGAAGTTGAAATTGCCAAGGCCCAAGGTTCCAGGGCCCCAAAGAAGTACGAGGGGCAGGAAGCAGAAAACCCTGACAGGCCAGACAGGAAGCCAGGTCTCTATGAGAATAGGTGTCAAGCTCAGTGTGGGACTGAGGTTGGACCAGCAAGGAGAGGAGCTGCAGAGGGAGCCAGAAGCATGGGGCGCTGGACTAGCCATGAAGACAGAGGATCTCTGGGGAAGTCTCGGAGTGAAGATGGGAGTAGGGGTCCCCAAAGGCATCTCAGCTGCAGAAGAAGTGCCAAAGAGGACAGGTCAGACATCTGTAACCAGGGGCAAGATGCCACCCAGAGTCCCAGATCCAGATACAAGCCTGGCACCGGCAGTTTCTCCACAGAGGTCAGAGGTAGGTACTCCCATTTGGGGGCTGCTATGGGGTGAAGCAAGAGAGGGTCCTTGGATCCTGGAATGACTACGTTGCCAGTTCAGCCCAGGAGTTCATCCCTATCAGTGTCCCATTTTCCAAAAATCTTTTGCAAACTCAGGAAATAGCTTCTCCCCTCCATGTCCTTGCAGAAGGGATCACAATTCTCCTGGGTACTGGGACTTGAAATCCTGTATCCAAAGTCCCAACATGTTAACTTCATTCTGTGACCCAGAATTCCCATTTGTGGGACTCAGAGACCTCTTTACCTTCTGCACCAGCTCTGAGAAAAACTGATCAGATTGAGTGCAATTGTCAGCCCCCTCTCCCCACCCCCAGAGTTCAGTGAAGCCCAGGGCCTGGGAGGCCTGGCCCTTGGAGACTTCGTCTTGATCTCCCTCTCTGCAGGCCCCATGGACCGTTTCTCTCAGGACCTGGCTGACACGGAGGTGCAGCTGGGGGAGGCTGCCATGCTTTCCTGTACCCTCGCCAGGGACCTGGGACCTGGGACCTGGTTTAAGGATGGAGTTGAGGTACTGGCCTCTCATGCTTTCTCTTTACTAACTGAGGTGGGGTGGAGTGGGGATCAGAGCTAAACAGAGAAATAGGTGGTAGAGGCTTTGCAGGGGAGTTTTGACTCTCCGTTTTACTAACGCTTCTATTCTGGAAGAACTTTAAATAGCTGGCAAGATGATGATTAAATAAGAACATCATGACTGTGCGACTTGCTCCAACTTCGACACGGCGCCCACTGTCCTTCCACCATCCAAAATGCCTCCCCCTCACCCATCCTGCTGAATTCCACTCACCCCTCAAGGCCTTGCACCTTCTTCCCACCCCAACTAGCTGAGCTTGTTGGGCTTTCTGAACGCCCCTTCAGAGCCTCCATATGCTTCCAGAGCGCTCTGGGTCTTGAGTTTTTGCTTTACTGCTGCCCAGTTATATGACCTTGGGCAAGTTCCTCACCTATAATATGGGGCATAACGGGATTGTTGCAGCTAAACTTCTTGCTGTGGGACAATTCTTTGACATCAGCCTAAGAGAGAAAAGATTGTTTATTTGGCTTATGATTCCAGAGAAGTTATTGCCCATTGTGGCAAGAATCCAATAGCAGAAGGCAGGCCTGCAGGCAGATATAGGAAGCTAGTTCAGGCCACCACAACCATTAAGGTAACAGAAGAAGATAGGAAGAAGAAGAAGCAGGGCTGGATACCAAAGTTCAAGGCTCACCTCTTGGATGGCCTTCCTTCAGGTAGGATCTACCTCTTAAAAGTGCCACAATCCGTCCAAACAATAACTCTAGCTAAGGATTCAAACACACTCAAATCATGACAAGTACCAATCTCGTAAGGTTGTTATGACAACTAACTGAGGTGCTAGGTACTGTGGCAAGTGGTGATGATAAAAGCTGAGTTGGCTCAGCCCTTATTAGGATTCAGCAAATGCACCAGCGGAGGATCTGGCCGGGAGGAGTGGGCGGGGTTGGGAGTGACCATTTCCACGGTGTCCCTTGTCTCTAGCTCACGGCCAGGGATGGAGTTGTCTTTGAGCAAGATGGGCTTGTGCGCAGACTGATCATCAGCCATGTGGAGGGGACCCAGGCCGGGAAGTATACTTTTGTAGCTGGCAACCAGTGCAGTGAGGCCAGCCTGACTGTGCAGGGTAAGACCCAATTCTTCCCTGCCCCACAGTCTCCACAACAAGTGATATGCCCCAGTGCAAAACCCCAAATCCGTGGCCACTTTGTAGCTTTCTCAGGCTTAGGAGACGATTTAAGATGCTAACCCATGCCCTCCCCAACCCATCATCTTATCTCCATGTCAGGAAGTCCTTGGTGAAGTCTGTCTCTTGTCCCTCCTGCTACAGACTAAACCCATTGTTCATGAGATGGGATAGGGAGTTCCTCACCCTGCATTCAGACATTTTCTTCTGTCCATCTTCCTCAGTGTTTGGTCTTCTTTGACTCTCTTGCTCTGTCTTTTCTCCAGATCCCCCCACCATTGCTCCAGATGTGGCCGAGAAACTGAGAAAACCACTGGTGGTCAAGGCGGGGAAGCCAGTGACCGTGAAGGTCCCCTTCCAGAGTCACCTCCCTGTTCAGGCTGCTTGGAGGAAGGATGGGGACGAGGTGTTGGGCAGCAGCTGCAGGGGGCCCCAAGTGACCACAGGCGATGGCTACTCACGGCTATGTCTCCCCAGCGCGAGCAGGAAGGACAGTGGCCAGTACAGCGTGACACTGAGAAGCAAGGGAGGCTGTGTGCAGGCTGCGTTCACCCTACAAGTCATAGGTGCCAGCCCCACCTACTCCCCAGCCAGGCTGACAGGCCCAGGGGTGGTCTCTCCTGGTCCTGGTCCTCATTTGCATGCTGGTTAAGACACAAAGCTTACCCCCACATGCACACCCTAGTCATCTTTTTCATCCCCATCCTACTGTGTAGGAACAAGTAGTTTAGATAATCCACTGCCAGGCCCCTGCTGGGGAGAATCTTGCTGTGCCTTCAGGAGTCCTAATATTCTGGACTCTGGGAAACTTGCTGGGTGGGATGGTCTCCCCTCCCCCTCAGCTTGTGCCTGCTCCCAAGTGCTAAGCGGTGTTCATACTGATTGCTGATAGTGGGTGTATGCACAGGGTAGGGGGTTCTATGGTACATTCCCAGGCAGGGGTAGATGGTGACTAAGGACACCAAGAGGAGACATTCAGAACTTCCCACAAACTGGCAGCTTATCTCAGCCTCAGGCAGTGTCAGGAACCTTGCATGTCTCTGGGCAGTCAACCTCATTGCAAGGTTATTCTGCTAATGGGGTGGGGAAATACATACAACAGAGCTGCCCTTCAGCTTCTCTGACCCCCTTCTTCTCCTCCTCTCTGTGGATCCCTAGACAAGCCTCAACCCCCACAGGGACCCCTGGAGGTGCAAGATTTCCACAGGGCTGGCATCTGTCTTTCCTGGCGACCCCCACGGGATGATGGGGGCAGATCTGTGGAACACTACGTGGTGGAGAGAAGACAGGCTGGCAGGAGCACTTGGCTGAAAGTGGGCGAGCCCCCACCAGACAGCACCAGCTTCACCGACACTGGCGTGGAGCAGGGCCGGAAGTACGCCTTCCGGGTGCGGGCTGTGACCTCAGAGGGGGCTGGCGATGCCCTGGAGTCTGAGGAGGTGCTGGTGGCTCCTGAAGGTGAGAGAACAGCGGGTGTTGGGTACAGGTACAGGACACTCCAGCACTCCAAACGACGTCCAGAGCACAGGCAGGGCTGTTCCCAAGGCCGCGGGACACCAGCTTGTGGCTGGGGGTCCTGACTGTTCTAGAGCACAACAGACACTCCTTACCCCGGCGTCGTTTGGGATCTAGTGGACATTGTGGCAGCAAGATTTCTGGGGTCTCCTGGAGCGAGACACGCAGAATCACCTCTCTAGGGAGAGGTTAACATCTTTCTCCATCCAGTGTCCGTTCTGTAAGAGCCTAGCAGAAGCTGACGAAGTCCAGGAACTTAGGACTGGTTCTACACTCTGAGGTCAGCGTCCCTTGCCTAGCCCGTCATCCCTGCCAGAGCAGCCAGAACTATACCCCAAGGCAGGCTGACTCGGCTCCAGCACTCCCCAGGGAGAGATGGGGTGTAGCCCTGTTCCTGCGACGCCCCGTGTCTTCTCTCCCTGCTGTGGACTGGAACCTTACTTCCATCTCTGCTTACTGGTACCCTCTGCCTGCAGCTCTCCCAGGGTCCCCTTCTGCCCCGGCCATCCTGTCGTCCTCCAGCCAGAGCATTACTCTAACATGGGCAGCACCACGTGGCCCTAGTAGTGCCCACATCCTGGGCTACCTGGTTGAGAAGCGCAAGAAAGGGAGCAACACTTGGATGATGGTGAATGAACGTCCCACGCCCGGTGAGCCCCCCAGAGTAGGGCTTCCCTCTGACCAGCTTCCAAGTTGCTTCAATGCCTTCTGGGCTCTAGGATTCCTGGACATTGCCGCTGCAGATTGACGTACTGCAGTGGCTGTCTTCTGGGGGTGGTTTTGTCCTCATAGGGGCACCAATGTCTGCAGTCATTGGCGACAGTGGCAGCTAGTTGGGGCGTGCACGCCCCTGACATCTAGTGTGTAGAAGCCACGGATGCTGCTGAACATCCCAAAGACTCCCCCTGCCCGCCCCCTAGGAATTGTCTAGCAAATAGAGCTGAGAGTGAGGGACCCTGGTGCAGAAGAAGTCTAGGGTGGGAGCCAGAGGTGAAGCTGTTCTCCTCGGTCCCTCCACTTCTGGTCTTGCTGTGCACAGCCCACATCCTCCATAGATCTCAATCATAAAGCAGACAGAAGTGCCCTGGTCTTGGTAATTAGCATCTTAGACGCTGGCCACTTTCTGAGACCCAACAGAGCCTGGAAAAGACAAAGTGCGGGGCAGATACTAAAGCCCCAGGGCCCTCTGCATTTCTGTGTTCTGCACATAATTCTAAACCAAAGACTGGGTTAAAAATGGTTGTCAGGAAGCCTGGTTTCCTGTCATAGTTTTGTTACCTAGGATCTGAGGCCTCTGGAAAGAGGAAGATAGTCTATGGGTATCCTTCCAGCGTCATCCTTTAGTGATTCTTCTTTGCAATACTACAACCCCACAAGGCAGAGGGAAACAGAGACATCATGGTATTTGCCAGTACCGTCCAGCAAGTTGATGGCAGGATTAGACAGGGATCAGATACTGACATGTTTGAATATTATTTTTTTTTTTATCTTGGAGCGAACTCAGTCACAGCTGGTTGGCTGGGTGTGGGAGGGCTGTAACTCCAGACCCTATTTTCTCCTGGTACCCCTGGAGTGGGACTGATACGACCACGACTTTCACAGAAAGGAGGTGCACTGTGGAGGACGTGCGGCAGGGCTGTCAGTATGAGTTCCGGGTCACAGCTGTGGCTCCCTCAGGCCCTGGAGCCCCAGGGCCCCCATCGGATGCTGTCTTTGCTCGAGACCCCATGAGTAAGTAGGGAACTACTTCCCAGGGTTTGGGAAAAGGGGACTGTGTGTGGAATAGTTCTGAAGGTGGGTCACAGGTCAGAGACATTCCTAAGGGGACTGGTCAAGCGGGCTGGAATCAAGTTTGAAGGTATAAGACATATAGATTGAAAGGAACTAAGTTGAAAACCAACAGGTTCAGGGGCCAACACTCTTTTCCCAAATCATGTTGCCTACTCTCTGGCCTCTGGGAAGGCTGGTTCCCATAGGAGCCCACTGGTCCAAACCTATAATCCATCCAGTAGGTCAGGTGGCAGGGGCACTGGGTCTCACTTCTATGTACACAGATCATTACCGGCGAGGAGGCCAGCATGGTGCCAGGAGCTGGGCGCTCCAATCCTGGCCTCTACCTTTGGCAAACAGACAGCCCAGACCAGCATTTCCCTGTCTGTGGTCTCAGCAGAATCAGACATGTACAGAGACATTCTGCAGACAACAGAAACAGAAAAAAAAAACTGTCATCAAAAATAAGCATGACAGGAACCTGTCACATTCCCATGTCCCGCAGGAAACTTGCCTAATTTTGATCACAGTTTATAGAGAGAGTACATCTTTTAAGACACCTCTATTAAAAACTTCACTCTGAGAATAGAGTTTACTACCCTGACATCTTGTACACTAATGGACTTGCTGCTGACCAGCCATCAGGGTAGCCCCATATTGCTGATATTTGTGGGGGTACCCAGGTGGCAGGCTATTTGAGCAACCCCAATAACAGAATTCTATAAATTTTGAAGGAAGGAAGGAAGGAAGGAAGGAAGGAAGGAAGGAAGGAAGGAAGGAAGGAAGGAAGGAAGGAAGGAAGGAAGGAAAGAAAGAAAAAGAAAAATAGGAAGGAATGAGTGAGGAAATCTTGGGTTTTACCTCAGACCTGCTGACAGGATCTGTTTTTAACAAAGTCCCTGGTGATCCAAAAGCAAACTCGAAGATGAGGCCCGTGTTTCTACAGCAGAGATTTTAAAGCTTAACATACATTTTGCAATACCTGGGAGTTCTTACAAATCTTGATGCCTTGAATATACCCCACATTAATTAAATCAGACTCTGGGGCTGGCATCTCATTGACAGTATGTGTAATGTGCAACCAGGCTGGACAGTCAGAACCCCGTAATGCTGTGCAGCTCTCAAAGCAGACCTACCATGCTTTTTGCTTGCTCTAGAACTCCTGTGGACAGGAAGAACTGCAATAAATTCCATTTTAACAGATGAAAAGCAAGAATTCTGTGCTGTCACAGTTCTCAGCTAAGAACTATAGTTCAGAAGCACATGTAGACTAATCCCCAAGGACAAGGTTGAATAAGAGGTCATCAGTTAACATATCAGCTTGCAAGAATTGCGGAAGGAAAGTTAGGGGAAGGAGGTTGGCAGAGTGCATTGCAGGAGAGGCTTCCCAGAGGACGTGATCTGGGACCCTGTGCTCAACTGAAGGATGGCACTAGAGAGAAGGGTTTTCAGGTAGGTACCTCAGAAACCCCTCGGTGAAAGGACTCCCCAGTGCTTGGTAGGAAGGCTGATGCATGTCCAGCCTAAGTGGGCACTTTCAGGAGAGGCTGATATACTACCCCTGACATTCTCGTGGTGCTGGCCAGACCCCCCAGGACCGGTGCAGGATCTCCAGGTCACAGACACATCAAACACCAGCATCACCCTGAGCTGGAAGAGGCCAGAAACTCAGGATGCCGATGAAGCTCAGGGATATGTGGTAGAGCTGCGCAGCTCAGACAGCCTCCAGTGGAGCCCGTGCCATGAGGGCACGGTGCCAGGTACCTCCTTCACAGCCAAAGGGCTTCGACCCCAAGAAGGCTACTTCCTGCGCGTGACAGCAGTTAATGATGGGGGGCATAGCCAGCCCACTGCCCTGGACTCATTGGTTCATGCCATGCCTGTTACTGGTGAGTATCATCCCTGTTACTGGGGAGTTATCACCTCCTCCCTACCCTGAGTCCCTGAGAGCGACCACCAAACAAATGCTAGCTGTACACTTCCTGTTGCAAGCAAACGTGGGACCCTCTTTAGAAACGCTTATCCTACAAGGTTAATGTTTTTATCCCCAGTTTACAGAGAAGGAAACTGAGATCCAAAGTGCTTTATTCCAAGTATCAGCAGGATTGAAAACAAGTGTCTAGACATGGGCGTTGGTCCATGTTTTTGTTCTGGGTGACATATGGTTCAGCTCCCTGTTATTGGAAGGTGGATTGTGTTTCCTTTTAGGCTTTAATCTCTCTCCTGTATTTGCCAGTAAGCCAGACCAACTGACTGTGGCTATCACTGGACAATAAGGAGAAAAGTACAGTGCAAAGCACAGAACACCCAAGCCAGGAAATTCTGTCCCTGACACAGTGTCCTTCTCATCTTCAAAGCAAAGAGCCAGTTGTTTCCTCCTTCCTTGTTCTAGAACAGCCCTAGTCTCTGACGGCAGTCCCTGTTTCACTCCTGTCCCTCTAGCCAGCCTGTCCCCACCAGCTCCCAGGGGTTTTCTCTCCAGTGAGCCCGTCCCAGCTCCCTCTTGCAGGCTACTGTCTTGACCCAGCCTTCCCCGACCTGGGCTGGAGGTGAACTGTGGAGGGACACGACAAGCTGTCTTGTGTATTCCAGTCTGTCCCAAGTTCCTCATGGACTCCAGCACAAAGGATGCGCTGATGGTCAGAGCTGGGGATAGCATCCGCGTACCTGTCTCCTTTGAAGTGAGTATACTTGGAAGGTTGTGGAGAAGGGAGACCCGAAGCCACTGAGGGAGCTAGGAATTACTGGTCTTTTCTTTTCTTCTGTGTTCTCACTCTCTAGTCAGAGATCTGGGTTTCTGCTGGAAATGAGGGCCAGTGTGAAGAGGAGAAGGACGATGGCTTTTGTAGGCACAGTGGGCAATTAACTGATCTCTGGATGGCCATACTGCTCCTGTACAGTGTACACGCCCTCTAGTGGTAGCGTCAGGTACTGCAGCCTCCAAACAAAGGTTCTCTTTTTTTCCTCCCTGCCTCTGCTCTCAGTGTTGGAATTTAGACAGTGTAGATATCCTCTTTATCTTCGAAATGTATTTTGACTATGGATATCTTCATCTAACATCAATATCACCTGAGTCTTTAAAAATAGTATTACTAGTACGGTAATAAACACATGCCCGAGTTCAGGCTCTGATGTAATTATCACTCACTGGTTTGACTTTGGACGTACGGTAACTTATTTCTCAAGTGGGGGTGATGATAGCGGTTCATTTCACTTGATCATGGCAAAAATTCCAAGAAAGTAATAGGGATTCAAGAAATTATCACATTGAAAAAAAAAGAAATTATCACATTGAAACCATATAAACAAATGGGGCTTTATTCAATCATAAAAAGGATGGAAATTACACCATTGGGGGTGATCTGGAGTTCATCATGTTAAACAAGATTATCCAAAATTATAAAAAACATGATGTTTTCTCTTGTGCAGAGTCTGAAGCTGAAAGGAACTATTTGGGGGACAAGAAAGGAACCAGTGGCAGGAGAGAAGCGGGCCTAGTGAGGGGGATTGGGGTGGAAATGTGCAAAGTACAGTGATATATCGCATGCAAATATCATAAGGAAACTCGTTATTTTGCATCTACTGAAAAAGATTAACATGTAAAGAAAGAAAAGAAGAGGGAGAGAGAGAGAGGCTTGCCATATGGCAAGCACTTAGTACATGTTTCTACTACTGTTGCTGTTATTACAAGCATATCACTGTGTGATAAATTCATAAATTCATAGGTGAAGGAACTACATTCAAACTCAGGTCTGTGTTACTCTATATGTTTTAATTTGGGGACCATCGCAAGTCAATGATATTAATGACACACCCTCAGTGTGCTGAGTGCTCTTAATGTCCTAGGCCTTTCCCTTGTTGCTTCTCATGTGTCGACTCCTTCAGCTCTCAGGACAGGCTCATGGGTAAGTTTCTGTTAGCATCTCCAGAGCACCAGGACTGAGGCCCAACAGGCAGTTGGAAACACTGCCATCCGACAGCTGGATTGGTTAGCTCAGCCAGGAATAGTCGCCAGCAGTTCTAGGTCAGACCATCAGAACCTCTCTCTTGCACCCTCTCTCTATTGCAAGAATTCTCCAGTCGTCCCTTAGCTGGTGTTAGGCATCAGAATGGGGAGGAGTCCCCTCCCAATGAGCCCTTTCTTACTCCCAATCAGCACTTTCTCTCCTCTCCCACACATGTACATCTAGAACCAGCCGTCTTGTCTTACAGCATCTTACAACAGCAGCTCCTCCCTCAGAGTGAAATCCAGACATCTGCACGGCTGTGGTGTTGAGGGTCAGCACAGGTCTGCCAGGAATCCCTGTCCAACTTCCTTTCCTGTCCCGCTGCCTCTTCCAAATCCACTGGCTAATCCCTTACTCTACCACCTCCTTGCCAACCTGGTTCTGAACAGGCACTTGCCCACCCATGTGTTTGCCCACCCATGTCCCCCCCTAGAATGCTCTTGCCACTTCTACCTTAGGGCCAGCCTATGTGCTTTCATTTTTACAAAACTTCCACGGAGGCTAGTGATGGGGAGGAAGGAATCTAATGACAGCAGGAAGAAAGAGAAGGTAATGACCTCCAGGGAAGAAAGACAAACTGTGGAGTGCTTTCTCTCCTATGCACCTATGCATTAAATGTTCATGTATGAGACAGGAAACTGAAAGGGGCCATTTGGGAGGAGGAAGGAGACCAGTGAGGGAAAATGAAGAAAGGGAAGGACCGTGGCAGCAGCAAATGCTACCCATGCATGGGAAGGGCAATGAAACCCACGATTCTGCATGCTAACCAAAAATTAGTTTTTAAAAAAATTTAAAAAGTACTTGCTCTCCTCACCTTGTCTTCCTCCTGTTTCCCAGGCTGTCCCCATGCCTGAGGTGACCTGGCTGAAGGACAACTTGCCCTTACCCAGAAGAAGCGTGACCACGACGAAGAATGGGCTCACTCAGCTTTTGATCCCTGCAGCCAGCCTCTCAGACCAGGGCCGCTACACTGTGCTGCTGAGGAGCCTGCAGGGAAAGGAGGCTGCCTACAGCTTCCTCATCAGCGTGGCAGGTGAGGTGGGCTGAGCGGGCGATGCTGGCATAGTGATGGTCCGTCACCAGGGCATGGGTGGCCTCTGGCCTGGGGACAGGTGGTTCTGCCAGGGATGTATGTGTACGGCAGCCACACTCAGTGCTTGATACAGAGGAAGGAGGGCACAGGAAAATCTCAAGAACTTGGAAACAGTTATGACACATTCCCGCCCCCACCTTGCTGTTCTTGGAGTCAGCAGTCAAAGGTGGTTTCCACCACTGCAACACTGAAAGACCCCATGGTGGGGCCAGGAGGCATTGAAATAGGTCAGCAATGGTGGAAGAAGAAAAGTGACTTTCAAAATTGTCCTTTGACCTCCGTCCTTAGAGGAATATGTGTTCTCTCATTTTATTTGATTTTATTTTTTATTATTATTTATTCAATTGTACGTGTATGTGTGCATGCGTGCGTGTGTGTGTATGTGTGTGTGTGTGTGTGTGTGTATAGAACCACCATGGACCGCCTCTACCTTTTCATTGTTTACTCTGCCCCGGGATTCACAGGCTCTGCCCTACCAGGACCAAAAGCGCAGGCCGCCCAGCTTCCACCAGGCATCTATACGTGGGGTCTAGGATCCGAACTCAGGACCTTCCGCCTGCAAGGCAGAGGCTTAACCCCTAAGCCACCTCTCCAGCCCCGTGTTCTCTCGTTTTAAAAATGAAAGACCCCACTGGAAGAACTTCCTGTGATCCTTATACAAGTTATACAGTTCTGGATATTTATAGCCGCCAGGAGTGGTGGCTCCAAAACCTGTAATCTTAGCTCTTAGCCCCTGGGAGATTGAGGCAGGACTCAGAGTTGAACCCCACCTGAGTTACAGGGAAAAGGATTAGTAGAGATTTCTACTTCTGAGATATAACTAACCCTCCCACTAAGCTCCCTTTAGCCCATCACTGCCGGGAAACATTTCTGCAGGACCCTAAAAGACTCAGGAGTTTGGGGAGGACCATGCCAAAGTTCAACGGGCTCCCTTGAAGCGCGGCTTCTCTGTTTTCTCTCCTGCAGCATGCCCACAGGCCCCGGGGCCCATCCACCTGCAGGAGAATGTGCCTGGTACCGTGACAGCCCAGTGGGAGGCCTCTCCCGATGAAGCCCGGGGCATCCCCCTGCACTACACAGTGCTCATGCGCACCTCGTCACACGGCTCCTGGCGCGAGGTGGCTGACCGCGTCCACACTACCCGCTTCACCCTCTTGGGTGTACTCCCCGGACACGAGTACCACTTCCGGGTGGTGGCCAAGAATGACCTGGGAACCAGCCAGCCCTCAGACACCAGCCAGCCCTGGTGTGTCCCCCGACAGCGAGGTAAGGGTCCCTAGTGAGGGAAGAGCTTCGCTGCCTGCAATTGTGCTGAGGTGGTGGGGTCCCCGTGTGGTGGGGCGTGCAGGATGGGGCAGCTTTGGCTGACATGTCTGGAAGACCCCCAGTCTAGTCAGAGCCAGAGTGGTCTTCCCACCTCTTGCTCGTTTCTCACCCATACTGATGCCCTCTGCACTGGCCACGCGGTGATCCCCACCTCAGTGGACAGACAAGTTGGGCTGTGGGTGTTAGGGTGTCCTGAAGCCTTGGGTATATTCTCCAAAACAAAAGCAGTGATGATGGTGAGAACAGAAGCCAACATTTCTCTGAAGCAAAGTGTACTTTATAATCACACAGATGCGAACCTTTGAAGTGGTCACTAGACAAAGACTACAAAATCAGCTGAGCAGTCTGTAACATACAAAAAGACCCAGAATGTTCTTCGACAAAATGTTAGCTGCAGTTATCCACAGACAGTGAGATTGTGGTTTTTATTCTTGCTCCTTTTTCTGTGTTTCAATATATCCATAGCGTGTAGTAATACATATATAGATATATTATACATGTATAATACATATACACATATAATACACACACATGCACAGAATTTTAGGGAAAGGATAGAAACAGGGAGTTGGACTGTGTATTTAAGATATGCTGAAAGACACACCTAGGAGCACTGTGAACTTTCCAGACCTGAACTTTCTGACCTGTCTCACTTTCTGACCCTTCTCTTCCCTCCCACCACAGACAGGTTCATAGTGAAGACTCCGACCTATTCCGAACCCAACCGGAGCCAGAAGCCCCGCTTCCTGGTGGGCCTGCGGGCTCACCTCCTGCCTCAGGGCTGCGAGTGCCGCATGACCTGCGCCGTGCAGGGCTCCCCGCGGCCCCGTGTCACCTGGTTCAAGAACGACCAGAGCCTGGATGGGAACCCTGCTCTCTACAGCACGGACATGCTGGGCGTGTGCTGCCTCGTCATCCCCAGCGTGTGCCCTGAGGACAGCGGCAAGTACAAGGCGGTGGCAGAGAACCCCCTGGGCCAAGCCAGCAGCACAGCCACCCTCATTGTCACAGGTAATGGTGGCCACCCTGGCAGCCGCTGAGCCGAAGGGAACGGGACGGAGAGCCAGAAGGAGAGACTACTTCAGGGAGCCCTCAAAGGCTTATCTCCTGCAGAGCGATTCATCTGGGGTCCATAGGCCAGGATTCTTTCCCTGCCTCTCTGTGAACCCTCATTTACTTAACTAGACTGTTATGAACCTTCCTGGGCTTGTTTTTCCCATTGATAAGATGAAGCATTTGGGCTAGATAAGGACCTACTGACTTAAGGCTTCCCAGTGTGGCTGGCTAATGCCTCTGCATATCCTTTAACAACTATGCCCTGAAGACATATAGTATTGGAAAGGCCACGCCCAGGTGGGTTTTCTCTCTCATTGGTAGGCTCCTTTCATAAATAGTATATGCTAATAAGAAAATATTTTCCTTAATTTAATTTAATTTTTTCCCTTAATTTTAAGTAGTGAAAATACAATATCCTCTAAGCATTTCTAGCTATCTAGAAAAGATCTTTGTGTAAGAGCGCCCTTCAGTACATTTATAGACAAAAACGTTTTGTTATGGCATGTTTGCCAAAAGAAGCAGGTGTTGGATAGGGGTTATGGTTGTCCATGGCACTGGGGAAGGACTTTGCCCAAGCTCAGAACACATGTGGTGGGCCCTGTGTTTGAATCTGTGCCCAGTGCTGCAGAGCCTCCAGCACTAACCCCCAAGCAGTACTGCTTTCAAGGGAGTCAGGTGTGGGAAGGGAGCTGCTCCTTCCAAACCTGAAATACGTGGTGTTTTACAGAACCCAGCTTCTAGCCCGGTTTTATCTGGAATGACCCCTACGGCTACTGGAAGATGGCGGATCTCTGAAGCTTTGCTCCTGATATTTCTTGCTGAACTCAGGAGCCATTCCCAAATGACAGCAACCACAGCCTGAGTATCAGGAAGTCTGGCGCAAGAAGACCCTGGTGAACATAGCCAGAGAGCTGGGAGCTCTTGGGAAGGAGAAGAAGGACGGAGGATGCGATCTGAACTGAATCGCAGCTCTGCCTGAGCTTGGATGTGTGGTTGTCTTCTCTCTCTACCGCCTCCTTCCCCGTGGAGATTCAGAGATAACTGCCTGCAGGATTGAGACAGAATTTGCTGTGACCCCAGGGAGTAGAGAGGAAGGAGGTCAGAGTACCCAGGTGGGGACGAGGGCCCCAAGACTATGTGAGTTGCTCTCCATACTTCATTAAAACAGCAAACTGAGCAAAGCAAATCCTTTGCAGATGAACTTGGGGCTGGTGGGATGGAGGAAAGATTTCCAGACAAAGGTTTTACACTGGATTCCCTATGGGACAGTGGCTGGCTCCGGCTTGCGGGAGGAGTCAGACCTGGACATTTCCTTGCGACTGGGCAGAGAAGCCACAAAGGGCGTGAGGGTCTGTGTGGCAGAGGTTCCCTTCTTCCTGATCCCTCACATGTCTGGGCTACACAAACCCTGAGAGCAGCAGGGCTGGAGGCCTCTCCAGATGATGCGTGTATGGGGACCACAGAACCAGTTATCTAGGAGGACCTTATGCTTGTTCCCTGGGACCTGGAACTTGGGGAGACTCCTACTGAAGCCTGCTCTGGGGACCTCTGTCAGGGGATAGTGAGACTGTCAAGGGCGCAGAAGTTTGACTCAAGGCTTACGGGTCTCCTTGAGGTCTCTGCAGCTCCACTGCCCCATGTCACGGGTGGGGTGGCGGCTACCCTTTCCTGACAGCCTCCCTGTGTGCACCACGCACTCTCACTTCCTGCAGACAGCTCTGCCCCTCAGCCAGTCTCCTCCCCCAACAGTTGTCACTTTCTTCACCAGGGGCAGGAGCTGCCTGAAAGGAGAATCCCGAAGTCTTCATCAGACACCGTCAGAGATAAAACCATGCCCCAGCCCCCACCTTTGACACCCTCTACTCCCCTCCTGTCCCAGCCCTGGCAAACTCACAGGAGGGAAAACTCACCCCACTGTCCCCCAGGAGGGGTTAGCGTCCCCGGTAACCAAGGAGGGACATGCAGCAGAGGAGCAATCCCAGTGTCCACAAACCTTGATTGGAATCTGAGCTTGAACTTAAGTCTCTGAAGACTAGTTCTGCGACTAACTCATCCTAGTGATCTTGGGGGCTGCCAGGAACCAAGGCACACCTGGCCCTAGATTAAGCCCAAATATTCTGCACTTCAGTAGGGAACCAAATCTATAATTCAGCGTGGGGCCTCTGGTCTATATTGCCTTCTTCTACACAATTCCGGAAGAGCAGTGATTCCACGCAGGAGAAAGGCTGATTCATCTGCATTGGGTTATGTGAGAGAATATAGCTTTGCTGGAGCCTGTCTGTTGCGGTGAGAGAGTAAAAGGGGTTGATGATTCCATCTCCACCTGCTCAGGTGAGAGCTGCCAGCCCCGCCCACACTCAGTCCTTTCTTCCCATTGGTCAAGGGAGCACTCTAGCAGCCAACCAGAAGCCTCTTGCTCCGAGGGCGCTCAGCTCACAGCTTCCTCTGGTCTGTGCAAAAGGATTCCTCCCCCCACCCCCACCCCCAGTTTATCCTGAGTTGAGCTTGCACTACAAGCTGCAAATGATCAGGCTAGCTCTGTCCTTGATTGACGGATGCTGTAGCTCAGGCCTGGCAGCAGCTTTCTTGTTGCTGCTGCCCTCAGCCAGCTGCTGGAGGCGGGAAGAACTCTGGAGCCATGGTGCCCGCTGCGGGAAGCTCTGACCCAGCTCATAGACAAGGGCCCTCTGCTCCAAACAGCGGCCGATGAGCGCGGGGCCCAGGATCTCTTCTCCCCTACCCACACTTGCCTGTCCTCATACCCAGCCCCAAGCAAGGCGTGGTACCGGCTGTGCAACTATCTCTGCGGCTCCAAGGAGGATTCGACAGTGGGGTTTCTTAGGGAGCCGGATACTGCCTTGGGAAATAAAAGCCTCAGCCACAGCTGAGTGTAAGAAAGGCATTAACAACGATATCCTTATTCCAAAACATGGGGGCTCCGCTGTTTTGTGTTTAAATGACCAGGTTTTGTGGCTGTTATTAACATAACAGCCCACATTTGCTCTACGGTTTGGTTGCCCATGCCTGTCTGCTCTCTGCCCACCTCACAGCCAACTATCCCTCAGTTCTGGTCCTCTTCTGGGCCAATTCCTGCTGCCTCCGCTGAGGCAAGGCCACTGTGGGGGTGGTGGTATGTGAATCAGGCATCTGTCTTCAAGTCCTTGAAGGTGAGTGGCAGGAGGACCGTGTGGGGAAGAATGTGGGGAAGAGTCTTGATAGGGAGGGCAGAGTGGGCTGCTGTTACACAGCCTCAGTGAAGAAAGACCCCTTCACTCTGCTATTGTCGTCTTCAAATTTGCAGTAACATTCTTTTGAAAAGAAAGAGGTTTTGTAATTTCATTTTGCATTGGACTGGAAATTTTTGTGTCCAGTCCAGGTGGGGAGGATGGAGGGTGAGGATGTCACTTAGCAAGTTTCAGTTGCACTAGTATTACTTGGATGCTTATAACTAATATCACCATCAACAGTAATCCTCCTGAAAAAACACATCAGCTCTAGAATGGGGTTAATCTATTTTGTACAGGTACCCCCCAATCCCAATGATTCTGGAGCCACTGTGTGTGTGTGTGTGTGTGTGTGTGTGTGTGCAAACAGAGAAACATGCATGCTCTGGCACCCTGAGGGGTGTCAGAGGGCAACTTTCAGAACTCACCTCTTCTTCCATCACATGAGCTTCTACAGATTGAACTAAGGTCACCAGTTTTGTGAGTAGGTTCCTTTACCTGTTGAGTCATCTCACCAACCCTGAGGAGCCAGCTTCTTCTTTTTCTTTCTTTCTTTCTTTCTTTCTTTCTTTCTTTCTTTCTTTCTTTCTTTCTTTCTTTCTTTTTTTCCTTTCTTTCCTCCTTTCCTTCCTTCCTCTTTCTTTCCTTCCTCTTCCTTCCTTCCTCTTCCCTTCCTTCCTTCTCCCTTTTCCTTCCTCCTTCCTTCCTTCCTTCCTTCTTCCTTTCTTCCTTCTTCCTTCTTTCTTTCTTTCTTTCTTCTTTCTTTCTTTCTTTCTTTCTTTCTTTCTTTCTTTCTTTCTTTCTTTCTTTCTTTCTTTCTTTCCTTTCTTCCCTTCCCTTCCTGTTTCTTTTCTTTCTTTTCATGTGCATATATCGGGGGTCCCTGTGCAGGCCCAAGGGGGACATCCTGGATTGCTTCTATCTCCTTTTTGTTTCATTCTGAGATTCCCCAGGTTCCTCCCACCAGGGTTGGAAATGCAGGCCACAACAATTTCCTCCTGGCATTTTTATGTAGGACCTGGGATCTAAACTCAGGACCTTCTGCCTGCAAGACAGAGTCTTAACCTCTGATCCATCTCTCCAGCCCTGGAGCCAACTTCTTGTGCAGCCATTACTGTATTTTTTCCACGGAGTAGGAAGCAGACCCAGAGGTTGGGATGCCTTGTCCCATTTACACAGCCAGTTTAATGACTGAGTGTGGATTCCAGAACCTTGATCTTGGAATCTGTCTCCAGAAATGGGCAAATCTCCTGTGAATGTTTGCAGCAAGGATAATAGGGGACTCACTAGCACCTAATCATAATCTAGACTTCTTTGAATGTCACTGGTTTTGATTAAGCTTGGGCCCTAGCACTACCCACAGTATGTCAGGATGTAGCCAAGAAGTAAGGGACTACAAGGGCCCTCTGTGACTGCTCCTTCCCAAGCCTTTTGAGATATATTAATATCAATATGTCAGTTTACTCTGAGACAAATGGCATGATCAGCAATACCCTAGTAGGTAGGGAATTTAAAAGTTTTCAAAGAGAGACTTCAAGTACTATAATGGCAAATCTCCAGAGTGTTTTTTTTAATAGGAGCAGACTTCTCCACATTGTGTAGGAAACAAAATTCTCAAAATATAAACAGAAAAGCAGCATCACAGAGCATTCCAAAACACACAAAAGACAGAACTACAAAGGGACCCCACACCATCCACAAACCAAATCAAATCCCCGGTTCCTGGCTATGAGGACCACAGCACCACATACATCTTCCAACACAGTAGACAGCATTCATCAACTAACTATGCACAATATTATCCTTGGCCATCTCTGTTTCAATCACACCAATGTTCTCTAATCTATCTTTGAATCCCAGAATTTGCCAGCTAACCCAAGCATCACAGACAGCACACGCGAGTAGCTGCAATAAACTGAATATGTACAGTAAGTCCCACAGTCATGTCAGAATTCTGAGGCAAATACTTCCAACACGAGTTTAGTGCTAGGAACCACATCTCCAGACTGTTGGCAGCTCATTTTCAATTATTGATTCTCCATGGCTGGATTGAAATAAACCAGCACTGGCTGTTCAGAGATGCACACTCAGATGGCTTGTAAGTAACCATAAGGTTAAAGATGAGCCAGCGGTAGGAGATGTAAATGGGCCGAAAGCAAACAAGGCTCAAAGGTAACCTGGCAGAAACTGATGCTGCTGTTTATTCCTTCCTGGGCACAAAGCTGAGTGTTAGTAAGTCAGTTAGCTATGGTCTCCTGGGCCAAAGCTCACAAAGGTAAACCTTTGTGTGCAAGCCCACACCATCCTGAGAGAATGGCTATTTTGTACCCCTTCAGGAGAAGCTAACTGCCCGTAGAGGTGCTGCACATGTGACTGCAGTGTCAAATGCTGTGTCCATAGGTATGAGATGGTGGGAGAGATGAGAGAGAATGCATCTACACTCAGTGTTCTGACCTGTGACTGTTTGACATGCCACAGTGCTTGCCAGCCCCCTGAATTCCTTTCTGTGTTTACTTGAATGTCTTCCCGTGGACTGGGCTCTGTGAGCTCACAACATGGACAGCCTGCCTTACCAGGCTCCATATTTTACACTGTGGGCAGCCTCCCATGCCACATGCTCTAAGAAGGACATCATCCCTGGACTGGGGCTGCATGTGTCCCCAGTGTGTGTGGGCCAGGTCTTTGAGCATTCACACCATGAATTTAGTCTTAACCATGTGGAGCTAGATGCTTGATCATAACTATCTACCTTCTAAATATATTTCCTCTTACTACTCATATATTATTTTACATTACAATCCATTAAAAAAGAGCATAAAGATGGAAGGTAGACATGCTAGGAGGATATCCACAGAGGGGAGTGAAGACAGAGGTAGCTGTTCATTGAAATTCACTGTATACACATATGCAACTATCAAAGGATAAAAATATAATTAAAAATAAAATAAGAAAAACTACAGGAGCAAAGGTCAGTTCTTTCTCTCCAGTGTGACCAGCTTTTCCTGCAAGGTTTATCTTTTTGTCTACTCTTTACTAAAGGCCCACCTTTCTCCCTTCTGGCCATCTCCCCCTTCTTGCAGTTATAGAGTGCTCCTGCCTCTGTGCTGTTTTTTTCCTCTGCAAACCCATAAATTGTCCTTGAGTTCCCTCTGCGTCCATTTTCAGTTCTTCTATCAACAAGACCAAGAACCTGCTAAGAGGATTCTGTGCCCAGTGACATTCTGCTCTCTTAACTTATGCTCCTGGCCTCTGCAGCTTGATGCCTTGAAAGGGAGCAGTCTCTGCCCCGGGAGCTCCTGCACTAGCATTTGGGCACAGTGTTCTTTCCTAAGGCCACTGGAACCTCTTACACTTTCTCATAAAATGAAGAGAGGAGTCATTTCTGTGAGGAGCAGCTTATTGCCCTGCAAAAAGAAAGAGGATTGGCCCCTCTCTGTCTTGTTCCCTGCTTTCCTTTCTTTTTCCTGATGCTGTGTTAAGTACTCCTACAAAAGCAACTTAAGGAAGAAAGGGGTTATTTGGCTCATAGTTCCACATTACGAGCCCTCGTGGCAGGAGAGTAACAGCAGCCTGTGGGAGCTCGTCACACCACATCCAGAGGGCAGAGGATAAGAACCAATGATCACATATTTTTTCCAGTGCTCCTCTTGATTTCATAATTTCATAAAGTTCAGGACCTCAAACCCAAGGAATGATACAGCCCTTTTTTATTTTTTTAACTTTATTATTTCAAAAAACATTTTTAAATAGGAGTAGATTGTATAGAAACATTGTATAGAAAGTAAATATTCCAGACAATAAACAGAAATGCAGCGTCATAGTTTGTGCCACAACACACAAAGACAGGAATTCAGGGGGACCCCACTCCATCCAAAAACTCAGCCAAATCCACGATTCCTGAATATGAGGATCACACCACCACACAAATCTTCCAACACAGTAGGCAGAACTCATCCAACTATACACAATATCATCTTCCAGCAATTCCTTGGCCATCTCTACTGCAATCACCCCAACATACCCAACCCTACCTCTAAGTACCCCAGTACAGAATTTGTCAACTGACACAAGCATGTCAGGCCCATAGTAGCTGTAATAAATTGAACTGAATGTGTACAGCAATCCAAAGTGGTTGGACCACTTTACAGTCCCACCAGCAATGAAAAGTGTTACTTTTTCTCCACATCCTCACCAACATTCATTCTTATTTGTGCTTTTAACTTAGCCAATCTAATTTTGCCAACATTCATTCTTACTTGTTTTTTTGATCTTAGCCAATCTAACTGGGGTAAAATGGTATTGTAGGGTAGTTTTAATTTTCATTTCCTTAATGATCAGGGAAGTTGTGCATTGAAAAAAGATGTTTCAGTTTGACATTTGAATTTCTTTTTGTGGGAAGTCCCTTTTTAGCTCCAGGGCCCATCTTTTAATTGGGTTGTTTGCTTTCTTGGTGTCTAATTTTTTTTTAATTCTTTGTATCCTCTGGAGAAAATTCCTTTGTCAGATTTGTAACCAAAAAAAATCTCCCATTCTATGGGTTTTCTCTTTGCACAATTAAGAGAGTTGTTTTTTTTTGTTTGTTTGTTTGTTTTGTTTTGTTTTTCAGAACAGAAGCTTTTTAATTTCATGAAGTCCCACTTGTTGATTTTTGGTATTAGTTCCTGGACGTTTGGGGCCCTGTTCAGAAAGTCTTTACCTAAGTCTATCAACTCTAGTGTATCTTCCATGAAGAATGTTTTATGTGTTTAAATATTTTTGACCTTTTTTTAAAAAATAGGATTTAGATTTGTATGAGCAGCTTGACCTCTGAATCAGTTTTCCCATCTACTTATGTCCTATGTTGTGTGGCTATGAATACAAGATAGAAAAATGCAAATAGAAGACTAGGTATGTTTGCTTGTTTGTGCTAGTTTGTAAGTAGAAATGCACCCACAGAAAGTGAATTAGGGGGGCTGGAGAGGTGGCTCAGGGGTTAAGCTTCTGCCTTGCAGGCAGAGGGTCCTGAGTTCGGATCCTAGACCCCACGTATAGACCCCAGGCGGAAGCGGGGGCGGCCTGCGTTTCTGGTCCTGGTAGGGCGGAGCCTGTGAATCCCGGGGCAGAGTAAACAAGGAGGAGGTGGAGGCGTCCATGGTGGTTCCCGAATTTGCCCGTGGTTCTACACACACACACACACACACACACACACACAAGCGTGTGCGAACACATGCATACACGCACAATTGAATAAATAATAAAAAAAGAAAGTGAATTGGAAAAAAATTTTCTAATCCTTCAGTAATATTTAATTTTTTTCTCAAAAAAGTAGCTTAAAAAAAAAAACATGCTTATAATTGAAGCATTCCGAGGGTGAAGGCAAAGAGTTCAGTTCATTCTTGTGGATTGAAGTGGCTAGCCCCAATGCATAAGAACCTGCCCCTCCCCTTCCAAAAAAGGTATCCTTTTTGTCCTAATTATCAAAGTAATCATCTTGATTTTATTGTGTGCTAACCAGTAGATTTTGTGAGTTTAATGCATGTGTCTGAATATGCTGTTTTTCTGTTTTTGTGTGTGTGTGTGTGTGTGTGTGTATCAGACAGTGAGCACATTCTACTTCAATTAGTTTTGCAAATAGTTCTTTCCTCTTTGCATTTTGGTGTTTGGGATTCTGTGTGTGGGTTCAGGAAACACTTACCAGCAAATGCTTGTAATTTCTTTTGTATCCTGTAAGATGGTTGTGTTTGGGCCTGGGCGATAGCTCAGCAGGTAAAAGGACTTGAAGACCTGAGTTTAATACCCTGAACCCATGTAAAAGGTGTAAGGAGAGAACTGACTCCACAGAATTGAACTCTACACATGGCCTATTCCATGTGTGCTCACTTCCAATTCCTACCACATCACACACACACACACACACACACATACACACTAATAATAACTGAATAAAAAATGGTAGTGTCCACGATTGAGTGGTCAGAAACAAAGTTAACATTTTGATGTATAAGGTCTTAGATCCATTCATATATACATGCTATACTTTTAAAACATACACTACAAAGTTTACTAGATTCAATGACCTACATTTTTCTCCATCTACATAAGTCTTGACAAAAATATTCACTCGCTTTCTCATTATATTCCACTCAGTTCTCAAGTGTTAGAAAATATGAACAATTGTTTTTTTTTTTGAACAATTGTTTTTATTGGGAAAAATACTTAAAGGGTAATACGTATAAAAACTACTTCTTTGGGCTAGAGAGGTGGTTCAGGGGTTAAGCTTCCACCTTGCAGGCAGAAGGTCCTGAGTTCGGATCCCAGATCCCACGTATAGACACCAGGCGGAAGCGGGGGTGGCCTGCGCTTCTGGTCCTGGTAGGGCAGAAGGAGGTGGAGGCGTCCATGGTGGTTCGCGAATTCGTCCGTGGTTCTACACACACACATACACACATGCGCGCATATACATACACACACACGCACAATTGAATAAATAATAATAATAATAATAATAATAATAAAAACTACTTCATTGACTGTTAATACCCATTTTTGATCAATTCGCCACTTTTCCCAAACTGATGTGTTTGCCTGGCTATATTCTACACCCTCCCCCATCTTCTACTTCTCACCCTTGTGGATATATCCAACCTGAAGCTATAATATCAACACAAAATAGTAAACTTACTTAAAATATTGAGGTTTTTGTTTTGTTTTGTTTGCAACTCCACTGCATAGGTTTTTTTTAATTTTTAAAAACATTTTATTATTTTTTCATGTGTGTCTGTGTATGCCTCTATGTGGGGTCTCTGTGTATTAAAGGGCACTGATAGATTCAGAACCAGACCTCAAAACCAGAGACCTCCACCTGTCATGACAAATCACCACCAGAGATCCCACGCGATAGGATACCAGAGATTCCCCTCCTAAAGACAGAGATCCCACCCAAAAGCCAGAGGTCTCACCCATAGCCAGAGACCCCACCCAATAAATATGAGATGAAACAGATTTTCACTCCATTGAGAATGTTAATCTGATAAACTGGTCAAAATCAAAATGCTTTCTCCTTGCACTGCAACTATAGAGCTTGCACCCTTGGCTCCAAGTCAGTAGCCATTTCCAGAGGGGAAATCGCTGCTCCCTCACTGCGGTTTTGGAGTTGCTTCCCGGATAAACTTAAGTCTACGTGGATGAAGCTTGGGTTCATGTTCCATCTCCCGCTCTTGCCCCTCATTCTTTCTTCCTCTCTTTTTTCATTGTGTACAGTTCTGAGATCCCCTTTGGCTCTAGGCTGCAAAAGCAGAGTTTCTCAATGATGCAGGGAAACTGTCTTTTTGGCTGTCCTCTTCGTGGTCGCCACATGTTGCAGGGAAACGGTCTCGACTGTCCCAATGATGCAAGTTCTTGTGTTCTGGAGTCGAAGATTGAAACCAGAACACGTGCAGAGGATTAAGGTAGAGTTTATTAGAGGAGAGAAAGGCTAGAACTCATGGACTCCAGACGTGGAGTGCTCTGAGGGACTAGGACGCCCTGGAGAGCTCACGGTGCCTCATGGAATCCAGGAGGAGCGAGGAGTAAGAAACAGACTCGTGGCATTGGAGGGGCTAGAGTGCCGACTTTTAGACCGACATTAATATAGTCCGGTAGAATCCCTCACAGACATGTCCGTCGGTCATCTTCATCTAGATAATTCCTCTAAAGTGAACCATCTTATTACTCTACAGAGGCTAAGAGAAGACCATTGTTGGTGGGGGAAGTCATTCTTTGCTCTGATCAAAGACCACCCAAAATCTTAGACTTCCTGGGCTAGAGAGAGGGACAGAGGAGTTCAAAACCAAGGAGGTTGATTCTCAGAGAACAAGGTCATGTTTTTGCCTTGGTGCTCCCACTGACTCTGTGAATGACTGAGCGAGTTATTTAATCTCTGGGCCTTAGTTTCCTCCCTCATTGGCCACTTGCCATAGTCATGCCAATAAAGCAGTGTGCTGGATGAGGAATGCCCACTTAGGATAAGACAAACTTCTGAAGATTTTGAAACTTGAAGTCTTCCATTAGGTTGGGTGCTTGTCCCAGACTTGTCCTCATTGGTTTATCAATTTCCTCTGTTTATGGACTGCTTACTGTGTGCCAGGTACCATCTGGTTGCTGAGGGAACATAGCATACGTAATCTGTGCCCTAGAGCAGCCCTGGCCTGGGGGCACTGGCTTACAGCCGGGCATTTTCAGGACAGCTGAGTCCCTGTTCTCTTGGATAAGAGCAGGGAGTCAGGGGAATCAGTGGGACACTTAACTCAACTTAGGTACTCAAGGATGACATCTGAAGACAAGTCGGTAAATGTGAGTGTTCCAGGTGGAGAAGCCAGAAGGAAGTGGGCATTTGGGTGGAGGAGGTAAAGCGATAGGTCTTCATGACTGGACATAAGCTGAGAAAGTCAGTGGTCTCCCTCCCTGAGGGTAGAGGCAGTGATGAGGTGGAGGAGAGCGTGGCCACCCTGGGAGGGTGCCAGTACAGAGAAGCGAATGTGGCTGGAGCTGGGGGAAGTGGACCAGCAGGGCACTAGCAGACAGTGCAGGGCACTAGCAACCTAAGGTCCTTGCACCCTAGGAGGGTTCAGGAAGGTAGCGCCGGGCCCAGCTGGGAGGGGCTGGGCCCTGGGCCTCCCTCTCCGTCGCAATGTCTGCTGTGCTAGATATTCCACTAGGGGGTGCCACAGGACTGTGGTGAGGAATAAAGATGCCCTGAGGCGAAAGAGATGAGAAAGAAGGGAACTCGGAGAATGTGGAGCCGGACTTAGCGGAAGGGAGCAGACAGGGGACATAAGGAGGACTAGAGAGGGGCTGGAGCCTTGAGCCTCTCCTCCCTCTCTTTCATCAGGCCTCTCTGGAGAGAACGGCGTGCTGTCTCCAGGAACTTATCCGACCTGGGGAAGAAGTGTCTCAGTGCTCCCTTCCCAGCGACTTCCCCTCGCTGTCCTCCAGCAACTTCTGCCTGAGCAGCCCTGCATCCTGGAGTGTCCTGAAGGCTGGGGCGTCACTTTGAGTGTCACTGGAAGGACCTTCAGAGTAGAAAGTAGGATTTCTAAGAGTTCTGGGTGGCATGTGCCAAACTAGGCACCACAAAGCCCTGAATGGGACCCAGTCTGCGCCATTCCCTCTCCTGCCTGACCCTCCTACCATTCCTCTGGATTCTGCCCCTCCCCTTGCTTTCTTCCCTCTGGGAGAGAGACAGACTTCTTTCTTCTCTATCCCTGCTGTATCCTGGGAGGTGAAAAGGACTAGAGCGCACACTTCACGTAGGTTCTTTCTTCTGCTGTGACTAAAGCTGGAGGATCTCGGAAGGCCAAGGAAGTTCCCTCCCAGGTCTAGCCAGAGTGGAGTTCCCTCAAGACTTCAGTTCAAACGGCCCAGATAGGACTGCAGAATGTCCCATCAAATGACGGGTGGCTATCGGCATGTCTAACAGCAGAGGAAACTGAAGCCAGGTCTAACCGGGGACTCTGGCCAGGAGCTGGCATAAGGCATCCTCCCCAGAAGATGGAGTTGGTCCCACCCCTCCATCCTTGCTCCCCTGAGCTCCAGGGGACTGGTGGGGCTGGCCAGGAGCAAGGAGAGGCACCTCAGGGTGTGGCGTCAGCTGCTGACAGCTGTCACACTCCAAGAACATGGTGTCCTGGGTGAGGTGCGTGAGATGTGGGGCACAGGCTCAGAATAAGCTTTGCTCAGACTGGTGAGGGAGGGGCCATGGGCCACTCTGCCACAGTGGTCCACTGGTGCCTGCCAAGCTACTGGGCTTGGAGTTTCAGGTCTATAGCTGATGTTTCCAACTCAGGGTGATCTTAGTTCCTTTGGCTGTGCCTAACATCTCCACTCTCCTATTGCCTTTCCTGGCAAAAATTCCAGACTCAGTCAAGTGCTTGTCCCTACCGGCCAACATGCCCCCACCAAAGAGCTCTCTACTGAACAGCCCTTTCCTACATAGACACCTCCATCTTGGATACTCGCCCCTGTCCCTCTATCCCGTCATCTCTTCTTCCTGGTCCTAGGAGCAGCCATGTAACCATTGGCCTGTTTTCTAATCTTGAGAGCTCAGGAGCTCATACTATAGGATCCGAGTCTGCCTCATGCCATGTTGCTGCTCAAAGGGCCACTGTAGGCTCTGGCTGAGGTGCAGGCTTCTGTCCACGTTGTGATCGGGTGCCCACTCCCACTGTGTCCTCCTGCCTAACCTCTGCTATCAGCCTCAGCTGGGACAGCTTCAGCCCCAAAGCTATGCTAACGTGTGCCGACTTGAGAGCGGCAGGCATTGGAAGAGATATGGGGGCAGAACTGCACAAAGGCAGGGCTGCTGCAGAGGCGAAGGTGAGGCTGGCAGGGCATTGCACACAAGGAGGCTGCACATAGAAAGGCACCCCTGGAGGCCCCATTGAGTGCCCCTCTGTTTCTTGTCATGCTGCTCCTGGTGCACAGAGAGGAAAAGCTCCCATTTTTGCGGAGCTGACCATTTTCTGACTCCTGCACGCAAACTATGTGTTTGGTTTTTAGTAGTCAGGGAACTGGGCCTTGTTGCTTCTCCCAGACACATCACAAGCACTGCCCAACTTGCTAAGTAGCCCAGGAGCCGGAATTCCCTAGGTCCTCCCTCCGTTCCTTCCCGGGTAGGCCTTGTCAAGATGGGCAGTGTTGGTCTTCATCAAGGAGCTGAGGACTCCCCTGGGTCCCTCGACTCCTCTGGTGGGTGTCATCATGTAAGTGGGCAGTGACGACCTCCCTTCGGGAGTTGGGAATGCCGGACTCAGCACCCTTTCAGCTCAGAAGGGAAACCACAGCAGGATCGGCTGCGCCACATCACAGCAGTTATGAGAGGTGAAATGGGTTTGGCTTAGGAAGGACAGAGAAGGGAGCTCCCACCTATTCCAGGTAACACAGGCATGACTTGAGTGTTTTTTGGCGGCTATTTCTAATGGATTTCCCACAGAGCCGTCCTCTCTGGGGGGAAAGAGAGTTACCAAGAGCCCTGTTCTCCAGCAGGAGACCGGGCCAGGGTCCACAAAGGCCTAGAACCTCTACTGGATACATGACCCCCGGGGAGACTCCAGAATAGGGTCTAGCGTGGCCACCCAGGCAAGAGCTGTTGCTCCTCTGGCAGCAACACCCCACACACACCCCCTTCCTGCCTGCGTCAGGGGAGCTGTCGGCGCTTGTACCAGGCTTCCCAAGCGATGAGACACGGCTCCCAGCCTGCCTCCCCAAGCCTCTGGCGGCGTACACCCTGTCATCTGAGGTGGCTGAATTCCCCGGAGTGCTCCCCAGAGCCCCTTTCAGCAAGTGGTCCGTGGCTGCTGTCAACAGTCCCCATTGGCAGTGGTGCCTGTGTTTTGTCCATCCGGAGGAGGGTGGGGAGTGGGACACTGCTGGGAAAGAAAGCTGCAGCAGGCAAGTCCCCCTTTTCCCAGCTTCTCTGAGGGTGGGGCTGAGGATAGAAAGGGACTAAAGTGAGCTAGTGTGGACCGGCCTGGGGGCAGATCTTGGTGTGGTCTCCCAGTCCCAGTGAGACCTGCGCAGAGGGCAGATTCTGGCAAAAATGTGCCTACACAGATGGGTGTGTCTGGCTTTGGCTTCTGGAGAGAACATCCATCTGGCCCCTCCCAGGGCCCCCAGCTGGGACAGGGAGCCACACCCATCTTTTGATGATGCTGTCCTCTCAGGTGTTTGTAAAGGAGGCACGTACCTGTCTGGTGACCCCAATTCTTCATTTTCCCTCTTCTGAATCTGTCTTCCTCTGGTAATTTTTTTTTAAAAAAATCACTGAAGTTCATTCTTCTTACGGCAGAATGCAGAGTCTTCCATGTGACATTGCATGTCTGCATCACACGCTGCCCTGGCAATAGTAACTGCTGTGCAGGGACTGTATGGCGTCCACCTTTGTGTCCCTCCCATGCCTGGCACAAGGTTTCAGCACAGGGAAAGGCTTTCCTTGATGGACCCTCTTTCCTTGTACTCAAGGGACGGTCACACTCTGAGAGGGGGCATGCAGAGCCCCACTGAGCTCCTAAGAGGTACGTGGGTCACTTCCCTGACCTCAGTGCTCCCGCCTCTGAGCTCCCCCAGCACCTCGCTGCTCCCCTCACCTTGGTAGTAGCTCCACGAGGGCACGGGATCCAGAAGGCAAGGAGCCCAGTGCCCTGCCTGCACTGAATGCTGACAGTCAAGGCTCAAGTCTGAGCTGTGCCCAGGATGCTGGGGGGCTCTGCGCCCAGAATGTGAGCAGTCCCCTTGTTCCTAGGCAGCAGTCACTGGCTTTGCTATTCAGTTGTACACCTCTGCGTTTCTTTATCTTGGGCAGACTCCGCTTGTCCAATCAGAATGAGGGGATTAGAAAGAATAAGGCACATACAAGCGATATTTAGAATGCTAACACATAGCACAGATGGAAGTGGAGCCATTCCATTGGAATTGAGCATGAGGAGCCTAGAATCTTGACCACCAGGAGCAACCTTCTCCCCTTGCTCCCAGTAGCTCCAGGGGCGCTCCAGTGAGACTGTTGAGTTCCAGGAAACACTGTAAAACCTGTTCCCTCAACTGTTGTAAGTGGGGGCTATGGTGGCTAGACTCTCCACTGTAGGGTCATCAAGGGAAGAGAGGAAGTAACCAAGTCTGAAACCCGTGTTTACCTAGTGCCAGGAGTCATATTTAAGCCCTGTGACCATCCGCGAGCAGGTGCTCCCACTCCATTTTACAGATGAGGAGGTGTGTGCAGAGAACGGTGATGAATCCGTCCAGCATGACACGGCTGCTAGTGTAGAAACCGTGTTCTCCGAGGAGCATGTGGTCATGATGAGGAGTCCAGCAGCGGAGAGAAACCTGGTTGAGTTGGGCATGACTGTGGCGCTGGGAGACTGGCATCACCAGACAGTCACTCAGCAAGCACGCCAGGTATGAAGCTGGGCATCAGTGTCAAGATGGGGGTAGCCTGTGACCACGGACTTACCCCCAGGGAGTCTGACTATTGTGCTTTTTCATCCTCAGGACAGAAGAGTAGGGACTTCCTTTCCTCGAGGAAGGCTATGACCAGACCCTGGAACCCCACTCCCTATCCCACGTTTCCATGAACAGCAGGTAGTTGGGTTCCTTTGTAGAGCCAGCACCTTTATCAGGGAACATGGGGTTCCTGGAGGCAGGGGCATGGACCTGGATTCCACAGGCCTTGTTCTACCTCTGTGACTCTACTTTGATCTGTCAGTGCTTTAAGATTCCTGGGCAAGGAATCCTCAGGCTCCCTGCAGCCTCCAGGCTTCAGGTTCCTCCAGGCTCATTGAGACTTCACTAGTACCCAGAAAGTTGGTTTCCTCTGAAATGCAAGCTTGTGAGGTCAGGAATTGTCTGCCCCACCTACCATACCCGCTGGGGTCCGTCACCCGACTTCCATTGTCTATGTGTGTTGAATGAAGTTCTTAAAAAGGCATTTGGCTAGATCCTGTTTTCTCAACTTCTCCAGAGACAGAGATCCAGAGGGGCATTGTCTCTGACCCTCTTATTCCCCTCCCCGGCCCTCCAAGAGAGAACACAGTGGTGGTCAGGAAGGAGGTATACTATTGGACTATTCAGTAGCTAGTACACAGCTGGCCCTGGATGCAGCAAACTGTGCCAAAGAAGCCAGGGTAGGGGGGAAGGTGGGGGAATGCCTCACTCTTGGAGAAAGAGGAATCCTTCAGAGGTCTCTTACTTCGACTGATGGAGATGAGCATGAAGAGCTTAGTTATAAACAGAATGAATGGATGAATGTTTCGTGTTTCCTTGGTCCACACCAGTCTCAGTCTCTTGGTTCCTCTGTGTTAAAAATCTGTGTTGCCCAATGCCAACGTGACCAAAGAGCCTTGATGTAAAACATCACAACAATTTTATATAAAATATATATTGAAATAATATAAAAATAGTATTTTTATGTATGTATGATAAATTTGAAATAATTGTATCTACTAAATTTTTGCACACAGTTACTAGAAAATTTTATATTACATATATGGTCATAGATGTTTATATGATGTATGTGTGTGTGTGTGTGTGTGTGTGTGTGAGTGTGTGTGTGTGCATGCCACAACACACATGTGGAGGTCAGAAGGCAACTTGTGAAAATTGGTTCTCTCCTACTGTGTGGGTTCTAGAGGATTGAACTCAGGTCGTTAGAGACTTGGCAGCAAGAACCTTTGCCAGGCGGAGCCATCTCGCCAGCCCTACTTCCTGTTTCTTTTAGACAGCTGTGGGCAGGACCATGAGTTTCGAGACCTAGAAGTTGGGTAGCTAGGGAAGAACCACAGAAGAAGCGTGACATTGCAAAGACTTCATTCAGCTTTACTCAGTCTGCGGCAGGCCAGGGGTGGGAAGGAAAAAATGCAAAGGTGACAACCAGGAAAGGGAGAGGAGGAAGGGGCCTCTGGGGTACCTTATCATGTCACCCTGTTTAACCCCATGCCAGATTTGTGAGGTAGATGATTTTATCTCCATTTTATGTCTGAAATTGACCCGCTCACCTGGATCACAGGACTAGTGTAAATCAAATGCTTCAAAGCCTGACCTCCAGCCTGCTCCATGAGGTGGTCTCAGAGTTTGGAGGCAGAAGTGGCATTTAGGACTGTGACTGAAAGCAGAGGAGCACATCCGATAACGTGCAATGATATGCAGGGTTGACATTCTCTGAGGATGCTCTTGTCCCTTCGCATGTTTGGTCCCAGAGACACTTCCTGCCTCTCGCGCTGGCAAGAGTTTAATGACTGTTCCAAGGTCACCCTGTGGATAAGACTGGACTTCTAGGCCGGGACTCCTGAGATATAACAAACGTGCTTTCCAGGTGATGAGCTGTTGCAGACAGGATGCCAAAGCCTAGATGCAGCAAGGTTGTCAGCTCAAAACAGAACACTCACGTATTGCGGGTCCTGACGTCCTGGGCTCTGCATGGGAAGATGAGGGAGAATGAGACCATTTATTGCCACTTGCTATGTAATTAATGACTTAATGACCCTTGGGAAGGCAAAAGGAGCAGGAGAGCCATTTATGATCGACCAGAGCATGACCCCAATTGAGCGCTGAGTCTCCGTGCCCTGCAGGTTGGGTGGGTGTAGTCATCACTGTGACCTTTGCCTGCCTCTCTCGCTTCGGTCCTTCTGTCCTTCCTCTGTCAGTCTTAGGGACCTCCATAAAGGACCTGCGGCCCAAAGCAGGAGCTGCTCACGGTTGCTGGCCTTAGATTCCTCATCCATAAAATGGAATCCATGCTATCTACTCATAGATCTAAGATGATGAAAGAGGTACTCTTCTTAGCAGACCCAACCCAAACCCCACATCCTCCAAGAAGTTTCCAGCCATCCTTCCTTATCATCAGAGGGTCAAGTGGGCTGACAAGGAGACATGGTGTCTATCCCTCTCTTTAGGACTGTGTTTTGGCCATCTTTACTTTCACTTTTCTAAACAGTGATCTTGTAAATTTGTGTCAAAATGGGATATGTTTACATCACAACTCAAACAACTCACAAGTCCACAAAGAAAGTACCAAATTACCCCCCAAAACCTATCGCTCACAAAAAACAGCATAAGTTTTTACTAACAGCATTCATTATATGTTTCCAAATAGAAGTATAGATGGACTATTGAGCAGATAAGGAACGTTATTTTATAAGTATGGCAGCAAATATTACATGCTTTTAATATATAAAAATAGTTTCTTTGTAATTACATATAGGAGGAAAAAAGAAGAAAACTGATATTATTCATCATTTGATAAAAGAGTCTTATGTGAAAGACATTTGTACTATACGATCTCTCTATGAAGAAGAAAATTTATTTTTTTAAATTATTTTAAGAGGCTATAATGGTTGATTTTTTTTTAAAGTAAGCTTCCATTTGAGCTGACTGGCTGGCTACCT
Organism: Typhlomys cinereus; assembly: GCA_023101885.1. NCBI lineage: Eukaryota > Metazoa > Chordata > Mammalia > Rodentia > Platacanthomyidae > Typhlomys > Typhlomys cinereus. The sequence continues at coordinate 3,331,929 of JALPQD010000192.1, forward strand.
ACCATGAAAAAAGAGGCCAGCACCACCCACTTGCTCTCATTTCTTAGAAGCTTCACTCATTCGCAGCCTCCTCTGGAGCAACTGTATGTCTACATGGAGATGAAGCTCACCACCAGCTTTCTTCCTGGGTTCTCTGCGCGGGACACCCATGCTCCAATCACGTGGGGTTCATGGACTGAACCCAGGATCTTGTATATAGTGGACAGTGTGCTCTTCTGCTGACCTCCATCCTGCCCTATCAGGTGTATTTTCACCTGTATGTGTTTGGGCCTGAATGCTATTTACCTAAACTAGTGTTTGAAAGTTAAGCTTTTTTTTTTTTTTCTTTCTGTCTTTGGGGCTGCTGCAAGAAAAAGTCCCCAACAAAAGCAACTGAAGGAAAGAAGGGTTTATTTTTGGCTCACTGTTCCAGTGTACAGTCCGTCACGGCCAGGAAGCTGTGGCAACAGGAGCTTGAGGCAGCTGACTACGTAGCCCCTACAGTGATGAACGCTGATGCTCAGCTCTTTTTCCCTTTTATTCAGCATAGGACCCCATCCCATGGGATGGTGCTCCCACAGTTAAGGTTAATAATCTGCATAATCCTCACAGGCATGTCCAGAGCTAACCTGATCTAAATAACCTCCCAAGGTATACCCGGAGGCTTGTTTCCTAGGTGATTCTAGAGACTGTCCAGTTGGCAATCAGCATTTACCATCACTGGCCACACTGCTTATTTTCTTCTGGCTTTGCATAGGGATAAGTCTGCAGGGAAGCTGAGTTTTCCTCTTGTGAATCACTTGGTTTTCTTCCTGGACACCTGAGAAACTTTATACTTTGAGGTTCAGTGACTTAAGCCAGTGTGTCTCTCCTGATCTTCCTCTAATTTTCTCTGCCTTGCCAGATGCCTTTTAATATGCAAATTCAGTCCTGTATTTAAGGAGGAGTTTTTCCTGTAGTATGCCTTGATTATTTTTTATCTGTTTCATTGTTATTATCTGTTAGGAATATTAATTATTCTTCTATTTCATTCTATTGCTTTATGCCCTCAGAACCTACCAGTTCTGACAAATTTAATCTCTGTCTCTTTTCCTCCACATTGATTATAATGGCTTCAAGCCCTCTTGTTACTCCATTCGATTTTTGGCCTCGTGTGTTATTTCTAAATCACCTGTCAGATACACAATTGTATTTAACTCTCTAATTGTTTTTCTAACCCTGTAATCTCTTTCCATATCATCCAGTTTTATAATTATCTAATTTTCAGTTTTGCATTGTATTACCATAATTTAAAACATGGAACACTTGAGGATTTTTTTTTATTTATTTTTTTTTTTTGCTTTTAGCTCAGGTTTTCTTCCATACTGGATCTTCTTCTTCTTTTTCTCCTTTTTCTCTTTCTTCTTCTTTTTCTCCTCCTCCTCCTCCTCTTCCTCTTCCTCTTCTTCCTCCTCCTCCTTCTCCTCCTCCTCCTCCTCCTCCTCCTTCTTCTTCTTCTTCCTTTTCTTATTCTTCTTTTCTTCTCTTTCTGCTTCTGCTTCCTTCTCCTTCTTCTTTCTTCCCATGCTCTGCTCCTTCTTCTCTTCCTCCCCCTGCCCTCACGGTGTGTTTTCATAGTTGCTGTGCTATTTCTTTTCATATTGCTTATGCTAACATGAGCAGCTCTGTCCACACCCTCTATTTGCTTTGATATAAAGCAGATGAATCACATCTGTCTTGTATTGTTCCTTGGGTTGCCTCATGCCTGTAAATCTTGCCTCACGCCTGAGGCCTGCTCAGAAACAAGGCTGAGCTTCACTCTTCCCTCGCCCGAGAGCCAACCCCTGGCACAATGCTGGGCACGGGCACATGGAACTGATGTCTGGGTTTTGATGGTAGTGATTGGAAGTTGGACTATACTACCTCCTTCTCAAGCCTGAAAGTTTTTAAAAATGTAATTATAGAGGACTTTGAATAGTTCTGAAAGCTTGCTGAGGACAACACAAGACAAAATGTGTTTTAATTACAATGAGAAAATTGAAATTACTCAGAAAATATAACTTGCCGTCAAGTGAGACATGTAAGTGTCTGGCACGGAGCAGGTCTGTGGTAAGTGGTGGTTGGAATACCTCAGAGCGCCTCTTGCTAGGTTAGGCATGAGATGCAGAGTCTTGCAGAGCAAGCCACACCCAGGAGGTGGATATTACAAACCTCCCTTCATGCTGCTGTGATACTAGTGTAGAAGTAGTGTGCAGAGACTCTTGCAATGCAGCATGTTTTAAGGCTTGGAAGACAGAAGCCAAGAAGGCATTGCAGCTAAGGCAAGTAAAACCCATGAGATGGCAGAGCGAGAAGTGCAAAAAGGAGCTGGGCATACATCCAACAGACCTGAAAACAGGGACTTGACCCCATTCTTTGTGCACTCCAGTTCACAGTAACATTCTTCACAAAAACTGGAAGGCTGAGACCATCCAAGCATCAGTGACAGGTGAAAAATGGAGAAAATGTGGTATGTACACACAATGGAATGTTATCCAGCCTTTAAAAGGTGTGATGTGGATGAATCTTGATGGGATTTTACATTACGTTAAATAAGTCAGACAAACACTTTCAAGAGTTTCCTAAAATAGTCATATCAGAGTAAAAAGTACAATGTGGTTGCCAGGAGCTGAGGGAGGGGAACATGCAGGTTACAGTGTGAGACGGGAGTGGTGATGGATGTGACTGTGTTAACTGTACTCTTAGAATGGTTAGGGTGGTACATTTCACCACAGTAAGAACACATGCAAAGAAATTAGTTGGACTTGAATGGATTTGGACTTCCTTAAAATCTGTATCCCTGAGCCTCAGACCAGGTCTGGGTGGATTGCTGGGGTGGAACTCAGAGCTTCAAGCCTGCTAGTTAACCACTCTGTTGCTGAGCTATGTCCCCCAAACCCAGAAATGTGTCTTTGAAGTTCTGCCAGATATTTTTTATTCTGGGTGGGCCGGAACCAGCCGAAGGAGACAAAGCTAGAGGTGTCTGTGGAAATGTCCAGAGGCTCCCGGGCAGGAGCTGCACCCTGGAACCGTCTAGGATTGGGCACCATCCCACCTGTGTGCTGGGCCCAGATTCTGACCTCTCTGGGAACCTTGAGCAGTCCTGAGCAGCAGCAGACGTGGGAAGATGAGCAAGAAACTGACTCCTCTGCTCTCTCTGCTACCTTACAAAGTTGTTCCAGAGTAAGAGGATCTCATGGGAAAGGCTAACGCAGCCACTGGCCTCTTCTAACACCGTCAGACTCCCTTATGCTGTAGGTCTCCCATGTCTGGGCCCCAGGATGACTCACTGCTCACAGAAGTTTGACCACAGAGATAAGTGTTCACAGGAGGCGTTGGGGAGAGGGTGGACACCGGCTGGTGGCCAGAAAGGCCATGCGCCATCCTGGAAGTCAAGTACATGGAATCATCTGGTAAAGTGCTATGTCGCTGTTTATATTCCCACGGACCAGTCCCCTCCCTTGCTTAGGAGAGTTCAGTAAGTTATCATGGATCCCAAATGAAGAATACAAGGGTACCCGAATAGCCAGTCTGTAATGGGGATTGGATGCCTGTTGGACTCAATTCAGCATCTCTTTACTCAGCCTCGTATTTTCTCTTTTTGTGTATGTGCACGTGTGTGCATGCATGTGTGTGCATGCACATACAAGAGACTTGAGTGTGTGTGTCTGTGAAGACCCAAGGTTGACATGGGGAATCATCCTGGATTGATTTACCTCCTTATTGTTTTGCCCTGGATTTCCCAGACTCTGCCTTCCAGGGCCAAATTGTAAGCTGCTACCATATCTGCCTAGCATTCTTACATGTGATCTGGGGATCTGAACACAAGCCCTTTTGCTCGTGAGGCAAAGACTTTAACTCCTGAGCCATCTCCCTAGCCTTCAGCCTCATATTCTTTACCTTGTTCCCTGAGAATGGATTCTCTTTGCCAATTAACAAAATAGACACATAGACTGTCATTTTCAGAAACATTGGTGATGGAAGTCATAGAACTCTAAAGATCTTGCAGTACTTTTATGCCTCCTTGAGATCCTCACATGTTTCTTTACATGGAACCATCTGCCCATTGATCACCCCAAACAGTTCCTGTATCTCAGTCTCTGTTCATGTTCTTTATGTCTAGCAAAGGCAGGACTAGAAAACGGCACTGTTGGAATACAAACCAGTCCTTCTGGCTCCAGGTCCTCTACCCAGGTGCTTTGGGTATTTTGTGTATTACAGTTGATGGTTTTCAAATAGCTCTTGACGTCATCTGGAGTTTTTTCTTCCTTTCCCTTAAGCTCTTCTGTGATTTAGTCAAAGCGGAGTGGCTTATTGCCCAGGGAAATTGTTGAAGAGAGACGAGAGAAAGGCTTGAAGCGGACAGGAAAAGTAAGGAGGAGAGTTCAGTAAGTTATCATGGATCCCAAATGAAGAATACAAGGGTACTCGAATAGCCAGTCTGTAATGGGGATTGGATGCCTGTTGGACTCAATTCAGCATCTCTTTACTCAGCCTCGTATTTTCTCTTTTTGTGTATGTGCACGTGTGTGTATGCACACACATGTATGCATACGGAGGGGACAGGCAAGGCTAGGGAGGAGCAGGCCGCCTGTTTGCCTCCCCCACTGTCAGGTTCAGAGAGAAGACCTTTCAGGTGGAGGCATCCAAGCAGACTTGTGGGGTTCTCTGCACAGGAACATCACTTCTCACCATTCAGGACACAGGCCTAGAAGCCACAAACTCTCAGAAAAGATATTCATGGGACCACCTACCAAAGGATCAGGGAGGGCATCAGGTTATAGATGGGCAAGGGGAGTGCTGGCAGTGAGGGTCCTGAACCCTTGGTCCCTGGCTCCCTAGGCTTTTGGGAGGCATTAAGGGCATCTAGAAGGTTCTGCATGTCACTGTGGAAACTGTAAAAGAGGCCAAGAGTACTGACTGGCAAATATGTCAGGGATTCAGGGGCAAGGCAGCCAGAAGCCAGCGTGGTGATACACTCTGGCAGGGCATGAGCTCTTGTCACTACCAGGACCTCAGCACCAGAGTCGCCAGGAGCCTAGAAGGAAATGGAGTCAGGTCAGCAGGTGAGACAGCGACATTCCCCGTGACAGCAGAACATCCTGAACCTAGAGCAGGGGGCCAAACCAGTATCCTACCTCACTCTCCCATGAATGTGCATGCGGGCAGGGGGAAGGAAGGATGGATGAGCACAGCTCTAATAGAATAGGGAGCTTCATTTCTGAATTGTCTGCTGACTTAAATGACTTTGAATGGATCCAAAAGAATCTTACACCTCACTTGCTTTGTGCAGGAAAGCTTGGGTTTTTATTCATTTGCTACAAAAGTCAATACGGTATGTTACATTCTTTGCACATTGAAATATATTATGTAAAGTTCTCAAGTTGGTAAACCTGAACCTTCATATCTAGACACTAAGGCCTATTAATTATGACCATGTCCCCAGAGACCTGGCACGGGGGGCTTGGAGCACGGAGGCTCAGGCAAGCTGGGCACCAGGTTTATTGAGCTGCCTCCTGGCCTCTCTCCCCGTGGCTCTGACTCTGGCCTGCAGCAGATTGCTGTCCATGGCTGGGTGGTGAGTAATCCATCTTACTGTCAGACTGATGATGACAAATGATGACAGTATAACTAGCGCAAACAGCAATTAGGGTAATTGTTCTGTTTAGACATAACCAGACTTCACTGCCACAGGTTGGGAGAGAGTGGGCCCTGAGTCCACGCTTGGTAGGGTTGTGCACTGCTGACCCTGCCTTGACACAGTGTCCACCCAAAAGTGGCTGCATCTAGGGAAGAAGGTGGAGATTAAAAAAAAAAAAAGAAGACTGGAAGGGGCAACAGTCCAGGCCATGTGGGGGATTCCGAGGTTACAATCATGGTTCATAGGAAGCCCCAGGCATTTTCAAGAGGTGGGCCATTTCCTGGAGAGAAGGCATGCGTGTGCATGCGTGTGCGCGCGTGCGCGCACACACACACACACACACACACCATCTGCCCCCATCTCCTACTGCTTGCACTCTCAACTCCGAGTGGTGGCAGCTGAGGCCAGGGTCCATGGACTCCTTGACACTGCAAAGGGGGGAAGGAGTACCGTCAGAGGAGTGGGGACGAGTACCATCAGAGGAGTGGGGAGGAGTACCATCAGAGGAATGGGGGAGGAGTACCATCAGAGGAGTGGGGAGGAGTACCATCAGAGGAATGGGGGAGGAGTACCATCAGAGGAATGGGGAGGAGTACCATCAGAGGAGTGGGGAGGAGTACCATCAGAGGAATGGGGAGGAGTACCGTCAGAGGAGTGGGGAGGAGTACCATCAGAGGAATGGGGGAGGAGTACCATCAGAGGAATGGGGGAGGAGTACCATCAGAGGAGGGGGAGGAGTACCATCAGAGAATGGGGATGAGTACCGTCAGAGGAGTGGGAGGAGGTACCATCAGAGGAAGGGGGGGAGGAGTACCATCAAGGGAATGGGGGAGGAGTACCATCAGAGGAGTGGGGAGGAGTACCATCAGAGGAGTGGGGAGGAGTACCATCAGAGGAGTGGGGGAGGAGTACCATCAGAGGAAATGGGGAGGAGTATCCAGTCAGAGGAGTGGGTAGGAGTACCATCAAGAGGAATGGGGGAGGAGTACCATCATAGGAATGGGGGAGGAGTACCATCAGAGGAATGGGGAGGAGTACCATCAGAGGAATGTGGGGTGAGGAGTACCATCAGAGGAATCGGGGGAGGAGTGAACCATCAGAGGAGTGGGGGAGTGCGTACCGATCAGAGGAATGGTGGAGGAGTACCATCAGAGGAATGGGGAGGAGTACCATCAGAGGAGTGGGGGAGGAGTACCATCAGAGGAATGGGGAGGAGTACCGTCAGAGGAGTGGGGAGGAGTACCATCAGAGGAATGGGGGAGGGTACCATCAGAGGAATGGGGGAGGAGTACCATCAGAGGAGTGGGGAGGAGTACCATCAGAGGAGTGGGGAGGAGTACCATCAGAGGAGTGGGGAGGAGTACCATCAGAGGAATGGGGAGGAGTACCATCAGAGGAGTGGGGAGGAGTACCATCAGAGGAGTGGGGAGGAGTACCATCAGAGGAGTGGGGAGGAGTACCATCAGAGGAATGGGGAGGAGTACCATCAGAGGAATGGGGAGGAGTACCCGTCAGAGGAATGGGGGGAGGAGTACCGTCAGAGGAATGGGGGAGGAGTACCATCAGAGGAGTGGGGAGGATACCATCAGAGGAGTGGGGAGGAGTACCATCAGAGGAATGGGGAGGAGTACCATCAGAGGAATGGGGAGGAGTACCATCAGAGGAATGGGGAGGAGTACCGTCAGAGGAATGGGGGGAGGAGTACCGTCAGAGGAATGGGGGAGGAGTACCATCAGAGGAATGGGGGAATGAGTACCATCAGAGGAATGGGGAGGAGTACCATCAGAGGAATGGGGAGGAGTACCATCAGAGGAATGGGGAGGAGTACCGTCAGAGGAATGGGGGAGGAGTACCATCAGAGGAATGGGGGAATGAGTACCATCAGAGGAATGGGGAGGAGTACCATCAGAGGAATGGGGAGGAGTACCGTCAGAGGAATGGGGAGGAGTACCATCAGAGGAATGGGGAGGAGTACCGTCAGAGGAATGGGGGGAGGAGTACCGTCAGAGGAATGGGGAGGAGTACCATCAGAGGAGTGGGGAGGAGTACCATCAGAGGAGTGGGGAGGAGTACCATCAGAGGAATGGGGAGGAGTACCATCAGAGGAATGGGGAGGAGTACCGTCAGAGGAATGGGGAGGAGTACCATCAGAGGAATGGGGAGGAGTACCGTCAGAGGAATGGGGGGAGGAGTACCGTCAGAGGAATGGGGGAGGAGTACCATCAGAGGAGTGGGGAGGAGTACCATCAGAGGAGTGGGGAGGAGTACCATCAGAGGAATGGGGAGGAGTACCATCAGAGGAATGGGGAGGAGTACCATCAGAGGAATGGGGAGGAGTACCGTCAGAGGAATGGGGGGAGGAGTACCGTCAGAGGAATGGGGGAGGAGTACCATCAGAGGAATGGGGGAATGAGTACCATCAGAGGAATGGGGAGGAGTACCATCAGAGGAATGGGGAGGAGTACCATCAGAGGAATGGGGAGGAGTACCATCAGAGGAATGGGGGAGGAGTACCATCAGAGGAATGGGGGAATGAGTACCATCAGAGGAATGGGGAGGAGTACCATCAGAGGAATGGGGAGGAGTACCGTCAGAGGAATGGGGAGGAGTACCATCAGAGGAATGGGGAGGAGTACCATCAGAGGAATGGGGGAGGAGTACATCAGAGGAATGGGGAGGAGTACCATCAGAGGAATGGGGAGGAGTACCGTCAGATGAATGGGGAGGAGTACCGTCAGAGGAATGGGGAGGAGTACCGTCAGAGGAATGGGGAGGAGTACCATTAGAGCAGTGGGGAGGAGTACCATCAGAGGAATGGGGGGCAGGAGTACCATCAGAGGAATGGGGGGAGGAGTACCATCAGAGGAATGGGGAGGAGTACCATCAGAGGAATGGGGAGGAGTACCGTCAGAGGAATGGGGAGGAGTACCGTCAGAGGAATGGGGGGAGGAGTACCGTCAGAGGAATGGGGGGAGGAGTACCATCAGAGGAATGGGGGGAGGAGTACCATCAGAGGAATGGGGAGGAGTACCGTCAGAGGAATGGGGAGGAGTACCATCTGAGGAATGGGGGAAGGAGTACCGTCAGAGGAATGGGGGAAGGAGTACCGTCAGAGGAATGGGGGGAGGAGTACCGTCAGAGGAATGGGGAGGAGTACCATCTGAGGAGTGCGGGAGGAGTACCATCAGAGGAATGGGGAGGAGTACCGTCAGAGGAATGGGGGGCAGGAGTACCATCAGAGGAATGGGGGGAGGAGTACCATCAGAGGAATGGGGAGGAGTACCGTCAGAGGAATGGGGGGAGGAGTACCATCAGAGGAATGGGGAGGAGTACCGTCAGAGGAATGGGGGGAGGAGTACCGTCAGAGGAATGGGGAGGAGTACCATCAGAGGAATGGGGAGGAGTACCATCTGAGGAGTGTGGGAGGAGTACCATCAGAGGAATGGGGAGGAGTACCATCAGAGGAATGGGGAGGAGTACCATCAGAGGAATGGGGAGGAGTACCGTCAGAGGAATGGGGAGGAGTACCATCAGAGGAATGGGGAGGAGTACCGTCAGAGGAATGGGGAGGAGTACCATTAGAGCAGTGGGGAGGAGTACCATCAGAGGAATGGGGGGCAGGAGTACCATCAGAGGAATGGGGGGAGGAGTACCATCAGAGGAATGGGGAGGAGTACCATCAGAGGAATGGGGAGGAGTACCGTCAGAGGAATGGGGAGGAGTACCGTCAGAGGAATGGGGGGAGGAGTACCGTCAGAGGAATGGGGGGAGGAGTACCATCAGAGGAATGGGGGGAGGAGTACCATCAGAGGAATGGGGAGGAGTACCTTCAGAGGAATGGGGAGGAGTACCATCAGAGGAGTGGGGGAGGAGTACCATCAGAGGAATGGGGGAGGAGTACCATCAGAGGAATGGGGAGGAGTACCATTAGAGCAGTGGGGAGGAGTACCATCAGAGGAATGGGGAGGAGTACCATCAGAGGAATGGGGAGGAGTACCATCAGAGGAATGGGGAGGAGTACCATCAGAGGAATGGGGAGGAGTACCATCAGAGGAATGGGGAGGAGTACCATCAGAGGAATGGGGAGGAGTACCATCAGAGGAATGGGAGGAGTACCATCAGAGGAATGGGGAGGAGTACCGTCAGAGGAATGGGGAGGAGTACCGTCAGAGGAATGGGGGGAGGAGTACCGTCAGAGGAATGGGGGGAGGAGTACCGTCAGAGGAATGGGGGGAGGAGTACCATCAGAGGAATGGGGAGGAGTACCGTCAGAGGAATGGGGAGGAGTACCGTCAGAGGAATGGGGGGAGGAGTACCGTCAGAGGAATGGGGGGAGGAGTACCATCAGAGGAATGGGGGAGGAGTACCATCAGAGGAATGGGGAGGAGTACCATCAGAGGAATGGGGAGGAGTCCATCAGAGGAATGGGGGAGGAGTACCATCAGAGGAATTGGGGAGGAGTACCATCAGAGGAATGGGAGGAGTACCGTCAGAGGAATGGGGAGGAGTACCATCAGAGGAATGGGGAGGAGTACCGTCAGAGGAATGGGGAGGAGTACCATCAGAGGAATGGGGAGGAGTACCATCAGAGGAATGGGGGAGGAGTACATCAGAGGAATGGGGAGGAGTACCGTCAGAGGAATGGGGAGGAGTACCGTCAGAGGAATGGGGAGGAGTACCATCTGAGGAGTGTGGGAGGAGTACCATCAGAGGAATGGGGAGGAGTACCATCAGAGGAATGGGGGGAGGAGTACCGTCAGAGGAATGGGGGAGGAGTACCGTCAGAGGAATGGGGGAATGAGTACCATCAGAGGAATGGGGGAATGAGTACCATCAGAGGAGTGGGGAGGAGTACCATCAGAGGAATGGGGAGGAGTACCGTCAGAGGAATGGGGAGGAGTACCATCAGAGGAATGGGGGAGGAGTACCATCAGAGGAATGGGGAGGAGTACATCAGAGGAATGGGGGGAGGAGTAACATCAGAGGAATGGGTGAGGAGTACCATCAGAGGAGTGGGGAGGAGTACCATCAGAAGAATGGGGAGGAGTACCGTCAGAGGAATGGGGAGGAGTACCGTCAGAGGAATGGGGGAGGAGTACCATCAGAGGAATGGGGAGGAGTACATCAGAGGAATGGGGGAAGGAGTACCATCAGAGGAATGGGGGAAGGAGTACCATCAGAGGAATGGGGGAATGAGTACCATCAGAGGAATGGGGAGGAGTACCATCAGAGGAATGGGGGAGGAGTACCGTCAGAGGAATGGGGAGGAGTACCGTCAGAGGAATGGGGAGGAGTACCATCAGAGGAATGGGGAGGAGTACCATCAGAGGCATGGGGGAGGAGTACCATCAGAGGAATGGGGAGGAGTACCATCAGAGGAATGGGGGAAGGATTACCATCAGAGGAATGGGGGGAGGAGTACCGTCAGAGGAATGGGGGAGGAGTACCGTCAGAGGAGGGGAGGAGTACCATCAGGGATGGGGGGAGGAGTACCATCAGAGGAATGGGGAGGAGTACCGTCAGAGGAATGGGGGGAGGAGTACCGTCAGAGGAATGGGGGAGGAGTACCGTCAGGGAATGGGGGAGGAGTACCGTCAGAGGAATGGGGGAGGAGTACCGTCAGAGGAATGGGGGAAGGAGTACCATCAGAGGAATGGGGAGGAGTACCATCAGAGGAATGGGGAGGAGTACCATCAGAGGAATGGGGAGGAGTACCATCAGAGGAATGGGGAGGAGTACCATCAGAGGAATGGGAATGAGTACCATCAGAGGAATGGGGAGGAGTACCATCAGAGCAGTGGGGAGGAGTACCATCAGAGGAATGGGGGGAGGAGTACCATCAGAGGAATGGGGAGGAGTACCTTCAGAGGAATGGGGAGGAGTACCATCAGAGGAGTGGGGGAGGAGTACCATCAGAGGAGTGTGGAGCAGTACCATCAGAGGAATGGGGGGCAGGAGTACCATCAGAGGAATGGGGAGGAGTACCATCAGAGGAATGGGGAGGAGTACCATCAGAGGAATGGGAGAGGAGTACCATCAGAGGAATGGGGGAGAGTACCGTCAGAGGAAGGGGGAGGGTAGAGTACCGTCAGAGGAATGGGGGGAGGAGTACCGTCAGAGGAATGGGGGGAGGAGTACCATCAGAAATGGGGAGGAGAGTACCGTCAGAGGAATGGGGAGGAGTACCGTCAGAGGAATGGGGGAGGAGTACCGTCAGAGGAATGGGGGAGGAGTACCATAGCAGCGGAAGGGGGGAGGAGTACCATCAGAGGATTTGAAGTTGGATCCCATCAGAGGAATGGGGAGAAGTACCATCAGAGGAATGGGGAGGAGTACCATCAGAGGAATGGGGAGGAGTACCATCAGAGGAATGGGGAGGGTACATCAGAGGAATGGGGGAGGCGTACCATCAGAGGATGGGGAGTACACATCAGAGGGGGGGGAGGAGTACCATCAGAGGAATGGGGGGCAGTTCAGGAGTGGGGGCAGAGGGGGAGGCGTACCATCAGAGGAGGGGAGAGTACCATCAGAGGGGGGCGGAGTACCATCAGAGGAGTGTGGAGCAGTACCATCAGAGGAATGGGGGAGGAGTACCATCAGAGGACTTGACCATCAAAGGTCCAGCCTCCAGGACAGCAAGAGAGTGAAGGATCCCGGGGCCAAATAGGATCCTTGGGGGGACATGTGGCCACTATATCACAACATAGGAGATCGTTCCACTGTGGAGATGACAAGAGCAGGTAAGAGTGGCAGCACGCTGAAACTGTTTGCATTGTGCAGCTAGAATGGCAGTCAAAGGGAGGATGAGCAGGGGATTGTCTTTGCACACGGGATCTTCTGTGCTATTGCTGCTCAGTGGTCTTACTTCACCCTCCCAGTTGGTCCACGCGATTGGCTGATCACCCTTCTTCCACAGACGCAGAGCAATGGACTATTTGCCTAAGGAGCCTTTAGCTGGTGAGAGCTGCTAGTCCTTGATCTTGAGTCAAATCCTTAAGCTTTAACCATCAAGTCATAATCATATTATTGGTGATATTTTGTGTTTGCACAAGGCTTTATAACTTATAAAGTGCTCTTACACATATTAGCCTATTTGTTTTGCAGCTAAGTGCCCTGGGGTGGTGACAATGAGCCGGTGGTGTTTTACAGATCACGATTAGGTAACTTGCTCTAAGCATGAGCATCACCTGGGAGCTCGTTAGAAAATGCAGAGTCCTAGGCCCCACCTCACAACTGCCACATCACAACCTGCACTTTGATGAGATACCTCAGTGATAAAAAGGACCTTAAAATTCAAGAAGTCCTGACTTAGACCATCTACTCCCACCTACTCATTTTACAAGCAAGAAAACAGAAACCCAGACAGAGCAAGTGACTGGTCTGAAGTCACACACAGGTTGGTAGCCAAACCAAGCCCAGCACTCCCCTTTGTATCAAATCAAGTGAAGACCCAAGGACTAACAGAGCAATACTCTCTAACTTTGCTCACCGGCCCGTCACACTCCATTGAAGCTGGCTAGGTCCAATTCTGCACATCTCTAGAAAAAAAGCAGAAAATCCCCAAAACAGCAAGTTGCAGCTAAAGCTTGGTAGGCCTGACAATCAGGGGCCTGGGGCTTCTTCAGAAACATACTCTCGGCAAGCAGCGTGGATGCATAACTTGACCAGACCCTGTCTGGATCTCTTCCTGAACGGGATCTCAGTCTCCCAGTCATGAGATGAGCAACAGAAGGCCTCCCTAGGGTCTGAGCTCTCCAATGAAAGGCTCATAGAAAGACAAAGTCCTATTATGCTTTCCTGTTGTGCTTAATTGTGGCTGTGCTGCTTTGACTGCCTGCAGACATCCTATTAAGTAGGAAAGTATGAAAATGACGGGCCGCCAGGCTGAAAGGCTGGGCCCCTCTGACTTCCTGGCACAGGCGTAACTGGCTTCATAAATTCCTCCTGGTAGTGAGGTGACGTCTCCACGGTTGCTTCCCTTTGCCCAGGGCCACGGGTCCATCATTCTTCTCTTGGCGTGGAGCGAAACCAAGCATCAAGGCAGGTGGCGGAGGGGAGGGCAGAGGGTGAGGAGTGAAAAAGGAACGAGACAGATCTCTACTGCATGCTTTTGCTGAAGGGTGATAGGCTTCTGGTCTGTGGGTCTCTCACCTTTGTCAAGCTGCGTGCCAGGTGGGTTTGCTGGGAGAGGCTGGCAACTCATGCCAACCAGCCGGGAGAGTTTCGGGGTCAGTGTCGCTTTCTGGACTACTGTAAAAGCTGGAAGAGTCGTGGCTTAGAATGGTGGAAAGTCATTCTCTCCCAGTTCTGGAGACCACAAATCCAGTGTGAAGGTGCTGGCCCCGATGGCTCCTTCTGGAAGCTCCGTTCCATACTTCTCTCAACTTCTGACAGCCCAGACATCTCTCTGCCTTTATCTCCACTTTATCTCTACTCTGAGATTCAGACTTCTATATACTTTTCTCTTAGTAAAAATACCTGCTCTCAACTCATCTGCAAACACCCTTTCCCCAAACTCCTCACACTAGCAGTTTCCAGAGGTTCCCCCCCCCATTTGGTGGGGATGTTATTCCACCCATTGAAGTATCCCCTGAGAAGGGGATAGCTCTTTCCTCTCCACAGTGTCTTGAGGCACGTATGGTGGTATGTGGAGGAAAATCATTTAGTCTAGGATCATAGGAAGCACTTCAAGACCGGCGTTGCCATTAACCCATAGAGACCTTGGACAAGTAAGATTCCCTCAGTACCTCATCCTTTGAGTGGGGGGGTGATAACAGGATGACTGAACTTCTCAAAGAAGTAAAGGACAGATCTCAAGAGACACAGGACAGGAAACTGTAAAGTGTTAGACAGATGTGGACTGTTACCATGATTTCAACTGTGAAGGGGATGAAGGACAGGCAAAGTTACCCACAGCCCAAGTAATCTCAAAAACACTCTCTCTTCTCAGAGTCATCAAATGATGGAACTCTGCAATAATGTAAACAAAACTCTGTGCCTTGAACTGCAAACCTACCTTGCTAGTTCCTACCTTTCTTGGTGCTTTCCAGTATTTCTAGGATCCTGAAAGCCCTCCAAGTCCTGTCCCTACAGTGACATCACAGCCTTCCCTACAGCCTCCTTGCCCCAGCCTGAGTTCTAGCACAGGAAGCACAGACACGGTACACTTGGCCTAACCCAGGGCCCAGCGGTCACCAAGTGGGTACTGAGGTCACCCCTCTTGCAATTCAGTCCCAATGGTCCCTTCTTTATTGACAAGTTTCCAAGAGAAGAGGGATGGGGACAGAATCCTCTGTAATGGAAATCACCCAGAGCCACAAACGTTTCCAGAGCAGTCCGATCGAGGCCGGGATTGGTAGCCACAAAAGCACATGCAGACATTGCTCTGAAAATGAGTGAGATGCACTTTCCCTTGTTCTCCTGGTCCTGGCCCTAGCCCTCCTCCTCCTCCTCCTCTACCTCGTTCCCTTGGGAGTTGTAAAACTCTAGGACTGGAGATGATTGAATGAGATATCATGGAACCCACAATTCCATAAGGATTCTTTGTCAAAATGGACCCTGGCCTACTCCACACCCCAGAGAGACCTGAAGTCAGGGCCACTGTGGGTGTTCTCTAACAAGGGATCTGATAGCAGAGATGTCATAACAAAACATATGAATGGAATGCTGGTTGGTCAGATAGACATTTATCGAGCCATTTTGATATTCAGAGATGGTAGTGCAGGCGTAGTGGTGATGCAAAATGCTGATAGTGCACAGAGCACAGAAGGACAGTGTGACGTGTTGAAGTGAGCATGTGAGAAGTGAGGGAAGGAGGGGAGTTCCAATGGAGGGCATCTTGAGGACTGTGGAGAATTTGGATATGGGCTCTAAAGGATGGGACTGTAGAATTTGGTGAGTTCTGGTGCAATACCAGCTGCTTTTCAGATGATCATGTCCCACTCAGGGACAGTGAGTGGGAGACTTTAGATCCTTTGTTGCAGTCTACAGCTCAGGCCTTCCTAAATACCAATCGGGGAGATGCTGCTGCTTGCCACTGGCAAGCTTGGGAAGGCACCTGGCTGGGGTGATGGGGTAATGCAGACAGGAGGCTGTGATGCTCAGCAGGTTCTTAGCCTGGCCCAAGGCCCTGCAGTATCTTGGCTCCCACCAGTGCCCATCCATGGCCTGGCAAGCTGCCTGCCCAGCAGCACAGAGCAAAAGCAGTGCAGGGTGCCAGCTGCCCTGGGTGTGGCCGCCCTGTCTGCAGGCAAGGGCGGGTGACTCATCACATCACTAGCAAGCTGTGCAGGACTGGGGCTGGAACTGGACCGGTGACTGTGAGATGAAGAGAAAGAGCACGGGGGCCTGGTTAGCTCTCAGGCACACCCCCAAGCTGTAGCTCCCGTGGCCTTTCCCTGGGCCGTGACTCCACCTCCTGAATACCAGCCGTTCTCCCAGCACAGACTAGCACCTCCAGGGACCACCTCTTGGATTCCTCCCCTGCCTCTGAAGCTTCAAGTTTATTGTCGAACCCAGATTCCACAATTTGCCAAATAGGAAGGAGGGAACCAGAGTCCCTGGAGTGAGGAAGCAGGACCCAGACACCAAGACCATCAGAAGGGCACGTACGCAAGCCTCCCTGCGTTCACTGGCCAGTTCCACCAAGTCAAGGAACTCTCAAAGCCTCTGAGGCTGGGGAAGCTTGTGAGTGGGATCCGAAAGGAGCATATGCCTGGTCCCAGGAAGGAGGGATCCTGAGGTATCTGCCTTCAAGAAGCAAGGGCCTGAAGTGGGCTGTCGGCCCTGGGTAGCAGAGCTAAAGTGAAGTGTAGAAGATTGGCAGCAACACAGAGGTGGGTGCCGCTGGAGGAAGGAGAATGCTCTGCTTCTCAATAAGCACCTACAGTGTTCCAGACACAATGCAGGACATTTTAAAAAATCTTTTCATGATGATAAGAATCCTGTGAAGAAGGCATTACTGGTCTGTGTTACAAATGAGGAAACAGGGAACAGAGAGATTAAGTGGCTTATTGAATGTCACACACTTAACAGTAGAAAAGTGAAAAAAAAACCCAAAAAACAAAACCCTGTTCATATTTTCCCAAGGTCCTTCTTGGAATTTATGCTGAAAGTGGGTTTTGGTCCCAAGGAGAGCTGGGCACTGACAGAACCCTGAGATCCATCATGGGGTTACAAAGCAGCATTTCTGACCATGAAGAGAGAGCAAAAGCAAAGGAAGCGTTTAGGGAGGACAGAGTAGAGGACAGTAGAATCTGGGTTGGCGTAGGGGCAGGGCACCGAGCAAATCCAGTGCTGACAGCGGCCTTCAGTCAGCAAGGAGCTGAGTTGCTGCAGCTATTCATCACCTCCCCTCCCTGCTAGCAGCCGCCCCACCCACCCCACCCAGAGAGACCAGAAGGGCAGCTCCCAGACAGTCCTGGAAGCCCAAGAGCCTTAGTGCACACCTCAGCCTCACCCCTCTGCTGGCCAGCCCAGCACACCCTAGACTCACCCAGAATCTCCTGCCCCACCTTTTGCCGCCTGTCTCCGCCCTCTGCCAGCCCTGCCCCTCAGCCCTTCCAAGACAGACCTGGGTGGTGTGCCCGTTCACAGAGACATAGGCTGGTCTTCTGGGCCTGGCCAGATGCTCTGGTCCTCCATTTGCAGTTCTTCCCAAAGGATCAGATGTCCCAAACTCCTTCTTTTCCCCATTCCCCAGTCCATAGTTGAAAACCTCTGTGCACCCCTGTACCATCCAGACCCAATGGCACCAAATCTTAGTGCTGAGGTCCCACAAAAGTCAAGGTGGATTCTGGTCCATTCTCTGTCCGATGTCCTGAGGGCAGTCAGGGTTCAGGATTCTGAAAGGAGTCACCCCAGGCTTCTGAGACGCACTATTGGGATCCTTGTGAAATGACTTCCTAGATAGAGTTTTTCTGAGGTGTGCAGGACAATGCAGGGGGGTGAACATATTGAGCGTATGAAGCCCTCGTGGGCTAAATATCATGCAAACCTGATATAAATTTTCCTTGGGAACTGAAGACAGGCTCACTCCATTCCCATCAATACCCAGAGATATGGATTGGGAGGTGAGCGTGTATTTCTGAGAGTATCACCAGCTATCAGCAGAAGGTAAGAATCCCAAAGGAAATCAGTCTTTAGAAATAAAGTCTTGGCCAGGATGCACTGGGAAGCTGTCTCAAAAGTCCTTGGAAAGGTTTGTACCTGGCCCTGTCCATGCAGGGGTGGCAGGGTCATTTCACCCAAACAAGCACACATGGAACGTGTGAACAGGAAAAAACTTCAGTAAATAGTTTTTTGGGGGGCTGCTCTAGGTTATACTTTGAGCTTGTGAAGTAAAGCAAGGGCTAGTGATGGGGAAGTACTTGGTATAGTGGGCCTCTGGAAGGCTATGGAATCTGGCTTGGGGATTTTTTTTTCCAAAGATGATAGAACTGAAAGTGATAGGAAGTCAGGAAGTGGGGAAAAGCTTGTCACCCCCAAGTACAAGTTATAAAGTCCAGCATGATGCTGCATTGCCCAGTACAATGGCCACTTGGCAACGTGTAGTTGAGTGCTTGAAATGTGGCAGGATTTTAATTTCATATGATCCAGCTGATTTAAAATGCCACTACAGACATTTCCATCATTGCAGAAAGTTGGTCCAAACAGCACTGCCTGCTTTCCCATCTTGTGCCCATCACTTCCCTGTCACTGGCTTTTAGACATCAAGGATGTACCAAACTCTACGTGAAGCTCCTTAGAGATGGGCAGCTGCCTCAGTGTTTCAGGTTTCAGCCTGTGGCCACTCTTTGCCCCGACAGCTACAGTTGTCCCTCCATGTTCTCCATCAGCCTCTCATGTTTCCTGATATAATTCACCGTCACTTTGCTAGCTCATTTACTAAGTTGCCCTTTATAAGGTACGTTCTGCAAGAACAAGATTGGGTGTTTCTCACTGGGATGGTTCCAGAGGTTACCATGACATCTAGCCCACTGAGGCTCAATATGCTTCAGTGAATGACTGAGCATGCTCCTCAAAGAGAGAATAATCCATGTGCAGACATACGTTGGCAGACGTCAGCATATGTGTGCTGGGGGAAGATGGGGGTCTAGAAAGGAAAAAGAGTGATGAAGGAGGGTACGCATTTACATTTACAGGAGAAGGAGGTAATGTGTGTTCATCAGAAAGGTTGAGTCCTGAGTTAGGTGACTCTTGAAAAGCCTGCTCTCTGGCAAAAAGACCTAGGATAGAATGAAGAACTGGTTCTATTGTTCAGAAAATTCACGTGCCTAGAACAGGGCCAGTGCAGAGAGATGGGCTAAAAATGAGGAACCATTCTGACTAGTGTAGGAGCCAAGAAAGCAGGGCCCCCCCTTCTTCCGTTGCCCTGAGGGTCCGGGTGGAGGCGATCCTATCATCCTATGGAGCAGCATTTGAGCAAGGAGAAGCTGAGCTCTGTCAGAAGTGGCAAAAGCTCCAGAGACCTCTCAGTCTTCACTGGGTCCCCTTTACTTCTGGCCAGGCTTCCCCACCAAGTGGTAGGTGCTCACTAAGCGCTTATTCAATCCACTTTCCATGTTTTTAGTGGTCACTGAGGCCACAAGATGCTCTACTCTCATGAAGACTGGGAATCTTGAGTGAACTGGGTCCATTGAATTTAATTCTTGCTTATTTGCTTCAGTGTCCTGGAGGATGAACGTTTTCTTGTATTATATTTTAGGATCAAATCAAAATTAACTTCCTTCCGGAAGCTTTGCCGAGATGACTTCTTAGACTCTAAGCTCAAATTAGCTTGACCAATTTTCTCACGTCTACATTCACATGTCTCCTAAGAACATGCTGCTTCAGAACTCCACTTGGGTGGCAGTGCCTCCATCACACCTATTCTGCACTTTGGCAATGTTTCTTTCTTTCCTGGCTTCTGTCTAAAATAGGAATTGCTGCAGTTTACCTGCATGTCACTGACAAATTCATGACCAAACAGCTTAAGGGAATAAAGGGTTTTATTCTGACTTACACTTCTTGGTTCCTTGTCTAGCTTGCCAGGAAAGCTCACACCAAAGTTCTGAGAGAACTGGTCATATCATATCCGCATAACTGCCAAGTTTGGCCAAGTATATCAAAAGATGCCAACTTCCTTGACTAGTTCCCTCCACCTTACATGCCCAAGGGCTAATCCCACTTACCATGGGTTGGGCCTTCCCCATCAACTAGACAATCTCCCTCAGGCTTGCTTAGGACCTAATTCAACCATTGATTCTTTACAAATGTGCCCAGAATTTGAGCCCTCAGCTGTCAGGTTGACATTGATTTCTATGACAGGAACCCATGTGGAAGAGAGATTGTGGAAAGAGCTTTGATCTGCCAACTCGACGCTATGTACATAAACCCCGAACCAATCTTTCCTCTGCAAGTGTCCTGACTACCCTCTTCCCCCTCTTCTCAGATCTTGGAAGTCAGTCTTCAACTTCCACAATTCTTAGCCTTTCTTAGTGTGTTTCCTTGTGCAAAAAAAAAAAATGTATCTCTTGAAAAAAATAGCATCTCTTGGAGTATTTGTTAGGTAGATCAGGTAAAGAATACATGAGCTGGTGAGATGGCTCAGCAGGCACTTGCCAGCAAGCCTGACTCCCTGGGTTCAGTCCTGGAACCAACATAGTGGAAGAAGAAAACCAATTCCTGTATATTCTTCTCTATCCTGCACACACATATCATGACATGACCCCTCCCCATACATACATGGGATTAAATAAATGTGAAATAATTCTCAAAACAACACAAACAAACATATTGTGGCACACAAAAGTGACTGGAAATGGTTGGTCAGACTTCCTGTGGCCCCTCATAGATTCCTTTTCACACTGATTTAGGAGTTAGCAGAGGAAAAGAAAATAACATTGCCTGAGTGTCTGACTCAAGATTGTTTTCTACAAATCCCACAATGATATCACAAATCGTAGTGTTAGGAATGGAGTGGATAGCAGAATCTATCAAATCTATACCCTCACTTTACAGATGTGGCTCAGGGGACAGAGGACATTGTGACAAGCATAAGGAGATTTCGTGAAGTAAGTTGGTGACGCAACCCAGATCACCTGACGTCCAATGTCATGTGATAGAAATGGATGCTGTTGAAGATTGACACATGGAAGAGTTAGAGCCCACTGCTTGCTGCAAAGAAATCACAAGGAAGCAACCTGACTTTGCTGTGCTTTCGTTCCAGACAGCCTGTGATTGGACTTGCTGCTGCCAACTATCACTGGGTGACCTTATTGGGCCTCAGTTTCCTCATCTGAAAATGAAAGGGTAATGGTGCTGGTACCCACCTCATAGGATCATTGTAAGGATGGTGTGAATCACATAAAGGACTAGGAATCATCTTCATCTTGTGCTTGTAGGAGTATAACAAATGCTGCCCATTGCTATCAGTGTAATTAAAATATCATCAATACCAAAATAATAGAGATATAACTGGATAAAATGAACTTTACATCTGGAAAAAAATTTAAAGACCATCGCTTTTTGGCTTTCAGGAAACTTCTTTTTAAATTTAAATATTTTTAAATTTATCTTTGAAAATTTTGTATTGTATGTATGTATCTCTGTATGTATCCTACCATTCCCCTACTCTTTCTGGGTTCTCCCCTCAACATTTTAGATACAGTATTTATAAGAATAGGAGCTATTCCAGTCACCTGATTCAGGGCCCATACATATACTAGAAGATAGCAAGATTGTCATTATTTAAAGTCCTAAATTAGGTTTTATTATGACTAGCATATTAGGTCTCAAATAGGTCGAATGAATGTGTGATATAATGGAGATGCATTTTTATGTGCTGTTGTGTATACTTGGGCCCTTATATAACCAGTGTGTGCTGTACTTTAATGTACATTTTATAGGACTTTTATAAGGGAAGCTGAACAGTGTGTGGAATGTGCCTTGAATGGGTAGTCACCAGGTCTGGTTAAAAGAGAGTCTTTGTCATATATTCACTGGGATACTATGAGCAAGTTACTCCTCTCCTCACCAGGTTGAGTGATATACAGGATTCTGTCCAGCCCTGACAGTCTGTGGCTAGAAGTAGAATCTGACAATGTAAAGTGACAACAAAGGATTACAAGTGTGGAACTTTACATCTAATTATGGCAGATAAGGCATGTTTTGGATCGGATCTGTATGTTGTCGATTTTTTTTTGTAATTAACAAACCCTAAAAAACTTTCTGGAGGAAACTATGGCCTGCTTTTCAATAAGCGTCTGGTCTAGGGAAAACCTGGACTGCCTGCATATGACCTTCTCAGGAAAGAAGCAGGTGACTTTCATGGTTTCTCGAGATCGTCACTTAATCTTCTTGGTCTTTCCTTGACAGTCATTTTGCTTTCTGATTGTCCCTTCCTTTGCAGATTAGAAGAACAAACCAAATGGGATATGTGTAAGCCACCAACAACAAATGACAGCAAGAAAGACAGCGTCTCACAGTTACTGGAGACCCAAAATCTAAACTGGCAAGACAGAAGAAGTTCTGCGCAGTTCAGTGGCGGATGTCAAAAACTAGAAACCTGAGTCATCAAGAGGTGCATAAAATATTTCTAGTATCGCTTGCTTCAGGAGGCAAGGCAGGGCGTGATGCCTTTTAGAAAGATTGCCATCAAAGTGCTTTTAACAGTACTCAGCTGTTGTTACACACCAAATTCACTGGTGTAGGACACATGGCTGAAGCATCTGTATGCATGTGCAAAGGGTGTGAGCATGTACAAGAAAACACAGTGCTTGAACAACAGGTTCATAGCACAGTAGTTTTAGGAATGAGGCAGCTTTCAGTTTTTCCAATAAGGATCCTAGTGGGTTAAAGTTAGTTTATTTACCTTAAAATAAGTAACATCATCAACCATTCAGAAAAATTTATTGAGTGCCCATTATATGCCAGAAGTTGTTTTAGGGACTATGTACGGAATTTCAAAGACGGTTCACTGTTCTGGTGGTTTTGGATTGGGGCATAACCACCAATGGCAAATAGACTACCCTGTGGTGTTATATTTCCAGTCTGGCCCTTGGTGTGATCTTCCTCCCCCGACTTCACTCCCTTCAAACTGAAGGCTGGTTCACTGTTAAAACTCAACAACCTCTTGGGCCAGCAGGCCTGCTACACCCATCAAACCCGGGATCTTCCCTCTTCTCCCCAATAGGGCTGGTTTCTGCCATAACCTCAGTACTGGAGCGCTAGGCACCTTGCCTTTCTGGGGTGGGGGCAGCTGCGCCAAAAGGACTACCTTTTCCTAGAGAGAGGCTTCCTCTGTTCCTGAGCTGAGCATATACTTTCCCCCTGAGCCAGCAGGAATAGGAAGGAGGGGCGTCTCCAAAGGGCTTCCCGTGGCCACCAGGAGAGGAAAGGAGGAACCTGAGAGGGTGCACATCTGGGACTGGCCGCCCTGCCCTCTAGATCGCTCACTCGGCAGCGGAGGTGCCCTGCAGCTCAGCGTCTAAGCGGCGGCCCAGTGAAGTGGGTGGTGCAGGGCAGGGGTGGTATATCCTGTCTGACGGAGGGCGGGCCCCGCCAGTGCCTGGAGAGGGACGAGCCAGGGCGGAGGCGCCAGGAGCAGCTGCCCCGAGCCCTCACGCAGACACCCACTCTATGGCCATAGGGAGCCGCTGAGAGCACCCACCCGCCCGTCCCGCTGCACTGCCGGTCGCCGCGCCTCTCTGCTCTGCCCAAGCCCGGCTCGCGCCTCCCGCCACCATGAACCACTCGCCACTCAAGACAGCCCTGGCATACGAATGCTTCCAGGATCAGGACAACTCCACGCTGGCTTTGCCCTCGGATCAAAAGATGAAGACGGGCACGTCGGGCAGGCAGCGCGTGCAGGAGCAGGTGATGATGACCGTCAAACGGCAGAAATCCAAGTCGTCCCAGTCGTCCACCCTGAGCCACTCCAATCGAGGTAAAGGCTTGGCGCCGGTAGGGTCCGTGCGCCCCTTCGCGATGCGCTCCCGTCGCGGCGGCAGCGCCTGAGCATCGGTGGGTCCTCGGCAACTTCTGCCAGCAGTCAAGCGCCCAGTGGGTTGCAACCGGGTGGAACCCGCCAGCCATCCGCTAGCCGGCAGCGTGAGCTGGACTGGCGACCTGGTTGAGAGCGGGTAGCTCCCGCGGGGCGTGGGGGGAGGCTGAAGATGTGCCATGCTCGATTCCTGTGCCCGGAACCCTAAATCCGCGGGGCTTTCTCTTCCTAATCCTCTCGATACTAACCCCACAGTCTGTGTTGTGGTGTCCCGAGCTCCCCCCCTTCCCAATTCCTGTAGAGGGTCCGCACCACCTTCCCCATCCCAACTTTTCCTTTGCGCCTTCAGCTTCCCGCTTGCGCCTGGGCCGAGGGACTCCGCCTGCCATGGTGGAGGCGGTGTGTGGCGGGGAAAGATGGGCGAGCCCGCTGAAATCAAGCACCGTCTGTGGGACGGAAAGGTAGGCAGGGAACCCCAAACGAGTTCTGGAGCTGTCAAGCGTTTTACCTGAGGCCTCACACCTGGAAGAGCAAATTTGAATAGAAGGTCATCTTAGGGCGAGTGCGCTCTTGACGACAGGGATGAAGGTGGGAGATGTCCTCTTTACCAATGGCTAATACAGACCACAGACCGCTCCCTTCCACAGCAACTCAGAAGGAGAGGGTAGGGGGGTGAGAAGTTCAGGGATATTGCTAGTACCTCTAGTCCAGAAAGACCTCAGCTGAGCTCATATTATCAGTTTGTTCTCTTAACTTTCTACCCATCCCAACCTCTGCGAGTGACAAAATCCCAGCCTCTGAGAGGCTCAGAACCCCGGAAACTGAAGGTGTTGTCCTGGGCAGAGACAACATAAAATATAAATATGTTCCTTCAATACAAATATGTTCCGTAAAAAAATACACTAACCTTCAATTATCCAGTATCATTAGCAAAACTGCAACTTGTTTACTTTTTTTAATCTAACAAAATTGAGTAAAATGCTAATGAAGATTGCACACTGCCAACCAGTCCAGGCTAGACAGAGAGTGTTTATGAGCAACCCCTCTTATCCCCTCCTCCTGAGACAGTGAGGGTAGGAGTGAGAAGGGAAACAAAGGACTCAAACGATTTTCTGTCCTTGCATGCATAGGAGCCCCATCGTCTGTCCAGGATACCTGTCCTCTTCCCCTACTTTCAGGACTGGTCATTGGGCAGAGAGAAGGGAGAGAAAATGGCTGGCAGGGGACTCTACCACTGCCCAAACCTGAAAGCTTTGTTCTTTATGCCCTTTGTCCTGGTCTGGGCTCCTGGCTCCTCTCCTACAGGATTCCCACCCCCTTGCTTGCTTCCCTTTTATTTCGGTGTCCTTGTCACTGCTAACTAGCCACATTTGAAAGTAGGTTTGGAATGATAAAGGGCCTCATTTCCAGTCACAGCCCAGCGCACAGTTTAAGGCCATCTACTAGTACTTTCCTGGATGAGACTCAACCTGTCCTCTTCCTGCTCCTGCTCCATCACCCTCAGCTCCCGACTCCTAGGAAAATCTCAAGCTGGGTCTAGTTTCCCAACACTCCGTCTTGTCCCCGCCTGTAGGGATGATCTCTAAAGTGTGTCATCATAGAATGCTGTTTCTGGTTTGGTCTTTGTGGGCTACATTCATCTGATGAGGTCTCTATCCTAAGGTTCACCCCAAGGGGTTTTGAACAAGTAAGGGCTGAGCCCATGCTAGAAACTCTCCTGGAACTGACCCTATAGGCGTGTCTCTTCTACTCTCAGCCTCTGGGGAGGATCCCAGGGGGGCCAGTTTCCCCATGGCATCTGAGCTGGAATAGGCGGTTGGGGCACTTGGAGCTGGTGTGTCTGGTTTATCTGGCTTTGTTTTCGTCAGATTTCTCTGTCCTCTCCACTAGAAACGCCCCAGTGTCTCTGCTTCGCGGCCACACTGCTCTATCTCCTGGTGATTTCCAGGCTGAGCCTGCTTTCTGCCTGGCAGAAATTAGTGGGCATCTGTGGAAGGACTCTTTGCCACCCCCCACCCCGCCCCACCACACGCACACTGTGAATTCTACTTTAATCTCCTAAAGCAAAGAGTGATTTATCTGGGGTCTTGAGCCCCCTACCTCTTATGCAGTTCCCACACACACCAATTAGAAAGCCGCTCTGTAATGAAGGTCAACCTCATCCCACACATTGCCTGGCAGAGTGGACACTGCTTCTCGTGCCGCTAGGAATCCTGGGAAGTCGATTACCCATGGTAGTAGTGATTACAAGTGATTTTTTGGTTTTTGGTTTTTGGTTTTGTTTTTTTCCTTTTTCTCAAACCTTTGTCCACGGGTTTCTTTTCTGTCTTGTTGGTATGGGAGACTGTTGAGGATTGTGGAAGGAGCCTGGCTCCAAATGTCCATCTTTTCCTATCCTTTCTCTTAAACATGATAGACCCTGGTCATGAAGTCCTCTAGGAAGGTTGAAGACCTTTCAGAGGGAAGTTGTTTGGACACTGTCCGCCCACAGGAACGTCCCTGTGTGTTGCTCCCTCGTGTTCTCACAGCTACCCTGTGGACATCAGGTACCAGGTTTTTTTTTTTTTATGACCATGAGGGAAATAAGAGGTAACTTGCAGAGGCAGAGAGATATCAGGACTGCTCAGTGAGGATCTTGATGTCTTTGAGAGTGACAAAGACCCTCCAGATGTTAATCCTGAGCTGTTCTGTGTAAGGTAAAGGGCTGGCGACTAGTTCTCTCAGTCCTGAGACCACTTCTCCGCCTTCCAGACATACATAACTACCTTTCATCTCTTCCTATAATTTAGCCCATATCTCACTTGAGCATAATACTCACCACCATAAACACACACACCACATACAAAGTTCTTTTCCTAGTGCTTCTACCAAGAGGCTCTAACATTCCCAGAGTTTTGCCAGAGTGATGCTGCCAGCTTAATTTGCATCTTGGGCAGGAAGGTCTCCTTCCTTCTTTTTGGAAATATTATTTCCCATTCAACGCAAAGTCTTCATTTTCCTCTGTTCAGCAGTTGGGATTGGGTTGGCCTCGAAGAAGTGTCTGGCTCACCTTTCATGGTCCCGCACCTATTCGGACTCCTGGGGGCAGCCTCATGCCAACTCTTGAGAATGCACAGCAAAGGGGCAGCCTTGGGCGGCCCTGCCTTTGGAGACTTACGTGTTTGTATCTGGCCATCTCTCATCATGAACTGAGGAAGGTTCTGTTCATTATACTCTCCTGAAAGTTGCCCTTTCCTGGCTGTGGATCATGGACAGACATCATTGTGGGATTGTTTTCTCAGAGGCCAAGCTGAGATGAGAGATGACAAACGCATTTGTGTTTAAGCTTGTTCCAGAGGCAAAACATACTAATTAAACTTCAAGTGAACTAATTCTATTTCTTTACCATGTACCTTGATTTGAGATTGGAGTTTTAGCCAGAATTCTGTTGGCCTGTTACAACACATGCAAAAATGCTGAGTATTCCAGGATGTGTGTATGTGTGTGTGAGTGTGTGTGTGTGTGTGTGTGTGTGTGTGTGTGTGTGTGTGGTTTATTTCCCTAGATCTTTTTCTTCACTAAGCTCACTGACAGAACTTAAAAACATATCACCACTTGTGGGGTGGGCTGTTCCCACACCAAATTGTAAATACCACTGTGCTGATTATTCTAGATTTAAGAATCTGAGAAGTGCTTCTGTGATGGGGGGTGGCTTCTAGAAGATTCATGATGTTTGAACAAAATGAAATGGTAGGATGTCAGAGATCCTTACTTGAAGTTCTTTGTAAGTCTATGCTACACACATATGCACATTCTGTACAGATACACGTGTAAATGCTCTATATCCATGAACATGCATAATTTACATAGTTATATATGCCCCAGTACTTCTAAATGCACACTTACACATATATACATGTGACACATATAACATACCTATGAAGACACACACTTGCATGCAGACATTTGGCACATGTATATATGCTTGCACATAGGTGCCTCACATATATGTACACATATGTACACATACCATGCACATGCATACACAGATACACAACAACACACCCTATGTATGCACATGTACACACATCACACCTGGCACTTAGGCTGCAAAAAAACGCAGTTTGATTTTTATCCGTCTGCTATGCAATCTTGGACAAGTCACTGCCTTTCTCTGGGTCTCTGCAGTTCTTAAAAATTGGGGAAGGTCCTGTCTTGTCAAAAGTGCTTTCTAATGGTAATGCTGTTTGGAAAAGGCCTGAAGTGCCTGCAGCTACTTCTCCTCTCTAGGTGTCCCACTCGTTAGGGCTCTTTCATAAATATCCCAACATATAAGTAAAGTTCTAGTCTGCTAGTCTCAAATTTAGCTGCATATTGGAATCACCTACAGATTTTTGAAAAACAGAATATCTGCATTGTGCTATCAGACACTCTAATTTAGTCAGTATGGACTGATTCTGCTGTGTAGCAAAGTTCAGAACTGTGATCCTAGTTCTCATTGTTCACTCATATGGGCCCAGCAAGGACCACTCTGTGCCCTAACAGGTGCCAGTCTCTTTCTCTGCCTTCGCCGTCACTGCCCTAATGCCCTAGTGCAGTTTATAATACATCTATCACACTTGAGTCCCATTCTGTCTCCTGCCCACTGTAACCCATCACCCTGGCCCTGATCCAATCCTGTCCCCACAGTCTGCTCCCACATTCCATCAGGCTATGGGTTTGGTGGTAGTGACACAGGGATTATCAGAAAGAACAAACTTCAGCAGACCCGGGCTTGACCACTGCTCCACAGAGCCCTCAAGGTCATGTATGCGGCAAGGAAGAGAACAGGGCACCTAGCTGCGGAGCACAGTGTGTTCCGGCCTTTCTGCTCTGTGTGTATGCCTAGGAAAAGACAAGAACCGCAGCAGAGTGTCCGGTGCGGTTGTGCTGAACTCCTTGCCCTTGGGATCCTGGGAGCTCCAGGGAGGGAAACACAGACAGCAGTGCTCCATGGCGAGACAGAGGCTTGGGAAGAAGACTGTCTACAATCCTCACACACACATAGCATCGACTACACAGCCTACTCCTGCCCACTCACAAATATGTCCCGAGGGATATTGTCTCACAAGTTTCTTCTTATCAACTCTCTTTGTTGCTCTTGCTGTGGGCCTAGCTCTGAGCACTATAGATAAAGAGTTTCGTGTGTGTGTGTGTGTGTGTGTGTGTGTGTGTGTGTGTGTGTGTGTGTGTGTCTTGTGTCTGTGTGTCATAGTGTGTGGTGAAGGTCTTTTCAAGACTGAAAGACAAGAGGCTTCTGTCTCTTGATTTTCCTGCTGAGAAACATAAGAGCTTGATTTAGATATAGAAAAACTAGAAGACACATCAACCTTTTGGGAGACAGTAAGAGTTAAGTCTCCAGAGTATTTGCCTGTGACAAGCCTTCCTGCCCAGTGAGGTGGAAGAATTTAGGAAAAGCAGGAAGGGGGGAGAATTTCTGATGCCCTCTGACCCTAAGGGCTGCCTATTTGGCAAATGGGCTGTATTCCAACGGACCTTCTCTGTGTAGAAACTGTACTTGGGCTTGGGGTTGTATGAATCAAATTGAAGTACAAGGTCTCTTACTTAGGGAGCTCCCACCTCCAATGGAGAGATAAAAGCTCTGTTTTCTGGAAGAAAAATATGTAGGTGTGCACACACACACACACACACACACACGCACACGCACACGCACACGCACAATATACAAACCCTCTACTTCAAGTAACACATTAGCCAGTACGGAGTAAGCACAATGCTTGGAACCAGTGCAGATGTGTTTATGTTGGAGATTTGCAGTGCTCAGGGAAGGGTGGTCATCTATAGCTGATTTTCATGCAAGGTTTTGAATGCAGTGAGAGGAGAAAGAATGCTTCAGGTGTAGTGGGTGTGACTTTTTTGAAAGTTGGAGGTGGAAGAGAATGAATCACTCCTGCTGTGGTTGCTTGCACCTACTAGGGAGATTCCATGTCCCTACATAAAGGGGCTGCCTCCATTTTCAAAGATTTTTGCAAGTGAGGAAACTTGGGTTGCCTATTTGAAATGAGAAAGTCGGTCAGTCACGTTCAGAGCAGAAATGGAAGATGTATATGGGGACAATCATCTGCTTGCTAGATTGTCCAACAAAGTTTCACACACTGAAATTTCACATTGATATAAAATGAGACAATCAGGTTGCACTACTTGTACAGCTGGGCAAGTAGTCAATGTTTAAGGTGTGAGAGTTCTGCAGTTGGACAAATGCATCTTGAGGATGATGCCCTAGGTAGGTTGGTTGCTAATGTCCATGAGAAACTGCCATCTTTTTGCTGATGGTGAACGCGCACATCTAGAGAACAGCGAGAAGACAGATGTTTGGTAGGGGGGACAAAGTGATTCTGTGGGTGAATTGGATGTTAGAATAACCTCCTTCTACCTCCTGGAACCAAGAATTCTTCTCAGGGAGGTGATCTTGGGTATCTGCAATTGCACGTTGTTCCTCCCTTGTCCCAATTGACATTAGCCTCAGAGACTTCTTTGGACAGAGGAGAATGGGTTGAGTAGAATTCAAGGGCTTTGATCCCATTCGTCATTAAATGGAATTATTAAGCCTTCCAACACCAAAATACCTTCACCATAGGGCTGGGAAGGAAAGAAGGAATGACTGATCTGGAATGATCAACTCAGTCTAATTAGGTCCAGCCATAATTGGGCTGGTTGCCTATGCCCAGAATTCTGAGGAAAGAAGAGTTGTGATCCTTGCTTTGAAAACTGCCCAAAGTGCATGATGGTGGAGATGGTAGAGGCATGAGCTGGAGATAACATAAGTATTATTAATCAGGAAAGGCTTCCTAGAAATGAGTTCTGTAGAAGTGGAGGGACCACGCGGAGAATGCGCCGCCATGGTTACGCCCATGGAGAAGTCCACGTTCTTGATGTTGAATGTGTCTTTTAGAGGACACTGACCACCAGTCAGATACCCTGGGTCAAGAAAAGGGAAGGTGACATCTGTGTGAGAGCAGTGATGCAGAACTCGCCTGCTCTTCCTCCCCAGTGATCTGGCACACTGCTGGATATGATGCCGGTTCGGTGACGTCTTGGACTCATCCTTCCTTTGGCCGCCTCTGAAAGTAGCCCAGTTGCCTTTACCAGAGAAGTGTTGCTGGCTGGTATGGCGACTGCCTCAGGGAGCCAAGCAGCTCCCTCACTCCAGATAAGTCTTGCCTTCAGAAACTGCCAGGATGGGACCAACCAAGTGATCGATTAGTTACGGCTTGTGGCTGTCTTCACCAGAGTCACTGTGGGACATGGGGCTCTGGGGAATCATACAGCATCTCACCCTGTCCTTCCACATGCCCACAGGTATCT
Organism: Typhlomys cinereus; assembly: GCA_023101885.1. Lineage (NCBI taxonomy): Eukaryota > Metazoa > Chordata > Mammalia > Rodentia > Platacanthomyidae > Typhlomys > Typhlomys cinereus. The sequence goes on from JALPQD010000192.1 coordinate 3,362,894, forward strand.
ATGTCCTCTTTTGCCATCACGGCAAAGTCCCCCTGACCCCCACCTAAAGTATGAGTGGAAGCCAGGCAGGGGCATGGAAGGAAGAGATGCTTTATCTGATCTAGAGGGAGTCACGTCATGCTGACGAAGTCTCTCTCTCAGCAGTGGAGGCCTTGGAGGAGTCTGGGGGATCCCTTTCTAAGCAGAAGGCCTTCTTGGAGCTCCGTAGAACTTTCTATCTGTCACCACTCCCGATTTTCCATCTGGAAGCAGCTGGCTGACCTATACCTGCCCTTGGGGAGAAATGCCCGCTCACGAGATGAAAGCCAAGCAGAAACTAGCCTGCCAAATTTTATGAGAGATGATGGACACGGGCCGGATGGAGGCGGGCGAGACCTGGCTGTCGGTTCCTTGGAGTCCTGGGTTGTCTGTGTCTGGCTGCAACCCCTTCCCTGGTGACCAAACCCACAGGATTGCTCCAGTCTGCTGTGAACAATGCGGTCTGTCCAGAGAAGCAGCTGCATCGTAGAGAGGGCCAAGGACAAGCTGCCTGTACTCGCAAAGGGCTGTGAGTAAGCAGAGGATCCCCAGGCCAGAGGCTCCTTGGGTCATACAGTCTCAGGACTTCACTCCCAAGGGAAAGCCTGGCAAAAGTTAGGTCTGGGCCCAAGCTTTAGGCAGTAGGCTGCTGGGGCTTTTTGGCCAAAGAAGCCTCTGGGAAGACCCTAAGACAGGAGATAAAGAAGAGGGGTTAACCTTAGCTGCTGCCTTTCTTCCTATAAAGCTGAACTTTTCTCAGGAGAAGCTGGGTTGAATACCACTAAGCCTGTGCCACTACAATCACACAACCATGGAACGCTGAGGGCGCATAGAGCTCTAAGATGCCGAGAAGTCTCAGGACTTGTGATCTGCCTTAGTGCCAAGCCAGGAATAACTTCAACACTTTAAGGCCTCCAGGGAAGGTTGTGACTGCCACAACTCACCCTCCAAAATGAGGGATGGTGGTCAGGAGAGTGTTCTCTGCTGTGGATTGTCATCTAGCCCTGGACAGAAGAGGCAGAAATGCTAGGCTAATCCCAAAACCATCTCTTTACTCCCAGTTTAGATAATTCAATTTCCAGGAAAGCAAAGGGCAGATGGAGCCAGGGTAGGTCAAAGTCTGGCCCTCCTATCCCTAGACAGGATTTCTAATGGGGTTGTCTGAGCTTCACTTTAGAGATAAAAGGTGCATGTCCCTCTACAAAGCTCTTACTGATCCTGGTCTTTTCATCCCATCTTATCTGCCAGAGGCCGCATTTAATGAGTGGCCAAGCCTGGCCATAGCTTGTCTCTCTTGGCACCCCTGCCTCACAGTGTAGCCAAGGAAATGGGATACCAAGTGGGATATGATTTGGGGTACACCAACAGGATAGTATTGCTCAGAAGCTATAGCAGGACTGATCAGTAAAGACTTCCTGGAGGTGGTAAGGTCTTGTGCTTGGCTCTGAAAGATGAATGGAATTCCACGGCTGTGGCCCAAGAGGAAATCAGATTCAGCATGGAGGACAATGTAAGCAAAGTCATGAGCCTGTGTTTGTTGGCCAAGTTTAAAGGACAGTGGGACCTTGGACAGATCACTTCTTTGTGGTTGGGGTTGCACTGTAGGGTTCCCTGAATCTGGTGAAAAAAAGAGAAAGATGGGCCCCACCAGGAACCTCAAATCCAGTTCTGCTTTGTGCGATTCCAAGCCACTTTGCCACTAATAACCCTAATGACACTGTGTTCTTCCACAGAGCCTGTCATTTGTAGGTCTCTAAGCACTGTGAAAACATTAATTAATCCTCCCTGAGCCTTTGAGGTTGATCGCTGTTCCCCCTTTTACCAGCTGGAGGACCTTGCAGAAGGAAGGTTACCTGGTTACCTGTGGGGGCTGGGCTCCAGTTTAAGTCTACAGTCCTGAGGGAATCGGGCTTTAATCAACCTGTACTGCTCTGTGGCTCTGACCTTGGAGCTCCAGACGTGGAATGTCAGGATCCTGCCCTCATTCCCCAAGTGGGAAGCTGGTCTTTGTGGAGCGCGGACTTCTGATTCCCTGCATTGGAACTGAAGTACTCCAAGGTCCCACAGGCCAGCTCCTGACTTGTAGGTATCAACCTGTATCAGGGGAGCCATTAGCTCCCAGGAAGGGGGTCAGCCAAGACTCTAAGAGCTGTTCCTGCGGCAGTCTGTTGTAGCCTTTGCTGGGTCCTGGCTATGAAGCATGTGGAGAGAGATGGAGATGGTCGGTAGATGGCCTGTTCTCCACTTGCACAGGAACTCAGATTGGTCCCTTGCATGGACACGGTGAACTTGGATACGAGCAATGCCTTGGAAAGCAAGGGTGAGTGAAGATTCCAGTCATCTCTGTCTTAATGCCCCCTTCTCTGTCCTCCAGGTTCCATGTACGATGGCTTGGCTGACAATTACAACAACTATGGGACCACTAGCAGAAGCAGCTACTACTCCAAGTTCCAGGCAGGGAATGGCTCATGGGGATATCCGGTAAGGAACTGTGATATAATATAGTCTGCTTGGGAATATTGTCAGGGTTAAATGAACTAATATGCATTTAATAAAACAGATAGTAAATCTTCAGATTTTTAAAATTTAATATAAGTGGAGATTATTCTAATCCACTAATCCTGTCTGTCTTCCTATGTGAATTCAACCTTCTCCACCCATCTGTCCATCTACTTAACAGATATTCACTGAGTGAGTTCTGCGCTAAGTACTGTGGTAAGCGCTCTTGACACAATCACGTGAATCGGTACAATTTTCTTTCCCTCTAGAATCAGGGATTTGGGTCTACATAGCATCCACAGTTTCTTATAATCCTCAAGTTCTGTGACTTTTGTTGATTTTAGCTAATTTTGACATTAGCCTGTAGTGTCGTTGGGAATTCTCTCAAGATAATGCAAGTAGGGATTCAAGGTTGCTTCTCCAAGGCAAACAAGGACTCTTGTCTTCTTGGAGCTCCAGGATCAGCAGCATTTGCTTTGAGTGACATTGATCACAGATGTCACTCCTGATCTCTGAGGATCCTGGATCTCGGACAGTGAAGAATTTGGGTGTTTGCAAGTCTGTTGTTCTTTTGTCCTTGGTTTGATTTCTTCCTTTCTCAGTTTAGATGAGGCTAATTTTAGAGGTTGTGTTTTTCTTGCATGGTATAGGTTGAAGACTAAAGGAATGATCTAGGTTTGTTACAAATTTGTTTCCTTTCTTTTTTATCTGATTACTGATTTCTCTTGGTACCTTCCATACAACATAAACTTAGCTGATTGAATCAAATAAACTTGCAGAAACACGTGGATGAGAAAGAGCTTTAACACAAAGAATGATATGAACAGACAGGCTCAGAAAATGCGTTAGTAATGCAGAGTAGAGGTGAAGCCCAAGACAGACAGACTGCCCCCCCCAGCAATTCAAGTGATTAATCCTGCTGGCAATGCACATGCCATGTGTCTTTCATATATAATGTTATCAGGTCAGAACTTAGAGCTTCAGTCCTGGCTCTCCTACTCTTCTCAGTGCTCGATATATAATGCATAACCACTCGTAAAATGAGAATGATGATACCTGTTTGTCTACTTTATTCCCATGTCGATATCATGTTGCATTAACTATGTTATCAAATACAAAGTGTAACTATGGAGATTTGGGAGGTGTTTCTAAAAACCTCATATGGCCTATGCTGAACACTTTACTTCTGGTAATTAACTCAATCCTTAGCTGTCTCACTTGCCTTTAATGTTTCCAAATAGTGCCCACCCCTCCCTGCACTCGTTTTCTGACCAAAATCCCTTTCCTTTTCCACACACAAAGGCCCAACCCTCCTCACTCCTTTGCTGGCAGGATTGCAGACATGACTCATGACAGGGTAGCTGCTGAGGCACGTCTTGTCTCCTCTCAGTTCAGGAGAGGCTATGGGAACAGGGAAGAACTGAGCATACACGAGGATTGGCAGAGAGAGGGGGCTGAGTAGAGAGGAAGTGGAATAATTGATATTGGAGCCAGACATATAATCACCAAGCACTGGGCAAAACCAAGCGGGGGTCCATCTTTGGGGAGAAGCAGAGTGGGAGAAATGATAGCATAGATCTGTGGTGTAAGATGATCCCATGCCTGTGAGATTTTCCCATGGATGGTTCAATTGGCACGGAATGTTGCGTTTTCCACCTTATGGTGAAACCAATATGGCACCTGAAAGCAGGAGGTGTAGGGAGGAGGGTGTGGCTCAACTATGTGTTTTCGGGAGCTTCTAAGAGTTGTTGAAGGACAATTTACTACAGATACCTTTATTCACTTGATCAGCCAACTAGTATTGAGCAATTGCCAGGGCACAGCAGTGAATGAAGTGTACCACAGATGAATTGGAAAGACTCTGCCCTCGGTGAACTTCTGGTCAAGCTGGAGTAGTAGAGATCCACAAATAGGATGTAGATAGTAGTTTCTGTACTGGACTATTGCATTGCACCAACACTGTCCTTGTTCAAAATGCCTGTAGAACCTGTGAGCATTTTAAAATAAAATGTTCTTCAGTGTGTTTTATCACCATTGCCTGTGTTTAACTAGAATCAATATTACTACTCTGAGCGCCTCACTCCTTAGATCTGGTTCCAGTTCCCAATATCAAACCATCCTCAAATAACAAAACTTGGTTACTAGAAAATTCCAAAATAAAGCTGTAGCCATGTTTTAAAATCAATGGTGTTCCTATAAACAATATTTTCAAAAATATTGTTTCTTAATCTATGATCAATTGTATTAGAGAGTTTTAAAATAAACTAACTATAGAGAGTCCTGTAATCAAGCTTAAAATAAAGGGATTTAAGAAAAAGACCGGTCCTAAGAGCACCATTGGCCCCAACAACTCCAGGTCACTACAGTCTCCTATTCTTTGGAGACAAGGTTCTGTTGGAAGATGATTTTGAAACCCCGGAGTCGATGAGACCTTAAGAAAAGGAAGGAATCTGTGAGGTGAGGAAAAGAATGGCGCCCCATCCTCAGTATCTGACACCTCAGATGGACAGATTCTGCTCCACCACCCCAGTTCTCAAAACCAGACATGAGAATTATTAGAGTTCCCATAGAGATTAAGTTGAGGAAACTTAGCAGAGAAATCTACATAACTGATTAGTATTATAGCAGCCTAGCCTAGATCCCTGGCCTACTAACTGCTAACCTGGTGAGTTTTGTTTTCATTAACCTGGAGTTACATACTTTTTAATATAGTCTCCATGTATTATCACTACAATTGTGTTCTAGGGACTTGCAAGAGGTCCCCAAGTTCAAATTCTCTCATTCTCCCCTTTCCTGCCTTCTAGTCTTGTGAAGCAGGCATATCTCCCTAAAGGCAGGTGTAGGTCAGCTAGCTGCTTCCAGGTGGAAAATCTGGAGTGGTGACAGATAGAAAGTTCTAGGGAGCTCCAGGAAGGCCTTCTGCTTGGAAAGGCATCCCCCAGAAGCTTCCTCCAAGGCCTCCTTGGGTCTCCAGCTTAGCTCCAATAGACGAAAGAGGGAGGTGGCCATGTTTGTCCTACACTCAAACTCAATTCACTTGGTTATAATTAGTAATAGGGAAGTAGTGTTGCCAGATAAAATACAACAAAATACATTATTTGGGACATAACTACAGTAAAAATGATTTGTTTTCTATCTGAAATTCAAATATACAATATGTCCTATGTCCTACTTGTTGGGTGTGGCAACCCTAAAGTTACTCCTATAATTAAAATAATCTCCTGCAAGCACTCCTCTTGGGTGCTCCTGGAGCCGAAGCGGAATTCTTTCAGCCTTAATCATTTCTGGCAAAGAAAGGGAGGCCTTTTGGTCCCTCTTTGTTGTCTTCATAATGGATCGTTTGAATACCTTCCTCAGGATCTAGACCAGGACAAGGGGACTAGAGCACTGGGAATCTTTAGAAGATACAACTCTTCCGTTCCAAAGCTACAAATAGGTATTATCTCACAGGTTTGTCCCAAAGGAGGCTGAGGCAGATGGAAGTTTCAACTTTCAGAACGTTCATCTGGATTAAGAAAGGAATTTCCTTTGCTCTGAACAGTTGTGCTAAAGGGTTTTCTCATTTTCAAAGAAAAAAAAAAAAAAACACATCTTGACCATTGCAATGATCTGTGGATGTGGATTGGATTATACCCTTCCTACTTATCTGTAGAGAAGGTCCTTTAAAGGACAGAAGTCATGGGGCATCTTCGGCCAAGACTTCTGGAACAAGGTGAAACATAGTGGCCAAAATATTGAATCACTAACCACTCTTGGTTAAATCCACCTGGTACTCCTGAAGGTGAGAATCCCTAGGAGCATAAAGAAGGAGAATCCTGCCTTTGTCCTGGATTTTTCTGCCTTGCCCCTTGTCTTACTGGCATTTTGGTGTTTAATGTTCCTTCTATGACAAGGTCTTGCAGAAATGTACTTTAAGACCCTTACTCAAGAGAACTGCACTTACCCATCCAAGGCCCAAAGCAACTGTGGAGTGAACCCTTATTATAAATTGAAGGATTGTGGTTGCATCAACCTTTAACAGGAAGCAAAAATCCAAATGTAGTGCTCTCCTGGTTGGCAGTTCGTCTCCAGCTAAACTGTTGATTAAGTATGCCTAAGGGCTGAGCCATGGGTAGCATGGTGCCAAGTGGTTCCAGAAGAAATGTGGGTGGACCCTTGTCCTAGGACTGCCCTTACCACTCCGCGGTTAATAGAGGCCATGTCCAGAGATTGCCTGACTTGGAGGAACAAGCCCTGGGCTTTGCCTAGGACCCTCAGTCCACATCGTGGCTCTTCCACCTGGCTAACTGTGTGATTCCAAGCAGTGCCCTTCCTGAGGCTGTGTCTCAGCTTACCAACTCTGAAATGGAGAAAGTGCTCTTCTCAAAGGATACAGATATGACAAGTCATATCAGAACTAGAAGGCCTGGATTCTAGTCTCGGCGAGGCTGTTATGAGCTGAGGGACCTGGAATGGACTCTGTATCTCTTGACTTTGGTTTTCTCAACATGAAGGAAAGGCATGTGTTGAGATACGAGACAAAGGCTAATTTAGGGATCCCTGTAGCCTGAGAGCTGACTCTTGACATTGAACTGCAGGGACCCAAATGAATCTCGGGGCCTCTCTAGGTTCCGAGGCAGTGGCAGCTCCTTTGGCCCAGATCAGACCTCCAGGTGAATGGAGACTCTGTACTTCCTGTTCTCTGTGAGCATCTCCTGCCACCAGGAAGACAGAAGTTAATTGGCTCTTACAACGGGAGGGAGACGCGGTTAGGATTTCATTTACTTTGGCTGTGTGGAGGGAGGGGTTAACTGAAACAAGCACGAGGCTCTGCTGACTTAACCCTCAGCGGCAAGCCTCTTCCCTTTCCCCTTCCCAGCCCTCAGTGCCACTCTCCAGGTGTGTGAACCGAGTTCCTTTGGTAACGTCTGCTGGTCTCTGTCTTTTCTTGCAAAGTCCAAGTGGGGAAAGAAGGTATAGGCATGGCTCCTGCTCACAAGTAGGCATGGATCCCGCTCCACGAGCAACCGATTGATGTGTTTGCCAACTCTGTCCCTGCTGCCAGCTCGTGACTCACTCCCACCCAACCCTGGGAGATAGGAGGGTCCCACAAGGGCCCCGGGCTATCACCCAACAAGAAGAGGCAATGATCCTACTTGCTAAAGGACAGAATGTGCTCAGAGAGGGAATGGAGGTGAACAAGAGAGTTGATGGGTGGTCCCACGGGGCAGCCTTCCCTGCAGATGAGCCTTGTCTCCACAGACAGCACCATGCTGCAGAAATACTCCCTGAATCTCAGATGTGGAACTTCATCTGTAGCAAATGCCTACATCTGAGGCTCCTTTGGCCACAGGCCCTCCTGAGAAGCCACAGTCCTTCAGGTGGCTCTGCCTCACCTGAGAAGCTGCCGATGCCCTTAGGTTGGCAACTTCCTTTTCATGTCTGCTTCTCCCTCCTAGCTGACTTAGAGTGGCTCGAGGGCCCTCCTCCTCCCGGCTGGGAACCTCCAAGTCTAGCATCCATAGTCTGTATTCTTCCTCCAGAAAAGAAGGGAAGAATGTGTCACGGGAGGAGCGCATGGTTCCCATGAACAGATGCAAGTGGTGTCTGAGTATAAGCTCCAGATGGGGGAAGGGATACTCCTGGAGTTGCTAAGCAGTGAGCTGTATGAAAGAAGGATTTGGGGCCTGAAAGTACTGTTCCAACTACTCAAAACGTGGGCACGATTACAAGGAGGGCAGCGGCTTGTGAGTTGCCAGCTCCAGGCCTCTCGAAAGTCTCCTTGGCCTACTGTAGCCAGTCTCCAGAGCCTAGAACTCATGTGCCCGTCAGGGTGGACTCCAGGCATTTCACAAGCCTCTCCCAGCCTTCTGCAGCAAATCCCAGGGGCCTAGAACTCAGAGTGATTGACTTGCCTATCCTCTGAGCTCCTGTTAGTTGGGGCCTTTGTGGGGCACAAGAGGAGAGGTCAGGCATAACCATGACAGAGTCTCGGGACTCAAAAGGTCCCCAGAAAGGTATCTCAGTCTCTCCTGGAACAACAAGAGCTGGTTGGGCTTGATCGGTCATCAGTCCCTTCCATTTACGCAGGACTCAGAGCCGGTGGTCTGACTGGAAGAATTAACGCTTAGACTGATTCACCTGGGCTCAGATTTTTTTCCTTCTTGAACAGGTATTAGGAGGCACATAACAGTGCCCTGGTCACAGAGAAGGAATAGGGTCTTCTCTTCAAGAAAATTTTCAGGCCAGTGAGATGGTTCAGTAGAGAAAGGCATCTCTGTACAAACCTAGTGACTTGAGTTTGATTCCCAGAGCCCATGTATTAGAAGAAACAAAGGAACTCCTAAAAGTTGACCTTTGACCTCCACATACACATACTATATATGGCATACACATTAAATAAATGCATTACAATTTTTGAAAAAAAATTAAAAAGGAGGAAGCTCCCAGAATTGGCCATTGCTTGTGCATACTCATATTCTAAGTATAGCCTCTCAAACTTTAGGCCTGACAAAAACTAATGTACTCAACCAACAAGTCTTTAAAGTCCTTAACACTATAGTTCAAAACAATGAACAGATGAAACGACAGCTCGAGAGAGGATATAATTAAAAGCTAAATTCTGCAGCACACGCTGACTTCAACCTCTGCAGGCCTCAGTTTCCTGGTCTGTAAATGAAGGAAGAGCAAGTGATGGCCAAGTGGTCTTCTCAACTGTAGTCCCAGAATTCAGTGGTTTGGGGCTAGGGTCCTTAGGTTCCGGATTAGAAGGAAGTCAGCACATAGATTGCCTTGCTCCTCCCCCCAACACATACATACACATTCTCTGCCAGCGCTTAGGTAATGTGGTAAAGCCTGAGATTAGGGCTGCTTTCTGAATTTCCAGAATGTTTGCGTTTTCACTCCTCCACCCAATCCATCAGTTTCTGTAAGCGAGGGAGGTAAAGAAGTTATTTTTACTCCAATTAGATTTGCAGGGAAATTCATCAATATAAAAATGCAGGGGCTTGCCCATATCTACCTCATAGGCAGGTTTGGAGAACTGAACCCCGGGGATATGTGGGGTGGGGGGTTGTGAGGAGAGGAAGGAGCCAGGAGGGGCAAGGGGAGAAATAGGTGTGGTCTCCTCCCTGCCCCACTCGCTCTAAGCCAGGAAACAGGGGGACTTGGAGACAAGTCATACAGAGGATAGAATGGGGGGATCTCCTGGTAACCCCCTCACTGGTTTGAGAGTTTCCTTCTTGTCACTGAGCCCAGTGAGACACATGCAGTAGCATTTTGCAGGTGGGTGGAAGAACCACCCCACCCTTTGCTAGGGTGAGGCTCGGCTTTCTCCCCCAGGGCCCTGGCAAGTCTCTGCGAGGCCCGCCTGCCTGCTTGCCCCAAGAGCGCAAACTCAGCTGAAAAACAAAATCATATCAGGTGGGGGGGAGGAGAGGGGATGTGTAAAGACACTGGTGGAGAGAGAAGCGGCCTCAGGGTCCCGCCCCTCCCACCCCCACCCTGTACACCAGGGCGTGGCCTGCAAGGCAAGGAAGACTGGGCTAAGCCAGACTGGTAAGAAAGCTGTCTTCAAGACTGGACGAGAGGCCTGCCAAACACCAAAAGCCTTCGGGCCAATCTGTGGTTAAGAAAAACTGAAGTTTGGAGAGCTGCGGTGACTTCCGAGTCTGCGTAACTCCGCAGAGGAAAAGCAGGACTTCAGTCAAGTCTTTGGTGCCTGGTCACATGGAATTCCCCCTTGGCTGCTGGAACCAACGGTATTCCAAAACCAGAGTTAATGTTGCATTTTTTTTTCCCTCCAAATTACCATATCAACTATTATTTCATTCATTTTTCAAGGAATTGCTTTTAAATTCCAGAGCATTTTCTTTGAGATGAAACTTAGGACAGTTCAGTGTGATTAAGGCACTTACCCCACAAACATGAGGACCAGCCAGAGTTCAGATCCCCGGAACCTACATAAAAGTTGGGCAGGTGTGGCAGCCCATGGCACGCAGCTAGATAGCTTAGCTTATTGGCCATTTCTGGGTTCAATTGAAAGACCTTGCCTCAGCAATAGAAGTAAAAAGCAATCAAAGAAGACATCAATGTCAACTTCAGTCTTACCAGCAGACACAGGTTCCCACACACAGACAGGTATGCTGGGGGTGGGGGAAGATACATATACATGTAACAAAAAGGGGGAAAAACTGTATTGCTAACTCAGATGATACAAAACAACATCCTTTGCTATAAAGGAAGCTAGCCAAGACCTTACTAATCAATAATAATGAAATAGATGAAACAGAATCCTATTTAATTCTAGCAAGTACATTTGCTTGATAAAAATTTTTGGGTTGTTTTTGCCCCCAAAGGAGATTGGTGATAAGGATGTTAAAATAATAAAGTAATACATGGGCTCACATCCAAGCTTACAGTCATCAAAATGACAAAGTTTCCATGTGCTTCAGTGTCCATTATTGCGGTGGCCAGAATTCCCTAAAGTCACCCCACAATCCCCAATGATGCATGGCAAGCACTTGTGAGAATTCTGGGTCATAAGATAATCATTTGGGATGATTTCCCACGTCACCCAAGTTAAAGTAGGAAACTGAAGTTCCAAGGACAAAAGCACCCAGGGGAGCCCCTGCCCCTCACTGAGGACGTGGTTCCCACACCTGGCTGAAAACCGTTTGCTAGTGGAACACGTGAAGATCAAACTTCTAATTGAGCATCTCCGACCTGCAAGATCTCAGCCAAGCCTTGTGCATGGATTGTCTTGGGATCAACCTGGAAAAGATTCAAAATCCCCGACTTCGTCGACCTTCGTATAACTTTAATCAACTTTGACAAGACCCCACAGCGCTGGGGGCAGAGTGGAAGCCCTGCAGGACCATCCTTCTTTCCAATCACTCTCAGAGTCTTGGAGTAGGGTATACCCAAAGAAATTCAGCAAGGCTTGAGGAATTCCAAGAGACTCCAGGGTCCAGACCCCCAATACCAGCCTCAGCACGAGTCCCTGTGTCGGTGTGCTCAGCAGTGCACTTGGAGAAAAGTGTGATTGGAGGGGAACCAAACAGCTGCTGTTTTACATCTTCACTCTTATGTTCCCATCCAGAAGGTGCTAGTTGCCAGGTTCACAAAGTCTCCTTGTGTCCTCTGGGCCAGAGGGTCCTGTGTCTTTGAGCAGTAGATGTGTGTCATACAGCTGAGCAATTATTCTCTGAGTTGGGTTTTTTTTTTCCCATTTTTTTCCCCTTCCCATGTTAGAGATCAAACCCAGAGTTCAGTGCATGCTAGACAAGTGTTCTCCCGCTGAACTGTGTCCCAGTCCTATGCTCTTCTTAAATACCTTCAAAGAACTCTCACAATCTACCAAAAGAGGAAAAGCAGGGGCATCCTTGGTCTGCAGTTCCTAGCGAAGGGTCTTCTAGCAGCCAGGCCAACCACCAGCTAGAGATGCTCGTGGAGTTTTTGCAGAGCTCCATCTAAGTCAGAAGCTCTTTACTTTTCATTTTCTTTTCTTTTTGCTTTGTTTGAGAAAAGTTCTCACGATAAAGCTCAGGATAGCCTGGAAATCATAATCCTCCTGCCTCACCCCTGGAGTACTGGGATTATGGCATGTGCCATCATAGGCAGTACTCTTCGCTACTTGGATTCCGTTCTTATCACCAGACTCTGGTGACTCGTGGCTGGAGAACAAGATTAAGAGAGAAGCCAAAGATCCAAGTTCTGATACAGGATCTGCCACATCTTAGCCAAGTGGCCTTGGCAAACCCCAGGGCTAAACAGAGAAGTAAGGATGTGACCCTCTGTCCTGATTTCAAGTGGGTAAGATAGAGAGGGGTCAGTGCTAGAAGGATGTCTCAAGAAGCACCTCCCAAACTATGAAGGCTGAGCATTCTAGGACATGCTCCCTTAGGAACTTCCAGAGACCTTCCTTACCCGAGATCACCCTGGCAGAGCAATGCTCCCCTCTGCCAGGGTGGGCTCGAAACTCATATGCAGATATCTTTCCTTTCAAAAGGGAAATCTGAGTAGTAACTGTCAGGGGCTCCCCACATGAGCAGGCGGGGAGTATAAAAGGTGATATGTGTTTGTGTGCATGTGGCACATGTATGTATATGTAGACATGGATATGTATGTATACATGCACTCCCAAAGGAATAGTCTGTTTCCTAAGCACTGAAGGACCTGGCCAAATGCTCTTCCTTTCATATGAGATTCTTGACTCTAATCAGCATGAGTGGATTTGCGTTTCCAAAGAACATTTTGGAGCCAGGTGAGTATCTGTTCTTTCAGATGTCTCCATCCCACAGCCTTTGACTTTCCCCCTCTTGCACTGAGAAATATGCCCAGGTCAGTGCTCAGGGTACCTCTGGGGCCTGCCAGCCTTCTACTGACATCCCAGCACGAGGCTGGAGAACACCAGACCCAGGAAAACCTTCCTGACCTCAGTGTGCTTACCTGAGGAGCTGCTGGTCACCAGATGCCAGGACTCTCGAGAGTCAGCACATCACAGTGGGCCCTTGCTTTCCCTCCTCAGGCTGACCCGTCACTGGGACAGCTGAGTTGCCCCGTGTGCACAAAAACAAAAAACTGTGATTCTGCAGGCTGGAATGACTGAACCTGCAATTTCTCTGAGCTCACGGAAGACTGATGACCAAGGGTCCACAAACTTTTGTTAATACTGACTGATTAGTACGTGCACAAAACATTCAGCTTTATTTGAAGTGACAGATACTGCTCAGATTCCTTTCTAGAAGGGACTACATCTATATATGAAATCTCAAGCCCATCCTGACAGTGACAGGATCTGAGAAAATGCTATTTCTCTATTGCATTGGGGAGGGCGGCAGCAGCTGGGCTATTGATAAGGCAAGGAGCAGAGTGGGATTGCAGCTGGCACGGTGGTTGATCAGACAACAGATGCTGCCAGCTTACGGGGATACCAGGAGCCCCTGTGTGCCTCTCCTCTTATTCATCCATAAGGAGGATTTGAAGATTAGAGCCCAAGAGGTCATGATTTATGACCTTCCTGGAGAGAGAGACATATCCTGCAAGCTTCCCAGGGTACTGCTTGGAGTTTTGTGGGTTTGTTTTTTGTTTTGTTTTGTTTGTGCCTGAATGTGTAGAAGAGGACACTGTGCGTGTCTGTGGAGGACCAAGGGTGACTTCAAGAATCAACCTGGATTGCTCTACCTCCTTATCACTTTGCTCTGGGGTTTCCCAGGCTCTGCATTCCAGGGCCAGAAGTGCAGCAGAAGTGCAGGTTGCCACCACTTCTACCCAGCATTTTTACATGGGTTCTGGGATCTGAACACAGGTCCTTTTGATTGCAAGGCAAAGGGCTTGCCCGGAGCCATCATTCCTACATCTGGTCTGCAGTCATCTTGATACTTTGGAAGATTTGTCCTCAGTTATCCACAAACTTTTATTAATACTGACTAGTTTGGTGGATGTGCAGCCTCCAGTCTTCAAAAGGTATAAGGGACACTGACTATTTTTAACGACGTGTCCCATAAAGTATATGCTTCCAAGGTAGGTAACCAAGCTCTCGATTCTCATCTTTTAAAAATTCAGGTGACAAGTCAGGTTTAGTAACTCATGTCTATAATCCCAGAACTTGGGAGGCTGAGATAGGAGAATCACGTGTTTGAAGCTGGGTTACAGTTTGAGACCCTATCTCAAACTAAAAAAAAAAAAATCCAATGATAAGACATGCTCAAACCCTGGTATTGGACTATGTCCAAGTTTGCTGCTCTTCTCCATAGATGGCGAGCTGGCTGCTCACTGGGTACTAACTACCCTTTGGTTCACAGACATTCCTCAGGTGTTTCAGGGGCTGTTCCTGGGCAGGCACTGCAGGTTTCAGGATGATGGTGATAGAATTCTGGGTGCAGCTCCTCCCTGCCTCTGAAGCCTCCACAGTGAATCACCCGCACCATGGCCTTCTTCAAAACCAAGAGACACTGCTCTCTGCACGAACGTCAGAGCTCTGAGTAGTGAGATTGTTTCTCATATCTATGTGCTGGGAAAAGACTAGGCCCAGCCCAGGGTGGGACCCCTGCTTCTCAAGAGAAAGCTGTGCTCCTCCAGTCAGAGACTCCTACTCCTCCTGCTGAAGTCCCACCTTGGGTGACTCAGGCCTCAGTGGCTTCCTTGCTGATTCAGATTGCTGAGTAAGCAGGACACTGTCCCTCTGGGAGAACTCTTTACACCCTGGGCCTTAGGCATCCCTCCTGGGTGTGTTCTTCCACTGGAAGAGGAGCTGAAGTCTGCAAACCCCTAAGAAGGCTCAGCAGAGCTGTGAGCCACAAATACAAGTACACTTGCTTTCAGGACTAGATGAAATCCCAGTAAACTACAAGAGGTCTCTTGTACGCCTCCTGTGCAAGGGTCCTCAGTGGCAAGGCAGACAGTGGCCACTGTTAGGAAATTGGTCTTGGAGCCTGTTCTCGAGGATATCCAGTCAAGGTTCTTTCTCAGGAGAGCCCAAGAGACGTGAGGACACTGTGGAATCGTGTGTGCTGGCTTTCATGAGAAGGGCGTGGGGCAATTGCCCTGCTGAAGATGGCCCTGTTGGGCCCTCCACTGGATGTTCAGAGAAGGGTGTGTCCCATGGGAAAGCTGGTTTGACTGGCTCCACCTTGCTGGCAGAAGCGTGGTTTCAAAATGGGCTAATAGCTAGGGACACGGACACTTTTTCATCTTGGACTGCCCAACACAAGCGCAGTTCCCATGAGCTAGACAGCTTCCATGTTGTCAGAGACTTGGAATAGAATTCTCTGGACTCAAATAGCCATCTGCTGTGGCATAGACTGGGTTAAGGGAGGTCCTCAGACTAAGTTTAGGCTGTGCGGCCTACACAGCTGGCCCACCAGGCTTGGAGCACTTTTAACTTCCTAGCAACTTACTTCATCTGTGGTGGACCTCCAGACAAAGCTGCTAGGGGGATCCCACCACCAGAGCTAACGTCTCTATCTTCAACACAAATTCTCTAGAGCAGTCACAGCACACCTAAGACACAGTAAAAAGTAGCTTTGGTCTAGAAAGCTGGGATTGATAATAGAACCCTACCTTAATAATTAGAGAACAAACAAGACCATAGGTGATTGGTGTAAAAGGACATCTGAAGCCAGGTTGGGGCGCAGGCTACATGGAGATCACAGATTTCAGCAGAGGCCTGGGGGAAATGTGGCGTTGAAAGCAGGTGGGCTGAGGGTAGAGAAGCCTTGGCTAAAACAGGAGGCCATTATGTGGCTGCAGTTGTGGGACAGCGTGGTGGGTGGGAAAGAAGCTAGCTAGGTGGGCTGGAGCAAAGTGAATTGTTTGTCTTGTAAATAGCAGAGATAGGTAGGCTCTCCAGCAAGGAGGGAGCTGATGGAGGCTTCGCCTCAGAATGTCAGAAGTGATGGTGCTAAAAAGCAAGGACCAGAGCCCCAGAGACTAGCAGGGGACTGGAAGGAGGAGCTGGGAGTCAGGCTACGGTCTGGGCAGTGGCAGCGCAAAGGGAAGGATACTCAGGCAGGTACCACCTTTCCTGAAAGGCTAGTTACTGTCCCAGACAATGACCTCAATAGACAATGACCTCGAGCCATTGGGGATCTGACCTGGGGCTGGTATCGCTTTGTTCTAGACTCAGTTTCCTTGCCTGGATAGTAAGGGGTGGACTTCTGAGAGCGTCCATTAAGGAAAAGCAGGAAGAGAGGGGAGCATCAGTGTGTATCGAAATACCACACATCTTCAAGAATGAGGGGAAGAAGGGAAGAAGTATTTAGGGACTGGAGGGTCCAAAGGCAGAGCCACTAAACATCCCGGATTCCCCGGGCATCAGTACAGCAGTGTCCTCAGATGCGGGAGCACCCACATAAGGAAATACAGCCCTTCCTGGCACAAAGCTGACCTCATTCTGTGTGCAGGTGAGTTACTAGAATTGAGTCATTAGGAGAGGAGGGAGCAGAGCAGGGGCTGACTAAGGGAGGCTTTTGGCCTCCTTGGACTCTAGTTCGAAGGGTTGACTTCTATGAACCCCACAAATGGAGAAGCATGTCTCTGCACCTGCTCCCTTGGCTTCAGCCTGGCTGTCTAACCCAGTCTGCTATCTAAATGGTCAACTCTGTTCCCAGGAAGTTGAGTTTCTAGTTTGGAATGCTCTGATCTAAGGACTATCCCACCTGATGCCAGAGTTTCCCAAGTAAGCATGGGAAGCATGAGATAACCAAACAAGGGGGTGGTATGTGTGTGTGTGCGTATGTGCGTGCGTGTGCGTGCGCGTGCGTGTGCGCGTGCGTGTGTGCGTGTGTGTCCTTTGTATTCAAAGAAGATGAGGCTGCCAGCAGATTCCTATCTGAGTGTGGGGGTGTGGCTGGAGAGGCATTGGCAGCAAAGTTCTCCCACCTGTTTGTGGGCACAGGTGTCCATGAATTCTCTGCCTGCAGTTTGCTTAGGACTTGGAAGTCAGTGTTTAAAGAGGAGATGGCAGAGCACCACTAGCATTGGAGGCCTGGAGGCAGTGCCTCCCATTAAAAACATCTGCAATGCCTGGGCATCCAGCACAATGAAGAAGTGTTTTGCCTCTGATACCAGGAGCACCCACAAGGAAGCCAAACGCCTGCTTCACTCCCCTTGTTTCATCTGGGCACACCAGGCACCTCCATTTTCCCAAAACATTACTCATTCTATGCTATGGAATGACACATGGCGCTCTGAACACTGGGTGATTCCCTTCTGGGCTCTGCTGGCTACCTGGGCCCATCCCCCTAGAAGATAAACCTAGAAACTTTTTTAAGTAAAGTGTGGATATTTTAGAATCATAAGCCAGGGGTTGAGGAGGTGGCCCAGTAGGTAAAGTGCCTTCTGTGCAAGCATGAGAACCTTAGTTCAGATCCTCATCGCCCAGGTAAAACCTGGGCACAGTGGTACACATCCGTAACACTGGCACCAGTGGCATGGAGACAGGCCGTTTCCTTAAGCTCATTGGCCAGTCAGACTATAAATCAACGAGCTGTTCAGTGAAAGATCTTGTCTCAAAAAGTAAGTGGAGAAACTCTTGAGGAAAATCCCCCAAACTGACCCCTGATCTCCACATATGTGTGGACATGTGTATTCACACACACACACACACACACACACACACACACACACACACATATTAGTGCACCTACACACTCATTAGTATGTATAACACACACACAAAGACACACACACGCCACTTTCTAAAGAGAATTAATCTGCGTCAGAAGGGTGTACATAGCCCTAGTGAACAAACACATGTCATGTGCTGTCCTATGTGCTTTACACATAGAATTAACCCTCTGACTTCTAATAACCATGTATGTCATGTACAATTATAATCCAGTTACACGTGTAGAGAAACTGAAGTCCATTGGGCCTGTGCTTTGGACTCCCAGGTCTCCTTCTCATGTGTAAGCTCCAGCCTGGCTGACTTGAGGAGCATCTGGATTTCCAAGATGCCGACACCATCTCAGCCTCATGGGCTGCAGCCGCAGCTGAGTCACAGGTCACGTGTGCAGGGTGGGCTAGCATCCCCCTTCATCTGAGCTTTGTAGGGGACTCAGGCCTTTGTAGCACTGGAGGAGGACAGGGTCTAGCTGAGTTGTTTTTTTTTTTTTTTCTGTTGCTTGTCACAGAAGAAAGACCACGGAGAGGAAAGAGTCATCTTTAGCTGTCTGCAGTCACCATATTCACACAACCCAGCCCACCAGCACTGCCACTCTAGAGACTGGGGTGGGGCTCCCAAGTATGATGATGCCACTAGGGTGTGGCTAATGGGGGGGCTGACAGTGCAATCCCAACAAGGACGTCCCTGATTTCCCCACCTCGCCCATTCCCTGAGGGCAGCCCACCTAGCTGGGACCTGCCATTGCTGCCTACTGCTCCTTTTCCCAGCAGAACCCGGAGCCTCCGTCAGGCTTAATCAGCAGGATGGCGTCTTTGCTGGGCTCGGGCCAGTAGGGCATCTGCACTTTTCATCAGGTGTCTCAGATGACGTCCAGGTGTGTCACTTACTGAGAACAAGGCAGCTCCTTGTTGCCTTTCTTTCTAGCGCTCACCTGCCCTGGGGCGTGTCATATGCTGCCTTCCTTCTCACGAGGAGAATGCCAAGCGTGACCACTGACTAAAGCAACGGAGGTCTCATTGCATATTTTGCATGCCATCCTCATAGTACCCATTCCATGTCGAAATGGTGAGGAAACTGACCAGCTTCTCCGGCCTTTGCTTTACCACGGTCCATACCTGTCTCAACTCCCACAGACCAGCTTCCTTTGTGGCAGGTCGGTTTGATCCAGTTTGGGGAAGAAATCCGTGCCTTCCCAGAGTATGCAGCTTGGCACAGGTAAAGGGCTACACCCGCCCTTGCCAAGTTTAACAGACTATAGCTTCTGAGTTTTGGATGCCACTTCCAACTGATAGCTTAACACACATTCTTGCGGGAACGGGAACCATGAATGATTCCAACTCTCTATGACCCCCCCTACAAAGTTGAAAGGAGACCCAATAGAAGATTGGCCCCATTGCCCCACAGTCTCCTCTTGCAGTCACACACAATATACATCCATTTTTCTCTTCTTTCTCTGACCGTCTCCCCTTTCTTGGGGTGGGGTGGGCAGGCTCTGGGCTGGGCTTGGCCCTGGCTCCTTCCAGCAGAGAGTCCCAGGCCAGCACCTGTATGGAGATGTTTTATCGGGCTCAGTGTTGATCCTGCAGTCTGGGAACATGTTCCAGCAGGCTGGACCCGCCAGCTTGTAAGCTCCTGGGAAAGTCTTCCTCGGATGGTTCTGTCCCAAAGCTAATTCCCACCAAGTCTCTGACTTTGCAGGCTCCTCCCAAGGAGGTGAACCCCAGCTGGGCTCACACGGAGCCTTGGGATACCTCATTGTCCGTGGTATGTTTTTCCTGGCAGAGAAGAAGCAAACTAGGAGCGTTAGCAGAAAATAACAGTGGAAAACACTTTTGGACAGACCAGAAGTTTCCAAACACTGAGTGCAAGTGACGAAGGGCGGGTTGGCTGTGTTGGGAGCTGCTGGCGTGCAGGATGGCCCATGGTGACAAGACAGAGGCTCTAAAAACAAGCTTGTGGCTGGTACCACTGAGTGACCATTAGAAGGATCCCCTCTCTAGTCTGCCCACCTCCTAGACTGTGCCCATGTGGCCCATGTGGGGTAGAACTTTCTTGCTTGCACTCCCACAATAAGAAGGATATTTTTCATTGCAATTCAGAATCTACTCACTGTGGCCAAGATGACAAATGTCTCTACTGTCTGCATTGCACTCTTTATTGCTTTTAACATGCTGAAACACTCTGTATTTATTTTAAAGGATGGGAATATCTGCAAAAGAGATTTCATATTCAACAGTGGGTCATACTCTGCATTTCAAAAAGTAATATAGCAGATAACAGCGTAGGT
This sequence comes from Typhlomys cinereus, assembly GCA_023101885.1. Taxonomy (NCBI): domain Eukaryota; kingdom Metazoa; phylum Chordata; class Mammalia; order Rodentia; family Platacanthomyidae; genus Typhlomys; species Typhlomys cinereus. The sequence goes on from JALPQD010000192.1 coordinate 3,382,804, forward strand.
TCCTGTCTCTAAAGAACATGGTGGTGGGCACCACGGAGTGCTGTCCGTGTAGTCAGCAGAACGCAGGATCCCAGTGAGGAGTTCATGAGCCTTTCTCCCCTTTCCTCACCAGATCTACAATGGGACTCTCAAGCGGGAGCCTGACAACAGGCGCTTTAGCTCCTACAGCCAGATGGAGAACTGGAGCCGCCATTACCCCCGAGGCAGCTGTGCCACCACGGGCGCGGGCAGCGACATCTGCTTCATGCAGAAGATCAAGGCGAGCCGCAGCGAACCCGACCTGTACTGTGACCCGAGGGGCACCCTGCGCAAGGGCACGCTGGGCAGCAAGGGCCACAAGACCACCCAGAATCGTTACAGTTTTTACAGCACCTGTAGCGGTCAGAAGGCTGTCAAGAAGTGCCCGGTGCGCCCACCCTCCTGTGTCTCCAAGCAAGACCCAGTGTATGTGCCACCAATCTCCTGCAACAAGGACCTGTCCTTTGGCCACTCGAGGGCCAGCTCAAAGTAAGTGTTTAGGACTTGGGTGGAGCTGGGTGGGGGCAGTTCATTAGCCTTGCCCACTCTGCAAGGGGCTGCCAGGAAGCAGTAAGAGGCCCAGCCCCTGTTCTGGCTGCACCATTGCCACCTTGAGGAATCCCTGTCCAGATGGGCTGTGACCTATGGAGTCCTCAGACCAAAAGAACTCAGACATCGTGTAAACAGATTTTAAGAGTCACAAGTTATGAAGAGAAGGCAGCAAATGGGAGAAGGTTAGCAAGGGTAATAATGGCTGTTGGAATATGTCACTCTGAGCAGCAGTAGCAGTACCTGGGAGTACTCCAGGAATATTGGTTCTTGGGCCTTGCTCCAGTCCTTAGACTCAGACCATCAGGAAGTCCCAGCAGTATATGTTCCAGTAGGCCCCCCATTTGATAATTACACACACATGCACACATACATGGGGGAGGGGAGAGAGAGTAAGTCAAAGGACAAGCAGGACAGACACTACAATGGATAAAAGTGATCTACTCCTAAGCAATGAGCACCATTCCTGTCCACAAGCAGTAGAGAGGCCATTCACTGCATAGTGGGAATGAAGGGGCTCAATGAGGTTTCCTGTAGAGTCATAGGTTTCTCAGGTGCCTTAGGGCCACAGTGACGTGGAACCTGTCCTTCAAGGCTCAGAACTCTGTGAACCTTCCAACTGTCTTTTATCACCTATTGATTGTTGCGTACTTATTTGGCACATATTTGCTGAGCATCTACTGCATGCAAGTGTTGTGGTGAATGCAGGAGATGTAGTCATGCTGGTCATGCATGGCTGCATTGGAGCTACACAATCAGCTACTTTTCTTAGTACCTAAAGAGCTTTTCATTCTTCTTCTTCAATCATCACAACCCCTTTCCATACAGATACACATGTTCCTAAGAAGGAAAAAAAAAAAACACAGATGTTAAGAAGCTCACCCAAGGCTACACAATTAATTCTGTACTGCATGCTCTTTTCTACCGATTCCACACTGTTCTGAAAGTGGCAGTATCCAGTTGATCTCACATTTGCAGAGCCTGAGGTATACTCTTGAAAAGAGACTAAGAAATCTCTCTTCCACATTTAAATCATTCCATTCTTTTTCAGAAATGAAGTTAGGGAACATTATGGAAGAAAAGTGATAAGAACGTTAAGGGCCTGAGGGTAGGGAGGGGCTCAGCTAGATAACATCTTCCAAACATGCCAGGGCTGTTGCATCCAGGAATTCACTGAATTATGTGTATGTCCACAAGAACTACACAAGATTTGGCCTATCAATATTTCACTGTGGAAGGGGGAAGATCTCAAGAGGCCCCGTGCCTCCCTGAGAGACTGTCCATGATTAAAACTGGTTGGGAAGGAGCTACTTTCCTCAATGGTAGATTCATGAATCCCCCAGGCACATGCCATTAAAGGCAACCCCAGGAGGCTCAATGGGCACACACAGAGAAAGACATGAATGACCACAGAGACTGGTTGGGAAGAAGGTTTGCAGTGCAAAAGGAAGAGGATGTGTTGGCTAATAAGAAGTGAAAATAACCTGTCCTTTGGTCACTCAGATGTCAGATCAAGTCACTGCAGTGACGTACGAAACTCTAAAGGAATAAAAGTAAATATAAAAAAGTCTTCTTTGGAGACTGCTCGTGGTAGCATCTGCTCCCAATCAAAGACACTGAACAGAAGGTTTAGAGGAGATATAGATGGTACGAGAGATGTCATTTAAATGTATATTGGATTGGTAGGAGCAGGGGCGCTACTAGCCCAGTGCCAGAGAGTTGTCCCTTGAGTAATTTCTTTTTCAGAAATGAAGTTGGGTTGCCCTAGCTAAGTCCGTGTTTATTTACTGATCTCCTACTATAATAAAACATCATTCTGATATAAATGGAGAATTCCTTCTATAGATGCTGAAGATATCTACAGAGTGGGACTAGGTACCACAGAGGGACTGTCACAACCTCTTAGAGATCTCTCCTCTCTCTTGGGAAGCTGGACACACTCGGGTAGGAAGACCGTCTGGGACTTCACTCCAAGTGATCTACAGAGGCTCCTAGAGCACGATCCCGTTTTAAAAAGGGGACTCCATCAGGCCTGACTCGGGCCTTTAAGCCTAGGACGAGACAGTCTTGTTGCAACAAACCCTTGGCCTCGGGCTGGGGAATGTGCCAAAGGTTGCAGTAGAGCCAAACATTCCGTCTGTGAAAACAATGGCTACTAGCCATCTACTGTGGCTCAGCCTAACACCTGGCCTTCAATGTCAGTCTAAGCATTGGAACTTGTCCTGTAGGATAGAAGCTGTTGATGACCTCTGAGCTGTAGAACAATTCTGTGGACAAGGATTTAGAACAGCTTCTTTAGTTAAAGGATGCGACATGCTGGCAGAAGAGAGCCAGCCAGGGATATGTCTTGCCACCACCTCCATGTTATCCTGAGATGGCTGAGAAGATGGAAAAAAAATTGTATGTGTAAGAAGGGCTAGCTGAACTGAAGGGAGAGAAAGGAGAAGAAAGAGGGAAGGAGGGAAAGGAAAAAGAAACAAGGATTAAATGGGTAATTCTCTTCTATTTCCCAGTACCAAATACAAATATGAGCAATAAGCAGAGAACTTACTCTCAGAGAAAGGGGTCAAAGTTGTGCTCAGTTCCGAGATAACTGGCCTTCTTGGACCTTATTGACAGGACTTTATTCTGTGAAAGGGGAGATGAAGTATGTTATGTAAGCCTGGAAGGGAGCTATCACGGTATTCTCCGAGAGGGGCTGGTTGCCTTATTTTGATGCACTGGAAGACAGATGATGTGCAAGGAGGAATGTGGACCCCCCACTCCCACCAACACTCATAGGTCATCCTGTAACGTATCCCCCCACTCCCCATCCCTCCAGGATCTGCAGTGAGGACATTGAGTGCAGTGGACTCACCATTCCTAAGGCTGTGCAGTACCTGAGCTCTCAGGATGAGAAGTACCAGGCCATCGGAGCCTATTACATCCAACATACCTGCTTCCAGGATGAATCTGCCAAGCAACAGGTAAAGGCCGCACAGTTTTCTTCCCAGGAGACCTGGGCAGAATCTGGGTCAGCTGATCTTGCATTTGGAGATAAGTGGAATATTTGCTGTTGATTCTCACCCTGCTCAATCTCCAGAGACAAGTAATATTTGGTATTGCTCAAGGTCAGAGCTATCATCTTAATCTGCAGAGCAATGTCCTCTGTTGAGTGTTAAACAGGTACATTTCATCCACTGGGCCCAAGGTCAGAGCTATCATCTTAATCTGCAGAGCAATGTCCTCTGTTGAGTGTTAAACAGGTACATTTCATCCACTGGTCACGGAAGACCCCATGAGTCAGTAACAGATATGGATTTCACAGAAATCCCCGTTTTCAAATTCCACTAAAAAGCATGACTGTTCCTACTCCTTAACTCTCTCCCAGCTCCCTTAGTCTCTCCCTATGCTCCTGCCATCTAATGGTCAAGACTAGGGCTCATTTATGCCTCCCAGGCTTGGCTGGATAGATGGACACCTGCAGGCTCTGAAGTCCAGAGCACAGATGATGGTGCCACAAATGGCTTCCTAGAAGCCAGAGATAACTTGCATCAACATTTCTGTCTCAGAAGACTTTCCTTGGGAACATTTCTGTCTGTCTGTCCTGCCTTAGGATTTTTGAGGCAAATGCATTTACAGTTTTCTCATCTGGCTCTCTCACCTTACTACAGACGTGGAAAACAGAGCTCTAAACAAATGAATGACAAAAAAAAAAAAAAAAATGACTTGCTGAGGGTTCTCAGCCAGGATGAGAAGGAGCTAGAATCAGAATCTAGGTGTTTGGTTGTGTGTGAGTTCGTTACCTCCTGTCGCTTATTTGTTGGTGATGACTTGTGTCTTTCTGTACCAAAAGATTTATTTATTTATCCATTTATTTTGTCTGAGAAAAAGTTACTTTGAGCAGAGGCTAATGGGCTCAGCCTCTCCTCCCCTGACCATCAGCATGGCATCTCTCCTGGCAGGTCTATGGGCTGGGGGGCATCTGCAAGCTGGTGGACCTCCTCCGCAGTCCCAATCAGAATGTTCAGCAGGCAGCCGCAGGGGCTCTGCGCAACCTGGTATTCAGGAGCACTGCGAACAAGCTGGAGACCAGGAGGCAGAATGGGATCCGGGAGGCTGTCAACCTCCTGAGGAGAACCGGGAGCACTGAGATCCAGAAGCAACTGACTGGTGAGGTGTCCCAGGAGGGAAGCCAGGGAGGGGGCTGGGCAAGGTGGCATTCTGTGCCTCAAGCCGGCTAGTCCCTGTAGGCAAAGTCAGGGCACAGCCAAGCAGAGTTGCCTGGGTTAATGCCCTAGGAGCTCAATAGCACTAGTCTTGGTCAGAGTACCAGTAGGTAGATGGTCTCCTGGGTGGTGTGCATGGTCTTTGAAGTCAGAGGACATCGGAAAAACCGTGTCCAGGCAGATCCTTACTTGGTAGGTACTGAGATTTTCAGGTGGTGGAAAAAGAGCAAAGTAGATAGGACAGGGGTTAGCGAATCTTAAAAAAGAGTCCTACCCTGTGTTCACAAAATATGCGAAGCATTCAAGGTGGGGCATAAGATAAAAGACCTTGAATTAGATTGAAAGACCTTACTAAGTTCAAAGTAACAACTACCAAGAATTTCTGGAATATTTTCTGTGGTTGGTACTTTCCTTAGGTTATTGTTTCGGATGGAAAACTGAAACACTGAAAGGTTCTGAGTTCTAAAACTTATGATTAAAATCACCAGCCAATTAACTATTTTTGGGTACCTTCTGAATGCATGATGTTGTTCTAGACAAAGAACTGTAAGATGCTCCCAGACCTCAAAGGCCCTGCAGTGTCCTCAAAGGACACTGAGAATGGTGGGCTCATGAGGGAGTTTCCACTACCTGGACGTGGCTGTTTGCTAGCCGTGCACAGCACCCTGGTCCCTAGGTCCTTCTGAGCCTGCCTTGTTAGCATGACCACATCTGTGTCCAGGACTGCTCTGGAACCTGTCTTCCACTGACGAGCTGAAGCAGGAGCTGGTGGCCGATGCCCTGCCTGTGCTGGCTGACCGGGTCATCATTCCTTTTTCTGGCTGGTGTGATGGCAACAGCAACATGTCCCGGGAAGTGGTAGACCCCGAGGTGTTCTTCAATGCCACTGGCTGCCTGAGGTGAGAGATTTTTCTGCTTCAGCCTTGAGTCTTGTCCAGGCATTCCCCAGTTCAATCAACATCCAGCCAGGGCAGAGAACAGAACACTCAACTTAGCACCTGGTTCTCGTGAGTTGGCTCTAAGACAAAGGGCTCAGTTGTGTGCCTGAGTCTGGCTCAGGCTCAGAACATCCTCTGAGAGGATACAGAGGACATCATTAGGAATCTAAGAGTAGAAAGATCTAAACTGGTTTAACCATATCCTCTCCTCCACCTCCAGAAAGATGTATTTCCGTATTTTCTTGAAGAGTGTTCTTTCATACAGAACTCTACTGACTGACTGCTCATGAGTCACTTCCCCAGCTATGGTGCTAAAACCGTTGGCCATGCTTATTGGCATGAAGATGGCATTGCTTTGCCCAAATTGTCTGAGTTCCATGCCAGGGTGTGGCAGAGCCCCTTTGGGTCTGGTGGAAGAGGGACCTGACTGTTCTTGTTCTTGGAGCTGTAGGGCAGGTACTGACAGGGAGTATGAATGCCACAAGCTCCCTTGTAGGATGTCACTGAGCCGTGATGGGGTTTGGCCTCCACAACCCCTGAGTACCCCAGAGTTGTACCCCACATACCTCAGTTGGTACGTGCTGTTAGGTCGACCTGTGTGTCTCCCAGCCAGCCTCCAGCAGCAGCTGGCAGGGGCAGAGATGCTGGGAAGGCAATAAGCCATCATTAAGGACTTTATGGGCCTACAGGGCTACTAAGTCCAGCAGCACACATGCATACCCACATAGCCTGTGTACACGCCCCCTGGGGCAGGAGGACCCGCATTGCTTAGGGATGAGCTGTGTAGACTGGGCTGCGCATAGCGCACCTGAAGAAGTAGTCACTTCTGATTCCCAGCTGGGCCTCCCTTAGTTCCACTCCAGATTCAGCACCTCATAGAAGTGCTTTGCCCCAGCAGAGACAGCAAGCAGTCACTTCCAGTTCCTGTCCCCAAAGTGGTCACTAGAAAGTGGGGTTGGGCTGCCAGCCCATTGGTATCATTGAGAGTCAAAGAAGTCATAGGCCTGGGGACTAAATGGACAGAAAGAATGGTGAATGTTGAGTCCAAAGGAAACCCCCTTTCAGTCAGGGCTAGGCAGAGACAAGAGTTAAATGGTTTGCTTCTCTTTTTCTTCATTTATTTTTCTTTCTCCTTTCCTCTTCTTCCTTTCTCCTTGTTCCATAACCTCCAAATTCTGATCTGTCCTTTTTGCCTGCTCTTGTCTGCATCGTATCCTCCTACCCACCCTGTTCTCTCTTGCAGAAACCTGAGCTCAGCTGATGCGGGCCGCCAGACCATGCGAAACTACACGGGACTCATTGATTCCCTCATGGCCTATGTTCAGAACTGCGTGGCTGCCAGCCGCTGCGATGACAAGGTAAGAGTGCAGCTCCCTGGTGGCACCTGTGCTGTGCCAAGCCCAGGCCACAAACTCCTGGTCCTCGTGTTTCTCTCTCCCAGACTTCATGAATCAGGGTTACACTTTCCACGTGCCTTTGAAGCCTCGCCCAGTAACGGGACAGGAACAGAGTCAGAGGTGGTGGAGCAAACATCTGGAGTAGGATGGACATGCTCCCCGATGTGTTGGGAACTCTGGGGGCCACATTGTTGTCATGGAGCTGAATTCTGCTCTGCAGTTCCTGGGTACCCCCTGCCCCGATGCTCCCAGAAATCCATGTCCTTCCTGAGATGAAAATCCTACTAGTACCTTTAGAGAAGCTATTGGCAGACTATCCTTCTGCCCTCACTGGACTTCTACACATGTGGCAACACACAGACGAAAAGGACAGTTCATGGAAGAAAGACAAACCACAGAATGGAATACTTCCACCACAGCAAGGCAGTGGTTCAGGAGACTGTGAGAACTAATGCCCCCACCCAACACCAGGGAAACCTGTGAGGGGAGATTTTATCTCCTGGTTTCTCCATTGTAAGTGAACACAAGGCCTCAGAGGACAATCTTGTCGTTAATCTTCTTAGTTCCATGGAGCAGTGTAATTTTCTGCTTTGGATTCCACATCCTCTGTTCCCCAAACACTGGAAGTCAGATTCCCTCTGACCTCATCAGGGACCAACCATTGCTAAGAGGTTGATCTGCCACCCCCAATCCCTAGCCTGGAAGTTCTCTAAAAACAGATGCAAAAATGTGGCCCCAGTCACCACAGTTAAGTCCTGAGCCAAGATGCCCTGTAGCACTTTTGATGTTAGAGGCTAAGGGGTAACTGGGGAAGGGATATTAGTAACTAGATGGCCGTATAACCTGAAAGAAACTGGAATTGCTTCTTTTTTTTAAATTTTTTTTTATTTATTCAATTGTGCACGTGTGTGTGTGTGTGTGTGTGTGTGCGCGCGCGCGCGTGTATGTGTGTATGTGTGTATAGAACCACAGACGAATTCGGGAACCAACATGGACCGCCTCCTCCTTGTTTACTCTGCCCGGGGATTCACAGGCTCCGCCCTACCAGGACCGGAAACGCAGGCCGCCCCCGCTTCCACCTGGCGTCTATACGTGGGGTCCAGGATCCAAACTCAGGACCTTCCGCCTGCAAGGCAGAGGCTTTACCCCTGAGCCACTGCTCCAGCCCTTCTTTTTTTTTTTATTCAAGTGTGTGTGTGTGTGTGTGTGTGTGTGTGTGTGTGTGTGTGTGTGTAGAACCACCATGGACCGCCTCCACCTCCTCCTTTACTCTGCCCCGGGATTCACAGGCTCCATCCTACCAGAACCAGAAATGCAGGCCACCCCCACTTCGCCCCAGCATCTATAAGTAGGGTCTAGGATCTGAACTTAGGACCTTCCACCTACAAGGCAGAGGCTTAACCCCTGAGCCACCTCTCCAGCCTGGAAACTGGGATGCTTCTGAAGGAAGTTCTGGGAGGGAACTTTCAGTCTTCTGGCACACACATGGTCCACAGCAGTAGAAACAGTGACTACTGCATGTGTGTGCACACACAATCTCATGCGTAGAGCCTTGTAGATGATACTTTCCATGTAGGGCAATTCCTTGGTTGCCATGAGGATTGGTTTCAAGACTCCTATAATACCCAAATCTACAAATGCTCAAGTCTCTTCTGTGAATAAGTACTATGCATATACTCTATGCATATTCTCATGTATCTTTAATTCATCCCTACATTACTTAAATATCTAATACATGTAAGATAGTGTTATTAATGGTAGGCTAAAGGGGGAAAGGAATCCAGAACAACCTAGACAATGTGTAGGAGCCATGTAGATGCTCATTAGTAAACTAACACAAGGCAGAGACTTAAGAACCGTGAGTTTAATTTATTAGAGTTAGGGGCCAAGGGAACTGTAGTTTAGCCATAAGGTGGGACACCGTTGGAACAGAAGAGATAGCTTGAAGCCGGAGAGGACAGACAGTGAGAGCAGAAGAGAGTCACTGTGGACAGCCAAGATCCACAAGAATAGACTCTCTGGGCATAATGGCCCTTTTTTGGTCTTAGACATTGCTAAAGTGTTGCATGTGCATTGCTAGGGAAGTGGGGCAGTGGGGGTGGGGAGAAAGTTTCATCACAGGGCCACAAAACTGAACATTCAGTTTTCACTGAATAATGACAAGAAAGAAATCGGAACGTGTTCAGTAATAATGCAATTTTTAAAGATAATCTGAATCCATACCTAGTTGAATCCATGTATGTAGAATCCAAGAACACAGAAGGCTGACCCTGTGGGCCAGGAAATTGTATCCCTTTTACAGCTGAGGAAACTGGATCCCGTTGAAGGTGAAGCTAGTCACACAGCTTTAAACAGCCAGTAGGTGGTACACACAGGCCACTTGCATTACTCAGGGTGGGTAGCCAAAAAGCCTGGCAGGACCGGGCAGCAGCTCAGGTGCCCTCTGCTCACGCCCAGTCTGTAGAGAACTGCATGTGTATCCTGCACAACCTCTCCTACCGCCTGGATGCCGAGGTGCCCACCCGCTACCGACAGCTGGAGTACAACACCCGCAACGCCTACACCGAGAAGTCCTCCACTGGCTGCTTCAGCAACAGGGGCGACAAGATGATGGTGAGCGTGGGCCATCGGCAGAGCCAGGGTCGGCTCCACCAAGCACCCCCACCAGGCCTACTGTCCTAGCGGCTCTCTCCTCTCTTCTTCTTGGAGCCTGAAAGCAGTCCTAGAGAACAGGCCCATGGCAAAGCCTTGTCCTGGGGCGCATACTACAGTCCCATACTGGGAAAGTGCATCCACTTTGCCAGCACAAGGGACCTGTGCTCCTGGGCTATAGGAGCCCAAAAACTACCCAAGGGCAAAAGCTCCAGGCCTCCATTTCTCTTATTACATAATGGACAAATCTCCCGTCTTACCCCTGACACACGGAACTCTGACCAGCTTAGAAAATGGTTCCTACCGCCTCCCTGAGCCTCCTGAGAAAGGTACTGTAATGGGAAGGTCAGGCTGTGGAAGCCAGTCCAGTCAGCCTGGTGGCCCCATTGCAGATCAGACTCCCAGTACCTTGTGAAACCCCAATAATGTCTCACAAAACTGGGGGGTTGAGGGTCAAGCCTTCCTTGGTCCACACCTCCTGAGATACCAGGAGTGCCTTCTGCCCGTCCAGGGACAACTCAGAGGACCATAGTCTGCTCAATGACCCATTCATGGAGTGCTGGGGTTCACGGGAGAATGGGGTGCAAGGGCCTATCTGCTCTGATCCTTCCCATCTTGATCCAGAGCCTCCGATGGGGGAAGGGCGGGATACTCGGCCTATGCCCCCTCGCCAGACTCCCCACTGACCTGCTGTTTGTCTTCAGAACAATAACTACGACTGCCCCCTTCCTGAGGAAGAGACCAACCCTAAGGGCAGCAGCTGGCTGTACCATTCTGATGCCATTCGCACCTACCTGAATCTCATGGGCAAGAGCAAGAAAGATGCCACCCTGGAGGCCTGTGCTGGGGCCCTGCAGAACCTGACAGCCAGCAAGGGACTGGTGAGGAGATGCCCATTCCTCCAGCCCATTCGCCCATTTCTGCTCCGTGTGTTCCCCACAAGCCCGTCCTGTGCCTGGCTGAGTCTTTCAGGCTCAGACGTGCAGGCTCGACCTGTGCTGGGCACCAGGGAGGCAAAGAGGGCCAAGATGCCTCTGCCTTCTGAGAACGACTGGAGAATGCCTGCATTAGAACCCCTACTCATGCTGCTGACCTCTTGGGCTCTGACTGCAGTGGGGGACAGGGATGGGGGATATGTTTGACAGAGAAATCCCCGTTTGATAAACTGACAGAGGTGAAGAAAGAAAAATTTGAGGCATGGATAGATCTAGAGGAAGATGGAACAATAATCAGTATAAACCTTGAGGCCAAACATAGAGTTCAAGGACAGGATGGCATGGGGTGGGCAGAGGAGGCATGGCAGCCAGTCATCTCAGTTGCAGTTTAGGCAACAGAGAATGTGGGTAAACCGAGTGTGAAGGAAACATAAGAGGAAGAGCCTCCACAGACCCCATACTGACCTGGATCAGGTGACGCCAGGAGGCCTGTGTTACTTCGAGACCCAGAAGAGCTGACTTACCTCCAGGGTACCGCCATTGTATTTCCATATAGACCCAGTCCTTTCCTATTCATCTTTGTCTTGGGCCCTCAACAGGTATGGAATGACTTCCATAGAAGTAGAAAAGCTGGAAGAAAATGACCAAATCTCCTTTAACATGCCCTTGGCCATGCAGCTTCATAAGCTGACACTGCGAGGACAGAAATCTGAGGGATGTAGAGCTAAGACAATGGGTGCGGATAGGACATTGTCGTTCTAGAAATCAATCTTGGTTCACATGAGTGACTTCCTCTGCCCACTCACCTGGCCTGCAGTTTGTCTCCACCAGACACAGAGAGTAGAGACAGGCCGCGCTTAGCTGTTCCGTAGTCACCCAAGTATGAGCGTTTTGTCTCCTTCCAACTTCAGGGTGCAAGAGAAAGGACTCCAGGCTTCTTTACTTGGGGTTATCTACCTCTCTGCTCACCATTGTACCTCGCAGCCCCAGGCAAGTTCCTCCCTGGCTTTCTCTCCTAGATGTCCAGTGGCATGAGTCAGTTGATTGGACTGAAGGAAAAGGGCTTGCCCCAAATCGCCCGCCTCCTGCAATCTGGCAATTCAGATGTGGTCCGGTCCGGAGCGTCCCTCCTGAGCAACATGTCCCGCCACCCTGTGCTGCACAGAGTGATGGGTAAGAGCACCCATCCTCTTCCCCCACACGAGAACAGCACGTTCCCTGCTTTCCAACGTAGCTTTCCCGAGGCCACCCTCAAACCATTCCACACGGGGAGCATTCTGAGGGGATGTTGGCCCAGGAGATGGACGGGGGTAGGTGGAGCTTGTCACCTGAAGGAGTGGCTGGTATACAGAGGTTTATCTGGGTTGGAGTTACCGTGGAACCTTGAGGGGTGCATCTCTTGGTGCCTGGCTGGGAGTGGGGAGTGAACGCTGTGACCCTGGAAGGAAGCCTTCCACCTCTTGGCAGCCTGACCCGATCCCCTGCGCTTTCCTCTTCAGGGAACCAAGTGTTCCCAGAGGTGACCAGACTCCTCACCAGCCACACTGGCAACACCAGCAACTCTGAAGACATCTTGTCCTCAGCCTGCTACACTGTGAGGAACCTGATGACCTCGCAGCCACAGATGGCCAAGCAGTACTTCTCCAACAGCATGCTCAACAATGTCTTCAACCTATGTCGCAGCAGGTGGGTGGAGAAGGGACGGAACTAACAGGGAGCAGAGAAAGTGCCTAGTGCAGAGGGGCAGAATATGGGAGACGTTCTAGAAGCTAAGAACTGAGGGGCTGTGAAGCTCCAGGCTTCAAGTCACAGGACTGCATAAGGGACGCAGAAGCAGGGACCATGCAGGGCACCGGGTCCTCCAGTGGTCAGGAGGAGGCATAGGGCCTCAAGACCCACTGCATAGGAACTTTATTCTGACTCTTGGTGTTCTTTCTTACCTGGGACAAGGGCTAGCTACAGAGCCAGAGTGGAAGGGCCTATCTGTGTAATTGCTCCTGGGGTGCCTCTCCATGGCTAGGAATGTGAGGTGTGCCTGCTGTGTAAATATTAGGGCTCACTGCCCCTAGTGGGGTTCCTCTCTCATGCAACCCAGGGTCTGTCCGTATCTCTAGGACTTTAAGAAGGTAAAGAGGAGGGGGTTTCTTGTGTCCTATGGAGTCTCATCTCACACTCAATTCTCATCTGCCCAGTGCTTCACCTAAGGCTGCAGAGGCCGCCCGGCTCCTCCTGTCTGACATGTGGTCTAGCAAGGAGCTGCAAAGCGTTCTCAGACAGGTAAGAACATGCACGAGTCACCCTTCAGACCAGGTCGTACCCACACTTGCCCTGTACTGAAGTCCCAGTGGATCAGAGAGAGGCAGATTGGCCTCCCGCAACTGGCAGAGTGAGGCCAAGCCAGCGCCTACAAGAGTCAGACGCAGGTCAGGGTGGCAGTGCTGAGAGCAGCTCTGCAAACAGGTCACGAGGCTCTGGGAACGCATGGATGTTGGGCAGGTGGCAAGTAGAGGAATGTGTGAGGGCCATAGGATAGACTGTCCTTACAGCAATCTGGCATATAGGGCAAAAGGCACCCCAGTCATTTGGGGAACACAGTATGCCCGCAGGTTGGGAAGGTTTTGAGGCTTGGTTACAGAGCCCCTTCAATTTTGGTTTAAGAGTTTACGCTTGTACATTTGGCACTGAAGAACCTAGGAAGGTTTAGAGAGAGGGTCTCATGATGAAAGCAGCCCTGGAAAAAAATAACGTGAGCGAGACTTCGTCTCCCTCCCAGTGTGAGCTTGGGGTTGTGCAGCTGCAAGTCAGGGGACAAATGAACAGAACCTCGTACTACGGTGACTCGCTACCAGCACTAGTGTGTCCTTTGAACTTGAAAAGCATTGGACTGTCCTCACTGCCCAAGACCTCTTGTCAGCATTTGAAATAAAAGCCATCTGTGAGAGTGAAGAGCAGACTGGTAAAGGTGCTTGGCAGATGACCAAGTTAAGTGACCTGAGCTTGATCCACTGACTCCCACAAGTCACCCTCTGACTTCCACACATTCTGTGACTGGTGTGCATGCACATGGATGCACATAATGAATAAATAAATAAATATTGAAAATATAGTACATGCAATCCTAGCACTCAAAGTGGAGGTAAGAGGATCAGGAGTTAAGGCCATCTTCAGGTACATAGAGTGTTTCAGACCGGTCCGGGCTATATGAGATCCCATCTTAAAAAACAGAGAAAAACAATGAAGACGGAGAAAGAGCATCAAGAGGAAAAATAGCTGACATTTCCTAATATGACTTGGTGATGGTTCTGTGTGAAGAGTAATGAGCACTAGCCTAACTTCTCATGTTTCAGATTTCTGCAAATGCAAGTTGGAGGATGTCCAGACATAATCACAAACTCATGGGTATTACTGGCATTGTGTTTGTTTGCACATCTAGTTGGTCCAGTTGTAGCCCAAGTACACATACATAGTGGTCAGAGTACACTGGTCTAGAGAGCCTGAAGATCTTATAGCAAGTGGTTCCTGACCAGGTATCAAGCCCCATATTGCTTTATCCTTTACGTATCGTATGTTTATGTCTCTATCCTTGCAGCAAGGTTTTGATCGGAACATGCTGGGAACCCTAGGTGGGGCCAACAGCCTTAGGAACTTTACCTCCCGATTCTAAGAAGATGCAGAACAAGCAAGTTATCCTTGCAGGTAAGAATCAACCTGCTCCAGGGTAAGGGGTACCTCCAGAGCTACAGGTGCAGCCACAGACTAGGCCCATGCACTGCAGGGGTCTCCTGAGGACATTAGTTGTTCTACCATAGGACATTAGAGATGTTAACATTGGAAGGGCCAGAGGTTTAGGAAAGAATGCTCATGTATAACTGTACAGGTTTCATCTGCGTAACCCAGGTAGTGCCACCCACGAAGACCGTAGTGAGGTATATATGTCCTACACCCTATATAACTTTGGGTTTGTCACAGCTTCCTTTTCATCTTACTTTTAACCTACTCTGTTATAACCCCCACACCACACACACACACACACACACACACACACACACACCTAGTACGAACAGGCTTATTTCCAACCAATCATTCTAGAGACCAGAAACTCAAACTCAATACTGTGTCAAAGACTCACAAGCTTAGCACTCATTAGAATCCGCTTGCTAAACTACACATTCCTACCCTCAGCCCCAGCGATTCCGACTCACTAGCCTTCAAGTGGGGTCCCAGGAAATGTGTTTTTAAGTGGTCATTCCAAGGGTTTCTGATACAGGTGATCCAAGAGCTATGTAATGAAACAGACAGCAACACACCTAGAGAGGCCCCCAGAGAGATTCCCATGGTCATCAATAAGTAACCAAAGATAAGGATAACCAGAGATGAGGACCGGGTCTCTTGACACATCCCAAATTGACTGCTAGCAGTGTCCTCACTACCCAAATGAAGAGTCACAAGCATGTAGACATCTCTCTTGGCAGATGAGCTTCAGCAGGCTGAGGCCAGGAAAGGGAGATTAGATTCAGCAGTTGCTTGAGGAGCGTGGGTGGCTCAGCACTGAGCAGAGCAGTCAGGGTGGAAGGAAGGTGGGACAAAACTGACCAGCTTGTAACTAACGGGAGGGACTGATGACTGGGTCAAATTCCAACCAATTGATGCCAATTCCAACCCCAGGTCAGAGCAAAATCTTTGGGATGGTGTGAGTGAGAAGCAGTTGCAGTCCCCTGATAATATAGGAATATTTCACTACATGCTAACTTGTGTGTGTGTGTGTGTGTGTGTGTGTGTGTGTGTGTGTGTGTGTGTGTGTGTGTTGTGTGGGACTGAAACTAGAGTTTCACACACGCGAGGCAAGTGCTCCACTACTGACCTAAAACCCCAGCCCCCTTTTCCTTACATTTGATCTTCAAGCAGGGGCTCCCCATGCTAGCAAGGCTTGTCTTCAGCTTGCTCTGTAGTCCATGCCACCCCTGAAGTTGTGATCCTTTTGCCTCAGCCTCCCAAGGAACAGGGCACACAGCGCCATGCTCAGCTTTTACTGCATACTAACGTGACGGTTTCTCTTTTTCCAGAAAGATACGACCCAGCTGAGAAGATCTCAGGACTTGAGGATGGGTTATTCTCTCCATCCTGTGCAGTATTTTGGAGAAGTTCACATGCAACTGAGAGCAAACCTGAAAACTGTGGATGATGGAAATATTTTTAGATTCTTTTTTTTCCTTGGGGGGAACTGACAGGCAGTGGGGATTGGGGAGGTTGGGGGAATTTTCTTGAGTTAAAGGGGCTTACATCTGATGTCAATACTTCCTTCTCTGAGAAACAGTATATATATATGTGTATAATGTAAGTATACATGCATGCTCGAGTGTGTGTGTGCATGCGTGTGTCTGTGTGTGTGTGTGCATGCATGAATGCTGAATAACATAACCACAGACTACAGAAAGCTAGGTGCGTTGTTTCACTGCCACTCAAAGGGGATAACACAGATGATCCTGTGTGTCCCCCCTGGATGGGCAAGGACAGCATGTGCTTTTTGGCTAGCTGGAAGTGTACCGTGTCCAGGCAGGGGCCTTAGCCAGTCAAGCCACAAAGAGAGCCCAGCCTTCTTGTACCTTCCAGAGGGCTGGAGAAGGGAGGGTAGCCAAAGCTAAGGCTAACCTTCCCTCTTAAGAAGCTGCTTTGCAGACAAGGCAGGCGGGGAGGTTGGCTGGAATGTCGAGGCTCAGTGTATCTCGTGGGAAGATCTCGCACATCTGAAAACACTGTCTTCCCGCAGTGCCACAAGGCCGGGGTGGGCAGGGTGTAGAGGTAGCTCCAGGAGCTTATTTGACTGGGAAGTAGGGAAACAGACTCGCAGCTCTCTACAGCTCCGAACCCATAGGGCAGTCTCAGCCTGCAGACCACTCTGTACAGAGAGTCTGCAAGCTACTTGCTGCAGGGTGAAAGAAGGCAAAAGTGGTGCTTGAAATCAAAGAGCTATTCTGAGAATAGCTGGTTTTATATCCCCAGTGGAGAGGGGAACAGGCTAGGGAATTGATATTTGCCTACTCAGACTTCTGATGGAGTGGAGAGAGAAAGAGAGCAAGTGAGAGAGCAAGAGCGAGAGAGTGAGAGAGAGAGAGAGAGAGAGAGAGAGAGAGAGAGAGAGAGAGAGAGAGAGAGAGAGATTGCCTGAAAGGTACCTGAGACCAAGCTTGCTGAGTGTCAAGTGAGGGAGTGTTTAGGGACCGAGTAGACTCACAGAAGGGAATTTGGATGCACCAGGAAAGTGTAGTGTCTCAGGGCACCAACCAGCCACAGCCCACCCAGTAGTCGCATCTCCTTTCTCCATAACCTTGACTGTCCTGTCTGCACTCTGCTTTTATGAAACAAAGAAGCTCATCAGGGATACCAGCCACCCCAAAGACCCCAGACCGTGCATGTCAGACAGCAGTAGCAGAAGGGTTCCTGAGAACCTGCAGTGAGAAGCCTGTCTGTGCCAAAATCTCAAGGACAGATGGCAGGTGGAGCAGAGCTGAGCTCCCAGTGCCTTCCAGCCATTGTGGTTAATACGGAACAGATATGATCAGTCCCGTCGGAGCGCCCCTGTAGGGAGACGCAGTTCTCTCCCTTCTCCTTCCAAATGTCTTCTCCTCTGCACTACCCTCAGCCCACCTCACTTTTTACTTCGTGATGGGACTGAAAAGCTTCCTGATGGCTGAAGACGAGCTTGCAAGAGATGTAGCCACTTCATATGGAAGCCAGACACAAGAGACCATTGAACCCAGAGGCGTCCCAACTGTCCACTGTGCGCTGGCACTCTCCGTAACCCTCCTTCCAGCTTGGGCTTATGTTGGAGGCTGCTTCCTGGCCCACCTCTTTTTCAGGTACCCCTGTGAAAGGTTGTCCCACCACATTGTCTTTGGTCAGTTTTATGTTTTATTTTGTTTAAAAAAAAAAGAAGAAGAAGAAGAAAAATCCTCTGCTAATCCAGAACAATTCATTTCTTAAGACATGTTATAGCATACTTTCGTGTGCCAGTGTTTTAAGCACTTAGATACATTAAGTGGCATGGCTCCCCACACATCCGTCCTAGTGTAGCTTATGGTCTGCCAGGGAGAGAGAGAGACAGATTCTGAGCTTTAGGATGCCCCCTACTAGTCAAAGAGAATCACGCAGAACATTCAGGGCTACAAATGAAACTGTTCCAATCCCAAAAACGCCAGAGCAGTGCCTCACTTTAGCATTGTCCTGTCTTCCTGCAGCTCTGGGTTTGTTTTCCTTCACTCAGAAGGAAGACTCAGGAAGACCCACCATATATTTTGAGGATGAGACAGCTACTCTGGCACCTAAAGGCTAACCCAACAATTAGGCCAGATCAGTTGTGGTAACCTGTTCCATGCTCTCTCTAGATGACCCATAACTGTCACTCAGGAAGGACAAAATTGAGGGAACTTGAAGATCCATGTCTAGAAGCAGGGAGTAAAGGGTTGGTTGGGCCCATCTTTGTGCTTTAATTCCAACTGACTTCATGCTTCCATGCCTAAAATGAGTTCCAACTTGGGAGTGAAGAAAGAAGGACATACCTAGGTAATTTTTAATTCTTGGATCTCCTGTGAGTAAGATCTAGCTGTTGGCTACTAGTCTCCTGTCCAGCGGAGGCAGATCCTGTACTTCTACCAGGGACCAAAAAGTCAAGATGTCCTTTGCTTCTCCACCTTAGCTGATGGCTAAAAGGTAGTGACTGGGGTTCTGAGATTAGCACAAGGTGCGGAGCGTCTAGCCTTCCCTGCCCTTGCTTTGTGGTCAGATGAGAGCCTTGTGCGGCCAGGTCCTGTTTTCCTGTATGATATACCATGTATTTGCTTTTTTTGGAAATATAGGAAATCAATAAATTGCTAGTGTTTCTTTGAAAGTTTTCAAGGTGTGGGTTATTTGGGGGTGCTATTGAAGACTGAAAGCTTTGTTTGCATCTCTCTTACTGTGTACAGGCAAGAATTGAAAATGCCATCCAAGGATATTCATTGGCCATTGACTCTGTGCTCCACCCACAGTCCGTGTGAGCTGCTTCCTCCTCTGTGGCACTGAGATTGTTGTCCTGATGCACAAAATAAGTGAAGGGGAACTTAGGAAGTACAAATAGCCCCACTGTCATCCAGGTTGCAATAGAAAAGTCACTCTGTACATGTCCATTTCAGGGAGAGTCCTACCAAGAGAAGAACAAGGGTGATATCCAAGGAACCGTGCTTCCAAAATGTCCATTCTTCCAGACTTGCAGGAGAGTCACAAGGAGGAAGGATGTGGCGGACCCTAGGGGTGACATGGGTACAACTGTTGAGGGCCATTCATGGGAGCCAGGACCACCTGAATGGAGAAGGGGGGAATGCTCAGGAAAATTCTAGAGGGAGCTTTTCCCAGCCTAGTGAAGTGTGACTAACAATGCTTCCACCGCAGCTCGGGGCCCCGCCTCCTGCGTCATGATGCCACTTTGCACTGGCCAGGAAGGAGGAGCTGCAGCACTGCTCTGGAAAGAACAAGGACCGTCTATGGCCCTCGCTGTTAGAGGCACTAGACTTGGGCCTCTGGAAATGTTTCAAGACCTGAAAACTTATACTGGCTGCCAAAAGTAGATCAAATTACAAGATTTAAAAATCAACAAGTGTTCACATTACTATGCTTGTACAACTAGCATGTTGAACGTCCCCAATTTAAAATATATGTAGCTCTGACAGATTTTGAACTGACCCAGACCAAGAAGCAAGACAGGGGCAG